>CM060404.1:40350908-41550908 GCA_030545235.1 Helianthus tuberosus
AAGAGTACTCTTAGATTTTCGGAAGGATTCCTTGCCGATACAAGAAGAATCGGTTACTATGGTTTCCTTGGTAAATTATACCTTGTGGATAATATAAAAGTTTGCTAAGCTTATGGTCTATGAAGATTTATTATTGCCTATATATATAAAAAAAAACAGGGCACTTAGCAGAAATTATCATTGATAAATGATAAGGAAGTTTATTGTACAAGTGCTTATATTTAATTAATGATGGAAGTTTCACAAACTAGGCACCTAGCTCGGTTGGCTAGGCGCGCGAAAGGGTGTGGCCTAGACCCAGGTTCGATTCCGGGGACGGCCGCACCATTTTGTTTTTCTCTGGGAGCCTGACGCGGGCCGCGTAAAGTATCACCTAGGGCTTACGCGGGCCGCCTGGGTCTTCTGATCAGAACAAACTAAAAATGACAGTCTCTGAGGTATTAATGGTCAATTTTTTTTACTTGGCCTAGGTCACAAAAGACCCTTTATGGCATTTAAGGGTTGGACCTAGTCCATCACCTTTTTGACAGAGGATCCAAACGTCACATCTGTCTTTATTATTTTAAAGAATTTAGGTAGCTTGAAAGCTTGCCAAGGGATATCAGAAAAGAGTGATTTCTAATTCAAATATCAATATAGAATTTGTTGGAGTATTTTCTAAAGCATCATCGGTCACTTTCTATCGTGCATTAAATGACCGGAGTCTTAATCAGGTGGAGACAACAGTTCCCAACCTTTATCATTCATAATATATTTATAGGTGCCAATATCAAATAAGTTTCTGCATAACTGTTTGATAAGGAAAGGTACATATTATACTATTTTTATTCTGCACCGTCTCTTGGCGTTTATCCTGACAACTCGTGCATTTGTTCTCTTGGCCTACTCGGGCTTCTTCTGATTCCTAGGGCAGTTGGTCTTGATATGCCCCTTCTCGTTGCAACCATAACAGGTTGCATCTTTCAACTTCTTGCAATCCAGGGTTTTATGTTCCCTAGACTTGCAAATTCCACACGGTAGAGGCTGAGATTCAAATCTGCATTTCCCAAGATGGTATTTCTTACAGGTTTCGCACCTGGTCTTCTCTCCCGACTGCTGGCTGTCTCTCTTAAACCCGGAACTCTTCTTATCTTCAGAGTTCCTCTTCCTATCGGAGTGATGGGAATTCTCATCCTCCCTTTTACGCTTTCCGTCTTCCGAGACTTTGGCAGCCTTGTTTCTAACCACATCGAGTGTGAGAGATAGCGACAGATCTGCCACTGACCTGAATGTAGTAGGTCTTGAAGCCTTAACACTGGCTTTTATTTCTGGGGCTAAACCCCCTATGAAGCGAGCAATTCTCTTGGTTTCCGGTGTGATCAAATAAGGAACCAATCGAGACTTGGTATTGAAATTTGTAAGGTATGCTTGACAATCTAAGTCCTCCATGACTAATGTCAAGAATTCAGTCCCAATCTTCTCAACTTCATGTTGAGGACAATAATTTTCTTTGATAAGAGCAACGAACTGATCCCAAGTCATCTCGTACAAAGGGATCTTCCCCGTAGCTTGAATGAGAGACTTCCACCATGCTAGTGCCTCTCCCTTGAATGATTGGGATGCATACTTCACTACATCCCTCTCAGCGCATCCGCTGATATCCACAATAGTATCCATCTCGTCCAGCCATGTCATACAGTCAATGGCTCCTTTCTCCCCTGTAAAATCCCGGGGTTTACATGACACAAAGTACTTGTAGGAGCAACCCTTATCACGGGGTCCTTTATTCAGTATGATTTGTTGAGACGGATCACTGTGATGGTTCGAGGAGCGACGATCGTCATCTCCATTCTTGGGATCATCTTTCTTGGGAGGTGGATTGATGTGAGCTTCAGAGTGTGTTTTAGGCTTTGAAGGCTGTGTAGAGTGGGTCCTACTTCGAGTACCACTGTATTCCTCATACTGCCTATCCAAAGCCTGTGTAACAGCGTCGTCTATGATCGCTTTTAATTCGGCACCCGTTAACGTAATCTGGGCGTTCACATTTGGCTCCACTGGATGGCTATTACCCTCGTCTGAGTTAGCCATTACAATTTAACTGTTGCAGAAAACAAGGGCAATAGTTTATTTGGGAGTTTATTATGGAATTGCCCCTTAGGGAAATTCGATAACCATGGTAAACAGAGGCCACATTTGGTTAATTTATTTATCATGTTTATTTAGGATTTCTATAATAATTTATCCTAATTATAAAACAATAACAGTTTTATTTGTGGCACAACAGGCCTAGTCTCGTGGACATTTTTATTTAACCTATGATTTCAAGGAATCATAACATTAAGGTATACTGGCACAATAGGCCTGGTCACAAGGACATTTATAAATTTTGCTCTATGATTTCAGAGAATCGAGGCATTAAGGTTTTAATAATAGCACAAATGGCCTAGTCGCGTAGACAAGTTTAATTTATAAGCCATGATTTCAGAGAATCAAAGCCTGGAGGTTTGAACCTAGTTCATTACCTTTTTCTGACAGGGAGTCATTGCTACCACTGTACTTTGGCTCATGTAGAAATGAGCAAGGCCCGTAGGCATTTCATTACCACGTATGGTTAAAATATGATCATTTTAATTGATGATGTAAACCCAGGATTTAGGGATCATTAAACTGGGTTAGGAATCTTTTGAAGAATCCTTAATTACGTGTGTGATTCCCAACGAATCACATCTGTCAGGAGTGTTAACATATTTATAGATGTTAACAGGGATTCGAATCTTTTAAACAGGTCTTACCATCTTGGCCCGGTCTTAAAATGACCCGAAGGCTAGGTTTCACTTTTAAGATTTTTATTAATATTTAACGCAGAAATTTTTTTTTTTTTCTGAATTGAACTGTTAATAGGGATCTGAATCTACATTGAGGAACTGCCATCTTGGCCGGTCTTAATATGACCCGAAGCTAGGTCTTGTCCTTTTAGATTTTTCCCTTTTATTATAATGGTAGATCTTATAATATAGGAATGATATTTTTAAACTTAATCGTTCCTTTAAAATTTAAACAAGTGTAGTGTTGCCCTAAACGGGACTTCAAAAGAATAATGTCGTCCTCGGAGGGACTGAATGATATTTATGTCCTTATAAGGACTAATAAGGAAACGATCTTCAGCAAAGGAGTTTCTTCTTCATTCAATTCCTGAATGCTTTCTCCCTGGGTTGAACGTCTCATCCTGGTCGCGAAGCTCAGCTTTTCAAGGCTCCAGACGTGGAGAATTTTTATTACAGCTTCTTCGCTTGGCGACGTATCCAATAAAAATTTGGAAGCAAAATTTCCATATTAGGAATTGAGAATAATCCTATGTTAAGTCTAGACTCAGAAGTTTAGATATGTGCAATTGTGTAACTGAGATTAAACACAAAAGGCTAGTGTTTAATTCACTCAGTGTTGGCTCTGATACCAACCTGTCACACCCCTACTTTCCACGTGTCACCGGTGGGCCCGGTGGGGAGTATCGTGACGTGGTTGGCAACATAATAGTCAAACAACACAATTATATAAATGCACAGCGGAAGCAAAAGATAAATATTAATTACATTTCCGAATATAACGTAATATCCCGTATTACAACGGAAGTAAAGGATTCACAGGCGGATCTTAAAACATATCATTTGTTCAACAGACTTTAGACGCCTAGGACTTTCAAGATTCCTTATTAGCGCCCTGAGCTTCCAGCCAATTATGTTCAGTACCTGTCACTTAACCTTTTTGGAAAATACGTCAGTTTTCACTGGTAAATACACTCAACCGACTCATTTGAAAAGAGTTTAATAAAATTGGTTTGGATGCACTTGGCACAAAATATATATTGACACTTTGATTAAAATGCACAGAGGCAAAATTAATCTTTTTAACTTGGTTAAAATACACAGAGGCAAAATTAACCTTTTTAACTTGGAACAATTATATTTATAAACTTGTATACAGATTTACATGTTCGTTGTACGTTCAGGGCCCGATATAGAAACCGAGTCAGATTAACAGACACGCCACAAGTATAGGCCCACAAGAGAGTGGGATACCGTTTCCCTTAGGCAACTGTCAGGTGTATGCCTACACCCCGTGCGTAAGACGTGGCCATTTTATAACACAATGATGTCAAGGATATCCGGGACATGGTCATTAACCCCTAAAGGCTTTTATTTCAAACAATACAGATTAAACCGGGTTACCTCAATAATTTAACCTTCATTAAGATTAAATATTCAATACCCGACCAAGCGGTATCGTTATACCGTATTCCAAGCCCGTATAGGGAAAATAAGTTAAGAGTATTTACGGTATCATTATACCGTATTTCAAGCCCGTATTGGGAAAATAGGTTAAGAGTATTTACGGTATCGTTATACCGTATTTCAAGCCCGTATAGGGAAAATAGATTAAGAGTATTTACCTGAGCTAGCTCCTGTCTTAAATAGCAAGAATCTAATAACTCAGCCGTAGTCACTTAAGTAAGCGTGGGTACAATTTACCGGAAAGCTCTAGTCTGGAATGATGGTATAAATAATTAATTAGAATGCTAACGGGTCTTTAATTAAGCCTAAGCTTAGACCGGTTAGTCTTAAGGGGATATACGGTTCTTACGCATGATTAAGCGAAGACCGGAATAGAATGTGATTTAGACCCGACAAGTTTGGAGACTTGTATAATATGGGTAAATTAAACACATTCTGGATTTTGAGATAAAACCGATAAGGTTTGACCCGTTTCGGCTAATTTATGTAAACTTGTTACATAAACTGAACCGAACGCGTAATAAGCGTAACGGGTATTCATTAGAGCCATCTACAGGTTTCCTAAGTTAATTATGCCTCAAATATGTTGTGACATCAGTAAGATGTCTTTCATTATGCCCGAAACGGATTTAAACACAAACTATGCCCCGTAGGGGTAGTTTGGTCATTTTAAAGGTTGTAAAAGAGTTTAAATGTTTAACTGAGTTACAGGTCTGATGTAAACAGCAAACATACTTAATTTGATGAGTTATAACAGTAGGCTAAAGCATATATGTGAAATTTATCATCTTTAACCAAGCTATGCCCCGTAGGGGTATTTTGGTAATTTCACATAAGCCGAAAAGCTCAAAAACGAAGTCTGAGTTAATCAACCTTTGCTTACTGTTAAAATATCCTAATTTGCCTCATATATCAGTAGGTATCAACCCGGGTATGTCCAATATGATTTTAAGACATACTATGCGTTAAGAACGCTAATTATGGCGATTAAAGGCCATTTCCGGGTTTGATACTTAAATCTGATATTTTTATATTTCCAGAAGGCTTAAAATAATTTATTAATCATATGTGATCGGTAGCAAAAGGTTTGGAGTTGTTTAGATAAGTAAAACTCATTTTATGGCCCGTAAGGGCAAAACCGACAATTACCGGATTAAGCCTACGACTACTAGTTATGCTCATCCTAAAATTAATTAAAAATCTTTAAAAATCCCAAAATAATATATTACATCAGTGGGTATTAAGTTTGATACCAAAAAGTAGGCTTAACTAGGCTATACGCTAATTACGCCGTTTTATTAACATAAAACATTAATTTTGCGATATTGAGCATAACTCTTAATCTATAAGTCAAACTGATGTCAAACTTTGCATACAAGTTTATATGTCAGTAACTAAGGTTTCTACACTTTTACATTTTCATAAATCTCGTTTTAAGGCAATAAGGGCATAATGGTCAACATATGAGCTATTAACGGAAACGCGTAAACGAATGGGTCAATCAATGAACCAACCACAGAGGGTTATGCTAACATGTAGCCTGGTCCTAAGGAAGCTCTAAGGCATTTCCAAATCATACTAAAACGGGTCAGAACTGAAGTCAAAGCAAAAGTCAAAGCTTTGCGACTTTCGGTTCCGAACCGGGTCTAAACAGGAAATAGTCGGGTTGAACATGTTTGGACATGTTCTTACACTTATTACTAAGTTATAACAATGATCAAACAGGTTATATATGTTCTAGATAGCTAATTATGCATAAACGACATTTTAAGCATTATGTTGACTTTTTAAATAGAAGTTTGACCCGACATTTGACCTGCTTAGGATGGTGATCAGGGGAAACCCTTTTGGGGTTTTATTACCCACATAAATACCATTCTAAAACTACTTTTAATTCGAGATAAGACTGAGTCATTAGTGACTAATCTCGAAGTCAAACCGTAATTACGACGGTTTGACTTTTAGCTAATTAAACAAGCTAAACTCAACTAACGAAGGACAAGAACACTTACTGAAGTCCTATGCACGACTTAAGATCAGTTGGACCTCCTTGAGAGCTCCAGAATTGATCCAAGAATGCAGGAATGGTGTGAGAATGAATGAGACATTGAAGGCCTATTTATAGTAACATTCTCACCACAATTTCTTGACAACAAGGTCTAGCACCCACCACAACTAATCAACACATGTTCCTAGTGCTTAGGGGGTGCTTAGGGGTCGTTTACAAGTGAGAAATACCGGTAGAATAGGTCACAATCGCGCATAACAGCCAACAGAAGGTTTCTGGTCGCTGGCAGCAGGGTAGCGCACCGTTACGCTACATGTGTAGCGGTGCGCTAGCCCGCTATATTGGGCCGGTTGACTTTACCTGGTAGCGCACCGTTACGCTACACATGTAGCGGTGCGCTACCCCTTCTCAGAGGCAGATTTGTTGCCTTTTGTTGGTGTTTTGAAAAGGAATCCCACTTGCACGAATTTGGGGCCTCAATTATCAACTTAGGGCCCTCACAAAGTGTATGATCCTGAATAATACCTTACCATATGAACTTGTCCCATTTGAATGCATTTTCATGACCCGAAAACATCGGTTTACCATTCAATTTATTCGTGGGATCAAGTCATGCATTATCAATTCCAATATTATCGATAATTCTCTGCATTGAGGGCATAAAAGATGTGTATAACATTTAATTGGGTCTTGGGATTTATAATTGAGGTCGCTCAGAGGTAACAGTTTAACATGACGCCACTTTAAATCCTGCCGAATCATCTAGATTAAATCCGGATTTACGACGCGTTTTGTCTGACATGACACGTGTCGTTTTATTATTGAACCCGAAATTTTCGAGGTGTTACAACTAATGTGGCGGAAATGGTGGACCATGTCTTCCTGGGCTGCATTAAGGCGAAAGAGGTCTGGAGGAAAGTATCTCTATAGGCTAAGTGGGATTTTACGGGGCTGCAAGATTTAGACCAATTGCGGCTGCATGTGGAGGATGCGGATTCGGTTGTCAAGTACAAGTTACTTCAGGTATGGTATACACAGTTATGTGGTACCTTTGAAAAGCGAGGAATGATAGAATTTTCAAAGGGTGTCATCAATCGGCAATCGTGATAATGGAGGAGGTTGTGTCTATCTTGTTTAGATGGATCAAAAAACAGAGCTAAATATACGAGTTGCAGCTGGGATGATTGGTCTACAAATCCTCTTAACTGCCTCTGATAGTTTAGCTTGCTTCATGTTGGGATTTTGGCTCTTTTTTCTGTTTTTTCTGCTTTGTATCCAGGCTTTCGCTGGTTATGTACTTCCTCTTTTCTTTAGTGTAATCTGCCCATTCCAAAAAAAGTTATTTCATTTTTTGAACATTTTATTTTAGGATGGTATTAATCATCTAAGTTCATAAAGAGAAACATGAAATAGTTGTTTGAGATCAACATAAGATCTTAGTACATTAGTCCTAAATTTAAAAAACATTAAAAATAAAACATTTTTATGAAATAACGTTCACCGAACACATACATCGCGAAAATCCCAAAGCCAATTTTTAAGTACCTAAAAAACACGCTAACAAGTGTCAACACATTGGTTGATGAGTTCACAAAGATAATTAAAATTAAAATTAATCTTAAATTACTTTTGATAAAACTTTGGGAAATCACATCTAGATTTCCTTTTTTAGAAATATTTAGGCAAGAGACCGTACCACGGGTCATCTTCCCTTATAAAACACTTTAGGCAAGACACTGTACCACAAGTCGTCTTCCCTTATAGTTTTGACAGATGGATAGGGCAGAAGGCAATTCACAAAAAAGGCAGCCTTTTGGCTACCCTACACAAGATTTAAGCTAGGTGTAGAAATATCAAAGCAAAAAGATGACAAGCATGAGCAGCTAGGTTTTCTGTAGTTTCTTCTAAGCGGATGGTTTGTTGGGTTTAACATTTTTCTTAGTTTTATTCATGTTTAGATTTGTTTTTGACATTGACAACGTTGTATAAATAATTTGATGTGTTGGTTTTTAAACTATTTGCAGGTGTTAGTAGTCCTTGCTTTACAACTTTTTTGGTTGATGACAAAACCTAATAGTTTGTTGGGTGACATAGAGTACGTTGATTCACACTTGTAAATAGGGTAATTGAACTGTAAAAGATTTGATGACAAAGACTTGTTTTTTTATTACCACTTAAATTAACCGGTTTTCCATCATCATGTCTATGTGGTGTATAATTAATTGATTAAATTGAGTTTTGTGAAACCTAGAACTTGAAACCTGGAGTAGGTTACGTTTTCTAAATCTGACATCTTTTCTCTTAACTAAATTTATTGTTGTTTCCAAATAAATCAAAATCTCCAAATCACATTAGTAATAGTTAATTAAACAACATAGTTAAACACAAATCACATACTCTATGTGGAGATGACCTTACTTACTCATACACATATAGGTATTTAAGTCATCAAATTATTTGTTTTTTATTAGCTCATGACAGCTACATCATGTATACACAAACCTTTCTCCATCATCTTGTTCAATGCTAGTAAAATTTTTCCTAAATTCAAGCTATAGTAGATTAAAGTTTTTATTTTTCTTTGTTTGGTTCTTTTCTTTCTTCATCCCATGCATAAACATGTTTATTTTCATGTTAATCCATCCTAAAAAAACTTTATAACGTATCTTGAATCAAAGCAAAACACCTTAACAGGGTCCGAATTAAGGTTATGCATGAAGAACATGTTTACTTTCATGTTATTCCTCCTAGAAAACCGTATAACGTAACAACCATATTTTGTTAGCTTGAACCAACGCATAGCACCTTCACAGGGTTCGAATTAAGGTTGTGCGTGAAGACTATCTCTAATACCTTGTTTGTTTTGGGCGGCAAAAAAACGTGTCATGACCCTTCCCCCCCCCCCCCCCCCCCCCCACCCCACAAAATAACAACAACAACAACAACAACAATAATAATAATAATAATAATAATAATAATAATAATAATAATAATAATAAAATCCCCCTTATAACATTCTACTTCCTCCCGAAACCACAAAACACACCTATCTATCCTCCTTTCACTCACCTTACTCGTCCGAGGTAGTTCTCGCACAAGAACTCCACTTCACTCTCTCTTTCACATTACTCGCTCTTTACTCCACCTCACCCTCTCTTCCATCTAAAACCCTCTTATTGGAAATAGACTAAAACCATCTAACCTAACCGTACATATATCTTTCAACCACTATATATGATTAACACCATGTATAAGCGTTTGTTACACTTTCATTTCCCTTTATTTGAAATTAATTTTAAATGCAACGTTACCTGTTTGTATAACTTGTTTTTTTTTTTTTTTTGAAAGGCGGCATTTCATAAAAAACGGATCCTCAAGCAAGAAACTCGAGGGAACACAAAAAAGGAAAACAACCAAACTACAACGAAAGACTACAACAAATCAAAACGACTCTAGTTTGCTTCAATAACATTCAAACTCTTAGACTTGTCAAAAATGATTTTGATCCAAAAAAAGCCTAAGGCTTTAATTTCTTAATGACGCTGCTGACCGATGAGTTAGACTTGTCAAAAATGATTTTGTTCCTATTCTTCGAGATTATCCAACAAGAAATGAGCATTATGGCCTGGATAAGATTGTTGCCTTTCTTGTTAATTCGGTGAGTTTTATTTTATATTAATATATATGATGATGTGTTGACGGATACCTAACTAGGTTTCCCCCTAGCAGCCAACAAATTGGTCAAATTTGGATATGTTTCCAACCACCCAATTGTTCTCTCACCTAATTTCAACAAACGCACACACACAAACTTGTCGAATGTGGAAAGATGATAACAAGTCTCCCTTTCACCAATCACCACTTCATTTTTTTAATATCCAAGCAATCATGTTTCATAGTTTCTGAAGCTTGGTTTAGTGGTAATTATTGGTCATTCTTTGAAATAATAATATTTTAGTTGATTTTTATAATATATATCAATATCAATCAATATCAATCTTCATTATTATTATTATACTATATATGTAATATATAAGGTCCGCCTCAATATAGAAATAATACCAAGTAAAAAACTACAAAATCATATAAACAAGATATATTTCCCCGCGCGTTGGGTGGGAACTAAGTTGAGATCGGTTCGGTTTGGTTTGGTTTGGTTCACTACGTTATGGGTACAGTACCGACACTCGGTTTAGCAACCAAATGAGAATGCCTAAAAATAAACTTGTGATATGCCCTTGAGGACGGCGACACATTTTATACATCAATTGAAAACCATAAAAACAAATATAAGTAACGATTTCGATAATGTTGATACTGGTACCATCAATAATGTTTTGAAGTTTATATGAAGAGTTGTACTATTAGTAGCTAGAGTACATTTTCCTCACAATCAGAACTTACTTTTTAATTTATATAATATTAAAGACAAAATTCCTTAACTTTACAAAAAATCATGTTTAGCCCCTATAATATATTTATTTTCTTTCAAACGGGACAAATATTAAATAGGCCGAATCAACTATATTTACTATTCCAGATATCAACTAATTCTTTGTTAGATAATTTAACATATGCTATTAATCAACAATTAAATTTCTCACCATTCACCAACATCCCAGTGATTGATCATCTTTTTATAAAATACTTTAATAATTTATAAAACTAATGAAGAACTAACATTCATGTCACTGCACACTAAGACTCTAAATTCATATGTATAAAACATGTAATTATTACTTTAAATGTAACAGATAAGATAATTATATAGCCATCTAATTGCTTAATTCATTCTTTGTTTCACTATATATAATCAACACTACGCATAAGTGTTCATATTTAGTTTACTTGTGTATTAAACATTCCCCATAATATATTAATTACAAAGTTGCTTAATAAACTAGAAGGTAACTCTCGGCGTTGAGACGGGGTCGTGAATTTCGTAAGAGATATATATACCTTTGGTAAAAAAAAACTTCAAGAAACAAAGACACATCCCAGCATCATCTCTTCAATAACATTTTATTACATTTGATTATACAACTTTCTATATCAACATACAATATAATCACTATCAGATAGTAACGTTTTATTACATTTGATTATTCAACTTCCTATATCAAAATATAATATAATCACTATCAGACACATATATCAAGCCTAGCACAGTAAACAAACACAACTTTTGGTTGCCATCATGATTTCAATACAACAAACGTACCAAAACGAAATGCAATACACTCAATAAAATCAAAATGCCTCACTTCCATCTTCCAATATGTTTGTCATTTCAAACCACAACTTTAACATAATGCTAGTTACTAGGAAAATCTTAAACAACCTTAATTCACCTTTCTCCTTCAATGAACAGAGTTCAAAGAACAAAAAACTCACAACATTTAAAACCCAATATAATAATTTAAAAATGACAAAAAAAATCTACAACACTCAATGAAAATAAAATCTTCATTATTGGTCTAAAATGTAGAAAGGGATAAACATCAAACAATCAGATAATCAAAGCAATAACATTTACCAAACCGTGAACTCTAAAACCATCTCCCTAGCTGCTAACAAAGATCCATAAAAAACAAACCTCAATCCGTTGCATATTGAAAGAACTTGCACTAAAAAGCTAGAGGTTTTGGAATAAATACATAACAATAATATAATATATAATATAAGTATATTGATATAAAAATACATGTTAGTATAAATTTCCAATTAAGACACTATATTTAAGTTTCCCATGATGAATTACAGTAGTTTATACAAATTATGAAGCACTAAATTAACAAACGATTTAGGATACATTATAAATAACAATTTATTTATATAACAACAAATGTTGAAGGTGCTTGTGAATAGTACCGGTTTTTAAGTTTCCCTAACCTACAAATGTAGGTTATTCATATAATTATTTCATTGAATGGTGTTATATGGTTTTGTTTTTTATTATGGCCTGGATTTGTTTTTGTTTTTTGCTTTAGCCTATTTAACTAATTTTTAAGCAGTATATTTTTTTTACTAAACGCAGATTTGACAAAAATATTAATATATTAAAATGCTTATACCAAGTTAAAGTTAGTTATTAGGCAAATTGGAAAATAATAATCTCATCTTTCTGAAATTGGCTAATAATAATCCTAAGTCAGTTATTAGCTAATAATAATCCGACATCGTCCAATTTTTTTTGTAAAATAGACCGCCGTTAAAATAAGCTTAACGGGGTTAAGTTTTTTTCCGAATTACAAACCGATGTTTTAGGGCTTTTGATCAGAACTAGCCCTAAAACATCGGTTTGTAATTCAAAAAAACTCGCAGGGACGACAGTACCTTGGTCACCGACTCAGTTATTAGTGACGGTTGGGTTTCACGATGCTGGTGAACTCACGAAGAGAAGAAAAAAAATGAAAAGAGTGTGGTTCAGTGAATTTATAATTTGATTTTAGTAATTTGAATGAGTTAATCAAATATAATTATCTATACAGTGGCGGACTTACAATGTTAGTAGGGGTAGCACGGGCTACCCCTCAACCCCGTCTCTTTGTGTAAAAATACCCCTTAACTCTGTTTCCGTAGTGTAAAAATACCCCGCAACTTCGTCTCCGTTATACAAAGATACCCCTGGTCTAAAAAATAAAAAAATAGGATACCCCTAAATTTTTGGGCTAGTTCCGCCACTGTATCTATATGGTGATGACAATTTATCTAGCAATTATCATTGCCGGTTTTAAAGTTAATTCATGATTAGAAATGAAAACGATTTTTCATGTTATCAATGATATTTTATCAAATTGGAATGTTTTTTTCGGTTCCATTCTACTCAAAAGTTTCAGGGAAGAAGAAGACGAAAGTTGTTTTAATTTCTAGTTTCATTTTCTTCCCCTTTAATATTTGTCATGTAAACAATTAACCCTTCCAATTTGATTAGAATTCTATCTTACATGAGTTTGTAAATCAAATAAATAATTTATTGTTATTCTCATTAAGTTAATATCCTATAGGGTGTGGGAAGGGGAAGTCTATGTGGTACCCATGTGGCATTGGTCCCCAAGGAGAACATCCCCCACACCCCCCAATCGTATTTGGGGACAATCGGTGAAACTAAATTAATACCCATCTATATGCATTACATAGTAGTACAAGTATAGATAATTGTTTGCATCATAATTCTGTAAAACTAAAATTTTTATTCTCACTTCTCTTATTTCTTCCATTAGTATTATATTCCTTAATTTTGCTAATATCTTTATCTTATCTCAAAATCTATGAAAAGAAAGCAATGGTGTTTCTTGTTTGCCTTTCCCACCATTTTTTATTTATTCTTATGCATTGCATGGCTTATTTTTTTAGTAATTATATTTTGCATGTATAAAAAAAAACAAAACACTTCAATCATATATGATTCGTATCTCCTTTTTCTTAATTTCTAAAAGAAAGAGTACGTGGAATCAATCATTAGTTATTTTGTTTTTAGGAATAGATGTATATGATAAAAACATGATTTTTTTTTTTTTAATTAGGATTTAGCCTAATGGTCAAAAAGAATTATCTCTTCTTGGAGAGACCATGATTCAATCTTTGGAAGCTCTAATTAGTATTGAATTTATAGGGGAGAAAAGATTAGCCGTTCTAACTTAAGGGTAGAGATGTGTATCAAGTTGGATTGAATTAATCAAAACCAAATAACAAAAGATCAACCCGATTAAATCCAAAAACCAGAATTTCAAAGAGTTAATGAAATCTGAAAACCAGTTCTTAAAATCCAGAACTATTAATTTATCGAACTAATCATAGCATGTTTCGATCTATTTTTGTCTAGTTCTAATCCTGTTAAACTTTATTAGTCCGCCCCTTGATTACGTAAATATATGTATTTAACTATTAAACACAATATTTCAACTCATGACTCGAATCATGATGTTTGGATGGGTAAATTTGTTGTATTCAGATTCTATATTTATTGAAATGTGATAATCATTAAAATATAATACAGCTTCATGTAAAATCAAAATCCTGTGTTATACTAAGGTTGTTCATTTGGTTGGATTAATTCAACTTGAAACCAATTGATTTTCGGTTGCATCGAGTTTACAGTTCGGGTTCTCCTCTATATACCGACGAACAAAAACATAAGACATCAATAGTAGTAAGTTTGAGTTGTTGTGTATTTATATACCGACGGACTCTCTTGCAATATCGCAGTAATGTAGAAATCTTGTAAATTCCTACGTATCAGATGTGGGTGATTATTGACTATGTAAGGTGTATATATATATATGGGGAATGATCCACTAAAAAGTGGATTTTGCCTAAGTAGCCTAAGAACGATTGTGATGATGACATGTGGCACTCCTAATAAGTAGGAATTGAAGGCATTTTGGTCCTTATAAATAGGAGTGAAAATGACATGTGTCACCTCTTTTGTTTTTTTAAAATACAACAAAAAAAATCTAGTATAAAAAAATCTAGCACAAAAAAAACTAGTACAAAAAATCTAGTACAAAAAATATAACACAAAAAATGTAGTAAAAAAAATATAGCACAAAAAAATCTAGTACAAAAAAATATAGCACGAAAAAATTCAGCAAAAAAATATAGTACAAAAAAATCCAGCACAAAAAATTGAGGAAAAAAAATTTAAGACAAAAAAATTTAGCACAAAATACAGTACAAAAATTCAGCACAAAAAAAATGTTATACAACATAGAAATACAACACATTTAAGTGGGTTTTTTTAGTCTTCATATTTTATATAGCAATATGGTACTCAAATTAAAGATAAAAAGACGCTCGATTTTACGGTGAAATTTTTATGAAAAAATAATGTCGTATAAAAAAGTTATGAACGTTTAAAAAATGGGGGTGGAATATGCATGTTCCTTGCATGTGGAGAGAGAAAGTTCATAAATAGGATTTTCCCAAGATACCCTTGCACTCCTCCTTTCTCATACCCTTTCATCTTAACCATTGATTTGAAAAATGAATGGTTAAGATTCCTTCTCATCCTACTTAGGGAAAATTAACTTTTTATTTGATCTTATATATATATAGAGTAAAATGCACGGATAGTCCCTGTGGTTTTGCAAAATAACACTTATAGTCCCCAACATTTGGAAATTACACTGGTGCTCCCTGTGGTTTGATAGTTTGTTACCCGGATAGTCCCTAGAGTGGATGACGGTTATAAGTTTTCTCCGTTAAGTGAATGTGAAATGACAAATATACCCTTCATCTTCTCCACTCTATAAAAACAAAACAACCCCACCCACCCCCACCTTTCTCTCTGTTCCCCCCACCATTAACCAGCAACCACCACCCAGCTCCGCCGCTGCTCCGCCATTAAAACACACTGCACAGTTCATGTTCTGTGACCTCGAAAACAGGAGGGTGATGGCGAACCCTTTTGAAAAACAACCATAGCTACCACGCCTCAACAACACAACATGATACAGACGATAACCACCACCATCATCAAAATTGGCATAACAAGTTCTATAATATGTCCAACATCCAAACAAGTTCGAACTAGTAACAAATTCCAAATTCAAGAACAAAACACATAATCACTACAAGAAACAAACCCCTAACATAGGTTTTTTTAACCTCTATCCATAGAAAGTAACAGAACCTTAAAACTTGTTTTTCAGAGCTTCACTTCTCTATCAAAGATCCAACTGAACGGAATACTCGGGCCTTCTTTTGCCCTTGCGGCAGCCCTCTCCTCAAGCCTTCTAATTCTTGACGGCAGCCCACACACATAGTCTTGGGCTTTAAGCCCTTCACCCGAAAGCCCGGTTAGATCCGCCACCTTCCACCGACCCACCAAAAACTCCAAAATTTCTTCTTCCGAACGACTGTGCAATGTGTTTTAATGGCGGAGTAGCGGTGGAGCTGGGTGGTGGTTGGTGATTAATGGTGGGGGAGATAGAGAGAAAGGTAGGGAGTGGGTGGGGTTGGGGTGGGGTTGTTTTGTTTTTATAGAGTGGAGAAGATGAAGGGTGAATTTGTCATTTCATATCCACTTAACGGAGAAAACTAACCGCATCCACTCTAGGGGCTATCTGAGTAACAAACTGTCAAACCACAGGGAGCACCGGTGTAATTTCCAAAAGTTGGGGACTATAGGTGTTATTTTGCAAAACCACAGGGACTATCCGTGCATTTTACTCAATATATATATATATATATATATATATATATATATATATATAGGTAAAGGGTAAAATACAATAGCCCTAATCCTACATTACGTACGCGATGCCCACAGCCCTACACGTGTCGCTGATTCATTTTTCTTAGATAAGGGTATAACAGATATTCCGTTCAATCATCAGAGGGAAAATTAGACATCATCATCATCACCATCAAATGTATTATGACGTTCCATGGGTGGGGTTTTAAGATTAATTGCAGGTGGAATTTCAAATGCTTGAACAGACTTCATTTATGTAAGAGATCGAAAATAGTTAGATTGAAATGGATTTGTTTCATATAAAATATTCAAGTTTTTTGGAACCTTGTGGCTGTGAGGCAAGGCAAGCAAAAGGTTGGTCCTCCATTTTCAATGTCTGTAGATTCTTTTTATCTTGAACAAAAAGATGCAATGATTGCACCAACAACCAAAAATGTTCATATGCGATTTTCAATGTAATAATATGCGAATTCTCAAAAAATCTAGAACAAAAAAGAATTCAATGATGGCACCAACAACCAAACTGATAACATGCGATTTTATTATGCAACATGCGAATTCTAAAAAAATCTCATGCGAATTCTCAAAAAAAGAATTTGTAACATGTGAATTTTTTAATACTGTCACAACTAGTTTGTAACATGAAGATAATTCTTTTTTTTTGAAATCGCATGTGTTAAAGCATGAATTCGCACATTATATGAATTTTCAAAGATTATTAACTTTTAATTGAAATCGCATGTGTATTGTCATGAATTCGCACATTATAATACACCTGTAGTGTTTTCGCATATAATGTTATATGAATTCGCAAACTTTACAAAAAACACACCCTTTCTTTTTTGTCTGAAGTGTTTTTCGCACGTTTGTTATGTATTTCGCATATTTTTTTATTTTGATTTTCACCCTGCATCATCTTCTTCGATAGTCGGTCCATCTATTTGTTTCAGTTCTGAATTTCCAAATTCATCAGAATTTCAATTCGCAGAAGGTTATGGTGAATAGGAATCGATCGTTTTTGAGTAATTGTTATATTTTCGATTACGTTTTGATTAAGAATCTTACGTTATGTTTTTGAGGTTTTGTTTGCTGATTATCAGGGTTTTTTATTTCATAATGGACGATTTTAACCTTGGCGGTTTCATATATATATGTTTATTTGATTAATTTAATAGTTAAACACGGGGGTTATTTGAGATGATCCGACGGCCGTGGTTATAGCGTACGTATTGTACGATTAGACATATTGTATGATAACCGGCCTATATATATATATATATATATATATATATAGGGGAGGGCTATATAGAAAACCCTTAAGTTTTTAGAAAACTCTGGAAACTCAAATCTCCCCCCATTTTTACCCAACCTCCCGACATTTTTTTTTTGAAAAAAATAACACATGTAATATACATGTTTTAAAGTGTTTTGGGCGAAAAAAAAAAAAAAACAAAAAAGCGCCGAAGGGATGTTTTTAAAAAAAATAAACAAATTTCAGCATGCTTCGGGTGACTAACATGTGTTAGGCACAAAAGGCAGAAACTTGCTGAAATATATTTTTTTTTTTAAACATTCCTTCGGCGCTTTTTTGGTTTTTTTGGCCCAAAACTCTTAAAAACATGTATATTACATGTGTTATTTTTTTCAAAAAAAAAAATTGTCGGGAGGTTGGGTTTTCTAGGGTTTTCTCAAAATGGAGGGTTTTCTATCTAGCTTTAGCATATATATATATATATATATAGGGAAAAGATCAAATAGAAAGTTTATTTTGGCTAGGAAGTGTAGGAAGCAATAGGATTAAGACATGTGGCAACATTTAAAATAAAGAGGAATGGTATTTTAGTTAATCCAACCATTTCTTCTTCCTTTTCAAAACCCACCATTTTCAAAACCCACCATCTTCAACCATTTCTTCACTTTCTATCTCAATAATCACTACATTATAGTGCGATTTTCATCACAAATCAATGATTCAAACACCCGATCAACGTGTTCTTCAGCTTTTTTTTGAAGAAAACCCAGTTTAATTTCATAAAAAATCATGTTTTTTCGGGTGATTTTGGAGATAATCACTCGATTCGTTCGATTCGAGCGCTGATAAGTGTTTCTATCATTCAAACTTCGTCAATTGTTGAAGAAATCACTTCGATCCATATAAGAAATTCTTTAATTTCATTTTTACGATCTGGGTTTTTGATTTAGTCATTGCGTTTTACGATCTTGGCGGGGGTCCGGGGGCAGCGCCTCTAGTAGCGGCGTCTCAGGGGCGGCAGCCCCTGGCGGGGTCCAAGGGGCAGAGCCCCTGGCTGGGGTTGACAGTGTTTCTGGTTCTGTAAACAACAGGTTCTGGTCATTGCGTTTTAGTTAGATTCTGGTTCTGTGAACAACAGTTTCTGGTTCTGTGAACAACAGTTTCTGGTCATTGCGTTTTAGAAATAAAACATTTTTGAAGTGTTTTTACTCATTGCGTTTTAGGTAAACACATTTTTATGTGTATTCAGTTCTTTGCGTTTTAGAGAGAACAGTTTCTTTTGTGTTTTTAGGCCATTGCGTTTTAGAAATAAGACATTTTTATGTGTTTTCTAGGCATTGCGTTTTAGAAATAAGACATTTTTAAGTGTTTTCTGGCCATTGCGTTTTAGAAATAAGACATTTTTAAGTGTTTTCTGGCCATTGCGTTTTAGAAATAAGACATTTTTAAGTGTTTTCTGGCCATTGCGTTTTAGAAATAAGACATTTTTAAGTGTTTTCTGGCCATTGCGTTTTAGAAATAAGACATTTTTAAGTGTTTTGGATGCATTGCGTTTTACGTAAAACACATTCAGTCCATTGCGTTTTAGAAATAAGACATTTATTTGTGTTTTCTGGTCATTGCGTTTTAGAAATAAGACATTTCTTTGTGTTTTTGGTGCGTTGCGTTTTAGAAAAAGTCATTTTTTTACGTTTTTTTTCATTGCGTTTTACGCGACTGGGTTTTCTCCATTGCGTTTTACGCAACTGGGTTTTCAAAATTTTTTTTCGAAAATATAGCAATAGTATACTCGTTTTAAAGATAAAAAAACGCTCGTTTTTTTGGTGCAAATTTTATAAAAAAATAATGTCGTATGAAAAAGTTATTAACGTTTAAAAAATGAGGGGGAATTGGAGGAGAGAGAAACTATTGTGCTGGATTGACTAGAATGCCCCTAACAAACCCACGCGCCTCTCTTTTTTGCTTCAATTTCATTCATTTAATCTTAGGCGTTGATTAACTAAATGGATGGTCAAGATCACTTCCTAGCCTTCCTAGTCAAATAAACTTCCTATTGTATCTCCACCCATCAAACTTATACATAAACGTGTTGATGATTTCACATAAGTAAATCTGATATAATAAAAAAAAATACATATTATTTAATATATTTAAATATGATATAGTTAGGCCAAAATTCGTAAATTACAAGCAAGACATGTTGTGTTTATCTACAAAAAGGATACCTATATTAAATGAGTTTATTTATATAAAATAATGAAAACCATAGTTATGCCGTATGCGCTTAGATTAAATTTTATTAATAAAAGTTTAATAAGCTTTTTTTATTAAACTTAGGTGGATATTACAGTAAGATCTTAGGGTTCAGGGCCTATAGTGGATATTACAGTAAGATCTTAGGTGTATTTTAGGGACGTAGGTTTTCCTATCCTTTAAGTGACTTTACCGGTGATTGTCTCCTTGTGTTTATGCCCAAATGATGTTGCATGCTATTATACATGATTTACATTATATTGGGTCATTCTTATCACTTTCTTGGTATTGGTCATGGTATTGGTGACTTCTTTTTTCTATATCCTTTGACTTGGTGTATTGGTATGCGGTTCGTTTTGGAGCTGAGGGTCTCTCTGGAAGCAGCCTCTCTATCCCTAGGGATAGAGGCAAGGTCTGTCTACATCCCACCCTCCCCAGACCCTACAAGTAGCTTTGGTATTTGTGGGATTTACTGGGTATGGTTGTTGTTGTTGTAATAAGCTTTTTTTATAAAATTACAAAAATTCGTTTATAAAATGAATAAAACGGATCAAATAAAATTGGAATAAAACTAAAGAGGATAATATTTTTTTTCTAAATATATACACACTTGTTAAGGTATTATTTCCATGCGTGTCAATATATATATATATATATATATTCCTCTTTATTTTAAATGTTGCCACATGTCATAATCCTATTGCTTCCTACACTTCCTAGCCAAAATAAACTTCCTATTTGATCTTTTCCCTAAGTTTGATTGCTTGAAAAACGTTTGTACTTTTTTTTAATCAAATAACTAGATGCGTTTATATAAAGAATAAAGATTTTAAACTGAACGTGTTGTGGTACCTCTTAGACTATGGGGTATGGAAGGCTTGGGTTGGGGGCATTGCTTGACTCGTGGGGAGTGTGAGCTTCACCAGACCACCCCAAAAAAAGTGGGGTGTGGAAGCGGCGTGCCAGACAGCATTGGGGTGCCATGTTGTTTTTTTATATTTTTTTATATAGTGGTCATATGTCACCAGCCAATCCAAGCCAGCCACCTCAGACCTCCCCCGCCTCACGCCAGGCTTCAAAGCCACGCTAGAGAAGCAACACTGTGGCCAATGCTGGCACGGTATAGGTTAGCCAGCATTGTCTGACATCCTCGCCCCAACCAGTGGCGGATCTTGCCCGTTGAACGTGCCAGGGCCGAAAGACACGGACACTAAAAAAAGTCCGGGCAAGCCCGGGCCAAACATAGTATATATAAAAAATTTCGATCGAAATGCGAAAAATTAGCACTACGGCCGAAAAACTTGCCCGGGCCGTGGCCCTGTCACAGTCCTTCTAAGAACCGCCCCTGGCCCCAACCAACGCCCCACACCCGCTAAGGGTGAGCGGGGCACCCTCGGTGACCCCGTGCGGGGACCAGTTTTGCCGAGCGGGAACACCCCCGCCATCCAGGCGGGGACCCTAATCGGGGAGCCAACTCGGGGGAAGACACCGAAGAAGAAGGAGTGATATGGTGGGGCCAACCGCTATTTCAACCAATGAAAAGTTTTCTTTTTTTTTTTTTTTTGAATAAACAAACAAGTCACCTAATAGGGGAGTGCCGCCATCAAATTGGGGTGTTAGGGGAGTTTAAGAGGGGAGTTGACGTGGCACACGAGGATTGGTTATGCGTAAGAGAGGGGACTCCCCTCTTAGGGGAGTGCCCCGGACACCCTAATCTTATAGACTTTATTGATTAATAAATGAATATATACATAAGTGTGATAATATGAGTAGTAGTCCATTACTAGAATGGGACAGAAAGTAGGCACAATTGGTCGGACGGCCATAAACGACGGACCCAATAAAAGGGAAAATAATAAAATAAAAAAAAAGAAATCTTGTGTTCAAAGCCATCATAATTGCCAACATCTACGTACTATAATCATCAATTCAATTCTGCAAATCCAACCCAAATCATTGAATGGGTCCAAACTGTCACCGTGATTTCTGAATTATTATTATTAATATAACATGAAAGGTGTGATTAAAAAAACATTTTAAGATTAAGGATGAGATATATTGCAAATTAAAGACAAAAATATAATGATTATATATGATGACGTACCAAAAATATAATGATTATATATAATTTTGTTATCAGCGATTGATGATGTGAGGGGCGTAACTACATAGAAGGTACAGGTTCGGCCGAACTCGTACCAAAAAGTTTTTTAGTGTTATATATAGGTGTAATTTGACATTGCACCTGTAGAAATTTCGCCATCGAACCCGTAGAGAAACCTTTAAATCGAACCCTGAAAATTTTCTAAACATGTAAGAAAAAAATTCTGGATACGTCTATGCATGTTTTAGTTTTAATGGTGTATAGGTTATTTTCATTTTTCATATGGAGTAGCAACTTTTATGAAGTTTTAGATTTTACACACATAATAAAACAATACATGTAATTTTTTCTGGCATCCATTAAAGAAAACTAGTTCTTCTTTGAGAAACAAAATAATACTGCTATTTACAAAACAAAATATAATATATCAAACTACATATATTAAATGAAGGTATAAAACTTTAAATTAACCAAGATGTTCAACAATATATTTAGATGCAAGAATCAAGCGACCCATAACACGTTAAAGTTAGCTAAGGCCTCTTGTTTCATCTATTGATTTAAAACAACTTCCACGCCATCACAAAACCATTGTCAATGGTTGCCCTACATAATATTTGTAGAAATTGGGATAAAGTTTAAGTTTCGTTAAGAACAAGAGACCAGTGACGGAACTAGACCTTCAACTCAGGGGTATCCCAAAATTTTTTAGGGGTGTCCTCGTACTTGTTCAGGGGTGTCCTGTGTATAAAAATCGGAAAAAAAAAATTTTACACTACTGGTAAAAACTTGAGCCGTAGCCCGGGCTACGCCCGTTTACACTACAGGGCCGCCCCTGCAAGAGACCCTTGTCTCTTGGAATGAAACACAATTTCGAGAGTACTGCTCTATTATTTTCTAAACAATATTTGAGTCACTCGTATCACGTGTTTTAGAGGAGAGGTATCAAATTCAATCCTGAACAATAATTAATAATTTAGAATTATTGGTGTAATATAGTAGAAGTAAACGTTGTCATTAAAAAAAAAAACAATTCAGCTTAATCATATTCAAGCTATTCATGTCTCGTATTTTCATGTGGTGTATTGAGGTGTGATGTAAATTTAAAAGAATTAAGTAAGTTGTTTTTTAATAAAATGAGTTTTACTTTGAATGTTGGATTTGATGTTAATTACAACAGAAAGGACACGTCATCGACGTCTAGAGAATTGAGTAAATAATAGACTTGTACACATTCAAACTTGTTGATCTCAACTTCCTTGTGAATTATATGCTTTTTTTTTTTATTGTTATTGTACTTTTTTAAAGATAAGATTGGAACACTACTTAATCTAAATTGGTCGTGCTAAACTAGTTAGACGAGTTGAAGTTGAATATTAAACGTAGTGATGAATTCAATAATCGATTTCTCTTGACCCGTACAGTCTTGTTGAACTTCAACATTAATGACGAGGTCATTGTTTATCCACATTTAAAGTAGTCACATATTTTTACATGAGGTTGAAGGAGGTTCACCCCTCATAAGATGAGGGAAATTTTCATCCACTTAATCATGATGTGTCATGTTAATTACTCTCTCATACACCACTCTTACCCAAAAAATATAAAGGGTGGTTTCACTCAAACCATTTAAAAAAAAAATGCATGATTAGTTGAAAGAGAGTGATGCCCACCACTACCACCTTTCCCTCTTCTTCACCGCAAGCGGCAACTCTTTACCGCATACACTCTTCATGGACTAACCTCATTTGGTTGACTCCATGTACTTAATGCACTCCTTGTCAAAACATAACTATAATTTTTTTTAAACGGTTTAAATTACATCAAATTCGTATTTAATTGAGCTCAAACTCTTAATCTCATAAAGAGCAACACCTTAATTACAATGACTTTTTCAATTGGACTCAACCCTCCACCCTAACTATAATTAGTTTTAAGAATTTGATTGTTAATCAAAACTATTATTGTTTCATATATATATGCCATAAAGTGTGAGAACGGTGAGAACGGATCTTGGCTCAACACGTGGCACGCGATATAATGAGGGGGGGTTGTCCTTTTATATTCTTTTTTTAATACGTCTCACAACACCACTTCATTTTTTGGCGTGTAAGATTTTTTTTGCGTTTAGTTAGATTCAATAACTACCTGGCGTTTTATTGTTTTTTTAGATCATGTGCATAGTAAATATTTTGGCGTTTATGGCGTCCTTAAATTTATTAAAATCAATTAGTAATTATAACTTCTTTTCGTCCATGGCGTTCCCAAATTCATTAGGCGTTTTTTGTAGATTTCAACAGTTCATATATGTTATAAAGGTAAATTTCTTGGCGTTCATGGCATTTTTAAATTCATTAGTAATTTAAAAGAGCACAACTAAGACGAAATCAAACAAAAACTAATAGTCTTCTGTGGATGGTATTACATTAGAGATGTAACCATCGCTTTGTTCATCACTCTCATTAGACTCATCATCTTGTGCATTGGCGTATAACGCCATAATCTCGTCTCGTCTTTGTTGCATCCTATACTTAAATATCATCACAACGCTGGATCTTGCATCGTTCGAAGGTGCTAAATCACAGAGTTGTTCAAGAAGATGTAGTTTATCAGTGTTCAACACTTCGTCCATTGTCAATGAATAATCCACCCCGTGTTGATAGCTCACGTTCACCATTCTTGATTATTCATCCAAACTCCAACTGGTAACTTTTGGTAGATCAGTATCGTCAACATCATCATCATCTGCGGGAAATTTTCTCTTTAATCTTCTTATTACCGTTCGAGCCCTTTCACAATCGTAGGCCACTGGAATTCCAAGAGCTAGAATATCCCTCTAAATAGCTTCATCCATACTAAGTATGGCCTTGATTGTCTTGACTTTCACCCTTCTCCTGTCAGAGAACTTTAGGACGAAACGTCTCTCTGACCTCTCAAACCTCCATGCAATAACCTGAGCCATTTTTTTAAGTTGTATGGCGTTTTAGATAATGTGTGTCATGTTTAGTGGATGTGTGGAGTGTCAAGCTTTGTTTAGCTGTTGTACTTATATAATGAGCTTTTTTTTGGCGCCAGGTAGATATATGTTTTTGGCGGTAAAAAACATCAGTAATTTTTTTATGTGTATTTTGTGTATCAATTGTCGTGCCATGTGGGCTGCAGGCCTATAATGTGACAGGTAATTATGGCGTTTTGAAAAGATAAATAAATTCAATTATGATGGCGTGGCTTTTAATATAATAAATGTTAGTAATAAAGTTTTCCATCGTTTCAGTTACTGTTTGCAGTTACTGTTTTGTTCAGCTTCATCTGTTAAGGCTGTAACCATTGGCGGACCCAAAAGTTATTTGCTGGGGGTGCGGATGAGGCGTTCAATCATATTTTCAAGGGGTGCGGTCGGGTTTTGCCTAAAATATACACTAATTTTTTTTTTCAAGGGGTGCGGCCGCCCACCCACGACTGTGGGTAGGTCCGCCACTGGCTGTAACACTTCCTATCTTCTCAGGGTTTGGCATTTTGTTTTTAATCGCGTTTAGATAAAGATGACACGTTGTTTTATACATTTTTAATGACGTTTAGTTAATTTTTAGAGTTTTTAATAATAATTGGTTAAAGTAATTTCATTATAAGTTTTGGCATTTTTTGGCATTTTATATAGCAACAACGTGCTTGGCGAGTATCCATTCTCACAGTTTTCATACTATTAGGCGTTTGATATTTGTAGTTTTTGGCGTTTTATAAACATTTTTTTTACAGATGTAATGTATTTTATAGTGGAGAATTAGATAATAAACAACAGAAAATGATCCCCAAAAAAATAGAAAATGAAAAAAAATTAAAAATGCTAATCCAATTTCTCATCCAAATCTTTACTGTCATCAGCCTCTTCTTCTAGAAGTTTTTGTGCCTTGAACCTTTGAATACCTTAGCTAGATGCTGATTTTCCTACATAACGTCCGTCCTTTGGACGGAGCTGATAAGTGACATCCTGTATTTTGGTGTGATCTATTGTTGTTTGGTAACATGTGGTTGAAGATCAATGCCTGTGTGGATGCTATTATAATCATGGAGTCCAAAATAGCATTTACACTGGTATTGATCCCTTCATGCCATACATATATTCATCAAGAACAAAGCACACAAAATGACATATCACTGTCATCAGTCTCTTTTTCTTGAATATGTGTCCATCTCATTCAGCAAAAACTTATAGAGATACCCACCCCAGGTAAGAATCCATTCAGTGAAACTTCATGCATAACAATACTGAATATCCACAAAACGAGGTTTACCATTTGTGGTTTTTTTTCAACTATTTTTTTGGCGTTTTAAAGTGAGTGGTTTTTAGGAAACATGACGTTTGTTTTTAGGTGTGATTAAAGGATTGTGCTGAGATGTTTCTTTTTGTAGGATGTTTTTGGCGCGTAGTTTAGGCGGAATTTTATTATAATATTTGGTTTAACCAATGCCCCAACTGCATTTATGGATATAATGAACAGGATATGTAAACCATACCTTGATAAATTCATAATTGTCTTTATATATGATATTCTAATTTACTCTAAGAATAAAGAGGATCATGCAGAGCATTTGTATACACTTCTGACATTATTGAGAAAAGAAAAGCTTTACGCTAAATTCTAAAAATGTGAATTCTGGTAACAAGAAGTGCAATTCCTTGGAAATCTAGTAAATCATGAAGGAATTCATGTGGATCCCACAAAAATCGAGACGATTACCAAATGGAAAGTCCCTGAGTCACCTACAGAAGTAAGAAGCTTTCTAGGACTGGCATGTTATTATAGACGTTTTATTCAAGATTTCTCTAGAATAGCCACTCCATTAACCAAACTGACCTGCAAATTAGTTAAGTTTGAATGGGGACCAAAACAGGAGGAATCCTTTAGGATTCTGAAGCAAAGGTTAACCAACACACCCATACTCGCATTACCAGAAGGAACTAAAGACTTGATAGTCTATTGTGACGCGTCTAAGTTAGGTTATGGATGTGTGTTGATGCAACGTCAAAAGGTTATAGCTTATGCCTCTAGACAACTTAAGAAACATGAAGAGAATTACACAAACCATGATCTAGAGTTGGGAGCCATAATTTTTGCCCTTAAGATTTGGAGACACTATCTTTACGGTAGTAAGTTTGTTGTCTTCACAGATCATAAGAGTTTAAGATATGTTTTTGGGCAAAAGGAATTAAATATGTGACAGAGACGTTGGATGAAAATCTTTCGTGACTATGATTGTGATATCCAGTATCATGCTGGAAAAGCTAATGTAGTAGCTGATGCTTTAAGTCGAAAGTATCATGAAAAGCCAAAACGAGTACGTTCTCTCATATTAAATCTGCAGATAAATTTAAATGAGTAAATTAGAGAGATACAGGAAACAACAATCAAGGATGATGCTAAAAGATTAAAAGGAATGATTAAGGAGTTAGAAAAACGAACAAATGGGATTTGGAAATTCCATAAGAAAAGAATCTGGATACCCAAACAAGGAAACCTACGCCACCGAATTTTGGAAGAAGCCCATAAATCTAAGTATATGATACATCCTGGTAGTGATAAGATGTATCAAGATCTAAGGAAAAATTTCTGGTGGATAGGAATGAAAAAAGATATAGCAACCTATGTTGCTAAATGTCTAACCTGTTCACAGGTTAAAGCAGAACATCAGAAACCTTCAGGATTATTGCAGTAATTAGAAATGCCAATATGGAAATGGGAATTGATAACAATGGACTTTGTTACCAAATTACCCAAGACATGAAAAGGTAATGATACAATCTAGGTGATTGTAGACAGATTAACCAAATCTGATCATTTCTTACCTATGAGGGAAACTTTCAGTATAGAACAGTTAGCCAAGTTATATGTAAATGAAATAGTTTCATTACATGAAATTCCTTTATCTATTGTATCTGATAGAGATAGCCTTTTTACATCTCATTTTTGGACAAGTTTCCAAAAAGCCATGGGAACCAGGTTAAATTTAAGCACCGCTTATCATCCTCAAACGGACAGACAAAACGAAAGGACAATTCAGATAATGGAAGATATGCTTAGAGCCTGTGTAATAGATTTTGGAGGAATTGGGACGATCATTTACCATTAATAGAATTTTCCTACAATAACAACTATCATACCGGTATCAACGCTGCACCGTTTGAAGCACTTTATGGACGAAAGTGCTAAACTCCAGTCTGTTGGGCAGAGATTGGAGAAAAGCAACTATCTGGGCCAGAGATAGTGCAAGAAAAAGCAGGCAAAATCATTCAAGTCAAAGAAAGACTAAAAGCAGCACGAGATCGTCAAAAGAGTTATGCAGATAACCGACGAAAGCCATTAGAATTTCAAGTTTGAGACAAGGTATTGTTAAAAGTTTCTCCATGGAATGGAGTGGTCAGATATGTTAAAAGAGAAAAGCTAAGCCCCAGGTATGTTGGACCTTTTGAGATTATCAAAAGGATAGGACCAGTAGCTTATCAGCTACGACTGCCAGAGGAAATGGCAGGAATATATGATGTGTTTCATGTATGTAACCTCAAGAAATGCTTAGCAGATGAATCATTAGTGATACCTCTTTAGGACATAGAGGTAAATGAGAAACTGAAGTTTATAGAGAAACCACTACAGATTGAAGATAGAAAGATCAAGAATCTCAAACACAAGAGACTAGTTCTGGTCAAAGTGAAATGGGACTCCAAGAGAGGACCAGAATACACTTGGGAGCTCGAATCAGAAATGCAAAGGAAGTATCCACACCTGTTCCAGTAGATCTCGAGGACGAGATTTAAAACAAGGTGGGGATGATATAACAACCCTCCTAAAACCCTTAAAACACTCTAAACGTTCCTATTATACCCCGAATTTGCATTAACGGGCCTAATAACATTTTTTTAACAAAAATCAAATAAAAACAAATATATATGGTCTCGCGGGCCGCGACCCGGTTTACCTTGGGGCTCGCGGGGCGTAACGGAGCTATATTTGGTGAATGCACAATGTGCCATGTGGCACAACACCCGGCAGACCTATACCCGTGACTAACCGGGCCTAAGCCCTAGTCTAGACGGCTGGCGGGCCGCGACAGGCTTAGCCTGTGGGCTCGTGGGCCGCGAGGGACCTGGATTCCAGCCTATAAAAGGCAGCGATCACCCTCAGTTTCATTTGTTCAAATCTTTCTTTCTCTCTTAGACGTATAGGCAAAATATAATCGGGTATTATACCCCTAAAAAGCGAAGCTCTGCCTAGTTGTAAGTATTATAACCCCGATCACGTATTTGTTACCCTACCCGATTGATCTAGGGCTCCGTAACGCATGTCAAGGCTCTGCTTGACTCAGTTCGTTGGAGTTCTGTCTCGGTAGTATGGCTAATGTGAATTGGGTTATTTTACTAACACGTGTGCATTGTTTAATTTTAATAGATAATAACCAGGAAAAGTACCATGAAGCTATAGTAACACCTAAGTCAACAATATGAGTACATTCTCTTTTTGTAAACCCTTTTTGTGAGTCATTGTTTCAAAGATTTTACTAAACCCTAAACATTTATCATTATACTTACAGTGATTAAGTTTTTGTAATTCTAAAATTATCATCAGTATGTGTGGTTTTGTATACATTACTTGACACTCGTTACTATTGCGAATAGTAGCATGACCGCAAGCACGGGGGACAAAGGTTACCCAGTAGCAATGTTGTATTGAATAATTGGATAGATATAAACATTGTAAATCTTAATACTGTAAAGTTATAAACTGTTTTGATTAAACTGGGATGCACTCGCCAGTATTTGTTGCTGATAAAACCTTTTTAAAACGCGTTTCAGGTACTTAATGTGAAGCTAATAGAAGCCAGCTGGAGAGCACTGAAGGCTTAAAGAAGTGGCTATAAAAGTTACCTAAATAAAAAGGAGTTTATGTTTTCAATAATTAGGGTTTAATCCCTACAAATGTATTATTAATGAAACTTGGGTTTTATCCCATTTATATTTATTATAAAAAGTTTGGTGTTTAAACTCTGATAAAATATTTCCTAACTACGGTCCTGATGTTTAAATTTCGCTGCCAAATTAATAAACACCGATACCATCTGATTGATCTCGCAGCACCCGCTCCCGGGGTAGGGTTCGGGGGCTGCGACATATTACGTGCCCCTCGTCATTTGTTAGGACCGGTTTTGACTCCGAAACGATTGCGAACCGAACGTGTGACGTGCGGAATCCGTACACGAACGTGACCGAACGCACGAGAACGTAATATAATCAGTGATTCTATTGACAGATCTGAAATCGTACAAAGCACCTGAATCACGTGGAGCACTTTCTCTCTCTAGCTTCTCTCTCTAACACTAGAGCTCTCCAAAGTCTCCAAATGAGCTAAAGTCTCCAAAAGTTCTAAACCTAACACCTTAGGTTCCTATTTATAGGCCAAGGATATAAGGAGATTCTCCTTATTTACAATAATGCCACCTTGCCTTACTAAACTAGATATTACAATATAACGCTAGAAATAAACTGTTTCAGCTACGATTTGAGATGACGGAGGCGATAGACATAAATGCACTAACAGACTCCCCCTTGGATATTGCCGCAGTCAATCTCAATCATTTAATCAAACTCGTAGCGTCTTATCTTTCTCTCTCTTACTGAGTCTTCTTGAAGCTTTAACATGTCTTTATCAACGTAGACTCCCTCTTGCTCGAACAGAATCCCCGTGGATCTGTCTTCAGCTTCAGCTTCTCCCTCTCTGTAGACTCTTTTCTTCATCAGGCTCCCCCTTTTGTCAAGCTTCCGAGCTTTTGGGATCGACACCTTGCTTTCCGTATACAAGCTCCTTCAGGATAGTTTCCTGGCTCCTTGAATCCACGCTTCCTCTTGCGTTGAGCTCGTCTTCAGACTCCCCCTTAGACTCGGCTATCGGGATCGTAGTCTGGAATCTGCAATCCTCAAACATTTATAAGTAAAACATTTTACAGTGAAAACATTTTCAGTTGTCTAGGTATCGTAACCTGGCTCTATTAAACTTTCTAAATCAAGATCCTGGCTTTAAAATATAATAATATGAATATATCCAGAAATACTTGATTCACTCCCCCTATCAACAATTCTTCAAAGATTTGGCAGTATTAAGCGAACAGGATTAGAAACTGGCTCTATTCAATAGATTTTAACAATATGAGCATCCAAATCCTTCACGGTTAATCATCCAAGTCCAACTTAATGACCTTGGAGATATCACAAACTGTTTTTGATTTTTGATTTTAAAACTTCAAGTTTCAAATTAATGAACTTGTTTATTTTCAGAATGTCTTCAATGAAGACGATAACAAATTTGTCCAAGTATGGTTTGCAGACACGGTTCATGAGATCCATGAATGTCGCTGGTGCATTTGTGAGCCCAAAAGGCATCACTAGGAACTCGTAATGACCATAACGAGTCCTAAATGCAGTCTTGTGTACATCTTCATCTCTAACCTTCAGTTGATGATAGCCTGACCTTAAGTCGATCTTGGAAAAGTAACTTGCCCCTTGAAGCTGATCGAACAGATCGTCGATCCTGGGCAACGGGTACCTATTCTTGATAGTGACCTTATTAAGCTCACGATAATCGATGCACAGATGCATCGATCCATCCTTCTTCTTGACAAATAAGATTGGTGCTCCCCAAGGAGACGAACTAGGTCTAATGAAACCCTTGGCAAGCAATTCATCTAGTTGTGTCTTCAATTCCTTCATCTCTGTTGGTGCCAACCTATAAGGTGCTCTAGCAACAGGTGCTGCTCCAGGGATGATGTCAATTCTGAATTCTACTTGTCTATCTGGTGGTAAACCAGGTAGTTCTTCAGGAAAAACTTCAGGGTATTCAGAAATGATGGGGATGTCTTCCATCTTAGGTTTCGGCTCATCAATAGTCACTTGTGTCATGTAGATGACACAACCCTTCTTCAAACACTTAGAGGCCTTGAGCATAGTCACTTGCTCAGGCAGTCCATACCGGGTATCTCCCTGAATGGTAAGTGACTCACCAGACGGAGTCTTGATCACCACTTGCTTCTTATTGCAGACAATCTAGGCCTGGTTATGAGATAACCAGTCCATACCCAAAACTATGTCGAAACCGGCTAACTTCAAAGGAAGTAGGGACAAAGGAAAAGAGTGGTTCTTAATGGATATGAAACATCCATCTAAAATGGTTGAGGCGGTTTCTAAGGTGCCATCTGCTAATTCCACCTCATACTTCACACTTAAGGTTTTAACAGGTAAGTTCAGCAATTTACGAAACTTATTATCTACGAATGACTTATCAGCGCCTGAATCAAAAAGTACTCTTGCATAAACATCATTTATAAGGAAGGTACCTGTGATCACATTTTCGTCCTGCACAGCTTCCTTTGCATCCATCCTGAAGACCCTAGCATTGGTCTTCTTTCCTTCATCAGCTTTCTTTGCATTTTTAGGGCAATTTGTCTTAATGTGCCCTTTTTCGTTGCAACTGTAGCACGTTGCGTCCTTCAGTTTCTTGCACTCTAGGGTCTTATGTTCCGAAGATTTGCTAATCCCACATGGCCTCAGCTGAGATTGGGATCTTGAGTCAAGTCTGCACCTCCCAAAGTGGTGCTTCTGACAAATCTTACACTTGGGCTTATCTCCAGATTGATGCCCATCCTTCCTAGAACCAGACCCTTTCTTGTGGTCATTGTTTCCTCGGTGCTTCTTGTCTGACCTTCGTGAATTGTCATCTTCACGCTTCCTCTTCTCGGCATCCGTGTTCCTCAGCGATCTCTGTCTGACCGCGTCCAGTGTGAGGGACAAAGATATATCAGCTACATATCTGAAAGTAGCTGGCCGGGAGGCCTTCACGCTTGCCTTAATTGTATTAAAGCTCGTAAGGTAAGCTTGGCAATCCAGATTTTTCATCACTAACGACAGAAAATCCGACTCAATCTTTTCAACCTCATGCTGAGGGCAGTAGTTCTCCCTGATGAGGGCAATGAATTGTTCCCATGTCATATTGTACGGTGGAATCTTCCCTGTAGCTTGAATCAACGATCTCCACCAGGCTAAGGCCTCACCTTTGAACGATTGAGACACAAACTTTACCACATCCCTCTCAGCCCATCCGCTGATATCAACTACTGTGTCCATTTCATCCAACCATGTCATGCAGTCTATAGCTCCTTTCTCCCCAGTGAAATCCCGGGGTTTGCATGAAACAAAGTATTTGTAGGAGCAACCCTTATCACGGGGTCCTTGATTCAGTACGACCTTTTGAGATGGAACACTTTGCTGATTTGAGGACTGACGATCGTTATCAACTTTCTTTGGTTCTTCCTTCTTGGAGGGAGGCTTGCTATGAGCCTCAGAATGAGTCTTCGGCTTAGAATGTGGTGCGGATAGGGTCCTACTTCGAGTCCCGCTATATTCCTGATACTGCTGCTCTATGGCTTTCGTAACAGCGTTGTCTATTAACGCTTGCAGTTCAGCACCCGCTATATTAATCCGAGCATCATTCTGATTCTCCCTTGGGTGACTATTAATTTCATCTGAGTCAGCCATTGTATCTTGAACTGCTACATAAGATATTGACAATGGTTTATTACGGAATTGTCTTTTATAGCAATTCATTAACCATGGTAAGCATAGACCATATTTGGTTAATTTGTTAATCATAATTATTTAGGATTTTTATTTTAATTTATCCTAATTATCATATAATAACAGTATTTTTAGCACAAAAGGCCTAGTCACAGGGACATTTTTAATTTATAAGCCATGATTTCAGAGAATCAAGGCATGAAGGCTTGAACATAGTTGTTTTACCTTTTTCTGACAGGGAGTCGTAGACTACTACTGTCTTTTGTCTTATAGGACAATGAGTATAGCCCCTAGGCACTACATCAACAATGGATGTTTAATATATGATCACCTTAATTGACGAGTTAAACCTATGATTTATATATCATCAGGTTAGGATAGGAATCTTTTGAAGAATCCTATTATAAGAATGACGTGTGTGATTTTAACGAATCACATCTGCCAGGAGCGTTAACATGTTTATAGATGTTAACAGGGACTTGAATCTTTTAAACAGGTCTTACCATCTTGGCCGAGTCTTATAATGACATGCGGGCTAGGTTATACCGTTAAGATTCTTAATTAATATTTAAATAGGCAGATATATTTTTAAAAGGAATGATTTTGAGTCATTTATTTCATATATAATTTATTTATGCATAAAATGGCAAAATGAAATTTATAAACTCAACATTCCATTAATTATAAAGGATTACACATTGCCCTAAACGGGACTTTTAATAGACAAATTACCCATGCAGGGGTTAAACCGAAATACAAGTCCACGCAGGGACCAAGTATTAAAACAGATGTCCACGCAGGGACTAAAAAGACAAGTCCACGCAGGGACTAAATACACAGATAAATGTCCACGCAGGGACTTGATTGAAATAGGAGTTACAACAATACATATAGGGATTTAATGATCCCTCTTCTTCTTCCCCTTTAGCAAGCTCGCTAGGCCCTTGAGGAAACCCTTGTTGTTCCTGCGTTCTTCTTGAAACTCATGTTCCACCCGACTTAGTCTTTGGAGGATTTCCTCCTATTCCGGTGGGGAAAATCGTGGTGGCTGCGACTGTTGCCGAATCGGTGGTCGCGCAGGTACTTGATATCCATGAGTTGGATATCCCATTCCCCAAGGGGTTCCGTATGGTCCTTCAGGATGAAGGGCGAGGTAGTTTGACGCCACTTGGTAAGGGTCTTCAACATAGTTATAGGTTGTGTGAGCCGGCTGCTCAAACGGGTTGTACGCTGTTGACCCAGCGTACGTAGGAATCGGGTTACCAAAACCCATTGGTGGCGGCTGTGGTGCAACTGGTGCAGAACTCACCTCTGGAATTGGGTTCGAGGGCCCACCCATTTGTGGGTCTTCTTGCAGTGGCAGGTAGTGACTGCCACTTGAGTTATGGGGGGTACTGAAGTGAAAATTCCCTGCTCACGCAGACATACGTGCGCCCGTTCTCCTACGCCTTGGTGGTTCTGGAGGTGCTTGATGAACTGGCGGCGGTGGAGGCGGTGGCGTGACAGCCACGAAACGTGAATCCCCAGAGGGATCCTGCTGCTGCTGCTGGTGAGGTGATGAATGGTGAGAAGGTGTGAAGTACCATTCATGTTGGTTAAACCTTGCTTGGTAACTGTCCGGACCACCGTAGGGTGATCCGTGGAAGGATGAACCGTCAGAGACCTCAATAGGGTGTGTGGGGGTTCCAGTCGGTGGCTCCATCGGGTCGGTGTCCACATCCATATCCATGGCGTTATCGTCGGAAAAGTGATCCTCCGGTCCCAATGGGTTAAAACCCACTGGTTCTTGAATATTGTTTGCCGGGTTAAACCGGCCCTGGAAAACAGGAGTGGGGTTGCCAAAGGAATTGTGCGAAAGAGATCGCTGGAGAGGTATATATGAAGGTTGTGGGTTATCGGGCTCGTTTTCAGAATGTGGCCCAAAGGAATGGCGGTAGGGAGGTGTTGAGCTGTGCGAAACAGACCGTCTAGCGGGCTCCGTATAGTTCCTCCCGACTCCTTGCGGATCGGCACTCATTGTAGTGGAAGGAGTTCGCCTGTGCGAAGGCCCGGCTTCGTGATCATTGGGGGCGGTGATTGGCCCCTTGCCTCGTCCTCCTCTTCTAAATCTTGGCGGCATTGTTAATCCTGTCAACACAAATAAAAGATACAACAAGAGATATAAAGGACAAAGTTAAGATAAAAACAAAAACAAATTTGGATTTGTCCTAAGTTCTTTGTCTAGACTCGAAAATTTAGGAATGTGCAATTGTGTCATTGAGATTAAACACAAAAGGCTAGTGTTTAATTCACTCAATGTTTGCTCTGATACCAACCTGTCACACCCCGATATTTCCACGTATTACCGGTGGGCCCGGTGGGGAGTATCGTGACGTGGTTGGTAACAATACAGTCAAACAACACAATATTTAATATGCACAGCGGAAGCAAAAGATAGATATATTTCAACTTTAATGAATTGTAATATCAAGTATCACAACAGTTGAAAATAATCCACAGGTGGATCAAAAATAAATAGGAAAACATTGTTCAACAGTTTGACATCCAAGCTTGCGAAACTTATTGTGGACGCTAGGAGAAAGCCAGCCTAGTTCGCGTAGTACCTGCACTTAACCTTTTTGAGAAAATACGTCAGTTTACACTGGTAAATACAATCAACTGACTCATTTTAAAGATGATTAAAAATTGATTTGGATGCACGTGGCACAAACATTTTTGTAACTTGGGATAATTATTTGAATATAATCTTGTAAAAGAATTACATGTTCCTTATGCGTTCAGTAGCCCGATCCGTAGACCGGGTTAAAGATCAATAGACACACCACATTATTTATTTTTGGCACTGACGGGTGTACGCCTACACCCCGTGCTTAGGTCGTGGCCATTTTGTAAAATGATGCCAAGGATATCCGGGACCTGGTCATTAACCCCCCAAAGGCTTTAAGCAAACAAAACATTTCAAAATGGAGCATATCAATGGTTTAACCTCTATTCGATTAAAGATTCAATGCCTGAACCAAGCGGTATTTTTATATACCATACCCCAAGCCCGTATAGGGAAAATAAGTTAAAAGTATTTACCTTTGCAAGTATCAATCACAAATAGCAAGTGCGTGTAGCTTTTACCGGGTCTCCTATTCTGGAACGAAGGTTTATAATAACCTATTAGAATCCTAACGGGTCTTTAATTAAGCCTAAACTTACACCGGTTAGTTTTAAGGAAAGATACGGTTCGAACGCGTGATTAAGCGAAGACCAGAATAGAATGTGATTTAGACCCGACAAGTTTGAAGACTTGTATAATATGGGTAATCTAAACACATTCTGGATTTTGAGATAGAAACGACAAGGTTTGACCCGTTTCGGCTAATTTATGCAAACTAGTTACATAAACCGAACCGAACGCGTAAGAAGCGTAACGGGTAACCGTAAGAGTCATATACAGGTTTCCTAAGTCAATATGCTTTAAATATGTTGTGATATCAGTAGGATATCTTCCATTATGCCCAAAACGAGTTTAATCTCAATTTAAGCCCCGCAGGGGTATTTTGGTCATTTTAAAGATTATAAAAGCGATTTAATGAAACTCTGAGATTTGGGTCTGAATACATCAGTAAAATAACTTATTTTAACAGGTCATATCAGTTGTGATAAGTCTTAAGTGCCAAAAAATGGTTTTAAACCTAAACTATGTGTTTAATACGCGTAAAAAGCCATTTTAAGCGATTTCCGGGTTTTACAGGAAATCTGAGTTTTCTGACCAGGTTATAAAGTTCAAAATACTTTATTTATTATTTAAAATCAGTAGCAATTGGATTGGTGTCAAAATATTATGTAGAACTCATTTTATAACCAAAAAGGGTATAATCGGTATTTACCGAATCGAGGTCATAACCTTAGGTTATGAGCAGGTTAAAAATAATTAAAAATCTTTAAAAATCCCAAAATATTATATTACATCAGTGGGTAAAAGGTTTGGTGTCAAAAATTGGGTTTAGATAGGCTTTATGCTAATGACGCCGTTTAATTACAAAAAGGCGTTCTAATTACGCTAATGAGCATAACTCCTAATCTAGACTCCAACAGATGTGAAAATTTAGGGACATGTTTATAAATCAGTAACAAAGATTATTGTCCTTTCACATATCCAAAATTCTCGTTTTATGGTCAAAAGGGCATTATGGTCAACATTAAGCAATTAACGGAAACATGTAAATGAATCGGACAATCCACGAACCAACCACAGAGGGTTATACTATCATGTAGCCTGGTCCTAAGGAAGCTCAAAGGCATTTCCAATCATACTAAATCGGGTCAGAACTGAAGTCAGAGCAAAAGTCAAAGTTTTTCGACTTTCGGTTCCGAACCGGGTCTAAACAGAAAATTGTCGGGTCAAACATGTTTAGACATGTTCTTACATTTATTACTAAGTTATATGAGTGATAAAATAGGTTACATGCCTTCTGCATTGTTAATTATGCGTAAATTCGAAGATTAGCATTCTGTTGACTTTTTCTAATCAACTTTGACCCGACAAATGGTCTAGTTAGAGCGGGAATCAGAGGGTGCCCTTTTAAGGGTTTAATGCCCACATAATTACCAACTTATAACTACCTTCAATTCGACAAATCACTGGACCATTAATGATTAATCGCTAAGTCAAACGGTAATTACGACGGTTTGACTTTTAAGCTAAAACTAAGTAAAAACTCAATTAAGGAAGGTCAAGGGTACTTACCAAAGTCCTATGCACGATTAGGGATGACTTGGGTCTGCTCTTATGCTCCAGGAAGCTCCATAAATGCAGATGGAAGGTGTGATCACAATGTTGCAACATGAGGGCCTTTTTATAGGGATTTTGATCCATTATGATCATGACAAACCACTCTATTATTGTTCCCTGATCATCAACATGTGTCCCTAAGGTCTAAAAGCATGTAGGGGTCGCCCATGTAGTGGAAAGTATCTTCTTAAGTCGGTTAAATCGTTTAAACAGGCTGCTGTCCGAGTTTCTGCATCTGGGCATGCCTTACGGACCGTAAGGCTTGAGGCTTACGGTCCGTAAGCCTTTTACAGAGGACAAAAACTCTTGCCCTTTCAAGCTTCGAACAGGTAACATGGTTATTACGAATTTTGGGCTTCTATTTTTCAGAATGGGGCCTCATGAACATGCCTTGTACAGTTTAGATCACCTTTAATGATGTACAATTGTCTTGGACTTTAACGAAAAGCCATGAACGAAGGGTTGTCGTGCATTTCTTCGTAGGATTCCACTTTTGAAATTTTGAATCAATTATTGTTAGTATTTACCGGGTTTGAGTATAACAGATGTTTATAATATACATTAGGGTCTTGGGATTCATAATGAGGTCGTTCAGAGGTACGAATTTACATGACGACACTTTTAAATCCTGCCATACATCTTTAACTAGATCCGGGTTTATAACCCTTTTGTCGTACATGACACGTGTCGTTATTTTATTGAACACGAATTTTCGAGGTGTTACATCCTCACCCCCTTAAAAGAAATCTCGACCTCGAGATTTACTGAAACAAATGAGGGTACTTTTCTTTCATTGTGGACTCTACCTCCCACGTGTACTCGGGACCTCTACGGGCATCCCATTTTACCTTTACAATAGGCACATGCTTCCTTCGAAGCTTCTTAACCTGTCGATCCTCGATCGACACAGGTTTTTCGACAAACTTCAAGCTCTCTTCTATGTGCACATCTGTATGTGGTATGACTAGTGATTCATCAGCGAAACACTTCTTCAGATTGCAGATGTGGAATACATTATGAATACCACTGAGCTCTTCAGGTAAGTTTAACTTATAGGCAACTGATCCGACACATTCGATGACCTCGAATGGTCCTATGTATCTCGGGCTTAACTTGCCTTTCTTACCAAATCGCATCACTCTCTTCCAGGGTGATACTTTAAGTAGCCCTTTATCACCTACCTCGAATTTCATAGGTTTACGCTTTAAATCTGCGTAGCTTTTCTGCCTATCCCTGGCAGCTTTCAAGCGATCACGAATCTGGACAATCTTGTCCGTCGTTTCAAAGACTATTTCCGGTCCTGTCAGTTGGACATCTCCAACTTCCGCCCAACAAACGGGGCATTTCTTACCATACAATGCCTTAAAAGGCGCAGCCTTAATGCTGGTATGATAGCTATTGTTGTACGAGAACTCGATTAATGGCAGGTGGTTATCCCAACTACCACCTAAATCAATCACACATGCACGAAGCATGTCTTCCAACGTTTGGATTGTACGCTCACTCTGGCCGTCCGTCTGAGGATGGTAAGCCGTACTAAAATTTAAGCGCGTGCCCAAAGACTGTTGGAAACTTTTCCAAAAATGTGATGTGAATCTAGTATCCCTGTCAGAGATAATAGACACTGGTACGCCATGTAGAGCTACGATCTTATCGACATATAATTGGGCTAACATGTCGGAGCTATAGGTCTCCTTAATGGGTAGGAAATGTGCTGACTTAGTCAGTCTATCCACTATTACCCATATCGTATCATTTCCTTTCCTTGTCTTTGGCAACTTGGTGATGAAATCCATTGTCACCATTTCCCACTTCCAGGTGGGAAGTTCAGGTTGTTGTAGCAAACCTGACGGCTTCTGATGTTCAGCTTTGACTTGTGCACACGTCAAACATTTAGCTACATAGGTAGCTATAGACTTCTTCAAGCCTATCCACCAAAAATTTGCTTTCAGATCCTGGAACATCTTATCAGCTCCAGGATGAACGGAATATTTAGAACTATGGGCTTCTTGGAGGATAACATCCCGAAGTCCTCCATAAACTGGAACCCATATTCGTCCATTTAACCTCAAAATTCCGTCCTTGCCATAGGATAACTGTTCTTCAGTTACTCCTAGCTTTTCGTTAGGATAGTTAGCTTCCAGCACAGCTCCTTTCTGTGCAGCTAACAACCTTTCATTCAATCCATTCTTTATCTCAATGCTCTTGGCATTGATTCTAATTGGCTTCACTCTTTCCTTTCGACTTAAGGCATCGGCGACTGCATTCGCCTTGCCAGGATGGTACTTTATTTCACAATCATAATCGTTTAAAGTTTCCATCCAACGTCGTTGCCTCATGTTTAGGTCTTTCTGATTAAACAGGTGCTGGAGGCTCTTGTGATCAGAATAAATCACACATTTGATACCATATAAATAGTGCCTCCATAGCTTCAGTGCAAATACAACGGCACCCAACTCCAAGTCATAGGTGGTGTAATTCTTTTCATGCACCTTTAACTGACGTGAAGCATAGGCAATAACCTTGCCTTTCTGCATAAGCACACACCCCATGCCAGTGTGTGATGCATCGCAGTAGACTACGAATTCTTCGGTACCTTCAGGCAATGTCAGTACAGGAGCATTGCTCAACTTTTGCTTAAGGATATCAAAGGATTCTTGTTGCTTGGGTCCCCAGTTGAACTTAATATCCTTCCTAGTCAAGGAAGTTAGGGGTGCAGCAATCCTTGAAAAATTTTCAATAAAGCGCCTGTAGTATCCTGTCAATCTCAAGAAACTGCGAATTTCTGTGGGCGTCTTTGGCTCTTGCCAGTTCATGACAGCTTCAACCTTAGCGGGATCCACCTGGATTCCGCGTTCACTAACTACATGTCCAAGAAATTGGACTTCACGAAGCCAAAATTCACATTTAGAGAATTTGGCATAGAGCTTCTCCTGCTGAAGTAGTGAAAGAATACATCGAAGATGTTTTTCATGGTCGACCTGATTCTTTGAATAAATTAGAATGTCATCAATGAAGACGATAACAAATTTGTCCAAGTATGGTTTGCAGACACGGTTCATGAGATCCATGAATGCCGCTGGTGCATTTGTGAGCCCAAAAGGCATCACTAGGAACTCGTAATGACCATAACGAGTCCTAAATGCAGTCTTGTGTACGTCTTCATCTCTAACCTTCAGTTGATGATAGCCTGACCTTAATTCGATCTTGGAAAAGTAACTTGCCCCTTGAAGCTGATCGAACAGATCGTCGATCCTGGGCAACGGGTACCTATTCTTGATAGTGACCTTATTAAGCTCACGATAATCGATGCACAGATGCATCGATCCATCCTTCTTCTTGACAAATAAGATTGGTGCTCCCCAAGGAGACGAACTAGGTCTAATGAAACCCTTGGCTAGCAATTCATCTAGTTGTGTCTTCAATTCCTTCATCTCTGTTGGTGCCAACCTATAAGGTGCTCTAGCAACAGGTGCTGCTCCAGGGATGATGTCAATTCTGAATTCTACTTGTCTATCTGGTGGTAAACCAGGTAGTTCTTCAGGAAAAACTTCAGGGTATTCAGAAATGATGGGGATGTCTTCCATCTTAGGTTTCGGCTCATCAATAGTCACTTGTGCCATGGAGATGACACAACCCTTCTTCAACACTTAGAGGCCTTGAGCATAGTCACTTGCTCAGGCAGTCCATACCGGGTATCTCCCTGAATGGTAAGTGACTCACCAGACGGAGTCTTGATCACCACTTGCTTCTTATTGCAGACAATCTGGGCCTGGTTATGAGATAACCAGTCCATACCCAAAACTATGTCGAAACCGGCTAACTTCAAAGGAAGTAGGGACAAAGGAAAAGAGTGGTTCTTAATGGATATGAAACATCCATCTAAAATGGTTGAGGCGGTTTCTAAGGTGCCATCTGCTAATTCCACCTCATACTTCACACTTAAGGTTTTAACAGGGAAGTTCAGCAATTTACAAAACTTATTATCTACGAATGACTTATCAGCGCCTGAATCAAAAAGCACTCTTGCATAAACATCATTTATAAGGAAGGTACCTGTGATCACATTTTCGTCCTGCACAGCTTCCTTTGCATCCATCCTGAAGACCCTAGCATTGGTCTTCTTTCCTTCATCAGCTTTCTTTGCATTTTTAGGGCAATTTGTCTTAATGTGCCCTTTTTCGTTGCAACTGTAGCACGTTGCGTCCTTCAGTTTCTTGCACTCTAGGGTCTTATGTTCCGAAGATTTGCAAATCCCACATGGCCTCGGCTGAGATTGGGATCTTGAGTCAAGTCTGCACCTCCCAAAGTGGTGCTACTGACAAATCTTACACTTGGGCTTATCTCCAGATTGATGCCCATCCTTCCTAGAACCAGACCCTTTCTTGTGGTCATTGTTTCCTCGGTGCTTCTTGTCTGACCTTCGTGAATTGTCATCTTCACGCTTCCTCTTCTCGGCATCCGTGTTCCTCAGCGATCTCTGTCTGACCGCGTCCAGTGTGAGGGACAGAGATATATCAGCTACAGATCTGAAAGTAGCTGGCCGAGCGGCCTTCACGCTTGCCTTAATTTCTGGGGCTAAACCCCCAATGAAACGAGCTATTCTTTTGGGTTCTGGGGTCACCAGATAAGGAACCAACCTTGACATTGTATTAAAGCTCGTAAGGTAAGCTTGGCAATCCAGATTTTTCATCACTAACGACAGAAAATCCGACTCAATCTTTTCAACCTCATGCTGAGGGCAGTAGTTCTCCCTGATGAGGGCAATGAATTGTTCCCATGTCATATTGTACGGTGGAATCTTCCCTGTAGCTTGAATCAACGATCTCCACCAAGCTAAGGCCTCACCTTTGAACGATTGAGACACAAACTTTACCACATCCCTCTCAGCCCATCCGCTGATATCAACTACTGTGTCCATTTCATCCAACCATGTCATGCAGTCTATAACTCCTTTCTCCCCAGTGAAATCCCGGGGTTTGCATGAAACAAAGTATTTGTAGGAGCAACCCTTATCACGGGGTCCTTGATTCAGTACGACCTTTTGAGATGGAACACTTTGCTGATTTGAGGACTGACGATCGTCATCAACTTTCTTTGGTTCTTCCTTCTTGGAGGGAGGCTTGCTATGAGCCTCAGAATGAGTCTTCGGCTTAGAATGTGGTGCGGATAGGGTCCTACTTCGAGTCCCGCTATATTCCTGATACTGCTGCTCTATGGCTTTCGTAACAGCGTTGTCTATTAACGCTTGCAGTTCAGCACCCACTATATTAATCCGAGCATCATTCTGATTCTCCCTTGGGTGACTATTAATTTCATCTGAGTCAGCCATTGTATCTTGAACTGCTACATAAGATATTGACAATGGTTTATTACGGAATTGTCTTTTATAGCAATTCATTAACCATGGTAAGCATAGACCATATTTGGTTAATTTGTTAATCATAATTATTTAGGATTTTTATTTTAATTTATCCTAATTATCATATAATAACAGTATTTTTAGCACAAAAGGCCTAGTCACAGGGACATTTTTAATTTATAAGCCATGATTTCAGAGAATCAAGGCATGAAGGCTTGAACATAGTTGTTTTACCTTTTTCTGACAGGGAGTCGTAGACTACTACTGTCTTTTGTCTTATAGGACAATGAGTATAGCCCCTAGGCACTACATCAACAATGGATGTTTAATATATGATCACCTTAATTGACGAGTTAAACCTATGATTTATATATCATCAGGTTAGGATAGGAATCTTTTGAAGAATCCTATTATAAGAATGACGTGTGTGATTTTAACGAATCACATCTGCCAGGAGCGTTAACATGTTTATAGATGTTAACAGGGACTTGAATCTTTTAAACAGGTCTTACCATCTTGGCCGAGTCTTATAATGACATGCGGGCTAGGTTATACCGTTAAGATTCTTAATTAATATTTAAATAGGCAGATATATTTTTAAAAGGAATGATTTTGATTCATTTATTTCATATATAATTTATTTATGCATAAAATGGCAAAATGAAATTTATAAACTCAACATTCCATTAATTATAAAGGATTACACATTGCCCTAAACGGGACTTTTAATAGACAAATTACCCATGCAGGGGTTAAACCGAAATACAAGTCCACGCAGGGACCAAGTACTAAAACAGATGTCCACGCAGGGACTAAAAAGACAAGTCCACGCAGGGACTAAATACACAGATAAATGTCCACGCAGGGACTTGATTGAAATAGGAGTTACAACAATACATATAGGGATTTAATGATCCCTCTTCTTCTTCCCCTTTAGCAAGCTTGCTAGGCCCTTGAGGAAACCCTTGTTGTTCCTGCGTTCTTCTTGAAACTCATGTTCCACCCGACTTAGTCTTTGGAGGATTTCCTCCTGTTCCGGTGGGGAAAATCGTGGTGGCTGCGACTGTTGCCGAATCGGTGGTCGCGCAGGTACTTGATATCCATGAGTTGGATATCCCATTCCCCAAGGGGTTCCGTGTGGTCCTTCAGGATGAAGGGCGAGGTAGTTTGATGCCACTTGGTAAGGGTCTTCAGCATAGTTATAGGTTGTGTGAGCCGGCTGCTCAAACGGGTTGTACGCTGTTGACCCAACGTACGTAGGAATCGGGTTACCAAAACCCATTGGTGGCGGCTGTGGTGCAACTGGTGCAGAACTCACCTCTGGAATTGGGTTCGAGGGCCCACCCATTTGTGGGTCTTCTTGCAGTGGCAGGTAGTGACTGCCACTTGAGTTATGGGGGGTACTGAAGTGAAAATCCCCTGCTCGCGCAGACATACGTGCGCACGTTCTCCTACGCCTTGGTGGTTCTGGAGGTGCTTGATGAACTGGCGGCGGTGGAGGCGGGTGGCGTGACAGCCACGAAACGTGAATCCCCAGAGGGATCCTGCTGCTGCTGCTGGTGAGGTGATGAATGGTGAGAAGGTGTGAAGTACCATTCATGTTGGTTAAACCTTGCTTGGTAACTGTCCGGACCACCGTAGGGTGATCCGTGGAAGGATGAACCGTCAGAGACCTCAATAGGGTGTGTGGGGGTTCCAGTCGGTGGCTCCATCGGGTCGGTGTCCTCATCCATATCCATGGCGTTATCGTCGGAAAAGTGATCCTCCGGTCCCAATGGGTTAAAACCCACTGGTTCTTGAATATAGTTTGCCGGGTTAAACCGGCCCTGGAAAACAGGAGTGGGGTTGCCAAAGGAATTGTGCGAAAGAGATCGCTGGAGAGGTATATATGAAGGTTGTTGGTTATCTGGCTCGTTTTCAGAATGTGGCCCAAAGGAATGGCGGTAGGGAGGTGTTGAGCTGTGCGAAACAGACCGTCTAGCAGGCTCCTTATAGTTCCTCCCAACTCCATGCGGATCGGCACTCATTGTAGTGGAAGGAGTTCGCCTGTGCGAAGGCCCGGCTTCGTGATCATTGGGGGCGGTGATTGGCCCCTTGCCTCGTCCTCCTCTTCTAAATCTTGGCGGCATTGTTAATCCTGTCAACACAAATAAAAGATACAACAAGAGATATAAAGAACAAAGTTAAGATAAAAACAAAAACAAATTTGGATTTGTCCTAAGTTCTTTGTCTAGACTCGAAAATTTAGGAATGTGCAATTGTGTCATTGAGATTAAACACAAAAGGCTAGTGTTTAATTCACTCAATGTTTGCTCTGATACCAACCTGTCACACCCTGATATTTCCACGTATTACCGGTGGGCCCGGTGGGGAGTATCGTGACGTGGTTGGTAACAATACAGTCAAACAACACAATATTTAATATGCACAGCGGAAGCAAAAGATAGATATATTTCAACTTTAATGAATTGTAATATCAAGTATCACAACAGTTGAAAATAATCCACAGGTGGATCAAAAATAAATAGGAAAACATTGTTCAACAGTTTGACATCCAAGCTTGCGAAACTTATTGTGGACGCTAGGAGAAAGCCAGCCTAGTTCGCGTAGTACCTGCACTTAACCTTTTTGAGAAAATACGTCAGTTTACACTGGTAAATACAATCAACTGACTCATTTTAAAGATGATTAAAAATTGATTCGGATGCACGTGGCACAAACATTTTTGTAACTTCGGATAATTATTTGAATATAATCTTGTAAAAGAATTACATGTTCCTTATGCGTTCAGTAGCCCGATCCGTAGACCGGGGTAAAGATCAATAGACACACCACATTATTTATTTTTGGCACTGACGGGTGTACGCCTACACCCCGTGCTTAGGTCGTGGCCATTTCGTAAAATGATGCCAAGGATATCCGGGACATGGTCATTAACCCCTCAAAGGCTTTAAGCAAACAAAATATTTCAAAATGGAGCATATCAATGGTTTAACCTCTATTCGATTAAAGATTCAATGCTCGAACCAAGCGGTATTTTTATATACCATACCCCAAGCCCGTATAGGGAAAATAAGTTAAAAGTATTTACCTTTGCAAGTATCAATCACAAATAGCAAGTGCGTGTAGCTTTTACCGGGTCTCCTATTCTGGAACGAAGGTTTATAATAACCTATTAGAATCCTAACGGGTCTTTAATTAAGCCTAAACTTAGACCGGTTAGTTTTAAGGAAAGATACGGTTCGAACGCGTGATTAAGCGAAGACCGGAATAGAATGTGATTTAGACCCGACAAGTTTGAAGACTTGTATAATATGGGTAATCTAAACACATTCTGGATTTTGAGATAGAAACGACAAGGTTTGACCCGTTTCGGCTAATTTATGCAAACTAGTTACATAAACCGAACCGAACGCGTAAGAAGCGTAACGGGTAACCGTAAGAGTCATATACAGGTTTCCTAAGTCAATATGCTTTAAATATGTTGTGATATCAGTAGGATATCTTCCATTATGCCCAAAACGAGTTTAATCTCAATTTAAGCCCCGCAGGGGTATTTTGGTCATTTCAAAGATTATAAAAGCGATTTAATGAAACTCTGAGATTTGGGTCTGAATACATCAGTAAAATAACTTATTTTAACAGGTCATATCAGTTGTGATAAGTCTTAAGTGCCAAAAAATGGTTTTAAACCTAAACTATGTGTTTAATACGCGTAAAAAGCCATTTTAAGCGATTTCCGGGTTTTACAGGAAATCTGAGTTTTCTGACCAGGTTATAAAGTTCAAAATACTTTATTTATTATTTAAAATCAGTAGCAATTGGATTGGTGTCAAAATATTATGTAGAACTCATTTTATAACCAAAAAGGGTATAATCGGTATTTACCGAATCGAGGTCATAACCTTAGGTTATGAGCAGGTTAAAAATAATTAAAAATCTTTAAAAATCCCAAAATATTATATTACATCAGTGGGTAAAAGGTTTGGTGTCAAAAATTGGGTTTAGATAGGCTTTATGCTAATGACGCCGTTTAATTACAAAAAGGCGTTCTAATTACGCTAATGAGCATAACTCCTAATCTAGACCTCCAACTGATGTGAAAATTTAGGGACATGTTTATAAATCAGTAACAAAGATTATTGTCCTTTCACATATCCAAAATTCTCGTTTTATGGTCAAAGGGCATTATCGTCAACAATAAGCAATTAACGGAAACATGTAAATGAATCGGACAATCCACGAACCAACCACAGAGGGTTATACTATCATGTAGCCTGGTCCTAAGGAAGCTCTAAGGCATTTCCAATCATACTAAATCGGGTCAGAACTGAAGTCAGAGCAAAAGTCAAAGTTTTGCGACTTTCGGTTCCGAACCGGGTCTAAACAGAAAATTGTCGGGTCGAACATGTTTAGACATGTTCTTACATTTATTACTAAGTTATATGAGTGATAAAATAGGTTACATGCCTTCTGCATTGTTAATTATGCGTAAATTCGAAGATTAGCATTATGTTGACTTTTTCTAATCAACTTTGACCCGACAAATGGTCTAGTTAGAGCGGGAATCAGAGGGTGCCCTTTTAAGGGTTTAATGCCCACATAATTACCAACTTATAACTACCTTCAATTCGACAAATCACTGGACCACTAATGATTAATCGCTAAGTCAAACGGTAATTACGACGGTTTGACTTTTAGCTAAAACTAAGTAAAAACTCAATTAAGGAAGGTAAAGGGTACTTACCAAAGTCCTATGCACGATTAGGGATGACTTGGGTCTGCTCTTATGCTCCAGGAAGCTCCACAAATGCAGATGGAAGGTGTGATCACAATGTTGCAACATGAGGGCCTTTTTATAGGGATTTTGATCCATTATGATCATGACAAACCACTCTATTATTGTTCCCTGATCATCAACATGTGTCCCTAAGGTCTAAAAGCATGTAGGGGTCTCCCATGTAGTGGAAAATATCTTCTTAAGTCGGTTAAATCGTTTAAACAGGCTGCTGTCCGAGTTTCTGCATCTGGGCATGCCTTACGGACCGTAAGGCTTGAGGCTTACGGTCCGTAAGCCTTTTCCAGAGGACAAAAACTCTTGCCCTTTCAAGCTTCGAACAGGTAACATGGTTATTACGAATTTTGGGTTCTATTTTTCAGAATGGGGCCTCATGAACATGCCTTGTACAGTTTAGATCACCTTTAATGATGTACAATTGTCTTGGACTTTAACGAAAAGCCATGAACGAAGGGTTGTCGTGCATTTCTTCGTAGGATTCCACTTTTGAAATTTTGAATCAATTATTGTTAGTATTTACCGGGTTTGAGTATAACAGATGTTTATAATATACATTAGGGTCTTGGGATTCATAATGAGGTCGTTCAGAGGTACGAATTTACATGACGACACTTTTAAATCATGCCATACATCTTTAACTAGATCCGGGTTTATAACACTTTTGTCGTACATGACACGTGTCGTTATTTTATTGAACACGAATTTTCGAGGTGTTACATGAGAGCTCAGGTCAGAACTTCCGTTCAGTAGAGAGATGACGGCTTCGACTTTTGGTGTGTCCCCTTCAGAGGATCTTTTCTTCAACAGCACATGATTTACATATTTTTTCAATGTTTCATCATTTTTATGCTGAGGGTAGGCTATATTTCAAGCAAGCGTAAAGTATTCTCCGGGGACTAGGCCATTGCTTCCGCAAAATCAGAAGTCCCGGGATAATACCCCAGATATCACTAAGCATAAAGACCTAGTATCTCAGAAAGAGGGGTCCTTCAAACGAGATTTCAGGGGTTACCTATATATCCAAGTAGTGTTCCCCACGAAATAAGCAAGTTTGAATTTAGGTTTATATCCCGAAAAAGTTTACTAAATGTATAAAAATCTACCGACACATCCACAGTGAGATCGTTTAACACATTTTGACTTTCCAATTCTTTAGCGTACTGTGATTGTCTACTGATGTACAATCATTTCCTCTTTATACACAAAAAACTCAATTTTAAATTTTATCATGTTTTTGGCTTTTTCAAATTTTCAAATGTTTTTGTATTTTCTAACAATATTACTCCCCCCTAAAATGCAAAATCATTTAAAGAAAAATTTGACAACCAATACTGATAGCCTTGTCTCGCCATCCATTTTCTGCTTCAAGTGTACTGATTTGCATAAAAACTAACATACCCCCATGATTTACAACACATTGATATTTTACAGTTTGAAAACCGTTTTTCAATTTTGTGAAATTAATCATGTTTGTTCAGCCGTGAGGGTTTCGGCGTATTCAATCAATATATTTTTGAAATTTTTGATTTTTTGACAAAATAAAAACATATTTTTGGTTTTTACATTTTTCAATTTTTACGGTTTTTGAAATATTGTTTATTTATTTACAGAAAACAACCAAACTTCCTGTTTCAACCAACACAGGATTCAGCAGCCTCCTCTGCTTGTTATGCCAGGCTGCTCCGATTTCCATTCTCACAGTCTTCAGTTTTCTTCGGAAGCACCTGCACATTCAAATTACTCAATTACTTGAACAATTTAGCCCAGGTCTGTTGGACCTTAGGCATTTCAACACAATATGCATCATTCAACTTCGGAAAATCTTTGTCATTCTGAACAAAGACTTTTTCAATCTTAACTTCAACTTTTTCATCTTTTACCGAAGACTCTTGTTTCTTAACACTCCATGTTTGTCCTTTCGGAGTACCTCTTTTGTAAAAATGTGAATCCTTTTGAACATTTTGACTTTGAACAACAACTTTTGGTTTCCAAAACTCTTTAGGTTTTGTCATATCAACTGTTGTTTGCCAACTTTGCTTTGTTCTGAATCTGGGTGTGTGAGAATTCCAGATCTGTCTTGAATCGAATCTATTCGAGTTTGATTTCCAAGTTTGATTCGAAGCAAACTTGTTTGTGTTATACCTCCAAGTTTGTTTGAAATCAAATCTGGTCGACCTTTGTTTCACATCCTCAGATTGATGTTTCTCAACATTTTCAGACTTCTTTTTGTCAACATCCACAGGTTTCAGATTCGGAGACTTTCGTGCAAGATGTCCTATTTGATCACATTTAAAACATGTTATTTTGGACAAGTCTTTGACCTGTGGTTGTTGCTTCTTCTTTTGAGCATAGAACTCTTCATTAGACTGACGCCTAAATTTTAGTTCTTTCTCTTTTTCTGAACTTGTTCCATGAACAAAATTCATCTTTGTCTGAAAATTTGACGATTCATTTTTATTTCGATTTTGTTTCTTTTTATAACCCAACCCAGCCTTCATGTTTTTCTTCTTGTAACCAGGTTTGTTATAAAAAAAATTTGTGACACTTACCTGTAAACTTTGGAATCTCAGATTTTCAATCTCAACCATTTTGAAAACTTTTTCAATCTTATCTGAAATCACATTCTGAATTGGGAATACAACATCTAAGAATAATTTGTCCCATCCAATCATGGAATAAACCAATCCTTTTGAATCATCATTCAAACTTTTCTTGGATTTTGAATTTTTCAGATATTCATCATGAAAATTTCCTTCATTTTCATCTTGTTATTCAGATTTACCTGTTTCGATAGACTCTTCTACTAAAACATTTTCAACAACTTTACCAACCACCTCTGAATCACTGATATCATCAGATTTGGTATAAATCACATCGATGTTTTTGGGTAACTGGTCAACCATGTTTATTGCTTTTTCCACTTTCTCGCCATCATAGAATGTATAATTATTCTCCAACGGTGGTGGAACTTGATGGTATTCAGACCCAACTCCCTTTATGTTCTTTTCTGACTCTTTTCCATCGGGTGTGATGTTGAAAATACGTTCCAGAATATATGACGATGAATGGTAACTTTGCAATTTATTGACCAACTTTTCTTTATCTGCCAATTCTTGTTTAAGCTTAGCAACATCATCAATATAATGATTTAAAACTCTTTGTTTATCTTCAAATCTAGCATCAAGAAATTTAGTGTTTCTCTGACATGCACACAATCTATCATCTAGACTTTTGACTTTACCTTTTAAAATGTCATACGCTTCTTTTACAGTATGATATGATAATTTCATTCCATCATATTCCTTTTGCAACTCTTGAATTTTGTTATTTTTTGGAACACATTCATTGCAAACAGCTGAACATTTTTCTTTCAATGTTTTATTTTCTTTTTCAAGATCATCACATTTTTGTTTTAACTTTTCATTTTCTTGTTTCAAAAACTTTTCATTTTCAAACATTTCATGACATTTATCTTTGAAAATCTTTTCTATTTTAGTGAATTCTATATCTCTTATTTTAAACTTTTCATCTTTTTCAGTACAAGCACTGCATGTTTCCATGCATTTCTTGCACTGTTGTTCAACTTCATTATCAATTTGATCAGAAGTATCAGTTTGAGTAGTTACCTCAGTGATTGGCATTGTGGTTTCCTTTGCTCATGAACTCTGAACTTCTTCAAACTCCTTTTGTTTCTCTTCAACAGCTTCCTCAATTCTCTCATCAACTTTCTTCACTTCATTCATCAACTTCTCACTCTCATTCACAATCTCTTCAACTGTCTTCTTCTTCTTCTTCTTCTCCAGACTAGCAAATATCACCTTTCGAATGCCTTCTTCAACCTGCTCTTTATACCTTGGAATCTCTCTAAGGCCTTTACACCAGACACTTACAGTAGGTATAGCAGCAACTAATGCATCAAGGTCAACCTTTTTCGGATCAACCGTCGGGTTTCCCTGAGGATCAACATAGCATTCCTTTTATTTGCTCCACCTGCCTGCGAGTGTTGCTTCTTTGTAAGCATCATACACATCATCCAATCTAAGACGTGCATGTCTTTCTTCACGAGTAAATTTCACTTCTGCAACCATTGCTTTAGCTTTTTCAACATCTTTGTCATGTTGACTCCAATCATATCCTTCATCATCATGTATTTTCCATTTCTCCTCTGTCTCATCAACAAATTTGTTCCAATCAAAATTTTTATACACAGATGATTCAGATCTTTCATAGTCTAAATTATCTTCACTTTGGTCACGCAATGACAAAACAGCTCTCTTCTCTTTAGAAGATCCTTCTTCAATTTGCTTTCTGGTTGGCTGCTCATTGTTCTTGTGATAGATGGCCTTTTTGTAATAATCTTCATAGAAAGGATTCACGCTATCATCAGCCTTGTTGTTTGTGCATTCTCTTTTGAAATGACCCTTTTGTTTACACTTGAAACAGGTGACTTTGTTCTTGTCGAAACCTATCTTCATTTCCGGGCCTTCCAAACATCTTTTGCCAGTAATCTCCATGAATCTTTGAGCTCTTCGGATGACACTTGCCATGCACCATCGAATGTCCATTAGTTCCATATCTTCTGGATCAACTTGATCGTAATCCTCCTTTGTCATGTTTGGATTTCCGATCTTACCTGCAATTAAACCTTCGTAAGATACCAGAATAGAGGCTAAGAAGCTCATGTGCTGTTGAGCAAACTCATTGTTTAGAACTGGATTATTTTTCCAATCCAGGTTTGAATTATATTTTGACGATCCGGATGCGGATGAAGAATGATATCCTGGATCATAACTTGAAGACGTGTTCTTTGATGAATCACCAGTCTTTTCTGCAGTAAAACCCGTTTTGATCCTAGGAGATTCATTGTTTTGTAGCATCCCTCTGCGATAGTACAAACCAACATTTTGTTGATAATTAGAGCTAGACACCTTGTTTTGTTTTTGAATCAACAGATCATGTCCCTCTATCTTTTCTATCAGTTGGTCTAATGTCAGCTTATCAAAATTAGCATCATTTTTCAACACAATCACATATGTTTTCCAATCGTCCTCATGTGGTAGAGCTTCAACAAGTTTATCCACCATTTCTTCTCTCTCTTTGTGAATTTCAAACCTTTCCATTTCAATCTTCAGATGACAAAACTATTCTATCATTTGACGAACTGTTTCATTCTTCATGCAGCTAAACATGTCAAACTCTTTCTTTAACAGCGATATTTTGTTTTTCTTGATATCTTTCCCGCCTTCAGCTTTCAACTTTAACGCTTCCCAAATTGACTTAGACATTTCACCATACTGAAGTAGTGAGAAAATATCCTCTCTGATAGATTGTTGAAGTAAAGTTTTCATTCTCAATTCAGCTGAATGTTCTTTCTTATCATCTGCTGTGAAATCTTTTAGTGTGATCAATTCACGTTTTTCATTTCTTGGTTTTTCATATCCTATAGTCAAACAAATCCAGCTATCATATGCATAAGCTTGCACCCAGTTTTCAAATCTTTCATACCACCAGTGATAATCTTCGATATTCATGAGCTTTGGTGGTCTCTGATGATTTCCGTACACATTATCATAGCTCAAACTTTCTGATATCACTTTTGTAGCATTCTTTGGAGTTATTGGAGTATCTTCTGATGTAAACGCATTATAAAACGTGTTATAAAACTCTTCGCCAATTTCTGACATCTTCGAAATGCTTCTTGAATTTTTCGTTCCTTAGATTTTTGCTTCGTTTATCACTTCGAATTACACCTCTTGATTACCTTTTGATCACCTGAATAAGAACCTGAATCACGTGGAGCACTTTCTCTCTCTAGCTTCTCTCTCTAACACTAGAGCTCTCCAAAGTCTCCAAATGAGCTAAAGTCTCCAAAAGTTCTAAACCTAACACCTTAGGTTCCTATTTATAGGCCAAGGATATAAGGAGATTCTCCTTATTTACAATAATGCCACCTTGCCTTACTAAACTAGATATTACAATATAACGCTAGAAATAAACTGTTTCAGCTACGATTTGAGATGACGGAGGCGATAGACATAAATGCACAAACATCATTTATGATCATATTGTGCAATATGATACACGTGTTTACCTTTCAAAACACTAAACGCTCGCTCAACGTCTTTTCTCGTCGATTCCTATAACTTCTTGAACAATTTTTCTTTGGCGTCGGTAGGAAACGAATAAGCATTAACAACCAATTCGAAGTCCTAGAAGATATAGTTAGATATTCATCATATTTGCCAGGAACGTTACCGATTGCAAGTTGACGAACCGATGTTGATACACTTTTGTGTGGACGCGGCACGTTCGGTTCGAGCCTTTAATTGACGTCGACCAAGTCGGATATCCTCCTATCTACTTGTGTCTGACTTTATTTGTCTTCGTTTAATATGTAATGCTATTCGAACAATGCATGTTGCATACAAAGGGTAGAATGGTCATTATAAGTTGTTTATATGTTGCTGTTGTTGCTGTCTGTTTGCAGAAACAATCACAACAGTTGCAGTCCTCGACGAAATAGGTCTGTTTCGTCGAACTCATCACGACGAAACAGACCAATGTCCATTAATTCTGTTTCGTTGACAGTCATGACGAATCACACTTGATTCGTCGTCTGTTGGGCTGCTTCAAGCCCAATGTGTGGCCCATATGCTGTTTCGCCGTATCACTTTGTGTTTCGCCGAGACTTGGGCCCAGGGACTATATAAACACATCTGGTTTCACTTAGAAACAAGATGAGAGCTTACACATAAAGAAACTCTGTCAAAATTCTGTTAAACTGTGTTTGTATCAGTTTGTAATCGGTTCTCATCCCGTTTAATCAATCGAGTGTGTATCATTGATTATACCGTGTCGTTATTGTTTTACATGTTTGATTTGGCATAGTTACGTGGATTCCGCACACGTAACCGTGTTTGCTATAAACAAGTGATTTGGTTCGTTATCGATCCTCAGATTACGGGACCTACAATTGGTATCAGAGCGTTTGGCTCTAATCCTTGTTTAAAATCAAACATTGTTCGGTTTTTATCAAGTATTTGTGTGTGTTTTTCTGAAAATTTGTTCTTGAAAAATTATATTTCTGGAAAAATATTCATAAAATCTGTTGTTTGATTGTTATTTGCTAAGAGTTTTATCAAAAACCTTGTCAGATTGTTTGTTCATGCTTTAAACCGGGTTTTTAGTGAAAGTCTTGTGCATTTTCGTGTTTCAGAAAATCATCGGTGACCTGGAAAACTCTTTGTTCTTGAGTGTGTTCTTCATATCTTCAAAGAGTTCTTATAATACTTGTGGATTTGATCTTTGTATTGTTTAAATCAAAGAGTTTTTACAATATAAAACATTAACTTGACTTTAGTGTACAATTGTGATCATTAGTTTCTGAAAAAGCATGTTGTGTTGAAAAACAGGTTTATCAACTTACCTTGTGTCAGTAAGATATTTTAAATATCTAAACCAGCTGTCTAATACTCAGTTTCGACGAAACAAGTAGTCGACGAATCACAAGTGTTTCGTCAAAAATATCTTCGACGAAACAAGTCCTTTTCGTCAAAATATCTTCAACGAAACAAGTCTGTTTCATCATATTCTATTTCAAAGAAACAAGTCTGTTTCGTGGAAGAGTGTTTCGTCATTTTGTGTCAATTTTACACAGTGGACTTGCAGAAGTGTTCCAATTGTTTGTTTTCAACTGTTTGACCAGGTACTATCATACATATACCAAACATGAGTAACAAAGGTCCGTGGGATTGGAGTTCGGAATCACAACCAGCTAAAAATCAGCCTTCGCTTGCCGATTTAATGAACCAATTGCCTCAAAAACAACAAGCAATAAATGCAGGACAATGGGCAATGGTTTCTAATCAAAATCAAAACATTCAAAATCTATTGCTCAGTGAGAGTGAGACGGGTAGCAACAATCGCCCGCCAAAGCTAAATCACATGAACGACTATCCATCATGGAAGGGTCGTTTTCATACATACATTCAAGGGCAAAACGTTGAACTTTGGACGTGTTTCACTACTGAATGTAGCCCGGAACTAGAAGCAGCAGCATCAACTGCCGCTGGTATTTCTAATATGCTTGAAGAAGACAAGAAAGCCTATGAATTAGAGAAGAAGGCGTTTGCTTTTCTAACACAAGCACTTCATAAAGACCTCTATCATCAATTTTCTTATAGTAAGAGCACAAAAGCTTTATGGGATGCATTGGAAACAAGAGGAGAAGGAAATGCAGCTTCTAGAAAAATACGCCATGATCTTTTGAAGAAAGAATTTGAATCATTTCAATCTTTGGAAAATGAAACCCTAAATGATATGACTTCTCGTTTCTATCATTTGATCAGTGAAATGAGTTCTTATAAGGTTGCTACATCTCATGTGGAAATGATTGCACGTTTAGCTGATGCTTTACCTCCTGTGTGGAGTCCATTCATTGAACTTCTAAAACATACGGGTGCTCTGGATGGGGAAAATGTCACTATCTATGGATTCGTTCAGAAGTTGGAGCACAAGAGTGAAGAGGAAAATCGGAAAGCTAAAAGGATTGGAGCTCCTCAAAATACAGAAATGTATTTGCCTGGTTTTGCTCCTTCAGCTAGTTCTAGTTCTGTTCAGCAACCTAAGCTTCAAACGGAGTTTGTTTCCAACACAAACTCATCAACTCAACCAGAGTTTGATTTAGGTGCTTACCTTTCACAATCGCTATCCAAATCTCAATCTCAACCTCCACCTCAAGTTACTACTACTCAACCAGAGTTTGATTTAGGTGCTTACCTTTCACAATCGATGTCCAAATCTAAAGCACAACCACCACAACAAGTACATTATACCAACAATCCTCCACCTCAAAACACGAATACTATCAAAGTTGATACTTCGAACCTCTCAAAAGTTAGCATTGAAGTTGCAAAGGAGCATTCGGAACTCATTAATACTATGGTCAGTGCATACTGCGGTTTGGTCGCAGGTCAAATTGGGAACATCAGTATGACCCACGAAGATTATCAACAAATCGACCGTGATGAAATGGAGTTGATGGATATAAAGTGGGCGTTTGCAAGTGCAGTTAGAAGGGCAAGGGATTTCATGAGTCGAACAGGAAGAAGTTCTTTGGAAAGTAAGCAGGATACGAAGTACGGGTTTGATAAAGAGGCGGTTACATGTTTTAATTGTGGCGAAAAGGGTCACTTCAAACGTGAGTGCACTCGACCACCCAAGCAAGGCAATCAGAACCCTTTCAGAAATCAGACAAGTACTTCAAATTCCAATCAAGGCACTCAAAACAATCGTGAAAAAGGGATAGTATCTGTGAACAATACCACCAACCAGAACCAGTCTGGACCATCAAACAACACTCGTGCATTGACTGTTCAAACAGATGAAGGGTGTAACTGGTCTTTACAATTAGGGGGAGGTGATAATGAAGGAGGAGGAACAGCGTGCTATGCAAAGATCATCAATCACATCAAGCACGTTCATAAAGAAGAATTTTCTGAAAGTGACGACAGTTCGGGTTATACCGGGAGTTCGGATGAAGAAAGTTCTATTTCGGGAGATGTGAAAGAAGAAGCGACTTCTATTGATGACTTGTTGAATGAAGCAGAGGAATTGAAGTCTCAGAAATCTGTTCTTATCAAGAAGGCTGGGATAGCATCTAAGGAAATGGAGAAGTTCTTCTCTGAAGACGGATCTTTTTCTTTTCAAACTGCCTTTATGGAAAATGTTTCAGCCTCTTCTAGCCAGGTAACACCTGAAACTCTTATCATATGTAGAGACTGTGATTATATGAGACTTGAATGTGAAAGAATGAAACTTGAAAGTGACAAAATTCATGGTCACAATCAAAGTTTAGTTGTTGAAATGGCTAAGTGCAAAGAGGCAAATATGGCTTTAACAAGAAACGAAAAAGACTTTAAATCTTTAATTGAAAATTTAAAGAAAAGTGTTTCCGAAACTACTAAAGTTGTTTATCACAAACAAGTTAGTATTAACAAGTACATAAATATCGTTGAGGAAACCAAAAAGGATTTAGCCATTGCAAAATGCGAGCACGATGCGATCAAGCAAAAATTGGAGAGTTATTCTAACTCCCGATTTGTACTCGATCACATAATTGATGTTCAACAACTGAAGAAAAACAAGAGTGGTGTTGGGTATAAGAAATGTCCGCCCCCTTTGAGACACAATTATGCTCCACCACCTGATGAAGAGGATATGCCTCGTTTTGAACCCAGTGTGCCTCTTAATTATGAGGAATTTACTACTGGATTAGGGTTCAAACCGAACAATTCCTCGGGAACCTCATCTGTTGAAACAGAAACTTCAACATCAGTGAGTCAAAGTCCTCCAATTGTTGAGGATTATGATTCATCTGATGATGAAACAGATGCAAATGACCAGGATGAATCACTTGATAAGAAAAAGGGAATAGAAATTCCAATTGAGAATCATATTCTTTGTGATCCTCCTATTCCTGTTGTGCAACAAGTTGCCAAAAATGTGATTAATCCTGTCATAAATGACAAGAAACCTGTGTCTACTGTTAAGAGTAACAAAATGTTGTATACTTTGGTTGGTGATTCTAAAATCTACTCAGATAATGATTTTCCAATTAAAAATGTCAATCCATCATTGATTGATAACGTTTTTGAAAATAACACAAGTAAGTTTTTGGGAAAGTCGATTCCGGGAGTTACAGTAACTCAATGTGATCCAATTCCTAAGGCTGAAATCAAAAAGCAATTTGGAAATCGAAAATCCCCAACAAAGCAACAACCTTTTGCTCCTAAGGGTAAACAACCATTTCAACGAGCTCAAAGGCCAAATGTTTCTAAATCAAAATTTGAAACAAATGGAGCTCGTTATCAAAAGAAAAACAATGATGTCAGATTTGTGGCATCTGAGGGTACTGATAAAATTGAGATTTTTGCTAACAAATCAAACACTGATTTTGTACAACAAGTCAAGATTTTAAAGCGTAACAGTCAAAATAATTACACTCAACATTCAAACGGGTGTGATGAAAAGGCAAGTACCTCAGGTTCTACAGGTTTGACATATGAGCGTCGATTCGTTTCTCCTAAGTTTGTTGAGAGGAGAACGTGTTTTAAATGTGGAGAGTTTGGGCACATCATCAAAGATTGTGCAAACGCTCCAAAAGAGAAATTTGTTGAGAAAGCACCACCTGAAAAGATTCACCTTCAATGTCGTTCCGTTTCGCCAAAACATGATAAAAGAACTGTTAAAAAATAGGAAACGAAACAACGACGTCAAAATGTGAAGAAAATAGAAAAGGTCTTAAAATCTGAGGTCAAATCTATTCCAAGGGAACCAAGTTCATCTTTAAAACCAGAAGTTTCAAAATCTGTTTACAAAACTGAATCTGGTAAACAAAAACAAACTTGGAAACCTAAGAAAGGTGAAAGTTCAGGGGGAGCTGTTATGTTGGAAAATCATCACCAGATCGAGATCACTATTCGTGACTCTCAGGGACGACCCAAGACCACTATGGCTTGGGTCCCCATCCTTAACTAATCATTGGATAATATGTGCAGGGTGTTCCAGGAGGAACTATCAGTAGTCATTGGATTGTTGATAGTGGGGCATCCAGGCACATGACGGGCGACTTACGGCTTCTGTGCGATGTGAGAAATATTAGAGGAGGCTATGTCGCGTTCGCAGGAGACAAAGGCGGATATATCACCGGAGAAGGAATGATCTCCAATGGTGTGGTATGCTTCGAAAAGATTAATTATGTTCGTCAACTTGATCATAATCTTCTCAGTGTGTCGCAAATCTGCGATAAAAAGTTCACCGTGCATTTTGATGATGCCGGTTGTTATGTGCTTAAACCTGGATTCAAGATTCCTGATGAATGGATTCTCTTATCGGCTCCAAGAATTAATGATCTTTATATTCTTGACATGAGCCAAGCCATTACGACATCTGCGCAAGTACAATGTTTTGTCTCAAAAGCCACAGAGAAGGAGTCTATTTCTTGGCACAGAAGAATGGGGCACATTCACTTGAGGAAAATGAACCATTTGGTGAAAAACAATCTTGTGAATGGTGTGCCTGTGAGAAGTTTTCATCTACAAGATATCTGTGTTTCGTGCCAGAAAGGGAAACAAACAAAGAAGTCTCACCCTCTGAAGAAAATCAACTCTGTTAGCATGCCTCTCGAACGTCTTCATATGGACCTCTTTGGACCTATGAAGCACAAGACAACATTCGGAGATGCTTACTGTCTGGTTGTTACTGATGATTATTCTAGATTTTCTTGGGTTGCTTTCATGGCACACAAGAGTGATACTCCTGGAATCCTCAAGGATCTTCTCACAATGTTGGAGAATTTATACACTTTGAAAGTGAAGAGGATCCGAAGCGACAATGGAACTGAATTCAAGAACCGTGTGATGGATGAGTTCTGTACTTCTAAAGGCATTCTTCATGAATACAGTTCTCGCTATACTCCACAACAAAACGGTGTCGCTGAGAGGAAGAATCGCACGATTATTGAAACTGCAAGAACTATGTTAGTAGAGTCGGAGCTTCCTGTTCAATTCTGGGCAGAAGCTGTGTCGACTGCATGCTACACATTGAATAGAGTTCTTACAGTTAAGAGGCATGGCAAAACTTGTTTCGAACTTCTACAGAAAAGGAAACCGGATCTTTCTTTCCTTGAACCCTTTGGCGGTCCATGTACCATGATTGACCCAGATGGAAAGTTTGGCGCAAAAGCTATCGAAGGTTTCTTCCTTGGATATGCAACTCCTAATTTTCGTGTATGGAATCTGAGCACCAAAAAGATTGAGCTTTGGAATGAAGTAAGGGTTCAAAGGTATACAAGTCCTGTTAGATCTCCGGGTGATCCTTGGATGTTCGATTACGATGGGATATTCGACTCCTTTAATCTGCCTACCTTTGATGAAGAATCTGCAGCTGTTCAACTGTTATTTGATAGTGACAACGCTGCTGGCTCGTCTTTGGTAAGACCAATTATTGTTAACCCACAAGGTTCTAATTCAGTTAACAATACTGTTCAAAATGAGGTATTTGAAGATGCTAGTGAGTCATCGGAAGATGATGAACATCTTGATGCGACTGAAGGTACTTCTGCCCCGGTTGTTCCTGTTCATGGCACTTCTTTAGAAACACCTCAAGTGCAGAATGATGATACTGCTGAAGGAAATGCATCCACTTCCACTCATATTCCTGGTGCGGAGTTGGTTGCTGATCTTAATCTTAACAATTTGGGTATTAATGCTAGTGTTCCTGAAAATCCTGAATTGAGGATTCACAATACCCATCCACAGCAGAACATTATAGGAGATGTCCAAAGCGGTGTGCAGACGCGTAATCAGCTAAGAAATAACCGGAGTGCTAGTTTATATTCAGCCATTAGAGAATCTGGTCTTCAAAACGATTGGTCCTTTGCGTGCTACGTGTCACAAGAAGAACCAAAGTCTTGGAAGGAAGCTTTAAAAGATAATTCTTGGGTTGAAGCCATGCAGGACGAGCTGCAACAATTTCAAAAGCTTGGTGTTTGGAAGCTTGTTGAAAAGCTGGATAATTACAAGAAAATTGGCACACGATGGGTTTACAAATGCAAGAAGGACGACCGTGGAATTGTTATTCGCAACAAGGCGAGGCTGGTTGTTCAGGGTTTTCGCCAGATAGAAGGCATTGACTACAATGAAGTTTATGCACCCGTTGCACGTCTGGAAGCTATTCGGATCTTCTTAGCTTATGCTTCTTTCAAAGGATTCAAAGTTTACCAGATGGATGTCAAAAGTGCTTTTCTTCATGGTATAGTTCAAGAAGAGGTGCACGTCGAACAACCTCCAGGTTTTGAAGATCCTATTCATCCCGATCGGGTTTGGTTGCTCAACAAAGCTCGTTATGGTTTACATCAAGCACCTAGGGCTTGGTATGCAACCTTATCCAACTATCTTCTGGAGAATGGATTTCGACGAGGTCTTATTGATTGCACACTCTTTATCAAGGATCAAGATGGAGATCTTCTGCTGGTGCAGGTATACGTTGATGATATAATTTTTGGTTCTACTAATGAATCTTTGTGCAGGCAATTCGAACGTGTTATGCAAGAAAAGTTCGAAATGAGCGCTATGGAGGAGATGAATTTCTTCTTGGGCCTACAAGTTCAACAAACAGAGTCTGGGATATTCATCCATCAGACTAAATATGTTGGTGACATTTTGAACCGATTCCAAATGTCAGATGCAACGCCCATTGGTACCCCTCTTCCGCAGAATCACGGGATTACTCCGGATTTGAAGGGTGAAAGCATCAACTCCTCATACTATCGCGCCATGATCGGATCTCTCATGTATCTCACCGCTTCGAGGCCTGACATAATGTATCCAACATGCCTGCTTGCAAGATATCAAGCAAACCCGAAGGCCTCTCATCTGTCAGCTATCAAAAGGATTTTTCGCTATTTAAAGGGATGCCCGGACCTTGGTCTTTGGTACCCTAGGGATGATAGTTTTGAATTAATTGCATACAGTGATTCTGATTTTGGTGGTTGCAAAATCGATGGCAAATCGACAACAGCAGGATGTCAGTTCTTAGGAAATCGCCTAGTCACGTGGCAGTGCAAGAAGCAAACGTGTGTTGCTACATCAACATGTGAAGCAGAATATATTGCTGCCTCGAGTTGTTGCTCCCAAGTTCTTTGGATACAACAACAAATGCGCGACTACGGTTTAGAATTCCTATCTACTCATATTTTTGTTGATAATAATGCTGCCTTACAGATCACTAGAAATCCTGTGCAGCATTCCAAGACTAAACACATCGACATTAAATATCACTTCATACGTGATTGTTTTGACAAGAAATTAATCGATGTAGTTCATGTCCCCACCGATCACCAACGTGCCGACCTGTTTACAAAAGCATTTGATAAATCATGCTTTGATTATCTACTTTTGGTCAATGGCATTAAGGTGATACCCGAGTAAACTTCTTTGGCTGATCGCTTTTGTACATATTTTCTTTAAAAACTTCAAAATTCAAAAAGATTTCCGTTTTCGTACCTCTTTTAGCATTTTAGGGGGAGTAATACAAGAAAATACAAAAACATTGCAAAATTTCAAAATCCAAAAAGATGTCTTTATTTTTCTGTCTTTACGTTTGAAAAATCAAAAATAAAAAAAAACAATAGAAAACCAAAAATGAGTTTCTTGGATAAAGGAAAATGATGATATTCACTGGTGTGGTCGGTCAATGTGCTCAAAATGAAAAACAAAAAGAAAATGATAAGTATCTCTACTAATGATGTATCGGTAGGCTCACAATCAGACTAAAATGTGCAGGATGATACAAACCTAACAGACTTCAAGTCAGGTGGGAACCATTCATTGGCATATGGTCTTAGTACCGAAATTTCGTTTGAGAGATTGCCGAGATCTGAAATATTCGGTCTTTATGCTGCTTATCATCTGGGTATCATGGTTGTATCCCAAACCGTAAAAATATCGGAGACATAGTCTAAGATCTTCCATGATACTATACATACGTGTACATATTGCATTCGACCTCAATAAGTGATCAACAATCACATGTCCAAACAAAATAAGTGATAATTTATCACAGATTCTTTGCGGGAGTCAAGTTCGTCTCTCTGCTGTACGGAAGTACTGACCTGTTCACGGACTTGCTCCTGTGCCCTCATGCATCGAAAATCAAGTTCCTCATCAATAAGTGATTCTATCACATAGGGCTTGTTTTTAAATCAAAATAAGTGAGTTTCTCACATTTTTATACGGTCAAACGGATGATAAACGGTATACTCACCGGTAAGATGAATTCTCGTGCATACCTTGATACGGGAATGTGTCGTGAGTGGATTTACATCGACTTGTAAGTATAATCCTTACCGTTAATCGTATCTTTTAAATTATGATTACGTCTGATCAGTTTGAGCTTATGTGGACTACAATATCGATAATCGAGGTAGTATACTTATCCAGAGCTTTAAACAGAAATCAAAATCATGTTGACTAAGACCGTAAGCTGGTATGATTCCTTATCCTTGAGATTCGCAAAAAGATTGCATTTGTACAGTTGCTTACTGTTTTTCACAGTTTATTGCCTTTTCGTTTAGTTTACCACGCTTTAAATTCGTTTTTAGTGTTATTTGTACAGTTCGTTTTTGATTAAGCCGAAGTTGTTGCTTGGTGTTTTTCTGCCGGAAGCCTGAAACCTACTTCATAAAACGTTCTTGCATTAGGAAACTAAAACAAAATGGAAATGTGTTCAATTAAAACAAATTATGTTCAGTGTGAAAATCTTCATAATCTGTCGAAGTTAACAAGTTTTGAAAGTTAAGATCTAAAATTGAACAATTTTTAAACTTTCAAACTGTTGTCGGTCGGTAGTTGATTGAGATTTGATCTCATATGTGTCATTTGTTTAAATGTTAACTATATTCCAAGCGGTTGTTCTCATTATGCGTTTAGCTTTCTTGCCTGTGCAGATGCTAAAGGCGAGGAGAACATTTTCGATGACAAGCTTTGGAATGAAGACACGAAGTGGAGGCACTCAAAGGATAACATGATCGAGTTGCCGCTGACCCTTCATCAACACCACAAGGATCTGAAGAATTGACAAGTCAAAAGATTCACGAGCATGACTCAATGGAGAGTTCATTTTAAAGGGGAGTTTGTTAACACACTACCTAAATGAAAAAGGGAGTTTGTTGATACACTTTCTTCTTACGACGCGTGAAGACTTTGAAGATCCTCCGACATAAAAGACATGGAAGTCGAACCATCACAGCAGCGTCCAAGGGGGAGTTTGTTGATACACTTTTGTGTGGACGCGGCACGTTCGGTTCGAGCCTTTAATTGACGTCGACCAAGTCGGATATCCTCCTATCTACTTGTGTCTGACTTTATTTGTCTTCGTTTAATATGTAATGCTATTCGAACAATGCATTTTGCATACAAAGGGTAGAATGGTCATTATAAGTTGTTTATATGTTGCTGTTGTTGCTGTCTGTTTGCAGAAACAATCACAACAGTTGCAGTCCTCGACGAAATAGGTCTGTTTCGTCGAACTCATCACGACGAAACAGACCAATGTCCATTAATTCTGTTTCGTTGACAGTCATGACGAATCACACTTGATTCGTCGTCTGTTGGGCTGCTTCAAGCCCAATGTGTGGCCCATATGCTGTTTCGCCGTATCACTTTGTGTTTCGCCGAGACTTGGGCCCAGGGACTATATAAACACATCTGGTTTCACTTAGAAACAAGATGAGAGCTTACACATAAAGAAACTCTATCAAAATTCTGTTAAACTGTGTTTGTATCAGTTTGTAATCGGTTCTCATCCCGTTTAATCAATCGAGTGTGTATCATTGATTATACCGTGTCGTTATTGTTTTACATGTTTGATTTGGCATAGTTACGTGGATTCCGCACACGTAACCGTGTTTGCTATAAACAAGTGATTTGGTTCGTTATCGATCCTCAGATTACGGGACCTACAACCGAAGATGTGTATTTTTGTATCTTCGTGAAACTCTTTTTTCCCCTACCGCTCACACAGCTTTAGCTTTAATATCTCCCACAATCTTTCAAATAATTCTTTTGACATTTAGCTTTAATATCTCCCACAATCTTTCAAATAATTCTTTTGACATACGAAACCTCGCTCTAAACGTCTCGGCATTATTGTTTAAGTTTTCAACAAAGTAATTATTCATTAGAAATTCATTTGTTGCTACCCCATCATGACGCATAATTTTTTTTTATCGTCCCGTATTTTTAAGCTTCGAGTTCTCACAAATCTTTGCAACAAATTCAAGAGTACAACCCGAAAACTCAGACGAACCAGATCTGTCAGGCGAATATGTATTTAGACGCTCCATATCCTCCATTGGTATTTTCAAAAACTATAAAAATAGAGAATTTTATAGAATTGAGAGTAGTGAATAGAGAGCTTTTATAGAGTTCAGAGGTAATTTGTGAAGTGAGTACGTGTGAAAGAAGATTGGATTAAAATTGGTGGGTAATTAAATATGTTTTTTTTTCCAGTTATTAATGGTCATATGACTGTTTGACACAAACCATCACCAATGTGATAACTATCACGATGAAAGTCATCACCACGTGATACACCCCGTTTGCGACGATGTATAACGTCATCACTAGCATGATAGGAGTGTATCACGTGAATGCACTTTGGTGACTTATAACCTAAAAAATTGTCACTAAAAAAGTGTCATGTTTTTTTTTTTGAAAAATAAACTTCATTAAAAATAAACATCCGACCCAAACGGGCAAAAGGCCAAACAACCAAACGACCCCCGACCCAAACAGGCAAAGGGCCAACAAACTACAACATATACAATGGATATTTACATCAATCCGTCCATTTCAGATAATTACAAGAAAATCTATTTTTAACCCAAGCAAACCCTCTAGATTTTATCTCCCCTATGATATCATGCGGACTACACTTTTTCTTGTTAAAAACCATCTCATTCCTTTCTTTCCAAATGCACCAACAAGAGATAATAGTCAATCCGTAAATATTTTTTCCCGCATTCTTGCCACTTTTAATGTGCTTGTGGATGTCTAAGATATCTTTGAACTCAAAAAGGAAAATCGGCGGAATGTTCCACCAATTACTGAAAGCCAACCACACCCGGAAAGCAATCGAGCAAGCAGTGAACAGATGTTCCACCGACTCCTCGAAATCGACACAACATGGACACAAGATCGAGTGTCATGCGACCCTTCATCTTAAGTTTATTGGTCTCATTACATAAAAAATAAATAAAGGAAGAAAAACAGTGTATTATTCAATATAATTCAAAGATGACTAATGATCACCAACCAAATGTTTGCCCGTTCAACGAAGTCTTAAACCTACTCCAAATATTTAACAAGTATGGACCAAGTTTAATTGACTTTTAAAAAGATTTGATCAAGCATATTATCTTGAATTTAAAAATGTTACTTATTGATTTGGTTCCATGTGTCCAGTTTGTTTCGACTGTTCAAGAAGTATAATAGAGAATTAACATTTGGTTGAAAGAAAAACTATAGAAAAAAGGTCGATTACAATATTTATTGTGCTTTTCTTATTCTGATGATATTAGTCTAATTACTTAGTCATTGTACATAATGTTTTCAAACCAATTATTTGATAAACAATAAATTAAGTCGTACACGGTGTTTGATGTCACCAATTATTTTTTTGCTAAATGTAAACAAACTAATATATTTTTAATTAATCAAAATAGTTTGTACCAAAAATTATGATACACACACACATATATATATATAGGGGAAGGTTCATTGGGGAACACTAAAAAAGCGGGGAACAGCGGGGAACCGACTCAAACGAACTCCGATTGGACTCATTCCAGCGGCGTTGGAACCGGCTCGCCGAACCCTAACTAAGATCTTTTAACCCTAAACCCTAAATCCTAACTCCTAAACTCTAAACCCTAAAGCTAAAAAATAAGGCTAAAACCTAACCTAAACCGTAAAATCTAAACTATAAACCCTAAAAGCTAAACCCTAAAGGCTAAACCTAAAGCTAAACACTAGAGCTAAACCCTAAACTCTAAAGCTAAAACCCTAAAGCTAAACCCTAAAGCTAAAACCCTAAAGCTAAACCCTAAAAGCCAAACCCTAATATATTTAGGGTTTAGGGGTTATGATTTAGGGTTTAGGGTTAAGAGATCCTAGTTAGGGTTCGACGAGCCGGTTCCAACGCCGCTGGAATGAGTCCAATCGGAGTTCGTTTGAGTCGGTTCCCCACTTTTTTAGTGTTCCCCAATGAACCTCACACTATATATATATAGGGCCATGATCATTTCAGAACCATAAATATTTACAGAACTCGCAGAACTCCTAATAAACAATCTTTTTATTTATATATTTTTATGTTTAGGATAATTTTATCATTTATTATGTGTATTTTTACGATTACATACATGTTTAGAGTAATTTTATCATTTTTTATATGTAATTTTATAATTGCACATATGTAAACTAGTTTTTTTACATATATGTAATTAGTTATGACACATATATATAATTTTGGCAATTAAACATATGTAAACTACTTTTAACATGTATGTAATTAAGGAAATACATATAATAGATGATAAAAAGATCCTAAATACAAAAACTTATATATAAAATGATTGTTTATTAGAAGTTCTATAGTTATTTAGAGTTCTGAAATGAACTCAACCCTATATATATATATATATATATATATATAGGATTAGGTTCAAATGTGAACAACTTCTCCAAAGTGAACTGATCTGGGCCCTTGATTTTTATGATCTTGAGATTTAAATGAGTGGCATGATGGTAACTATGTGGTAAATTTTTTCCATTTAACTAAATACAAAAAGGGTATATGTGTATTTTCCATTTTAAATTGATAGCATAAATCTCGTTCTCTCTCACAAATCAACATATTCAAACTTTCTTCAACATCCAACTTTCTCTCTCACCTTCACCTAGATCGAAGAAATCACCGGTATCGAAGAAAACGCTGGCATCAAAACAAACCCTCGTTTGTTCGGCGTCCACGATCATCAATGGCCGGCACCACCATCTTCGATTCTCCTCTTCACAACTCTCAGATCTCGTCGTTTTATCGCCGCCGTCGTCGTTTCCATAAACACCCTAGATCTGGAAAAAAAAGTATAGGGTTTTGGTTTGGTAAGTCACTGACAACAAAGGAGATGATTTGGGCAAGAAGACGATTTGAGCAGACTCATGTGTTTGAGAAGACGATTGGAATGGGGATTTCAATTTTGCCGCCGTCGTCGTTTTATCGCCACCGTCGTCGTCTCCATAAACACCAGTAATTTTGCAGCATTTGTTTTAATCCCTTTTAGCTTTGATACCTTGTGGGTTAACATTAATTTTGCAACAGGTAACTTTTTTTTTGTTTTACTGATCTGCTGGACTATTAGGGTTCCGATTTAAGTTTTCTGGATTTCAATTTTCTGATTTTCCTCTGTTTTTAATGCGATGTATACATGTGTATTCTGATTTTGCTCTGTTTTTAACGCGATGTACACATGTGTATAGCGTCTGTTTTTCGTGATATCTCAGATTTTTTTGTGTATTGAATGTGTAAAGTTATTGATGTACACTTGTGAATTATGCAAAGTATTAGTTACTGAGTTTTTCTGTTCAATTTTTTGATTTTGCTCTGTTTTTTAATGCGATGTACAAATGTGTATTCTGAGTTTGCTCTATTTTTAATTCGATGTACACATGTGTATTCTGATTTTGCTATGTTTTTAATGCGATGTACACATGTGTATAGCGTCTGTTTTGTGATATCTCATAATTTTTTGTGTATTGAATGTGTAAAGTTGTTGATGTACACTTGTGAATTATGAAAAGTACTAGTTGCTGAGTTTTTTTGTGCTATTATAGGAGATGTCGTTAACAAGAAAAGTGGAGATGGAAGATCGATTAGGATGATTCACGTATGAGGTCGATAAGGATGATTCACGTATTTTTGTTTGCTTGGTCGATAAGGATGATTCAACATACAACGTGGCGAATAGTTGTAAAAAACTATGTTTTTTGTTTTTCCGATTATGTTGGGTTTATTGTTTTTACGAAACTGGAACTTGTAATTGTATGTTTTTTTGCTTGGTTCGGTAAACATTATGGAACTTGTAATTTGTTAAATATAAAATAGTTTTACAGGTATTGTTTCTATGTATGTATTATGTACAGATGTACCATGCTGAGTACACATGTGTACTGTTCTATTCATATCCAAGTACACATGTGTATACCGTTGAAATATGAAGGTTACGTGGATCTTAAAAATCAAAATTTGAATTCTGGTGATGAAATTGAAAGTTACTGTTGATATTAAAAATTGAAATCTGGTGATTTGTTGTTTGTTTTGATAATTATCTTATTAAAAATAAAATGTATTATGGATAATGAATTTAAAATAGGAAATATGTAACTTAATTCAATTATTAAAATAATGATTTAAATCTAATTTTTTTTATATAATTACAATCATACCCTAAACAACTAAAAAGAAAATCAAGACAGTTCATTCTTGGGAGGTTGTTCACTTTAGAACCCTACCCTATATATATATATATATATATATGATTAGGTTCATTTGTGAACAACTTATTGAAAGTGAAATGAGTGAACTAATCTTGACCCTTGATCATTTTTTAGATTAAAATGGTAAGATTGACATTAGCTAAGTACTTTTAATTAAAATCCCTTAATTTTCTCATCTCTTAACTCTCTCTCATTTTTAATTATTTCTTCATTATTTTAATTATAAGAGATTGAAGGGCTATTGTTTTTTTTTAATAAACTCTTATGTTCTTTTTAAAATTAAATATTAAACCTAATTAAATTACGTTTTTTAACATACGTGTATGCAGTTCAGTATATACAAGACTTATACACTTGTGTATTATTAAATCTTCATTATTTCTTCATTATTTTAAATATAAGAGATTGAAGGGCTAATGTTTTTTTAAATACACTCTTATGTTCTTTTTAAAATTAATTAAATTATGTTTTTTAACATATGTGTATACAGGTCAGTATATACAAAACTTATACAGTTGTGTATTATTACATATTGTTCCCATAGGTTATAAACCAGATTTATACACCTGTGTATTATTTAAGTACATATGTGTATACAGGTCGGTATATACCAGACGTATACACCTGTGTTTTATTCAAGTACATAGTGTATACAGGTCGGTATATACCAAACTTATACACTTGTGTATTATTACATATTGTTTCCACTATGCATCTTTTCATCAAACATTGATCTAATACATATATGTATAGAGAATGTAATAACATATTTTTAATCGTGTCCTAGATGGAACAATATTTGATAATGTTTCTATTTTTTTTAATTATCGAATATTAAGTTAAGTTGTAATTAAATATTCTTTTAATTGGAAACAGAGATCAGGAGAGAGAAAAAAATCAATTAATTAAGTGAAGAGAGAAAAATACAATTATACCCTTGTGTCTATAAAAATACATGTAAGTTACAAAAGATAATTACAATCTTGCCATTAAAGAAAGAATTTAGATCTAAAAAATCAATGGTCAGGATAAGTTCATTTTGTTCACAAATACATTATTGTTCACTCATGAACGCTACCCTATATATATATATATATATGAGTAAACTGCAATTTTACCCCCTGGGGTTTAGGCCAATTGGCACACTGACCCCCCTAACGAAATAATTGCAATTTTACCCCCCAACGTTGATGTTCTGTCGCAATTTTACCCCCTGCTGTCAAGTAAGTTAACAGATCTGTTAACTGGAATGTGAAATGACTATAATGCCCTTTCATATTACCCCTTATGTTTTGTTCTACTCTGTAATATTACCCCCTAGTTCATCAAGAACTCAAACAACCATCTCTCTCATGTCTCTCTCTCTCATCCACCACAATAATCACCACCGGGTACCACCACTGCCACCGCCATTCACCACCACAACCACCACCAACCCCACCGATTCACAACCCCATAGTTATAACAAGGAATCTCAAATTACTGACCAAATTATCAACTCTTCCACTTAGACTACGAAATGAAGCACAAGATGAACTAGGGGGTAATCTCAAATTACCTGCAACTCCATCTCCGATCACTGTATTAACACCTCCGGCAACCACTTTCTTCTCCAACCACCTCTGAACAACCACCATACATCACCTCCGACATCGAACACCATCTCCATCTACATCACCACATTCCTACAGAACCATCACCCACCGTCCTTCATCACTTATCACTACACCATCACTAACCCCCGGTCACCGTCAACTTCCTATACTGCTGCGTAACATCGTCACCACCTTCAATCACCGTACACCTCCATAACCACCACTACCCCGTGCACCACCAACCTTCACCAACCTCCATTGACCATTTACATTTCAACCTCCAACTCATCGTTTCGAGTTTTCAGATCATCATCACCGTATATCAACATCATCGCATCTACTATTCACCTTCACCTCCGTTCTCCTTCCACCGCACCACCGCACTGTCACCTTCATCATCAATCGTTGTTGGCACCTGAAATTAGAAATTAGGTTTTGTGGTTGTGGAGATTTTGGAACCGAAATCGGATGATAATTTGGCGATTCAGTAGAGTTAGGGTTAGGGTTTCAGATTTTGGGTTTGGAGAAGAAAGGGGTGAACGGAGACTGGTGTTGACCAAAAGGTTAATAATAATAATAATAATAATGGTTTGGCAAAATTACCTATTTACCCTTTGACCCTCACCTTGTTATGTTGACTGTTAAGCAAATTTGACGCCGGGGGGTAAACTTGCGACATAACATTAACGTTGGGGGGGTAAATTGCAATTATTTCGTTACGGGGGTCAGAGTGCCAATTGGCCTAAACCCCAGGGGGTAAAATTGCAGTTTACTCTATATATATGTATATATACATAGAAGAAGGATCCGTTAGGAACCACCCTTTATTGCGAGAACCGCGAGAACCAATGTGAACACCACAAAAAATACCTAAAAATAGCTAAAAAACACACAGTTTTTTTTTATAAAAATCGCTACTTTTAGTAGCAAAAAAAAAATCTTTTTTTTGGCTACTAAAAGTAGCGATTTTAATGTAAAAAATAAAATAAAAAAATTTGTGTGTTTTTTTATTTTTTTTAGGTTTTTTGAGGGTTTAGTTTTTAGCATTTTAGCTTGGGGGGTGGTTAGTTTTTTTTTTTTTTTTTTTGGGGGGGGGGGGGGGTGGGGGTTAGGTTTTTTTAGGTTTTTTAGCTATTTTTTGTTGTGTTCACATTGGTTCTCGCGGTTCTCGCATTAACCTTACCCTATATATATATATATATATATATATATATGGAGAGGATCATGAGAAAACTACATCTAAATGAGAAAACTAGAAAACTAACTAAAAAAGCCAAAAAAAAAAGTTAAAAAACATACCCATTTTTTTTACAATTTTTTTATAAAAACATCGCTATTGTTTATATATAAAAAAATTTCAAAATTTTTTTTTCTTGTACTGCACATGTGCATTATATGTGTACTACACATGTGCATTATATCTGTAATAGTGCACATTTGCAATACAACAAAATAAGTTTTTTAATTTTTTTTATTGAATTTTTTTTCATGCATAAAATATAGCGATTTTTTATAAAAAAAATGTAAAAAAAATTGTTTTTTGGTATGTTTTTTAGGCTTTTTTAGTTAGTTTTTTGGTTTTCTCATTTAAACTAGTTTTCTCATGATCCATCCCCTATATATATAGGATAATGCTAGGGAGAAAACCCTTTATTTTGAGAAAACCTTGGAAACCCATCACAAGGCCTACAATTGGCCACGTGTCCCAGCCATCTTCATCTTTTTTTTTTTTTTTTTGCTTTTGAGGGCACGTTGGTAAATTTAACATTATCCTACCCAACTCAAAAGATCTCTTGACCTTTTGTCTCCTATGATTTGACAACATTTATTACACACTTATCTTCCCAATGTACCTTTCCTAACTCCATTTCTCTATCATTTACCTTTATAATAAAGATGTCCATTAATGTCCTGCATATCTTCCCTTACCATCTACTCCTCCATATCTTCCTTTCTCCATTAATGTCCATGGAGACAAATCCACCAACGAACGAGTTAATGTCGCCGGGTCATCTGCTCCCCAACAGGTTCATTACCAGTGACTTCCCTACTGACGAGGAATTAAATGCTCAAGGTTTGTCTCTCTATCTAACTTAACGCACTCGTATATATGTTTTTTCTTATTTGACATTTTTTTAATGGAATAATCCAAATATACTGGTCAATGTTCACCTGTACCATTCGAAGCTTCTGGATACACTAACATGCCGGTTGATGGTGCTGGATCATCTCAAGTCCCTTTTAGATCACCGGATTTTCTGATCTCCAACAAATTCATTAGCAGCGATTTCCCTACTGACGAGGTTATGGATAATGATCAAGGTTTGTTTTTCTATATACATGTTACACTCGTTTTATTTTTTTTCTTTCCCAGATATGGCATAATGCAAACATATGGCATAATGTTCACATGTAGCATCCAAAGATTCTGGCTACCCTAACATGCCGGGTGCTGGTTCTGGATCATCTCAGGGCCCTTCTGTGTTTGCTAAATCATCTCGCGGGCCGTTAGATGGTTGTTTATTTTCCATGGGAGCACACTTTATACTCATATACCAGATTTCTAACCTTTCGTTTTCTCATATACCAGATTTCTAACCTTTCATTTCCTGATGCAGGGCCAGCGCATCCATACTTCGTTTTTGATACGCCTCAGGGAACCCGCTACTGGATTCCTACCGTCGCTGATAAGTTCATACCAGTGTGTCGGAAATCTTATCCGACATTTGAGGCTGTTCTCTCCATGTATGAACTTTATGTGTTTGAAGCTGGGTTTTCAGTTAAAAAAAGGCGAAACTAAAGTCTGGAGTGGAATTCCCACACACAAGTATCTTCGCTGCTCAAAATACGGGAAACCACAACCAAAGAGGACTTTTGACACACTCGATTAATCTTCTGTAAGGCCAAGGAGAACCAACTTCACATGGTGTGACTGTAAGGCAAGCATTCTAGTCTCAATCTATAATGATACATACACAGTACTGAGTTTCAATGATATTCATAATCATGAACTTGTTGAGAATTACAACCGTGATCTTAGCAAGATATCACGGAAGCTGTCATTCACCACCAAACAATTCATTCACAATATGAGTCTAAACCGTATCGGACCCGTGAGAGCTTATAGATGTCTTGTAGCTTTAAAAGGGGGGGTATGACAATGTCAACGGGACTCCGGTGGATTTTAAAAATTTTAGCCACCAGTTGCGAATTTTTATTGGTGAACGCGACGCACAAGTTTTCCTTGAACGCTTGCGTGAGCGCTTTAACAACCTACCCGACTTCTATTTTGATTACACGGTTTCAAATGGAAAGCTGTCTTCTATATTCTGGGCTGATGAAATTTCAAAGCTAAACTACAAAGCTTTTGGCGATGTCCTCGCCTTCGACGCGACTTACAACACTAACAAGTGAGTTTCCCCTTAACATGTGTTTGGCCTGATATCAAAGTATACAAACCTAACCAAAAAAGTGTTACATTTTGTTAACTTCAAATCCATTTTTATTCATAGGTACAAGATGGTTTTTGTGCCATTCATGAGTGTGGATCATCGTTTCCAATGTGTTACATTTGGTGCGGGTTTGATATCAACCGAGTCCATTGAATCTTATGTGTGGTTGCTTAAGGCTTTCTTGAAGGCACACGGTACTCAACCAACTCTCGTGTTGAGTGATCAAGACCCATCTATGCTTCAAGCTGTTCCTCTAGTCTTTACCGAATCACGCCACCGGCTATGCATGTGGCATATAATGAAAAAACTACCCTCCAAGGTTAGGTTAAATCATTAGCCTTTAACATGTGTTATTCAACATCACAGACGTATATGTCTTTTTCAACTGTTTAATCTAACATGTGTTAGTAACTCTTAAAATTTACCAGATCTCTGCGGACCTTCTTGATAACACTAATGTTCGGGCCTGCCTTCACCGGTTGGTTTGGAATGTTTATATCAAACCAGAAACGTTTGAGTCCCGCTGGCATGACCTCCTAGAAACATTTGGCCTACAAGACCACACTTGGTTGAACGACATGTACAACATCAAACATCTTTGGGTACCAGCCTACTTCTGGGAACTGCCAATGTGTTGCTTGATGAAGACCACTTCACGCTGCGAAAGCTAGAACGCTGCCTTCAAGGTCAACTCAACAAGTGCAAACACCCTTGTACAATTTATGATGTGCTTTGAAAATAGCGTAGACAGCCAACGCTATCGGCAACGCGTATCGGAGTACAAAACCTCATCCATGGTTTTCAAGGGCACTACTGATTTAGCGATAGAACAACACTCGTTCGCCATATACACAAACCAAACCAAGTCCAACAATACCACTCTTTTGCTAGACGTCACTCATTTGGACAAAAGGAACAACATCACAAACGTCTACCAGGTAACACATGTTAGGCAAGTTCATTTTTACCACTCCACTAACATACGTTAGATATAAATGCCTTTTTGCTCCTTCTGTCCCCAACAGGTTACATATAACACTGTAGACCACTCCGCCAGTTGCTCATGCAGGAATTTCACATGTATCGGATATCTGTGTCGCCATGTCTTTTGCGTATATCGATTGAAAAATGTTTCAAAGATACCACCCCAATACATAAACGATAGGTGGCGCCGAGATGCCCTCCCAAAAGAGGTTTTTTCACTTTCCAGCCGATACGGCGTCAATGCACACGCACCGTCCGTTATGCGGAATGAAATCCTCGACCTCGTTACTGAATGCGTTGATGTGGCTAGAACCGATGAGGATTCATTGTCAAAATTGGTTGCCCAACTCTGGGATTTCAAGATCAATGTGCTTTCCAAGCAACCATTGGGTACAACTCAATATGAAACAAACGAGTGTGAAATGGAAGAAATAGTTGGTCAACCAATCAACATTACAGTCGAAGTTGCTAATCCAGATGTTGTACGCAATAAGGGATGTGGTACACATACTCGCATTTCCGGACCTGGTGAGAAGGCAAAGACAAAACCACCAAAACCTCCAAAGCAGCTTCGTCTATGCAAGCGTTGTGGCGTGTATATCGACGGCCACGACTCACGCAACTGCGTTAAGGTGGCCGCAATGAAAGCAGCAAAGGCAGCTGCTGAACAACAAAGGCAGACCGCCATCGGTGCCTCCATCTCTGATTAAAAACTTTCTTTTCGTTTACTACTACTATGTAATGGGAGACTCTCTTCATTTTGGCCTTCTTACACATATGTAACAGTCTTTTAACATCCTCCTGCTTTTTCTGTTACGTGTGTAAGAAGGTGGAACTATTTTTATCCCATTTATCATTTCTGGACTTGTAACAACTTTATGGCCTTCGGCACTTTGTGTTTATAGGCCACCTTTTGTGGACCTCTGTTTGCTATTAACTTGCTTTTCTTATTATCTTATGTGTTGGTGCATACGTCTATCGACTTCGTCTTGTATCGAGTCTTGTAGGTGTATAGATAGATCAGGGCACGGAAAGCGAGAAAATAGGTTAGTAGGTAATTTCGCACGAAATCAACTGATAATTTCGCACGAAATCACTATTTCGTGTGAAACTGATTTCGCTTGAACAATTCCATGCGAAATCACCTTGCCTATAAATAGTTGCCTTGTCTTCGTCATTTGTAACGAAATTACTTTTCCGGTTTGAGAGCCGAAGTGCTGCCGAAGTGTCTACTCGATGTAAAACATTGTTATATCAATCTAAAGACAGTTTAAAGTGAATTGCAAGCTGAATCAACTCGATACGTTTGTTTTCGCCTCTCGTATTGAGGAAAAACTCTTCTGAACGACTCGTTTGGTCGTGCAAACGATCCTACATTATGCATGGATAATTGTGGTTTTGGTTTATATTTTACAACAGCATTACAACAGATGCTTAACACACGTTAGCCCCCGTACTTGGGGTTTTTTTTAACTGTAAATAGCCAGTACACAACAAAAGGGGTTAACCAAACCAATAGCTTATATATAAAGACACATCAGGTTATAGAATTAAACTTCACAACTAGCCAACTTAACCACACATACTACTACTAGGTTACAACCGCAGATAAAACAACGGATCGGCTACCGAGCCGTCACATCAACACATCCCCACAAAAAAAAATAATAAAAAAACAAAAAAACAACGTTAGTATGTCGTCTACAAACATAGGGTCAACAGGTTAAAACAACTATAACCACTTACGACATCCTAACTACCCCGTCTTATCCTCCATCTCTACGAAGCTTTTCATCATGGTGTTTCAACATCTTCCTCATGAAAGTACAGAGGAGACGGGCTACGCTCACTCTCCCGTGGGTCATGGTAACACCAGGACCTGATTGTTTCGGGTGAGTATGGACACAACGGGCAACCACATAATTCATGGTCTGGATCCGTCAACAACCTAACCAACTCCACTGGTAGCCCCTTCAAAAATTCAGCTTCTGGTAAAACGTGTTCCGTACGGCGACTGCTAACATCAGCTACATTGTTTGTTCCGCTTTCTGAAGCATCGACACCACCCGGGCCTCCAGTTTTCACGTCCTGGCGCTTCTTGTGAAACACTTTTCTTTCGAAGCACACCCCGTACCGACCCTCACATGCTTCCTTCCCCTTTTGCTTCAGCTTCTCCATGCCTGGTGGTGTAGCCGTGACCTTATTTTTATAAGTGTCCATCACATTAGCACACTTTGGAACCACTAAAAGTTTTTGGTTTATTGAAGTATTACAGAATATAACTTGGTTCTTCATTACACTACTTATAGAGATCTATCATGGATACATTTAATATAGTTGATGTGACTTGAATTTGATGTGACCATAAGGGGCAAAAAAGCAATGTTTCCATTCCAATAAAGTTGTTTTCTAGCCACCAACCCCTATGTTACTAGACTTCTGCCACCTACTTTCCCCAACTTCCAAGAATCCTACTACATTTATAACAGTGGACCCCTTGACAACAGGAATGAGCATTTTCATTTCCTTAAATGTTACACCTGCCAATATATAATTTAAAACATTATCAACTACAACAATAACATTCAAACACATGCAAGATTTGTATGTTGTCAATATTCTTCAGAGTATAAAATTACCAAGTTAATAAACATCAGTTTTACACAGACAGCTTTTACACAGACAGTCTATCCCCAAAAGAGCTGGTACACTTAACGCAACACCTATCCCACAATAAGTTTAAAGAAACATCCACAAAACAAAATACATGCTACACCCAAAACAAAGTCTACATATACATATAATAGGTGTCCCCAAAAGAGCTGGCACACTTAACGCAACACCTATCCCACAGTAAATACCATTCACCCCCTAACACACGTTACTCTAACCGCCAACCCTGCTGGATTTTAGGAAGCATCACATTCACCTCCGAACATAACATGTGTGCAGCATACCTCTTTCTCAACTTCCGCACCTCGGACATCATCTTCGGCCCACTCATGTTGAACCCACAATGAAAACTTTTGTTTTTCCCCATGTAGCACTCCATGTGCCGCATTAAGAAGACCCCACAATCAGTTGTGTTTCCTGTCGTCGCCCAACTAACCGGCATACGCTAGATGTTGCAGTCGTCAATGTCATCGGCTCGCGGAATCCCAACCTCACGAAGGTATTGCACAAACATATCTTTCTGCATATACAGATACAAGCCATGCTCAATTAAATAACACATCTTGAATACAATCACACTTACGGTACAACATGGGTCATTTTAATAACTTACAAACTTATACGGTGTGTCCTTGTGGAGGTAGTATACACCGTCTTCTATCGGCTGAGCTTGTTTGACTTTGTCATTATCAACAACATAAATTCCGGGGTCCCGTAACTCAAACACTAGCAAGTAAAAATGTTTTTGCTCCAAGATCGGGAACAAAACAATGTCGTGCTTTCTCAAATCAGGAACCTTTTCAGCGCTGTTAACCGCACCTTTTATACCAACCCGAAACTTGTGCATCTGCGCCTCGACTCCACCTTCCTCAGTTGTTAACATCCACGGAAACTTTCACAAAAGAGAAATTAATAAGGATAACCACTCGCCACACCCTAACTACTTTTCCACAAAAAACATCAATCTACACAAATCATGTCTATATACAAAACACTCACCACAACTTTAGTACCAAAGAATAGCCTACTGTAAGCCCCCCTTGATTTGCGTTTCTCTTGGAAGTTTAGCACCTCCGCCCAACAGTCGATAATACCATCCGACACCTCCTTGCCAACGTTTAAACTCTTGAACATAGCTCGAGACGCGTCTACATGGGTAGGGCTTCAAAACAGCAACTCCCTGGTTTCATATGTACAGATAAAAACTTAACTTCCACATCTTAACACACGTTACTGTAATTTAACTCATTTTTTAACAATATCCCCCGTACTTACACAGACATGTGTATCAGGCTATCTACATCATCAACTGACGACGCACCCTGTTCATTCCTGCGGCAAAAATAAAAAAATAACCAATTAACTAGATCCATCGGGTTCATGGTTTACACGCTATTATACAACAATAAACCCCGTAGTAGTTCTACTTACTCGTTTGCCTCCATTGCCCGCTTCCTACGACAATGCCCATTTAGAAAGTGCATCGGGGATTCATCAGTGTATATGTAATCCCACAGATTCGTCTCCTTCTTAGTGATTGGCTGTCCCATGTCAACAGACCTTATATAGTAAGGTGATCTATTTGGTTCCGTGCCACTTTCTCTCTAAAAGGGAGCTTCCTTTTTTGGGCCCCCAATTCAGCTAACATACGTACACGGTGTGCTAGCGACAAATTGTCCTCCACCTCATTCAACCACCAAATAATTCCAGCCCATCTTGCCCCTTGTGAATTGCAATTGCGGGGTCATATGAGCTAACCGGTTCTGCCATTATGACCATACTCAAGTTTGGGGTAGTCTCCACATCGCCTAAACACGTATAAAAAAAATAATTCATGTTACTCTGTAACCAATATAACACTTTCACAGTAAACGGAAATAGTAAACCTTACCGGAACGTTCGGGCGCTGTTTCTGTCCCAGCCATCTCATCCACCTTTGCACTTGTGCAACCTGCATGTTCGATGCAAATAAGTATATTTAAATGACTCCTACTAAACCAGCAATCCTAATCATTTTAATGCTCCTACGTACCGGTTTGCTGTGACTCGACAAATTCACCACCAATTTGTGTCATTCCAAGACTCCAATTAGGCTAATCGAAACTATGTTCATCAATAAGCGTATCGCCTCTGTCCACTGTTCGTATGATTAACACATGTTAACCCACGAAATGTTCCTAATAGGGAACTATTTAACACATGTTATAGAATGAAAAGCTTTACCGTTACAATCCGGCTGCCACTCCTCTTCCGCCGCTTTGCCTTTACCATCCATAACCACCTCCTCAGCTTTATCAAAAGCATCTCCTTCCACAGAGCCAACTACCATGCCACTACACTCTTCCTTATTTACGACAGTTGAATCTACACTGTCATGCTCAGTCTTACTATTTGAAGTTGCATAAAACATTCTTATCACATCTCATGCATAGGTTACTATTTGAAGCTGCATAAAAAAATTACCGTTACAATCACGGTGACACTTCTTTACAGCCGCCTTGCCTTTGCCATCCAAAACCACCTGTTCATCCTTATCGATAACATCACCTTCCACAGAGGCAAACACGACGCCACCACATTCTTCCTTACTTGCAACAGTTACATCCACAACGTCATGCTCAGTCTTACTATTTGAAGCTGCATAAACATTCTCGAATAAATTAGACATGGCTAAACATGGTGCGTCTAGAGTTTTTACGACCCTACAAATAAAATGGTTTCTGAAGATTACCTTCATTGTCATTCCCTTCAACCTGGTCAGTAAGCTTAACATCCATCTCAGCAATTTTGGCTACCTCTTCAACACAGCTAAACCCCGGTTCAGAAATCTTATCCTTCTTTGCATCAGTCGCTTCTAAATCGGTGATCTGCTGATCATCATCCTTCTCATCCACATTATTGACAGGTGGAGGTACATGTTCTGCTGCCGCCACACTATATGCATCTTGACCAACCAACTGCATGCCAGAGCCATCGGCAACTGTCAAAGCAACATGACACATGTTAAAACAGAATAAACTATTAAAGCACACTATAAAAAACAAATAATCTGAAATGGTACGGAGCACTACCAGGTACACCTTGGACCGCTGCTGCTTTAAAACGCAGTATCGCATGCATTAAACCCAACGGATTATGGACTTGTTCATCATCACTTTTATCCCCGCTCCATTGTCTTTCAATATGTTCCACCCCACCCAAACTACAGTCACCTCCAGTTGAATTACCAGCCTCATGAACAATCTTATCACCGTTGACGCCTTCAATTGCTTCGTCCCCAACTTCACTACACCCCCTTTACTTTCGTCGTGTTGCTTCTCAGTCTCGTTGCACCCTATAACATCACATTAATATTAAATGTGTTCAGACACGTACGCATATTACAGGGACATAAACTTTGTCGAGCAATAAACAACGCGTCACCATCAATGTGTACTTAAGTTTTCTTCCTAGGGTGCCATCTATACACTTAACTGTAAACGTACAATGAAACTGGTAACACATGTAACACTTTACCTGTTTCGTTACCACCATCCGTGTTTGGCCCATCAAACTTTATATTTGTCTTACGCCTTTTTGGGGTCACACTGCCTTCTTCTTTCTCAGGAACATCCTGTAAGTTCTCCAGTCGAGCAGATCTCCTCACCTGTAACGACTTCCCACCATCTTGCATCGTTTCAGCATACTCTTTTCCATCATCAGGTACGCTTGATTGCCCCGCAACATCAGCTGCAACCACAACAGATGTTAATCAATACGATCGGTAACACATTAACATGTGTTACAATATACATTTCAGAAAGATACTTAATCTTCGCACCTTCCAGGGCATCAAAGTCTATGGATGAAGATCCTACTTCTTTCAATCTCCTTTTACTGATCCTTTCGTTAAGCCGATTAAGTGACTTCCTGTACAAACTAGCTATTGGCGAACCATCCGAGCATTCGTCATCCACGCCATTCCCTACGAAAACGTTGCACATCAGTAAATGCCGGCCACATTAATAAACTCAATATTACAAAGAATAACAGTGACTAACCAGCGTTCTCTCCCTCGTTAATGTGACTACTTTCATCATTTTTCAAATCTTCAAACACCTCATTGATACGGTGCGACGATAAATCTACTGCTTTATCGTGATCTGTACTTGCATAGGCTTTCTGTTCAAACAAACTTTCATACATTGCCTTCAACGTTTGTACTTCCTCGTCATCAGGGCTCTCCACACACATAGATTCTAACATACCCTCTATTTTGTTTTTGTTCTTGTTTGTCACATTAATTAGCTGTCGTACCATCAACAACCTCTCCTGTTTCAAAATTTTTTTCAACAGTTACATACCAAAATTATATACTAATTGTAAAAAATACATGTTAGTGCATATAACTATACCTCCTTACTTGCCCAGTGTTCCACCTTATAGTTACTTGGAAGTGTTAACCCTTTAAACCGTCCCAGACCAAACCCACCAGCAAGTATCTCCAGCCTCTCTCTCTCTCTCTCTCGCAATCTCTTCAAGTTCCAGAAAGCCAAAGGACACACCGCCTTGTCAACCTTCATCCCTGTGCACTCAATGCTATCAACGTACAACAGCTACAAGAAACAGCGATCAGTTCAGTCCGAAAACAAGCCAGTATATTAACACATATTACTTCTCCTAAATAAATAAATATCACTTACTATTAGAATCGTGAGAGGCCCAATGAAGATGCTTTGTGGGTCAAGCCGATCCCAGGTATCTTTGCAAGTTTTCAACTTATCTACCACCAGGCCACACCAGTCTACCTTTGCAAAATCCATTTCGTCATCTAGATACTCTAAGATTTCTTCCCGTAAACAACTTTGTTTATGACAGTCAACCAGCACTGCCACAAAACACATTACAAAATCCATACGGAAATCAAAACTGTCTTCTCCGTCTGACTCATCAATCATTTTCACCATCTTTGTTGGAGGTACATGTACACCCGGGTATCTCGCCCTCCAATCCGCAATGGCATCAACCAAGATGGGCAGCTTATCAATCGAACTAAACTTTTTCCCACCGGTCCGAATCCCTAATAACTGATGTATCACTTTCCTGTTTACCTTGATATTACCAGCAGGCGTACATATCACCATCTTATCGGGATTAAAATTGTCGACAATAAAATAACCTAACTGAGCTAGTAACCCATCAACGCTGAAAGTAAGTAAACGACCAAAGCCCATTTCCCTGGCCGCCTCACGTTGTTGGTCTGTCAATGCTCGTACACACTTATAAAATTGTAGTGGTGCGGATCTCGTCCTTATTCCCGGAAATTCATCCTTCTTGGCTCGCTTACGGGCTTTGGGAACTTTTGCCTGTTCGTTACCAACTTCCTTTTGCTTCCGTGCTTCACCTTTCACAATCTCCTCTGAAACTTTCTTCTTCCCTGTCCGTAACGTTCTCCCGCTTGATGTAGCTGTTACATCTGCCCTACGTACCGGTATAACGTTTTATACGCAACCAAAACAACCAAAAAAATTAGTCTACTTTACAACCATTTATGACAAATCTGTCTAACACAAACGGTAACATTACATTTATACGATCAAACATCCAACCATTAATCAATTGAACATCAAACAAATGAAAGTCAATAAAAATTAACTAACCACGGTTTCTTTGCATTCCATTGCCAGAAATATCCTCCGCGATAGTTTTTTTCCCTGCCAATTAACACATGTTAGGCAAACTTCAAACTCAGACCCAGAGCAAGTAAAACTGTATACCATCAAACATCAAACCATTAATTATTTGACAAACAAACACATCAAAGTCAATAATATTTAACTAACCACGGTTTCTTTTAGTTCCACAACCAGAACTATCCACGGAAATGATTTTTTCCCCTGCCATTTAACACATGTTAGGCAAGTTCACTTTGATACGCAAATACCAACTATTGTAACCAACACTTACCTTTATGATCTTTGGTCTGTCCCTCTTTGCCTTCCACATAAGCTTCTTTACGCCCTGAGAAATTAGTAACAAAAACGGTTACTTCACCCAGAAATGATACAAACTATACACAATATTACAGGTTTACCTTTAACGGTTTTCCATCGTTTCCCAGGGCCTGATGACCCACTATCAGTATCATCATACACTGCAACGCAGCCAACAAAAGTATGTTATGAACATGGACTAATCCAACACACTATACATATATACATCACCTTCAACTGTGTTCACGGTTCATACACACAACCATACTAACCTAACGCCCTTTGGGTCAGACCGAAGCCATATTGTTGATTGGAAGGACCTTCCTTGGAACCATCGGAGATAATAACAACCCTACGGCTTTCAGACCTTTTCCGCCCTAACATAGACCTCGTCGTGCTATATATAGAAAACAAAACAAAATCAGTTGCCATTTTGGGGAAATCGATTGAACAAAACCCCCTTTTACAGGTCCGATTACAAGAACTAACCTTTTACTTGAACTCTTCATCTTCCTTAATCGTTTCAGTTTAACCGACGACGACAAGATTATGAACGATTTCCTCATTCTCCACGATTGCCCCTATCTGCTTCTGTTTTAGGGTTAGAAAGTACCGAGTGATGTTGTTTGGCGAAAGAGAAATATGAACAGTCAGTATCGAGTGGGAAAGATAAAGACGAACTGTGTTTGAAATGCTTTAAAGTTTTGATTAGACGTCTACTGCATGGCAGGGATTTGGTTTTCCAAAGTTCAACAGAGGACAATTTGCACTACCGAAAATGCCCTTCCAGTTGTACTAATGTGTATTATAACATTTCTTTTAAATCTAATTCTTACCCAAATTAAGAGAGCCATTGATCAAGTTAGATAAAAGATAATCAATAGATGATATTGGGTTTGCAGAGTTTTCTTAAAAAGATAGAGTTTTCCATATAACCCATCCCTATATATATATAGGGTAGGGTTCCAGCGTGAATAACCTCCCAAGTGTGAACTGCGTGAACAGATCTGGACCCTTGATTTCCTTTTTAGTTGTTAAGGGTAGGATTGTAATTATATAAAAAATTAGATTTAAATCATTATTTTAATAATTGAATTAAGTTACATCTTTCCTATTTTAAATTCATTATCCACATTATGTTTTATTTATTAATAAGATAATTATCAAAACAAAAAATAAATCACCAGATTTCAATTTTAATTTTTATTTCAGATTTCATCACCAGAATTCAAATTTTGATTTTTAAGATCCACGTAACCTTCATATTTCAACGGTATACACATGTCTACTTGGATATAAATAGAACAGTACACATGTGTACTCAGCATCGTACATATGTGTAATTAGCTACATAATACATACATTGAAACAATACCTGTAAAATTATTTTATATTTAACAAATTACAAGTTCCATAATGTTTTCCAAACCAAACAAAAAACATAATCTTTTACAACTATTCGTCACGTTGTATGCTGAATCATCCTTATCGACCAAGCAAACAAACATATGTGAATCATCCTTATCGACCTCATACGTGAATCATCCTTATCGACCTTCCATCTCCACTTTTCTCATTAACGACATCTCCTATAATAGAACAAAAAAACTCAGCAACTAATACTTTGCATAATTCACAAGTGTACATTAACAACTTTACACATTCAATACACAAAAAATTCTGAGATATCACAAAAACAGACGCTATACACATGTGTACATCGCGTTAAAATCAGAATACACATGTGTACATCGCATTAAAAACAGAGCAAAATCAGAATACACATGTGTATATCGCGTTAAAACCAGAGCAAAATCAAAAAATTGAGCAAAAAAAACTCAGCAACTAATACTTTGCATAATTCACAAGTGTACATCAACAACTTTACACATTCAATACAAAAAAAATGAGATATCACAAAAAACAGACGCTATACACATGTGTACATCGCATTAAAAACAGAACAAATCAGAATACACATGTGTACATCGCATTAAAAACAGAGCAAAATAAAAAAAATTGAACTCCAAAAAACGCTAAACAACTTAACAATAAAACCTAAATGTAGATATAAACGGGAGACGCATCAATTATTTAATTTAGCATTGAGCAATAAAGTAACAATGGCAATTAGAAGATTAAATAAATAGGGGAAGGTTCATTTGAGAAGAAATTTAATGTGAGAAGAAAAAGAAGAAAGGGCATATTAGTAAAATGCTATTTAATTTATAACTCATATCATTAATTTTTCTCTCTTTAATTAATTAGTCAACTAATTATTAATTATCCTACATATAATCTACAAAACCTACACATATCAAAATTTTCCTACATATACCCTACATATTATAGAATTTTATCCTACACAGTGGAAATTTATCCTACACAACTAGTAATTTATTCTACACTTTAAATTAAGTTATTTTTTTAATTTGAAAAAAAGTATATATTTTGAAAAGGAGTTACAAATTTAATTTAGCTAGTTATTAAAGGGGAAGAATACACATTAATGATTTATGTAAGTTTACCAATATACCCTTATATTAAAATTAAATACAAATATTAAATGAAGTAAAATGAAGCATTCTTATTGGTTGAAACTTCTTCTTTTTTCTTCTTACAAAAAAATTCTTCTCATTTGACCCCTCCACTAAATAAATAAACTTATAAACACAAACAAGATTGATCATAAGCATCAAAAGTCAATAACTGGCGAATGAATTATAAAATAACCAATATGAAAAATGAATGGCTTACGGGTAGTATCTAAGTTTCCCTTTTTTGGTATCTTGCTTAATGGGTGTGTATATTTCATCTGTAGCAACCTCCATTTTTGCACTTGTCACTTAAGGAATTTCAACGATAAAGTTAAGTGCTCCATCACCTGTGTGCAACGGTATATCATGCCATGGTGAAACCTGAAACAGCCCATATATGTTATCATCATCGTATCCCTACGGAAATAATCACCATTAACATAGCTTTCAACAATCAAACATCATAGAATGATTAAAAAAACATCTATCTTCAATCAAGAGACTAATCTGACATAAAATGCAGTCATCCCAGATTCCCAAACAGTAAAACACATTTCATCTCAATCAGAATATCAAGACTTATCTTGTCTTAAATTTTGGACATTTCAAAAATTTAAAGTCAAACTCGAAGTCACAAATTAGCCGGTTTGACCTCAAAGTTCATACTATCAATCGTATTCTTATTCAACTAGCATGTTACTGCTAGAATCGGTTAAATTCAGACTTTTATATAAACCCTAAATCAAGAATCATCATACCCATTTTTCAACAATCAAACATCTAATCATTATCAACCCCTAACAAACAAACAAACAATCACACAAAACAACTAAACCCCACAACATTAATCAACAAACCACAAAAAAAAAAAACACAACCTTTTTGCCAGAATCATCAACAAGAAACACTCTGTAATCTAGGGTTTCAGGCAGTCCTTCTTCCTTGATCTGAACATCATCGTCAACCTCACGCGGTGGAGACGCATTCATATCCATAAGCCCTAAACTATCACCGCCGCTAGTGGCGGAGGAAGATCGGCGCAACCGCTTTGCTCTGTGGCATTTCGTCGAACAGTTGGCGCAATTGAAGTTGTTTTGTGAATCAGTGGCTTCTTGTTGTAAACAGACTACATGGAAGAGTTTTATGCAGAGAGAACACTCCACCATCTCACCTTGCGTCTGACTGCACGAAGCACACCAGTGATCCGCCGTAGCACCGTCGTCATTACCGGCTGCGCGTGGTGGTGATGGTCTGCGATGGTCTCCTCTGCTTCCGACGGCATGCAAGCTTCGATGTCTCCTCTGTTTTGGTTGATGTCGGCGATGATATGTGAGAGAGAAAGATATGTGTCTTTGAATAGGAGGTGAATAAAACCTAAATGTAGATATAAACGGGATTTATGGAATCAATTTAATATGGAAAATTACACAAATACCCTTATTCACTTAATTAAATAGTAACAAATAACCAAATAATTACCATCATGCCATTCACTTAAAATCTCAAGATCATAAAAATCAAGGGCCCAGATCAGTTCACGCAGTTCACTCTTGGGATTTTGTTCACGTTTGAACCTAATCCTATATATATATATATATATAGGTAAAGGGTACTGTACAAACTCCCTTATCGTACATTACGTACGCTACAATCTCAGCCGTCAGATCATCTTCCCGCATTGAAAATCGCATATTGTTTTTTTTTAATAATTTCGCATGTGATAATTTTGATGAAATAGCAGGTTGTTTTTTGTAACAATTTCGCATGTGGTAATTCAATTTCGCATGTGATAATTTTGATGAAATAGCATGTTGGTTTTTTGTAACAATTTCGCATGTGGTAATTTTGATGAAATCGCATGTTAAAAAACCAACATGCGAAATTGTTACAAAAAAACAACATGCGATTTTCAATGCGGGAAGATGATCTGACGGCTGAGATTGTAGCGTACGTAATGTACGATAAGCGCATTTGTACGTTAACCAGCCCCTATATATATATATATATATATATATATATATATATATATATATATATATATATATATATGGATGAGTTACCACACCCAGTTACGAAAACTGTGAGAACCACTTTTTCACCATTGATTTTCTGAGATTGATTGTTGAGATTAAAAGTGATTAAAACCAATATTAAATTCTTTTTGTCTTGTTATGTTTTTAATATTATATTGTCATAAGGGTAATTTGGTCAATTTGCTATTTTTGTCTTATTTGTTATTAATATTTTAATACTTTACTAAATCAGATTTTTTGATTTAAAAAAGGGTTTTTGTCTTATTTGGTTATTAATTTTAACAAATCAGATTTTTACAAAAAAAAAACAACAATTTTTTTATAGATTTTTTACAAAGCAGATTTTTTACGACATTTTTTTTACCACAAATATTTTTTTACGGGTTTAATTTTTTACGCCAATTTTTATACGGTTTTAAACTTTTTTACAAAAAACAGATTTTTTTACGAAAAAACAATTTTTTTTAGATTTTTTTACAAAAAACAATTTTTTTACGGGTTTAAACTTTTTTACAAAAATCAAAAAAAAATTACGCCAAACAAAAAAAATTTTTACAAAAATGTTTTTACAATTTTTTTAAATTTTTTTACAAAAACTTTTTTTATAAAAAAAATCAAAAAAAAATTTACTCCAAACATCTTTTTACGCCCTGACCCCGATTTCGGGTTTATAAAATTTGAGAATCTTAACAAACGAACTCACCAAAAATCACGACTCAGTAAGTGTCTCAGATAAGTTGAACTTATCATCATCGACTGAAGAAAAAAATATAAAAACCAACAACAAAAATCAAAACCATGTGTGGATCTTGAAAAAAACGGGCTTTGGCTCAAAGTTTCCGATAATCATGGCTGCAAAAGTGGGGTTGCAGATTCAATAACCTACCCTCCACCATCTTTGCCACGCCATCTTCATCAATTGTCGGAAAATATGTTTCGAACTATCACTGCCAATAAAAAAATGTATAGATCTCAACACAACACAACCAAACATAAACCAACTGATGTATGGATCTCAACACAACCAAATAGTAAACAAACTGATGATATAAGAAATCGGCACAAAAGATCAAACAAAGTTTCCCATTCTGATGTATGGATCTCAACACAACCAAACACAAAAAACAACTAAAACAGAATCAAGATAGTTCAAGATTCAAAAAACTAACCAGGATCAAGATCAACAACCGGAGTCCCGGCTTACACATAAAATACGCCCGACAAAAATCCCCCCCCCCCCCAAAAAAAAAAAAGCTGAATTAGTTTGAAATTGATTTGGGTTTATTAGGGTTTGATATGTGTCAAACGGGTATGAACATATAGATGGACATTGATGAGAGAGAGAGAGAGGGCGGTGGGATTTATAATTGGAACAGAAAAGGGAAAGTGCACATAATCAGACCACCCCAAACATTGCCATACACCACCAACACACCCACCCAACACACCCACCACAACAATCACATCGCCCTTCACCCCTTCACCAACCACCCACCACAACAACCACATCACCCTTCACCAAATCGCCGCCCCTAACCCACCACAACAACCACATCACCCCCTTCATCTGCTAACCTACACCTCTGCCTCCACAAAAACGACACTTGACGGTGGCGATGACGATGGTTTTGATGGTGGTTGATGTTGACGGTGGTTCTGATGGTGGTTGACGATGACAGGGCGGTGCAGATGGTTGTTGAAAACCCCCACCGCCACCAACCCTACCGCCCACCACCACCAAACACCGTCGCCCACCTCTCTCTTTCTTTCTCTCTGCCGACGACTAAGCACCGCCAGCGGTCGCGTGGCTGCTGTGGGTGACCGGAGACATTGATCAGTTTTTGGTAAAAGAGAGTGATGAAGGATCTGATAGATGAGAGAGAAAGAAAGTGATATGAGAGATATTAAGGAGTTCTGTGACTTTTGTAAGGGCCATGCGTAGTCATAACGCCCCTTTGTGGGCGTTATGCGACACGTGGCGCGCCACGTGTGCGGGTGGGCGTTATGGGGCGTTATGCATTTAAGCCCGTAGTCATAAAGCCCCTGCCTAATCATTACCTATTTAATAATTTTCAATTTTATTAATTAATATAAAAAACATTGCTTAAATTTGATTGGTGGAAAGTTTGAAAGATTCCCACATAACCGCGCGATATGCATAGCGCTCCTCAAATTTTTTTGTCTCATAACGCCCCCCGTAATGGTGTTCGGGGCGTTATGGGGGCGTTATGAAGGAAAATGGCGCCATATACAGCCCCATTACACATGCTCTAAGAGAGAGAGGGAGAGAGGAGATTAATCTGATTTAAAGAGACAAATGATCAGTTTTGGTAAAATCACGAATATGCCCCTCAAAAACACTCACATGTTTAATGAGGTGGCCACTTTTAATTGGTTAATATTGGTTCTCGCGATTCTCACAACTGATGGTAGTTTTTATTTGAACCGATCCCTATATATGTGTATATATATATATATATATATAGAGAGAGAGAGACCGGTTAACGTACAAAATGCCTTAACGTACATTGCGTACGCGAGTCATTATCAACATGCGATTTTGGTATTACTGAAGATCATGCGATTTGAGTTATTCAATATAACATGCGAAAATGGTTTGGGTTATTTATTATAACATGCGATTTGGGTTATTTATCAACATGCGATTTATATAATTGTTTGACCATGTGAACTTCTGAATTTATCAACATTCAATTTCTTGTTATAACGTGCGACTTGCCATCACGTACGCAATGTATGTTAATGTATATTGTACGATATACTTTATTTATATATATATATATATATATATATATATATATATATATATATATATATATATATATATATATATATATATATATATATTTACGTGTGTGTATTTCCTTTATTTATTTTCAAAAAGCAAACCCGCATATACCATACCTAATATTTGCCCAAACGCAATACAACCAACTAAACTGTTAATTATTTATTAACGTAATTTTAAGTTATACAAATATAAGGTCTTTATTGCCTAGCCAAATACAATATAACCAATTAAAAAATGTTACGTAAAGCGTACATATAAGAATAATTAACCAAATAATCAACTGCTTTTCCAAGTTCAAATAATGTGATGAGACCAAAACACACACATGAAAGGAAATGAAGTTAACATCCACTAAAAGAAGGTTGATAGAAACATGTATAAGATATAATAATTATTAATAGCTAAAGAAACACATCCACAAAATTGATTAGAAGATGATAGTAACAAAATCCATTGGCAACAGCAAGAAAATCTGTTTTTCTTTTTCCTCACAACAGTAAAAGTTAATATTCGTACAAACAGTTCGTATCATTAATATAGTATTATTTGACAAATCATGTTTTTATATTAATTTATTAATAGGTGACCTAACTATGAAAGATACGGGACCGACAAAAGGATTTAGTGATCAAATTTGAACGATAATAATTAAATTTAAAGGTCCCAAAAAACTTTTTTTTAAAGTAACTATTATTCACAACACTCGCCCCCAAACCAGGGGCGAAACACAATAACTGATTACATTATATTAAATTTACATCAATCTTCCCAACTAATCGATTTATACAAAGATCTATTTTATACCATAAATATCTCATGGACTTAATGTCCAGGGATGCGGTTGAAATTCCAAAACTGAACTTAAAGTTTATGTCAACTAGAGTAGTAGTTATCCGCGCGTTGTGCAGGGATGCGGTTGAAATTCAAAATGTATCGCACACCGTGACAATTGCTGAATAAATTCGTAAAATTAAACAAAATAATATCTAAATGTGTTATGCTATTTTTGTCGTAACTTAGCTTTGAGGATAAAAAAAGAAAAAGAAAAAGTAAAACAATACGATAAATAACAAAGGTAAATAAAGGTAAAACAAAAAAGAAAACGATAAGAATTCGATCGGTTTAGGAGTTGTATAATAATTTTATTAATATTTAGGGGTTTAAAAGTAATTTGGTTAAAGTAAAAGAAAAATAATACAATAATTAAACTAAATGCGGTGCAAATAAAAGTTTACATTAAATGACAAAATAAACTAAAGGACGAAATATTATAATGTGACAACCCGTACTCTCGATCCCAATCATCGAGAGGAGGATATTCAAGTTTATTATTGTTATTACTATTATTAGTATCGTTGTTATTATTATTTACTAAAACAATAATTTAGATTACCGATATGTTATATTAAATAACCGAGCCAGTATAATTGAGCGAGACGCATAGTTGTTTAAACGGGTTCACGCACTTGAGCTAGGCCCAACCCAATTAACCTAAGCCTAAACCCTAGACCTATAAATATACACTTAAACACCCCACCCCTCATTTTAAAACCTAAAACCCTAATCTTACACACACAAGCCGCACACACACTCCCCCAATTTCTCTGCTCTCCCATCTCCGGTCACCGGAGACCGTACTCTGGCGACGACCATCTGACAAGCATCCCTTATCACCCTCCTCCTTCTCGTTGTCTAACCGGAGCATCCACTCAGCCGATGGTCGGCCGTGATTCCGGCGATCCAGTCCACAAAAACCTCAGCCCCTCTCACTGCTCTCCCACCCTCCAGTGACCGGCGATGACTCAGCGACGGCGCCGCCACTCTCGGTGGCGGCGGTGGCGAACTTTGACAGCGGAACCCCCCTAAACCGATGTTTCCAAACGCGATTCAGACCTTCAAGATTTCCGTTTTGAACAACCTGGGTAGCTGATTAGACCTCGGCAGCTGTGACGATTCCATGATGTTGGAGATGACGAAGTTATTATCAGGACATTAGGTTCAGCTTCGGGTTCTGTTCGGGTCTCGGGTCAAGAAAGGAAGCAGCCGCACCTACACACATACCCGCTCCATCATAACTTCCGGTCAGTAAAGGTTCACCTGAGAATTGTTTTGTATTTTGGAGTTCCATGACTTTGTGTATATATAGTTGTTAGTGTGAACAGGATAATAGAATCTGTCTAGAATATGAATTAGCAAAAACAAACTGATCTGATGGTTTTCTTGTAGCTGACTATTGTTTGAGGATCCTTGATGTTCTTGACGAATATAGTTGTTAACTGTTAATTCTGCTTGATATAAATAGAAGTTTAAACGATAAGTTGTTACATGAAGTTTGATGGTTTTTGACGTACATATTGGTTACTTAAAATTTTAGGAGGTTTGAATATGGGGATATAAACTTGGTGTGATGTTCGATATATAAGTTATGTATACATGCTCCTGCTTTGTGAAATATATGCTAATTGTTAAGGATTCATAATGTTCTTAAGATTGTGCACTGAATAGGTAAAATATGCTAATATGAATGTGTTTAGAATGAATATGTTGCTTGTAATGAAAACCCGGAATAATGAACTTGTTGAATATGCTATGAACATTTGAAATATACTGTTTTGATCCAATTTGGTATTGTACGGAAGAATGAAACATGTTAAGGAATTATGATTGGTTCGTACATTTGGATAAGGGTTCTAGAAAGATCCCATCTGTGGTTGCGACTCGGCATCAAGTGGTTTCGACTCGAGACCACTTAGCGACTACTCGAGACCAGGATGTACACTTCAGGGGACTCGAGACTGGACAGGTTGCGACTCGAGATCTTCTGATCTCGACTCAATGCCTGAATCGAGAACTCAGTGGTTGCGACTCATAAATGCACCACTCGAGACCTCCCGTTTACGACTCGGAACCTCGTGGTTGCAATTCGGGGTTTCTTGTTCTCGAGTCGAGACCCCCTGGTCTCGACTGGACTCCCTTGCTTGGTTGATGGGCCACACAAACTGGTATTGTGGAATGTGTGCTGCTGATTAATTGTTCATGCATTAGGATAGGCCCAATAACATATATGCTGGTATGATACGTGTTACTGTTACCATTACTGTACATTATGCAAAGTGTGTGTACTATATGAAATATGGATTTACGTGCTAAGTGTGAGATACGTGTAATTTATACGAGATGTCACTTGCATACGAACCTAATAAATATGTATAAACCATAATAGGGTATGGTTGACCAACCTAACACAAGTAAATTGTCTGCCGAGCAAACCAAGGTGAGTTCACACACTAAAAGCATGCGTCCCAGGGAGGGACACGAACAAACTGCCATCCTTAAAGATTACTTTCAATTAATATTTCCGGGGGAAAATGCAAATGGGTACTTTTAAATTACTATCTCCGGGGGAGAGACGTTTGGATATTATTTATAAATCACAACTAGCAAAACTAAACGAATCTCTATCATGTAAAGTCCCTGCTTATAGTACCGATTAATCGCCGGGGGCGAACGGGTTATTAGTTGATAGCGCTATTAGGTTTGACAACCTCACACCGTGACCGGGGGAGATCGGGCGTGAACTAGTATACCTTGCATCTTGGTCAATGACGATAGACATCGACTCGGGGCACAAAATCTTCTCGTCAATAGTTTCGGTAACACCAGTTTAGTAGCTTTCATATGGGGTAGCTCCCCATGACGTGATTATAAATGTTTTATCTAAACACCTTACGTTTTCGAAAAGTTAAAACTGGACAACTCGTGAACTCGCCAACATTATGTTGATACCCTACTGCATGCTTTGCAGGTTGCTCGATACAGTTTAAGACGGACATTGCAATCGGCTGGAGTGCGTGGTTTGTAACTTCATAACTAATAAACTTGTGGTTTTAAATTACGATGTGTATTCATTTCCTTTCCGCTGCAACCTAAACTATGTTTTGAAAAATTTAATTTGGTCGCTAATTATACTATTACTTATAATAATAACCAAACGGTTCAAAATAATTAGTGGCTGGATCCTGGTCAGTCGCACGCCTCGCGGTGGTACTCCGCATGTGGAATTTGAGGGTGTGACATATAATTATAATAATAATAATAATAATAATAATAATAATAATAATAATAATAATAATAATAAAATACTGTAGAAGCTCTCTCTATTTATATAGAGATTAATATGATTAGTTTCTTTGGTTTATATAATCACTCGAATTCATATATAAAAATATTAAATAATTAGCATTCGTAAATTAATGGTTGGGTGAATAATTTCTTGTGTAATTAGCTTCTATTAGATGACGAAATGAATTATTACTAGTAACTTTCAACAAAGAATTAAAACGCTGATGAGTACGTTCGTCGATAATCAAATGTTTTGAAAATTGAACCGGACCAGGAACTGGTGCTCTGGTTGGTTCAGTTCACCCTATTAGACCCGTTTTGAGTCGAAACGGCAAGTTGGACCTGGAACAGGCGATCAGACTGGAAAACCATGGGTCAAACCGGATTTTTTGAGGGATGAACCGTATTTTGATTAAAATTTTTAATTATAGCCTATTTATTTCTAGAATATTAACGGTATCATCCAATTCTTACATCCTACCCGACCAATGGACCAGTAAAGAGACTCGTTCGATGTTTGGTTCGGTCCTGTAAACTCACCGATGGATAAGTCAAATTCTAATATATAATAAAAATTTTAAGTATTTGTGGTTGATATTTAAATGATTTCCTTTACAGATTACTTCTCTCTTCTTGTTATTTAATTTTAACATTAAAACAGATAACAAACAGCTAGTAAATCATTTATATAAATAAACCATAGTGTACATATTTGTCTACTAGTCTCCTCCCCCCATACTCAACAATAAATTTAGAAGGGTTTGCCATCCATAAACATCACCACCCTATTTAGAAAGTTGGTAAAAGAAGCAAGCAAAGATGGCATGCATCCAACTACGGTAAACGTAGTAAATAATGGGTGGTTAAGGTTTGCCACAATATAGAAAAGAAAATTTTAAAATAACTTTTCATTAGTTGATGCAAATCCAGCTCAAAACCATATTAATTGTCAAATCTCATGATGCCATAAATCGACATAAATTGCGTAATTAAGTTTATTATGCTATGAGACGTAAGTAATCACTTATGTTCAATTAGGCAACCATTGATGTAAAGGCAAAGAATGCTATCTCCCACAAGTACCTAATTATATATAAAGGTGTTCATGTTCAGAGGTGACATGAATATATAATACATCCACTATACTTTTGTGTAATTGTGTTGTTGGTAAAGAATTATGGACATGTTACAAAATAATGGACCAATAGAATTTAAACCAGAAGACATGTTTTCCAAAAATGCTAAAATGAATATGGCATTATTAAAGTAGCAAATGGCATAGAAATAATGAGTATCATTATTAAAGTTATTCCAGAATATCATTATTCGTGTCATAACTTTGTATTTAGCATTCATTTGATCGATCTCACACTTGTTGGAGTATATTATTGACTTTCGTTTAGTTATTATTTCTTAACATTATAATTGGAATACGCACAAGTAATTAACAACTTCCTTTATTGTTATTGTATTTGCTCTTCTTTTATGCAGCTGAAATTCTTTTTTGTTGCATTTAATTTTTCTTTACTGGGAATTATGGAAACGGGTTTTTTTTTTTTTTTGTGTGTGTGTGTGTGAAGGATACTAAACAATATGTACAAATTTTGATAAAAACTTTTGATCGAGTGCATGATGCTTCATGAAATCGAAAGGTTGAGAATGACAGAAAATGAGTAAGAATTTACTATAAATAGTAGAAAGATATTTTGTAAATTGTAATGGTTGGCAATGTCACACGAATCATTTTTGTGGTATGTTTTCTTTTATCTAATGATTTTACGTCCCCATGCATTATCACTCATCCATTATATATTTTTTCTATTTTAATATATATATATATATAGGACAAAGATCCGTTAGGAACCACTCTTTATTGCGAGAACCGCGAGAACCAAGGTAAACAACCAAAAGTGCCTAAAAATAGCTAAAAAACACACAAATTTTTTTTTAATTTTTTATAAAAAATCGCTACTTTTAGTAGCAATTTTTTTTTTTTTTTTTTTTGCTACTAAAAGTAACGATTTTAACATAAAAAATATTAAAAAAAAATTGAGATTTTTTTTAGGTTTTTTGGGGGTTTAGTTTTTAGCATTTTAGCTTGGGGGTGGGAGGGGGGGGGGGGGAGGGGGGTTTAGGTTTTTTTTTGGGGGGGGGGGGGTAGGTTTTTTTAGGTTTTTTTTAGTTATTTTAGGTTGTGTTCACATTAGTTCTCGCGGTTCTCGCAATAAAGGTGGTTCTCGCATGAACCTTACCCTATATATATATATATAGGGCCAGGATCATTTCAGAACTATAAATATTTACAGAACTCGCAGAACTCCTAATAAACAATCTTTTTATATATATATTTTTATGTTTAGGATAATTTTATCATTTATTATGTGTATTTTTACGATTACATACATGTTAAGAGTAATTTTATCATTTTTTATATGTAATTTTATAATTACACATATGTAAACTAGTTTTTTTACATATATGTAATTAGTTATGACACATATATATAATTTTGGCAATTAAACATATATAAACTACTTTTAACTTGTATGTAATAAAAAAATACATATAATAGATGATAAAAAGATCCTAAATACAAAAACTTATATATAAAATGATTGTTTATTAGAAGTTCTGAAAGTTCTGTAGTTATTTAGAGTTCAGAAATGAACTCAACCCTATATATATATATATATAGGTAAAGGATCCTATAAAAAGAACCTTTTTTTTTGTAAGAAGTGTAAGAAGAGTTTTACACCCTTAGATCTGGCTTTTAATGGTAAAGATCATAATGATAAAAATATAAAATTTGTTTTATTTTTTAATAATTGATTTGTCTTGATAGGGGTATAAGTGTCAATAAACATCAAGTAAATTAAGACAGTGTATAACTTTCCTCCCTAAAATCACGATTTTCTCCCTCTCCTCCACACAATCTAGAGATTATCTCTCTTCTTCACCTTAATCCGCCATTAATCACTAACTCCCGCCACCGCCAAAAAAAACCCCTAAACCCCCTTCTACGAACATCCATGATTTCTTTCTTACCATGATAATACAGATGCAAAACGCCATGTGTTAACACATGGGTTTTAGGTCACGATGTTTAAAACAATCTGGACACACAATTTTGTGATTCAAGATATAGTTTTTAAAATCTAGAATAAATGAATCACTATTCAAGTCATGGTGTTTAAACATTTGGAAGGGTTGTATACGATTCAAGACGTGATGTTTTAAGATATAGAATGAACGGATTTTACGATTCTAGTCATGGTGTTTTAAAAAATCTAGAAACATTGTATTTGTGATTCATATCATGGTGTTTTAAAAAATATGCAAACATTGTATTTGTGATTCAAGTCATAGAACGTATTCTATAAATGCAGGTTTAAAACACCATCTGGAAATGCAGGTTTAAAACACTATACTAAGAATACATTTTGTAAATACACGTTTAAAACACCATACAAAGAACATGTACTGGAACGCAAGTGAAAAATACCATGAATTGCACTACGAATATATTAAAACACGATGTTATGAATTTAGTTCATTGTATTTGTGATTCAAGTCATAGGACATATTCTGGAAATGCAGGTTTAAAACACTATGTTGAAATGCAGGCTTAAAACACTATACTAAGAACACATTCTGTACATACAAGTGTAAAAACACCATACGAAGAACATGCACTGGACCGCAGGTGTAAAACACCATGAATTGCACTACGAATTTATTAAAACACCATGTTATGAATTTAGTTCTAATGTGTTGTGAATAATGTATTATACGAATGAGTGGTTATCAAACCTTAAAAATTCTCTAGCTTTGTAACTGCATATTTATTACCAAATCTTAATTGTTAATACAATTACAATAGAGCCGTAAGTATTAAGTTTAATTAGTGCCACATGTCACGGCCCCCGTCCTGGTTTTACCCGGTCCAGGAGCCGCGGGACAGAAATCCCGTGGTATCTATTAATTGAGTTGACAGCGGAAGATTTACAGGATCTTTTAAACTTGAAAATTCCCGATTATTTTATTTTATAATTCGGGATAAACCCCGTAATTTACAATAGAGGAATCTCACGAGGAAATTCCCTAGTTTACAAAACATGTTTATTCATATTATTGAGCCACCTCTTCAAGCTTGTTAGTGCTCCGTAGCACGTTTTTCTTGATTCACAGCAGGTCGTCTGAAACATGTTTTAAAAATATTTTATCACCGGGAAATACTGGCGAGTCATTCCGGTTAAATAAAACGACACCTTAGTTATAAATTACAGCATAAGAGCGATTACAATGGCTACTATCTTATTTTTATCTGGCGCCGTGTCGCCTCCTGGTGACGATGGTCATACCACTATTGGGTCCTTTCACCCAAGTAGTGATGATTATCACTGTTAGGATTTATTAGCCTAACCGTGAGAAATTAGTAATGTGCACAATACCCCACTAGCCAGTGATTCAAGATAACCATGACTTAATCCCTGTAATTATAACTTTTGCAAATAAATGGATTATTGTAAAACACTTTTGATAAAAGAGAATGACTCACATTGCAGATTTAACGGGCAGAGTTTAGCCTACTGATTAGCCTTGTAACCTAATTTAAATAACAATACACAAGAACTAAGTCAGTAACTAATACAGCATTTACGATAACTCACGAGATTAAAACCCTCACAACGAATGACAAAGTGCAACACCTAAACATCCATCGAATTCACGACGAATGACAAGGTATAGCCCTAATGTGGGCAGCACTTAAACATCCATCGGATAGTTTCAATCGATCGGACATTAAATCGTAGCAGCGATCGAGTTAATACCCTGTATCGTAGCAGCACCTCCCTAATTGAAATTATGATTTTGAGCAGTGTATCTTCGTTTTTGAGAAAAGTTTTCGACACAGGTGAACTGCTCAGGATCCAAGCAATTTATAGCTGAAATTTGAGGTTTACGCAGCCCGCGTAAGCCTCCTCTTTATCTTACGCGGCCCGCGAGGGCCAGCTAATCGTAGACTAAGGCTAGCGTGTCATCGGTAGGCCTGCCATGTGGCTGCCACGTGGCCTGTTCGCTGCTCCGGAGATTTTATGATCTGTCGCAGCCCGCGTAAGCCTAGGCTTAACCTTACGCGGCCCACGTGAGACTCAAAAATCTTGATTTCTTTGTTTTTCTTGCTCAGTAGGGTTTCAGAGGTCCGGGTTTTCACTTACGGGTCGTTTAGGGACATTTTTGAAGGTCCTTACACCACATGTCCTCACCGTATCCCTTCTTACACTTCTCACACAAAACCCCCCTTTTTACAATAACCCTACCATATATATATATATAGGAAGTGTAGAATAAAAATCCTCTAATCATACATTATGTACGCGATGATAATAGCCCTACATGTGTCCCTGATTCATTTTCCTACATAAGGGTATATCAGACAATCCATTCAATCAGCACATGGCAAATTAGACAATTCCTTCAACAAGCAGATCACAAGTTCGTTACACAACTATCTCTGTAATTATGAATCGTATCAGTTTGATATTAGGGTTTGATTGATTGTTGTTCTCAATGGATCCAGCACCGGAAGAAACACAGATGTCGATTTCGAAGATGCTGAATTCGTCATTGAGCATGTTCAATTAGGTGGTGAGCAGAGTGTTACGGTTCAGGAAGTTAGGGACCCTAATTTTGCCAATGCAAATGTTGTAATTGAGGGTTCCAATAGTAAGTTCGTGATGTTTAAATGTTCTTATTTTTTATACTCGGTTTAATGATTTGGTGTTTGATAGTATTGATTGGAAGGTTTTTAATGTTATTAGAGGGTAACTAATATTGAATCAAAATGTTTAACTTCGCATGTGATGAGTCCAACAAATCACATTTGCTGAAAGGCATAACATGCTGGTTTCGCATGTTATTATATCATAAATCGCATGTATAAAACATGGAATCAAAAATGCTAATTTCGCATGTTTTGAGTCCAATAGTTTGAATGTATAAAATGTTAATTTCGCATGTTTTGAGTCCAATAGTTCGCACGTGATAAAAGTTATAACATGCTGGTTTCGCATAGAATGTACCATAAATCGCATGTAATTTTCATTATATAAAAAACATGCTGAAGTTACATAATCGCATGTAGCTTTATATAGATTTGTGTAGATGAAAGGGCTTTACATCAATAATTCAGTTCAACAGTTTAGTTCACAAGGTTTTTTTCATATAGAGTTTTATCTTTATATCCCAATCTTAAACCACTTATTTCTTATCTTCAAAGAAAATGGCAGACTTCCCAACATCCTCTTCTGCCTCGTGTTCTGATTCAAGTATCAAACAGGCTTTGAGAAAAAGGATTCATGAACAAATTTAAGAGGATCGCTCATGTCAAGAGATGTTGGAAACCAATCTTTCTCGTGTAACAGAAAATATGAAGAGAAGACAAGAAATCGTGAACTTGCTTTCTCAGATGCATGTGAGTAGTCTTCGAGAAATCGCATGTAGCTTTATATAGATTTGTGTAGATGAAAAGGCTTTACATCAATAATTCAGTTCAATAGTTTAGTTCACACTGTTTTTTTGTTTTCATATAGAGTTTTCTCTTTATATCCTAATCTTAAACCACTCATTTCTTATCTTCTAAAAAATGGCAGACTTCCCAACATCCTCTTCTGCCTCGTGTTCTGATTCAAGTATCAAACAGGTTTTGAGAAAAAGGATTCAGGAACAAATTCAAGAGGATCGCTCATGTCAAGAGATGTTGGAAACCAATCTTTCTCGTGTAACAGAAAATATGAAGAGAAGACAAGAAATCGTGAACTTGCTTTCTTAGATGCAAGTGAGTAGTCTTCGAGAAATCGTTGTGATGTTCGTGGTTGATCTGGGTGAGAGGGGTGAGAAGCAATTGAAAGAGCTTGCGGATGCAATAACCATTTTAAGATGCTCGATGGACATGAAAATGAAGTTTCTTTCATCTTTCGAATGACTTTGTTGATTTATAAAACATCTAATAAAATGATGTGTATCTTTGTATTTTTTTCTTTTCAAGTGGTTATCTAATAAAACATCTAAATTTGTACTTGTATCTTTGTATCTTTCCCCTATTTCGCATGTTATGTTATGGTTTAGAAATTAATTTCGCATGTTATGTTTCCCAAATTTCGCATATGATATATTTTCCCATGTTATGTTTCTAATACTTCAAACATGCGATTTCAAAATAAAAAAGTAATGTAATACGTACAATAATCCAACATCAAACATAGACAAGTTTATACTGGCCTTTGAAAGTATTCATTCAACCTCTCTGGGATTTTTTTTATCCAAATCTTTCATAAACGTGTCTCTCTCCAGCCTTTTATCGAATGCATTTGTCTCTTTAATTATTCTTTGACGCTCCAGATTGTACTCGAATAGAATAATCTTACTAAGATATCTGTGTCTCGGGAGATGGAGTTGTGAATTTTGTCTGTTGTTTACCTCATCTTCTTTCACAAACCCATATATCCACTGTGTTTTCCCCTTATATATTTCCATATGTCACATTGTAAAGACTCCACAATCTACACCGTTAGTAACAGTTCTCAACTCCATCTCTTTTCTTTCTACAGGTGATTCTTCAAGTTGTTTGATAGCTGTTGTAATTTTTAAGATCTTTTTTAGGTATAAAACTAGTACTCTTCTCTGTAACAAAGCAACAATGTGTCAGTAGTTTTACATCATTATCACATGGATATGAACAAATTTGGTATTACTAGGGTTTCTGGAAGCCCTTTGTATCTATCTTTTAACTACTGTTCAATTGCTGAGTTGTCAATCATTTCAACTTGGTCGGTTTTCATGTGGAAGCACATGCAATAGAAATGGTCACCTTGAAGTACTGGAATAAACAAAAGGTCAACCAATCCAAGTTTTTTTACCTCATATTTCTGTAAGATGTCTTCAAGATTTGAGGTAAATACTTTTAGCCGTTGGTTGTCGGTGTAGTTATCCTTGTACATGATATCTGGTCGTATTTTAAGTAAATACATGTGAGTATAAACGCGAAATTATTACATGCAAAAAGTAATGATCATGCCAAAACATTGAACATGCGAAAATGTTTACATGCGAAATGTTTACATGCAAATTTGTTAGATATGCCATTTGAAAATGTTTACATAAACATGCAAATGCTAAAGCATATTGGTTGAAAATCAGAAACATACCAGCATTGTACTATACAGGAAGAGTCTGTACGGTGATGATTTTCTATCCCTTTTCTTCTCTTCTTGGTTGAGCACATCTACAAATGCATCGATTCCGTTTGATGCTACATATTGATTTCTATAGAAGCTTTCGAAGATAGCTTTATGTGTTTGAACCCCAGTTTTTTATTGGTAAAACAATGAGCTTCCAGGAAAACATTATACAATTAACTTTTTTGAGCATATATATATACATGTTTTAGTTGATGTAATTGTTTACTTACTCTGTTCCCTTAAGTGTAGCAAATGCGTATCTAATCACACTCAACTCACGATCTAGGAGTGCTTCATGCATATTAACCACTCTGTTGCAAAAAGGGGAACAAAACGCATGTCCAAGGTCTGCAAACCTTTTCTCATTTTGAATTTTTGTGAGTTCTATTGTTTTATAAAGGAGATGATTTAACCCCTTTGGTTCCACCTTTTTTTGTTCTCCACAACCCCTTTCCCCTCTTTTTGTTTTGCAGGTGGTTGTTTTTCAGCTGGATTTGAGATCTGTTTCCCCTTAGCTGGGTTCCTTCCCTTGTATCCTACCAGGTTGGGTTATTCTGTAGACGGGGGTGGTGTCAGGCTCAAAAGTGATTCAACCGATTGCAATTCTTCAGCCATCACCGAAGGGTATACCACTTTTTTTTTCTTTTTCACTTTTGATACCCGAATCCTTTTCTTGTGGTTCCTGCTGTGTAGTCTCTACTAAATTAACTGCTTCCACTTTGGTTTCAGATTTATGCTCATTGTTGGGCCCAGAATCTACAAGCGTGTTTTGAATTGTTTTAGTAAAAAATGTTAAAAGTTTACCCTTTTTATTGTAATAAATTTTTGTACGTGTGGAAGTATGTTTTTCTGGAAGGTGTTCTGTAGATTCGGCTAAATTCACTGTTTCCATCGCAGTTTCATTCCTTTCTGCATGCGAGTTTAAGTTAAAAAATATAAGCTTTTGTTCTTTTTTTATTTTGTAATAAAAGCGTTTACCCTGCACTAGTGAGGCGTAAACGTATATCCCCGGTTCCACAGTTTGCAGTTTTGCAATACAGGTGTCTATTACTCCCTCATCATCTGTCTCTGTTACTCCTTCATCATCTAGCTGCAGTAGTCCTACACACAAATTTTTGAATTTTAATAAGCTAGAATCAATATCGCATGTGATATATGACATCGCATGTGCATATGAAATCAAATGTATATATGAAATCGCATGTGTATATGAAATCGCATGTTTATCTTCTGCTTACACACTTGCATAATTTCCGAATCCCAAAAAGACTTTGTTTTTGCATCTGAAAACAAGTTGATCATTTCTTGAATAATTTGAACAAGTGCATTGTATTTTTTGATATTGCTTGTCATTCGTTTCAACAGATTCTGTAATATTTTTGGTACAATAATCCGCTGAGAATATCATCAATGTTTGTATGTAAAAATAAATGAAATTAATATTGACGGGCATACCCATTTATTGATGTTCGAAGCCTCTCGTTGTTGTTGCTGCTCGGAACCGTAGATTATAGTAGGAGAAAGTTGAACAGGAGTGTTGTAATAGTCCATAATTTTCTGTGTCTGTGTTCCAACTCCCATCACAAGGTTCAATTGCGAAATTTCCAGCATGTCAATGCTGAAATCAAGCATATCATCTATGTGCCTGCAAGGGTCCTCTTCGTCTTCTGTTGCAGGCGTAGTTCTTTTTCTGTAGCTTTTTGTGGCGTCAATCGGTGGTATTGTATACTCCTCCGTTGAACGACCCTGCTCTTGATCTGGTTCAAAATCATTTTCATTTTCATTATCTGTCAGAGGTCCGTTATTGGAAATATGTTCTTCAACTTTATCAATCAGCTCGGATGTGATATAAGGAATAACCAGCATCTTGACGAAGCCGATGCCTCTTGTTGTACTCATGTGTGTATAAAAGCTGTTTAAATATAAAAAAGAGGTAATTTTTACTTAGAATACGTATTTATTTATTTATTTTTGCCTATATTGTTAACAAATATAGTAAAACATGCCGTAAGAATGGCGACAGGTCCCACGTACTGTACTTTTGTGTTTTTTCACCCCTTTCTAGGCCAACGTAACGTCTCCAGTAGAAATGAGCACCAATCTAGATGCGGTATATCTTCAACAACATCTAATCCCAGCAAACATCTATCATTTGCAGTTGTAGCTTTTGTAATCTCCACAAAAAATGTCATCCAGTATACTAGGAAATTGATTTTAAACAAGCTTCCTCACTCACTTTGATTGTTAATTGCTGATGCAACCAAGCCATGAGTAATCCTCTCGTTTTCTGCCCATTGACCGATGAACTGATCTATAATACTATCCCCACCTTTGGGTTCCTTACTCTTTTCAATTTTTCAACATTTTTAACTCTTCTTTTATCATCAACTGTAACAACTGGCTTAGATCCTTTCAGTATTCCAAAGACCTCATAAACTGAATCCGAAGTAATTTTGATTTGATGATTACCTATGTTAAGCTCATCGAACTCCTCATCAAAGTTTCTAACTAGCCAAAATCCTAAACGTGTTGAAATATGGTTAAGATTCATATCTAGAATAGACCCAAAGCCCATACTTTTCACGTCAGCAACTTGTGCTTTTGAAAAATTTCTTACAGTTTCCATGAATGGTGTAGGTTGACATCTCAACAGCAACGCTTCGTTGTGATATTCAAAGAAAGGCCTAGGTTGTGTTCTAGGTGGTTCAGGCTGGGCCTGTTGTTGATAATCATCACCATCATCATTCTGTGAAGTAGAACGTTTTTTCCTTTTCTCACCCTCTTTCAGTTTCTTCTTTTTTGGTACAGGCTCAACGAAGTGATCATCATCAGTATTTTCTTCTACAACCCTTTTTTCCTGTTGTTGTTCACTTTCCTCAATGTGGATATAGGCATCTCAAAGTCATCATCATCATCATCATCAATTCCTACAAAATCGCATGTTACTCAAAAAAGAATTCGCATATTATAAGAAGCACACTAATATTTAAACATGTATTTCGCATGTTATTAGAAACCACACTAATAGTTTCACATGTATTTCGCATGTTGTGTCCCATGATAACAGCGACACAAGATTGTTGGTAGTTTTTAAGGGTTAAGTCAAAAGACTAATGATGACCCAAGTTAATGACGACACTAATATTCCACTCACTTTCAATAAATAATTCCTTGCTTAAAGTCATTAACACACACACCCCTTGTTAATCTATAACTTACTTTAGTTAACTTCCTATCAAGGGGTACGTTTCCCTGAAACACCCACAAGAACCTTAGCCAAGAATGGCCATGAAGATAGTTTTCACCAAACTTGAAAAGGTTATGTTAATCATTAAAAGGTTGATTACATTAATGATTCTTGAGTTTTATTTAGTGATTACAATGATTGCAAATAGTGGGTAGAAGAGAAGTGTATTGTAGAGAAAAGAAAAGAATTGAGGAATAGAAAATGGAGGCCAATGGCCTCTATTTATAAGCTACTGCGGGCCCAAACATGGGGCGTGTCTGGGAGACACAGTTGTGTGTGGTTATTAGTGATTGGCAACTGCCGGTTGCATAGGCACATGGTGTACTGCCAGACACGGCCCGTGGTCAGCTTTTTGGGCGCCACTGGGTCTTCATAAATATTCAGAAAATCTTTTTGTCATTTTATGGTCGAGGCACGACCTGTGTCTCGACTTTCCGAGCCCTAGGAGATCTTTATAAGTCATATGGGGATCTTTTTGTTGTTTTTCTCGAGGCACGAGGTGTGTCTTGGGTGTTTCGGGGCAAAAAACACATTTTCGTCGTTTTATATCGGAGGTACAACCCGTGCTTGGGAGGCACAATTTGTGTCTTAAAACTTTGATCAAGAATACCATTTTTTAGCTTCTTCTTATCAAAATACTCAAGATTCGTATATTATAGTCCCCATAACTAATTTCCTAGCCCGAGATACCCTTTCTATGACGTTTTGGGATTTTCTGGTTACACTGTTGATGTTTAGTTTGCTAAGGGGACCACCATTTTGTTTTGTCTTGAGGAGAACACTACTTTTTCATGAATTTAGGATCATCCACAGGGCGTGTCTTGTAGACATGACCCATGTCTTAAGCTCCAATTTTACTTTTTCTTGATTTTTTTTCGTTTTTTGCTTATTTGTCATTTCGCGGCTCGATTGCCTTGAAATCAAAAGTAAACAAATTTACTAATATTATCAAGAAAATAATCATAAAATGGGTATTAAATGATGTGAGAAATATGTGCAGTGACATCAGGATGCATGTTTCCTGATGAGTTGGTGTCTATATTTAGTGGTTTTAGTATTAATCTTTCTTGTGTTTCCATCATGATCCCTTTTTCAAGTAGGATTAGAATGTTTGGTGGTTTAATTTGGATGTTTTAGTATGTATGAATTACCTTGGGAAGAAATGTAATGCTTTCAGTTTGTAACACTTTGTGGATTGAATTTTCAATGTCACTGTATGTAATGTAGGGGATTGAATTGGGTATAATACATGTGATGAGTTGGGGTTCGAATTAGTGTAAAGGATGTAATGCAGGTCATAATGTAGGGGATTGAATTGCATAATGTAGGCCATAAGCCTGCAGGGAATGAATTGTTGTAAAGGATGTAATGCAGGTCACAAAACTGACCAAAAAATAGGGATGCAAAAACATGTAATGTTTGCCATAAGCCCGCATGTCATAAAACTGACCAAAACATAAAACTAACCAAAATAAAACAGACCAAATCATGGTCATAAAATCCGACATAGACATCGTAATAAAATCTGACATGTTCACAAACTTGACAAGGCCAATAAAACTGACCAAATCATGGTCATTAAATCTGACATGGTCACAAAAATTGACAAGGCCACAAAATCTTACAAGGCCAATAAAACTCACAATAAACCTGGTTAATAAACCATGAGATGGACAATAAAACTGAACATAATATGCAAACATTGATCATCAAAATGTGATACTTCATACAAAAACAGTTTAACAGTCAGACAAAAACACCATTCATTAATGTTCTAGACAGAACACACCAAGTTCCATGTTCCAGACAGAACACACCAAGATAAATCACTAACACAGATCTGAAATACAAAGCAGACCAAGATTAAACCTAAACAAATCTTGTTAGAACACAAAACGAATCAAGTTTAGTTGGGCCTTTCTTCTCCCGGGCCTTTTCAAAATCAAGTAGTGTTCCTTTGCAAACTGACCTAATTCTTTCCTGGTCATTCCTATAGAAAACTATCTTCCTCCTAGTTTCTATTGCATGCCTTCTAATAAGGGCCTTCACCTCTGAATTATCACCAATGATTGACCAACATAAAATGCACATTTTTCCTCGCTTGCTTCATGTTTTTTCCTAATCCTTCTAAATGCCTTTTTTTCTTAGTTGTTCTACACCAACTTCTACTTCCCAAGTGAATCATTACTAAGGTATTCATCTTCATCTAATAGGTCATATTCACTATCCCATTGGTTTCAGTTCTCTTATTCTTTTCTTTCCTTTCACTCATCTTATGCTTAGAGTAGAACCTATCATGAAAGGGATTCATATTGACATGCTTAGAAAGTAACAATAAAATTGAAACACACATACATAGAGTTTTAAGGTAAAAACTAAAAAATACTATCTATACACGTTCTAGGCAAACGTGCCTATCAGAATATTGTACAGCCAAGGTAAGTACTCCAAGTATCAATCTAAGGACATGAGATCTATTAATCTAACCGTGTTTGTAATATCTAACCTGTATAATTTTTATATAATGAAAATAGTAAAATCAAAATACTGAATGAAGTATAGAAAATCAAATATAAGAAAGATAACCAGTTAGGATCAGTTGCCTCTTAATACTTTTGGAATGTCTTTCGATTATGGATTTACGAGAAATTCATCATAATAAAACTATTAATGAGGTTTCTAGTGTTAAAAAGTCATTACCCTACCTGGATGACCACATGTCCCCGAATAACCAAGCTATAGACACACCAAACTATCCGATTCTAAGTAACTAAGTAATTTACCATTCCCTTGTGATTTAGAGTTTCTTATATTGTTTTAGAAACATAGATTAACAAACTGAGCGATTTACTATCTATGATACTCAATTTAAAGCAAAGCCTAACTAATTTCCAAATCCTTTTAATCAAATTCCGCTCATAGGTGACTCATATGAATTACCAACCCTTGAATAAGCTTATCTATTACATACTAAGTATCAAGCCATAGACTAATGATCTATATATATTTTAGAGATAGATAAAACAAATCTAACATGTATAACCTCATAAAAAGACTTAGATTACCCACACAAACTAATTCAAAGATCAATACCCAACATACAGATTAACACAATCACAAGTTCATCGGTAAACACTTAATGAAAACACACTTTCATAAATAAAATCATCCAACATCACATAGTATCAAGATTCATCCTAACTTAACCGGCTATAATCTGGGTAGCTACTCATATAAATAACTGAAACACAAGAATTCATTGAATACATGATCAGATCTAAAGGAAAATGGAAATACAAAGGTTCTAACTCAGTAAGAATCGATATCTTGATCTCCTGTATGTTATTCCTTCTCGAATCCTCCTCCTGTGAATCTTCTCTTGTGAATGAACACTTGAAACAACCCTTTTTTCACTCTTCCTAACTTCTGAATTTGCAACTTAGGGTTTTCTCGACATCTATTTCTATTTATACAATCCATGTGCAATCCGGGTCAGGTATGACCCGTACTATTCTCTTGGGTACTGCCCATAACCTTAACACATCATCACTAGGCCCACTAGGGTTTAGACATGTAAGGTGGTGTAGCCTAAAATCCAGGCCTCATGACTCGTAACGCTCAATACTGTACAAGCCATATCGTCTTCAAACGACTAATCTTCTCAGTTCTTTAGTTAAACTCTTAATTCAATCTGGAAATCCAACATATCAACTAGGAACCTGCAAAACACCAAGAAATGAACATTTAATCTATTAAAAGTGAAATTTGCAATAAACAACTATAAAATAGGGGTTTTAGACTTTAAAGGTATGTTGTCGTTTACACACATCACATATCAACATCTACCTGATAAACTTCATTTTCCAGATCTACAATCTCATCATCATCCTCTTCAGTATTATGGTCAACATCACCTTCCTTGTCTACATCATTGTCTTTGTAAATCTCTTAGTCCTTCACTGCAATGTATTATGGTATTCTTTTACATATGGCACCAAAGCACCAATAAGTATATTAGCGTCACTAAATAAGTCATTCACATAAACATGTCCTGTTTATCCTACGATATGATCCATATTTTCAACATTATCGATAATAGGGTCATTCCTATTTTCAACATCATCCATATTTGGGTCAATCCTATTTTCAACATCATCCATATTAGAGTCATGGTTGATATTTTCAACATCATCTATATCTTGGTCATTCCTATTTTCAACATCTATATTAGGGTCATTCAAATTTTAAACATCATCCATATTAAGCTCATCCCCAACTAGATATCCATCTTTATTGACAACACCTAAACCATGCTCAATATATACACATATGACCTGAATACCTTGCATTTCCTGCAGACATTGATCAAACTACAAACATCATTGTCATTGCTTAAAGACCTTAGACCATTAACTAAATCACTACTAGGAACCAGATAACAAAAATGCACAACTTCATCTTGTGTATACCCTAAAATTTTCATAACTTCGTTGAGTTCAAAGATACAAAAGAGGTATGTATACATAAAATCAACATAAATTGCCTTACCCCAATTGTACATCGTGTTTTGATTTCCGATTGCAAAATTCCAGTAAGACCCGGCTTAATATAACGAGATTAAGGATAAGTGATAAGCATTAATACTAAAATATCGAGTTTACAAAAACTTTCATGATTTTAAGACCATATACGATCATATTATACAAGTTCAAAACCTACCCATTAAACATGCAAAACATAACTTCAAGTGTCTACTAAATAACGTTTGAAAACATAGTTCCAGTATCTACATATTACTAAAACCAAAAAGATCAAGTGCGGAAGCTTTGTTTAGTGCGTTCGATTCTTGGTATTTGCTTGATCACCATCCGGATTTCGTCCGTCATCACCTACGGTCAAAACAATGAAAATAATTAGTTTTGACACTTTAAAAATCAAGTATATACAAGTTCCAGGTTCAAATACATCAAAAACAAACAAATCACATGATCTGGGACGGTCGCGCCGCGCGACGAAGATCAGGGGCGGCCGTCGCGTGACGCCACCACCGTCGCGTCGCGCGACGGGTTTCACGTTTGGCCATGGCGTAGCGCCACGGTGTGTTTTCGGCAGAATGTTGTTAGCTGGAGCTGTATATCAGCCCAGCACCAAATTTTCAACAATTACAACTTTAAATCAACGTAACTTTTGACTCGGGCGTCCGTTTTAGCCGATTCTTTTTCCTACACGACCGTAATTTAATTACGGACACGTTTATTAACACGATTTGCATAAGAATATCATTTCAAAAATAGTTGTCCTATAATTCGTCTCTTGTTTCTTTGACCCATTTGTCTACAAGTTCCACAACATGTATTGTTATCATCATAAATTTTAGGCCAATGTACTTGTTTCTGCATTTACCAAATATGAGCTTGTGCTCCCCTCCCGAGGGATGCTTATGCAATAACCATCATGCTTATTTCCAAAAATTTAACCATGACTTTCGGAATCATTTGACAAGCGAATGTTCCGAACTATAATCCCTCTACAAGGGCTCATGCTTTTGCAACGAATTAGCGTATCCGTTACACAGCCTACGCCTGATTTATATATATATAACCAATCACAAGAGATGGTTATTAATTTTTATGTTTGTAACTCAACCTGTTTGACCCGTTTGGATGCCGAATGGGTGTCACCATCACTAAGCACATCCAAACTCTATTTCTAGCACATGTTTTGACCCGTTTTACTTGTCTAAGGCACTTTGTCACTCCCGTGACTTAACGGGTTTTCCTTGTTTACCAAATTTCAATATAACAAGGTAAGACTAACAATTAAACATAATGTAGCGAAACTATAAGTCGCGTACCTTCAAAGTGTACCCTTCAAGCGTGTATCACCTCCGGCTTGTCCACTTGACGATCCGGATGTTTTACCTAAAGAGTTCCATTCACCATCAATTTAGAACTCTTTTATAATCCATAACGGACATTCATTATGATATTCAAATCTGCGTTTTTGTCCGATTCTAAACATTTTATTCCTCACTTAGGCGTTTCAACAAACACCTAGCGGGTCAAATTCTTACATAAACATTACTAGGTTCTTGACATGTTATTTTCATCTACATTTACTTCGATTAGGCGATTTGCACTAAATTTCAACATCAATAATACCGAATTTAACACATGAATTCAGTTTTCACTAGAATAGTATTCACAATCCTAGTGTTTATCTAGTCTCTACAAACTCAATAATCACCTACAATGGTGATTAAAATCTCTAGAATTATCATACTAAATTTCAACAAGAATTCATCTAGGGTTTTATCCCTAAACATCATGTTACTTCTAATTTCATCCATGCATCAAGTAATCAAGCTAAATTTTCGTTTTTCACACTTAACCTAGAATTCAAGATGCAACAAAATACCACAATTTTGCATACCTTATGATCCCTTTGTCGAGGTGATCACTAATATATAATCAGAAATCGATCCAGACTTGATTTAGGCTTCCAATTTTGAGCTTTTGTGAGAATTTTAGGGTTTGAAGGAACCCCCCTGGTCGCCCTCTTCTTCTGATATTTCAACCTGGAACTATTTCTTATTTGAACATTAAAGTTTCAGTTTTTATTAATTTGGTCCCTCAACTTTTGTTTAACTTATAGTTTAGGTATTTCAACCTTAATAATAGTCACTTCAAGACTTCTTAACTAACTGGATTATAAATTCCTAGTTAGTTTGTTCTTGTTTATTTAACACTTTATTATCCTGATTTTAAATTTTATAAATTTTGGGGTGTTACAAGTCCACCCCCCTTAAAAAGGGTTTCGTCCCCGAAACCTGATTACGTACCGAATAACGTAGGGTTGAGTCGTTGCATCTCCTCCTCGGATTCCCATGTGGTATCCGAACCCTTCCGGTGTTCCCATTTGACCTTTACTTGATTGATTTCTTTATTCCTTAATATTTTCACCTTACGATCCAATATCGCAATGGGCTTCACCATGTAGTTAAGTCTATCATCCACCCCGATGTCATCGTAGTGGATATAGGTTGTTTCATCCGCTAAACATTTCCGAAGATGTGACACATGAAATGTGCTATGAATTCCACTTAATTCTTCCGGTAGTTCAAGGCGGTATGCTACCTTCCCTACTCGTTCGACAATTGTAAACGGCCCAATAAATCTTGGGCTTAATTTTCCTCTCTTTCTAAACCGGATAACCCCCTTCCATGGGGATACCTTGAGCATGACCTTGTTGCCAACCTGAAACTCGATCGGTCTTCGCCTTTTATCTGCATACGACTTTTGTCTATCTTGTGTCGCTTTCAAATGTGTCCGAACCACCTCAATCTTTTCATTAGTGGCTCGAACTATATCTTTGTGAGCGAGTTCACATGGACCCACCTCACTCCAACACACCGGGGTCCGGCACTTCCTACCGTAAAGAATTTCATACGGTGCCATCTCGATACTAGCATGGTAGCTGTTGTTATATGAAAATTCGACCAATGGTAGATAAACTTCCCAACTACCTCCGAAGTCAATAATACATGCCCGTAGCATGTCCTCCAATGTTTGTATTGTTCTTTCACTCTGTCCATCCGTCTGAGGATGGTACGCAGTGCTGATGAACAACTTGGTTCCCATTTGTTCTTGGAAGTCTCGCCAAAAATTTGAAGTAAACCGGGTATCCCTATCGGACACGATGGATACCGGTACTCCGTGGCGCGCCACTATCTCATTAGTGTAAACCTCCGACATCTTTTCTGACGTATAAGTCTCACGTATTGGAATAAAGTGAGCACTCTTTGTCAATCTATCAACAACTACCCATATTGCATCAAATCCGCGGTTCGTCTTCGGTAGTTTGGTTAACAAGTCCATTGTAATATGTTCCCATTTCCAAACCGGAATTTCCAACGGTTGGAGCTTACCGTATGGTTTTTGGTGTTCCGCCTTGGCTTGTAGACATGTCAGGCACTTCTCCACGTATTTCACTACATCTCTTTTCATTCCGGGCCACCAATAGTTTTGTTTCAAGTCATTATACATCTTGGTCGCTCCCGGATGGATGGAATAACGGGATTTGTGAGCTTTATCTAGTAGAAGCTTTTTAACTCCACATGTGTTAGGAACCCAGATTCTATTGAAACGTGTTTTCAAACCGTGATTGCCTTCTTCAAGATCTTTAAATTGGCCGACAATTCTTTCCTTTTTCCAGTTATCTACCTTCACTGCTTCAACTTGTGCTTCTCGGATTCGTTCTAGTAGGCCCGAGGTCACAATAAGCTGCATTGATTGTACTTGTATCGGGGCATAATCTGTCTTTCGACTTAACGCGTCTGCTACTACATTGGCTTTCCCGGGGTGGTAATGTATTTCACAATCGTAATCCTTGACCATTTCCAACCACCGCCTTTGCCTCGTGTTTAATTCCTTCTGATCGAAGAAATATTTCAAACTTTTATGGTCAGTAAAGATTGTACATTTTACCCCATACAAATAATGTCTCCATATTTTTAAGGCGAATACTACTGCTGCCAGCTCCAAATCATGAGTCGGGTATTTCTTCTCATGGATCATCAGTTGCCTCGAGGCGTAGGCTATGACCTTGCCTCGTTGCATTAAAACACATCCGAGCCCCGAATGCAACGCATGTTCCGAACTATAATCCCTCTACAAGGGCTCATGCTTTTGCAATGAATTAGCGTATCCGTTACACGGCCTACGCCTGATTTATATATATATATATATATATATATATATATATATATATATATATAACCAATCACAAGAGATGGTTATTAATTTCTATGTTTGTAACTCAACTTGTTTGACCCTTTTGGATGCCGAATGGGTGTCACCATCACTAAGCACATCCAAACTCTATTTCTAGCACATGTTTTGACCCGTTTTACTTGTCTAAGGCACTTTTTCACTCCCGTGACTTAACGGGTTTTCCTTGTTTACCAAATTTCAATATAACAAGGTAAGACTAACAATTAAACATAATGTAGCGAAACTATAAGTCGCGTACCTTCAAAGTGTACCCTTCAAGCGTGTATCACCTCCGGCTTGTCCACTTGACGATCCGGATGCTTTACCTAAAGAGTTCCATTCACCATCAATTTAGAACTCTTTTATAACCCATAACGGACAATTCATTATGATATTCAAATCTGCGTTTTTCTCCGATTCTAAACATTTTATTCCTCACTTAGGCGTTTCAACAAACACCTAGCGGGTCAAATTCTTACATAAACATTACGAGGTTCTTGACATGTTATTTTCATCTACATTTACTTCGATTAGGCGATTTGCACTAAATTTCAACATCAATAATACCGAATTTAACACATGAATTCAGTTTTCACTAGAATAGTATTCACAATCCTAGTGTTTATCTAGTCTCTACAAACTCAATAATCACCTACAATGGTGATTAAAATCTCTAGAATTATCATACTAAATTTCAACAAGAATTCATCTAGGGTTTTATCCCTAAACATCATGTTACTTCTAATTTCATCCAATCATCAAGTATTCAAGCTAAATTTTCGTTTTTCACATTTAACCTAGAATTCAAGATGCAACAAAATACCACAATTTTGCATACCTTATGATCCCTTTGTCGAGGTGATCACTAATATATAATCAGAAATCGATTCAGACTTGATTTAGGCTTCCAATTTTGAGCTTTTGTGAGAATTTTAGGGTTTGAAGGAACCCCCCTGATCGCCCTCTTCTTCTGATCGATCCCAGCACACACACATGTGTGTGTTTGGTGAGTTATTTCTTATTTGAACATTAAAGTTTTAGTTTTTATTAATTTGGTCCCTCAACTTTTGTTTAACTTATAGTTTAGGTATTTCAACCTTAATAATAGTCACTTCAAGACTTCTTAACTAACTGGGTTATAAATTCCTAGTTAGTTTGTTCTTCTTTATTTAACACTTTATTATCCTGATTTTAAATTTTATAAATTTCGGGGTGTTACAATTCCTTTCGTAATAAATCTTCATAGTAAAAAGATATGGGTCTCCACCTGTAAACAACACTCAGTGATTAAGGGTCCATCAAATTTTCAATCTTCATTGTAAAAGTGATTAAACAACATACCATATTTAGCTTTGTAATCAGACTCTCTGTTTTCTTATCAGAGTGCATCCATCTTCTAAACCTTAACTCGTTGTTGATTTGGTGATCGTTTATCGAGAATGCAAGGGTTTGGTTTGACCGTTCACAGGGAATTGGGGTTTAATATGATGAGGTTTTAATTTAAAGGGTTGTTATGAATGAAAATACCCTCATGTTTTATGCATATTAGGCATCAGTGTTTAAATGTAATAAATGTTTAACGTTAATGCCCTATCTTTTTACAAATTGAAAAGTTAATACCCCAAAAAGTTATTTTAAACTATTAGTATCTTAGGCTGTTATTTTGTGCAAAAAACAAGGATTAACTGTGTAATTAACTTTTTTATATATGAAATACATTTGATGTAAAATAGTAGTGAGTAACCGTTGCCGTTCAAATATATATATATGAAATGCTTTTAAACAGTTTTATAAACATTTTATATACTTTAATACGTTATGGTATTTTGTATTAGAATTAAACCGTGTTAGTATGAAATTTTATAGTTTGTTATTTAAATCGGTCATCGAAAACCTAGGAAAAAATGAAACGCTATACTTATGTCGGTGATATGTCATCACCATAGGATGATTATAAAAAAATAAAAAAATTAATAGTAGTTACATATCCCGACGACATGTTGTCAGTATAGGTGTTAAATATATATATTAAATATTTTTTTTCTTTGGTTTCAGAAACATATATGGGTACAACCCTGTTGCGACGACAAGTCATCAATATAGAGTGGCCTATAGTGACGAAGTTTATGCCGACATCTACCACTTAGGGTGGACGGGGCGTAAGCGGGGATAGGGTTCGGTGACCCTAGTCACCGATCGGGAACACCGCCGCCATCAAAGCGGGGACCCGATTCGGTGATAGGGATCGGTGGGGAGATACCGCGTTGTTTGGCTCGACTTTCGAAAGAAGACCGTTCATCAACGGTCATTTTAAAAAAAAAAAAAAAAAAATTCAACTTTTTTAAACAATATATATTAACCAACCTAAATCAAACTCACCACTCTCAAACTCACACCAAAACTCTCAAACTCAATTCTTTCAAATACAAAATGGATCCCAGGCTTCCGTTTCTTTCAACCCTACCCGACTTTCCCGACGATGGAGATGCATCGTCAAGCGATTCTAGCTTAATTTTCTTCCAAAATCTCATCCAACAAGCGGAGCTACTAGACACGGCATCGTCTAGTAAAAAAAAATTTGTCCGTCGAGATCGTGAGGGGGGCCATGAGACACTCATGGCCGATTATTTTGATGAAAATCCAAAATTTAATGACGATACTTTTCGTCACAGATTTCGTATGTCCAAGTCGTTGTTCCTAAAAATTGTTAGTGACGTGGAAGCGTTTGACGAGTGGTTTAAAGAAGGCTTAGACGGGAGAATGAAGAAAAGTTTCACACCGTTGCAAAAGGTTACTTCGGCGATTAAACAACTTGCAACCGGTAACCCACCAGACGAGGGGGACGAGTATTTAAATATGTCTGAAAGGACCTCTCGTGAGTGCCTTGAATATTTCTGCGAGACGGTCTGTAAAAGGTATGGCGGTGAATTCCTACGTAGACCAACGAGCCACGACGTCGCGCTATTGTATCAGGCTCATGAGGATAGGCATCACCTACCTGGTATGTTGGGTAGTCTGGATTGTACACACTTCTTCTGGAGAATGTGCCCCACAGAATTGCGTGGACAATACATGAGAGGCGATCATCAATACCCGACGGTTATGTTAGAAGCGGTGGCGTCTCAAGATTTGTGGATTTGGCATGCTTTTTGTGGCCCGGCGGGTTCACAAAACGACATCAACGTGCTGCAACAATCTCCATTATTTCTTGCTCAACGAAACGGAACGGCGCCAAATTGTCCGTTTCAAGTGAACAACCACTTATACAAACGCGGGTATTATCTTACTGATGGGATCTACCCTACCTGGTCCGTGTTTGTGAAGTCTTTTCCATATCCACACGACCCGAATGAAAAAAAGTTCAAGAGGCAACACGAGGCCGCAAGAAAAGATGTGGAACGGGCGTTTGGTGTGTTAAAGTCGAAGTGGGGAATACTAAATCGCCCAATGCGTTCGAAAACGGTGAGAAAGATAAGGTCCATCGTGTATGCGTGCCTTATTTTACACAACATGATTATAAAAGACGACGGAAGGGCGATAGCACCGGTACATATTCAAGATCCTCCAGTCGAACCCGTCTTCGATGATACAGCTTATACGGAGCTCATTGACGAAGACACGCATTGGAGACTAAAACACGATCTCGTTGAGCATCTCGGAAGTTTAGACCTGCCTCACCTTGAAGTTGATTCGGACGACGAGTAGTTTGTTTTTATATTTTTCTACTTTGAATGTATTTTTTTTTCTAGTTTGAATGTATTTTTTTTTTTAATTTAATGAAATGTCTTTTATTTAATTTTTTTTTTATTAATATTTTTTTAATTTGTAAACATTAATAATTTTACAAAAAAAAAAAAAAAAACCCAAGTCACCTAAAGAGGGGAGTGCCGCCTATCAAAATGGGGTGTTAGGGGAGTTTAAGAGGGGAGTTGACGTGGCACAAGAGGATTGGTTGGGTGTAAGAGAGGGGACTCACCTCTTAGGCCAATGGGTATGGGGGTCGGCTAGCCCCGGCTAGCTCCGGCGCCGAGCCCCCCACACCGCCCCCCTGTGCTTCGGCCCGGCCCAAACGACTCACACGGGACGAATGAGACGAGGCCCCACATCAAACAAAACTAGCCGTTGAACGGCACTTTTTAAAAAAAAAAAAAAAAAAAATCATTTTTCAATTTAAATACCCAATATCTCAAACATTTTTATACATTTCTATCCTTTCTACTCCCATTCTTCTCCATTTCTCTTCCTTTTTTATAAAAACACTCCATATTTTTTATACCTTATTCTCTAAATCATGTATCCTTTCAACCCGAACAACCCCAACCCGAACAACCCCAACCCGAACGACCCCAACCCAAACAACCCCAACCCGAACCAACCTAACTTTTTTTCGACCCCCGCTTACACTCCGAGTATGGATCAATCGTGGGGGGCTCCGCCATTTCCTTTTTCGGGTTTCCAACAAACACCCAACGCATTCTCACAAGTGTCTCAACTCCAACAATACCAAGCGATACAACAAATGATGCAACGCAACTCGTTTGAACAACTCCAATCGCAACCGCCAACTTCCCAACCGGTTCACCTTGACGATGATGATGATGATGAAGTCGTCCCCGAATCGCCACCGCAAGAGCTCAACCGAAAAAAAAACAAGGGGAAGGGGAAGAAGGTTGAAAACGTGCCCGAAACCGCGTCAAAAAGCGGTTCGAGAAAACAGGGGAGACCGTGGACGAAAGTAGAGGAGGAGGCGCTAGCCATTGCGTTTACTAAGTCCTCTACTAACCCGATAGTCGGTATGAACGAAAGTTTAAATTTTTTTTTTAAATTTTTTAAAAGTTTATATTTTTTATTTTTACTAATGCATTGTTTTTTAAAATGTAGGAAACAATCAAAAGGGTGACAGTTTTTGGAGGAAGGCAACGGCTAGATTTCATGCGATTATGGAGCATAGCTCGGATCGTGATGTAGAAGCCGTCTCGGGCAAGTGGCGTAAAATGAGCAAGACCATCAATAACTTTAGCGCAATTTATAACCAAATTCGTATGAATCCTCCTAGCGGGACTAACGAGGCGGACTTTCTTAACCTTGCTATCGCTAAGTGGGACTCTCAAAATGCAAAGCCTTTCCCGCACTTCCGAGCATGGAACGTAGTAAAGAATCACCAAAAATGGGCGCCGATTCCAAATGAGGTAGCAACCGCCAAACGGACTAAAACTTCCGAGTCCGGAAGTTATAGTGCGGGAGACTCCACCGGTCGTTGTCAAATCAACATAAACGACGACCCGGAATATGACGAGGACGTGTTGCCCATTCACGAGGCGGAACGTCCCCCCGGGAGGGAGAAAGCAAAAAAAGAGGCGGCCGGAAAGCGCAAAGGGGCCGGCTCGAGTGGAGGGGGCGGCTCGAAGGCATCGGAGAAAATGGACGACTTGATAAACGAATTCCGTGGGTTCAAACAGTTCGCGGCCGAAAAATACACTCACAAGAAAACCGTGTCGGCCGACCAAGCTCGAGCGGAAGATTTTAGGATTATGAGGTTGGATCTCGACTCGGTTCTGGAGGCGGAACGAGTGGTTTATCAGAAGATGAAGGAAGAAGTGATGAAAAAATGGTCGTCGTAGGTTGTTTTTTTATGTTTAGGAAATCTAATTTTTTTTTTTTCGGTAATTTTTTTTTTTTTAGGAAATGTAATTTTTTTTTATGTTATGAAATGAAATTATTTATGTTGTTTTATGTTGTATTTTTTAATTTTTATAAAGTTTTTATTAAGTTAATAAATTAAAACTTAGGAAATTATAAAATAATGAGGTGGGGCCGCATCCCATACGAGCCTCCATCCCCCTCAAATTTCATGGAGGCCCATCCCCCACGAGCCGCCCACGTGGCGCCTACGTGGAGGCTCATCCCATTTGGGATGGGCCAAACCATACCCTTTGGCCTTAGGTGAGTGCCCCTTACACCCTTATAGCTACAATATGCTAATGAAACCTAGGGCGATTAAATGTCATCGGAACAGCTATAGTGACGACAACTTGGGTGTGTGTGTTTATATAAGTTTGCTTATTTCTTTTGTTTTTTTGTTTTTTTGTTTTTTGTTTTTTTGTTTTTTGTTTTTTGTTTTTTTTTTTTTTGTGTGTTTTGTTTAACCAGCACAGCAGTAGAAAAGTGAAGGCTTACAAGGTTATACAAGTATTAAATTAGAATTGTTTGTGGATTCACACTTGAAAGTAGGAAACAAAAACAATAATAAAAAGAAAAAAAAGGTGAAAAAAATTATGCTGCAAAATATTAGATAAAATGACATATGAAGTAGTTATAGCATACATTATAATTGGACATCTTTTTTATGTACGAGAATTTCAAATTAAGTAGTTGTGTTTGTTGAAATGATTATTTTATTGTTTGAAAACACATTATACGTGTGAATATACTTGAGTTGATGTTTGCATATTATAAAAAACTACAGTTGGGTCATCTACGGATGTGTAGAATCCCATATGTCACCGATAAAATACACATGCTATGTTGGTAGTCGACAGAAAAAATGTAACATCGGAATTTTGTAGAAGGAAAGGAGAAATGATAAATGATCTATGATAATAAAAAAAATTAATTAATTAAAAAGATAAGTAAATCAAATTGAAGTGATAAATAAATTATTTATTTAACTTTTTATTTTTAAATATTAAATGAGCGGTTCATATTGATTATTGAAGTTTTGAAATGAAGCAATAGGTGTGAGATGGATTCAATCGAAAAGTAAACATAACGTATTGGCGCCTCACACGTGATTGACTCTCAATATAATTAAACTTTGACATGAAAGGCCTTGATTTACAGTCGAATATGCTAAACATGTATGGGGTTTAAGGGGATTATTATGGTGGAGTGTTGGTGCATCCGGAAGGCGAGGAACGAGAGGAGGTTTTCTAATATACCGGTCGAAGCGGAGAAGATCATTCAAAATATTAAATCTATTGGGTATTTATGGTATAAAAAATAGATCTTTGCATAGAACTGTTAGTTGAGATGATTGGTGTAATTTTAATGTGATGTAGTCGGTTGTTGTTATTTGCCACCCCTGCTTAGGGGTGGGCGTTGTGAATAATAGTCACCTTTGAAAAAAAAAAAAAAAAAAAAAAAACATGTATGGGCAACAGACCCCCACAAACTGTGCACTAATGGAGTTCTGCATCAATGACAACCAAAAGGAGGTTTTGATGTGGTCGTTCGTACGTCTTGTATGTTGGAGCCCCAAATGATGTGACATTAAAGAACAAGCCAATTGTTTAAGTTACAGACAATCTAGTGAAGATCATCTCATTCGACAGAAATAGCTACTTCGAGGCAGAATGGAACGTTTGGACCACTGACCCTTCGAACACGCATTTTTTGGTATTGCCACCATGATCGAGTCAATGATGCATCTACCTCTAGTCAGTCTTGTTTATCATCTAAATTCTATCCATAGATATAAAATAAGTCAAAGATATGTCATATATTGTTTATTAATTTATGGTAGAAAGTTACTAAAGGTTGCAGTTTCCTAGATTTTTCATTAAGAGAAAACAATTATTAAAGCTTCAATTCGTATGGTCAACTTATGTGTAGAGAGAAAGTAAGACTTTTCTTTCTTATTGTTATTAGAACTATATTCTTGTACAATAATAGCCAATGAAAACTTTAAAATGGAGATTATGAATTCGAGTCTTGTCAAAAGCTAAAATGATCTAGGTTGAGTCAGGTTTTATCATAATAGTTTTTCAGATAGTGGGTTATCCTTAGGGTGAGAGGGGCACTCCCCTCTTAGGGGAGTCCCCTCTCTTACGCACACCCAATCAGGTTATGCCACGTCAACTCCCCTCACACCCTCAATTTGATGGCGGCACTCCCCTCTTAGGGGACATGCTTTTTTTATTCAAAAAGAAAAAAAAAATGTTTTGATTGGTTGAAAAGAGGGTGGCCCACCATCTCCCTCCCTCCTTCATGCGGTGACTCCTCCCCGATCCCCCTCCCCGATTTGCCTCACCGCAGGGATGGCGGCGGTGTTCCTGCTAGGGGAATTGGGTCACCGATCCCCCTCCCCGCTGGTGCCCCGTATACCCTTAAAATGGTGGCGGGCTGAATCACCAACACTGTCTACGTTTACAGGTGTGAGTAGCCTTTTGTTGTTGAATTTATTTGGATGATCCAACTTTTGTTGGTCTTTCAAAAATAATAATTTCAAATTTGATAATTAAGATTTAAGAGTATTTATTTGTAATAAACAAAAGATTCATGAGAATTTGTTCTTTTGTTTTTTTTTTTTTCTATTAGATTATACCTTTAAATGTCCACCAAATAATCAATGAACTTTTCAAACTATATTTTAATGAAATAAATTACCAGAATATCTATTGGTTGATAGTTTTCTTGAACTTCATAATTTCATTCCCCACATACTATTTTTCTACCCATTTATTGATTTCATTATTAATCATCAAAACCCCCCACCCCACCCCCAACCAATAATTTCCCTTACCTAGCTTGCTATATTTCTCTCTTCCACCCTCCCAACCTCTTCATAATATCTTTCCTAAAAATCTCTCTGAATATAACCTTTGAAAGAAATGGGAAACGATAGTGTTTGTAATAAGGGTACTATTGTCCTAGAATTAGGTCTTAGTTCATGCATGGTAGAAAACAACTCCACCAACACCACCAAGAAGCCTAACAACATCCTAAACTTTGATCCATCCTTAACGTTGGCTCTTTCCGGCGATCGCGATCTTGATCACGGATTAACCAAGAAGAAACCCGAAGATGGTTTGTACCGACAAGATAGCGTTAGCGTTGGTTCATCATTAATCTCGGTTGCGAGTGTGTGTGTTAAGAGGGAGAGGGAGGTCAAGAGTGAAGAATCGAAAAGAGTGATTAGCACAACAAGTCAAGTTGAAGAAGAAGATGATTATAGTGTTAATGACAGGAAGAAACTCAGACTTACTAAAGCTCAATCTGCACTTCTTGAAGAAGCTTTCAAACATCATAGTACTTTAAACCCTGTATGCATCATCTTTCTCACACACACGTTAAGATTCGTTCTTTCTTGTAATTTCAAAGTGTTTAAGGTTTAACAACTAAAACTTACGATAGTTAGTGTTGATTATTAGCAGAAACAAAAGCAAGAGCTTGCAAGGGAGCTAAAGTTGAGGCCTAGGCAAGTTGAAGTTTGGTTCCAGAACCGAAGAGCCAGGTATACATACATACACATCGATCACCTATATATCTTCTTTAAAAACCCTGAATTTTTATGGTTTCTAATTATATCATCTTTTTTTTTTTAAGAAATTGAAAAAACTTTGAGATTTAAAAAATAATACAAAAACTATTACTGGATCTGTGAAAACTCAAAAGGTTCATGCTCATAATTTTGAAAACTAATTAACTCATGGTTGAACTTTTTTTTTTACTTCTGTAATTGCAAATATTCTTTTGTTTAATATATTTTATTAATATTAATTACTACTGTAAATAATATCAATATTTTTCTTTCTGTATGATCTTTTTGTATACTTATGTTTCACGTTAAAAATGGTATGCATAATTAAGAAAGAATAAATTCAATATAACTGTTAACCTAATTTATCATTTGCTATATATGTTGACAAAACGATTTTATTTTTGAGATTGATAAAAGGAGCTGTAAGTTTTGATAGAATTCATTGCGTGTTGAAGTTTTGTTCGATCGCCATGAAGAAAATACTTGTTACGTCACAATATATTGCGTCATAAATGAGTATCCATGAATTTATTAAATCTCTAATTTATGTTGATTTCTAGTTTTGTTCTCAAGAAATACATATTTTATATCATTTATTTATAATAGTTAGTTGAAACAATGATTTCCTAATGTTCTTTTATTTATTACTCTATTGTTTCAATTAAAAATGATTTTTTAGAAAACTTTAAAAGATGTTAATCCACAAAACAACTAGAAAAGAGAAAAAAAAAATGCAATGACAAATGATGTAGCAACAACAAACAAAAAGCATGCGTGTGAATATCTATAATAATCTGCTTAATTATTGTTGCAATTACTTTTGGTATTATTTAAAAAAAAGGATTTCTGTACGTTTTAGGTTGATTTATTATAAAAACTAATGATGGATTTATTTTTTTAATAATTAAAGAACAAAGTTGAAGCAAACAGAAGTTGACTGTGAATACTTGAAGAAGTGTTGTGAAGCACTAAAGGAAGAGAACACTAGACTCCACAAAGAGCTTCAAGAACTGAAAGCCCTCAAACTGTCATCTCCGCCGCTGTACATGCAGTTGCCGGCGGCCACCCTCACCCGCTGTCCATCATGCGAACGCACCGCAGACGCCACTTCCTCCGCCACAACTCGCCCTAGTTTTACCATGGCTCAAAAACCACACTTCTTTAACCCATTCACCAACCCATCTGCAGCCTGCTGATTGCTAATTATTTAATTAATTTTCTTTCATTTTCAGTCTTAATTAATTTAAAGCATGCATATTAATTACTACTCATATTAATCATCCATGCAGAATCCTTTCTCTTTTTTTTAGAGCTAAGGGTTTGTCATGATTAGTGAGGGATTAGTTAGTTAGTATTAATTAAGTTATATATTTGTGGAAAATTAGTTATTATATATATGGATTTCTACTGATCCACTTTTTTCTTTTATTAGTTTTTAATTTGGCTGTTTGTAAAAAGAATTATATGTCAATGAAAGGATTATATATATATATATATATATATATATCATTAGCATTGTTGTTTATCCTTTTTTGCAATATTTATTTTGTAACAATTTTTAATCATTTGGTATCCTTTATTTGAATATTTGGTAGACATGCATGAAGCATGTATGTGTGTGTGTATATATAGGGTTGAGAGAAAATGGAATCTTGAACTCGGATGAGTCAAAGATACGAGTGACAAGAAGCAACGCAGACAATGCACTCAAATAAGGGCGGTGGAAGGATAATGAAAATGATGGGTGGATTTTGGGGTTTTCTATTTGGTTACGTGTTGGTTTGTGTTAAATCATTAATTTAGATAATTCTTTTTCTTAACAACTACCATTGCATTTTTTCCTGTAAAAGTTAAAAAAACTATAATTGATGTTTTGTAAATAGTTTCCTTCAATTTCTTTCTAGGTATGACGTATGTGATTATGTCAACATATTACAAAGTTTAATATATCAGCAATATTCAACATGAATAGAATGTTCATTGATTTAACAACTAATTAAAGGGTCAATAAAGTACCAATATTGTGCTTGACATGTAATTTAGTTGTAAAATCGTCTATAATGAATTTAACTTCAAATTTTTACATTGTATGTAACGTCCGAAAAAACAAAAACAAAGATCAAATAATTACAAAGTTATCGTATCAAACCTAAAAAATAAAGTTACTGATTTTAGTTTCATTAATAATAGATTTAGTCTTTCAAATGAATATAAAATAAAACATTAGAAAAAGAAAACAAATTATCTATTACCCTTTGTTCAAGTCACTCATGCATATGGTTATAAAATAAAACATTAGAACAAGAAAACAAATTATATATTACCCTTTGTTCAAGTCACTCATGCATTACATACTCGATAAAAAGTTCAAAATAAATTATTGATTTAAGACAAGTAGATAACGATTTTAGTATAATCAAGGGCGGACATAGCCTTTAAATAGGGGTAGCGGCCCTTGACGTACGGGTGGTAGTGTAAATTTTGAAAAAAATTGACTTTTTTTTATTTCGTTACCCTTTTTTTTAAACGTTACCCCCTTAACGTTTTTTCTAGATCCGCCACTGTATAATATACGACGTTATAATGTATTTTCATAGAATTAACACTTCATAAAACATTATTTTTAAAGCAGTTCTAAGCTACATTAGTGGGTTAACGTTATTGGTGAAATTAAAGAGAAGGGATAATTTTGATAAAGGGAAGTCAACTGTGAGGCGACGAGTAGGTGAGGGCATATGATCGACGACCCACCTCACTTCTTCAATTCCCTATTATTGCGTTTGCTTTACTTCTATTTCTTGACCTCTATCAATTATCAATTATTATGGATGACATGCAAGTGACGAAAAATCCTTCAAGTGTTTCGTATGTTTCATAATATAAGATTATGTTTCATAATATAAGATTATTCCCATTAAATAAAATCGTGACATCATTTTATTCATCAATATAAGATTATTCCCATTAAATAAAATTGTTTCTATGTAGACTAAACTGTGTTTTACCCCCTGAGGTTTGGGGGCGGAATTACGTTTACCCTCTATTTTCAAAATATTGTTGCATTACTCCTCGCGTCGCGTCTGGCCAATTGCATCAATCTTGGACCCTGTTGCTAAATAACATCATGTGAAATGACATTATGTCCTTTCTTTTTTACACCATGTACTTTTTAACAGCTATACGTTTTACTCCCCGATGCAAAATGACATTTATATCCTTTCTTCTCCGGCGATATTTCGATCACCGGAGCAAAATCTGCAACTCGTCTTCTCCACCAGAGCAAAACCCATACGTACTAAGTGATGTTATTTGGTTTCGAAGGACTAAAAAAACTCATCGGAGCAAAACCCATACGTACTAAGTGATCTTACTGAACCTCTATAAACTTCTGATTTTTACCCCTCCTAGTCTAAACTTCCAACATGTGGGTTCTAAATGCCATACGAATATTATTCGTCTCAGCGTTTATGTCCCTAACGGCGCACATTTAGCTACTTCTATCAATCGGCTGGAGCAACAAAAATAATAGAGTGAATTTCAAATTTTGTCATTTATCTTTATAGTGAATTTGAGACGGTGTCCTTTATCTTTTAAATTGACGAGTCTTGTACTTAATGTTTTAAAATCTTGCACGTCATATTCTTTAGCGCTAACCCAGTTAAATTTTTTTGTTAAATCTGGTCATGTGACTTGCACATGAGGGTATTATTGTCATTTCACTTTTCACGAACTAGTTGTGTAAATAAATTAAATACCTAACCATTAAAAAATTAAAAAATTAGATATATCTCTCACCTCTCTCTCTCTCTCACACATTTACCACCAACATCCACCATCTACCATCACGACCACCATCCACCTCACATCACTTGTTGCCATCACCACTAAAATCCATATCTAATTCAAACAATCGTCGTTAAAAAAGATCCCGACGGGATAGCTTACATCACAACCAACCGCCCAAAGTCCTTAAACTCACTAACAAGACCGATGATGGTGGATCTGGTGCGTGCATTTAACTCTATGAGCTCCGACGACTCCGTGGGTTGACTCATACTGTCCGGGTCGGGTTGGTCGTTATGTTCAGGCGTGGATCTGAATTCTGCAGAGGATGTGTTCAAAGGAGACGTGAAGGATGTGGAAACAGATCCGGTTACTCAGATGGAGCGGTGCCGGAAGCCCATAATCAGGGAGGTTTCTGTGTTTGCTGTTATGGCGGGTTTTGAGATCTCGCTTGCTTGTGATATTTTGATTGCTTCTACTGATGCTAAATTTGTTGATACGCATGCTAGGTTTGGGTTGTTTATTATTATGTTGATTTTGGTGTAGAAAGTTGAAACCCTAGAATTTGTTTTTACTGAACTATTAGTTATAAGCTGAATTATGCATATGTTTATTGATTTAAGATCTAATTGGGTTTAAATTGTTTAGGTATTGGTCAATTTTTCAGGTAAATTAAGTAGAGTTCAACTGTTTTTTACGGTCAACATGTTTTTACAATTGAATAAATAAATTAATTTTACTTTGTTGTTGTTTCCCCTGTTTTTTTGAATTAGATATGGATTTTGGTGTTGATTGCAGCAGGTAATGTGAGGTGGATGGTGGTGGTGATGGTAGATGGTGGATGTTTGTGGTAAATGGGAGAGAGAGAGAGGGGTGAGACATATATCTAATTTTTTATTTTTTAATGGTTAGGTATTTAATTTATTTACACAGCTAGTCCCTGAAAAGTGAAATGACAATAATACCCTCATGTACAAGTCACATGACCAGATTTAACAGAAAAATCTAACTGTGATAGGGTTAAAGGACATAACGTGCAAGATTTTAAAACATTCAGTAAAAGACTCGTCAATTTGAAAGATAAAGGACACCGCCTAAAATTCACTATAAAGATAAAGGACACAATTTGAGATTCACACAAAATAATATTAATTTTCTAAAACTGAGATCAATGGTCATGAATTAGTATGTGTTCTCTTATTGCAGATCAATCACCAACAACAGGAACTTCTAAAAATGGCTCAAGCAACAATGTTGCAAAAATCATTGCCAATACAGTCCTTTTACCTACGTAGGAAGAAAATACAAAGGTTGAAGAATTTAAGCATACATAGTAAAGGTAATTTTGACCTTCAAGAGTTAAACTACATAGATTATTTGCTTATATCCAAACAATGCAGCAACTATCGTTGCCAATAAATCAATATAGACAGTGATCATAGTTCAAAATTTCACATATTCTTGATACATGCCAATATGAAAGAAGCCAAGATTACTTGATGAGCGACCGGATTATTGTGTAAAGTACAAAAGAATATTCTGGTGAAACGAAAATCGCTGATGATCATAGAATCTAGATATTATTGTCCAAACGATCGAAAATTTTATTGGATTTTGTTGGTTCAAATTGGGTTTAAACATTGTAGCCATTGGAAATTGAATGGTGAGACGCTAATGCGGAGGATATGTGAAGGAGACTCATGGAATATGAAGGAGAAACATGAAGCATGAAGCTTGTTGATTTTGAGTCAAAAGATTTGGAGACTAAACTGAAAGTGAAAGTTAATATATAGACGTATCATGTATGATGGAAAGGTTAACATCGCCGGAATTTGCAGGTTTTCAACCGGAATTTGCAGACGGGGAGTGGAGAGTGGTTTGGTGTGAACTATAGGGTATAAAATGGAATGGGGAAAAATATAGAAGGTTTGTAATTGACATGATTAAGTAACAAAATGGGAAATTACCATAACACCCCCTATAAACCTTTGACTACCATGATTGATGCAATTGGCCAGACGCGCGCGCGCGCGGGGGGGGGGGGGGGTAATGCAACAAGATTTTGAAAATAAGGGGTAAACATGATTCTGCCACCAGACCTCAGGGTGGAAACCTACAGTTTACTCTTCTATATATTTGATGCATGAGCAACGAGTCATCAAGAAGGTAACAAAGGTGGCGAGAAGAAAGGGCCTGAATAAAGGATTGAACTAAGTATGCAAAGTCAAACCCGACCTGCTGGTTGGGCTGTTGATGAGGATCCGTGTTGATCAGGTTGTGGGAATCGTAGGCCGTGTTGATCAGGTTGTGGGAATCGTATGCCGGTTTAAAAAGTTTTTTTTTTTATCTATTTTGTTGAGAATATTTAAGTATGCTTTTAGTGTTGGGAGTTTCTTAGTTTTGTTTATGATTTTTTGATTGTTCTTTGAACAATCAAGTTAACCATTTGATTTCGCTTCTGCATGCATCAAGTGGTATTTGGGTTATCGTTAATTCAATAGCTGCTTCAAATTTATATAGGGCAATGGTTATATGCTAAAAGTTAACACTTTAATATTCTCAATATAACACATTATCATCATGTTTTTAACTAAGAACACTCAACAAGATTTTGAAAATAAGGGGTAAACATGATTCTGCCACCAGACCTCAGGGTGGAAACCTACAGTTTACTCTTCTATATATTTGATGCATGAGCAACGAGTCATCAAGAAGGTAACAAAGGTGGCGAGAAGAAAGGGCCTGAATAAAGGATTGAACTAAGTATGCAAAGTCAAACCCGACCTGCTGGTTGGGCTGTTGATGAGGATCCGTGTTGATCAGGTTGTGGGAATCGTAGGCCGTGTTGATCAGGTTGTGGGAATCGTATGCCGGTTTAAAAAGTTTTTTTTTTTATCTATTTTGTTGAGAATATTTAAGTATGCTTTTAGTGTTGGGAGTTTCTTAGTTTTGTTTATGCGCGGGGGGGGGGGGGGGGGGGGGGGGGGGGGGTAATGCAACAAGATTTTGAAAATAAGGGGTAAACATGATTCTGCCACCAGACCTCAGGGTGGAAACCTACAGTTTACTCTTCTATATATTTGATGCATGAGCAACGAGTCATCAAGAAGGTAACAAAGGTGGCGAGAAGAAAGGGCCTGAATAAAGGATTGAACTAAGTATGCAAAGTCAAACCCGACCTGCTGGTTGGGCTGTTGATGAGGATCCGTGTTGATCAGGTTGTGGGAATCGTAGGCCGTGTTGATCAGGTTGTGGGAATCGTATGCCGGTTTAAAAAGTTTTTTTTTTTATCTATTTTGTTGAGAATATTTAAGTATGCTTTTAGTGTTGGGAGTTTCTTAGTTTTGTTTATGATTTTTTGATTGTTCTTTGAACAATCAAGTTAACCATTTGATTTCGCTTCTGCATGCATCAAGTGGTATTTGGGTTATCGTTAATTCAATAGCTGCTTCAAATTTATATAGGGCAATGGTTATATGCTAAAAGTTAACACTTTAATATTCTCAATATAACACATTATCATCATGTTTTTAACTAAGAACACTCAAGTTTTGCAAAATAACAATACCAATTCTAAAGTGCGAACTTAAAGGTATTTTGACAACATAAAATTTTTAATCGTATTTGATATTATTTTCAATGTAAGTAATGTGTTTCAGAGTAACCCGTTTGACCCAACACAACAAAAATCACATGTTTTTATTTAAAACCCAACTTCTTGGACCAACCCATTTTGGCATCTTTTCAATATTTCTATGCGTTAGGAAGATCCTAAAATGTGGTTAAAATAGAATTTGATTAAAGAGTAAACTTCCGTTTTGCTCCCTGTGGTTTGGTCACTTTAATGGTTTTGCCCCAAACCTTTCAAAATAGCCATTTTGCTCCCTGATCTATGACGTCATTCTCCAGTTTGCTCCCCGGTCTTAACTCCATCCATATTCTATGTTAAGTGTTAGTCACGTGCCCCTCACATGAGGGGCATTTCAGTCTTTTTTTCTACCAAGATATTTTATACCCTTCATTTTAAACCCTAACTTATCATAATCTCCTGCATTTATTTGAAGAAAGAAGACCTGCATATTGTTGAAGCTGCAAAAGAAATTCATGGCCACCACTACAACCACCACTCGCTGCCATCACCACCACAACCATCACCCGCCGCCACATCGCCATCGCCATCACCACCATCAGTGACTAACCCCGCCCAATCCCTCTACCTTTCTCTCTAATCTCTGCCGTAACAGACTATCACCACCACACCTCCTTTTTCCCCTGCCACCACAGCCACCTCCTGGGACAACCACAGCAACCACCTCCTACAAACACCACCGCAGCCATCTCCTACGACCACCGAAACCACCCCCATCCGACCACCCCCGTCATCACCATCCAGTGGCGATTGAACTGTGTCTTCTTCTTGAGCATCCCTGTTTTGCTCAGATCCAAACGGCGATTGAACTGTACCAATCTCCGATAAACCTGTGTCGTCTTCCTGAGAATCCCTGTTTTGCTCAGATCCAAACGGCGAGAGAGAGAGAGACGGTGGTCTTGGCTGGTGCTCGATTAGGGTTCCGGCGGCCGACCACCATCCATGGCAGAGCCTTGGTGGTCATCGACGGTGGTCTTGGCTGGTGCTCGATTAGATGACGGCGGCATTAGGGTTCCAGTTTTTAGGGTTCCGCCGTGACGATTCAGATCAATGTTGTAGTGGTGGGGGTTGGGTGGATTCGGTGGTCGTAGGAGGTGGTTGTGGTCGTAGCAGGTGGTTGGCTCAGATCCATGATTTGATCTATGGTGGGGGTGGTTACGGAGGTGATGGTTGGGGTATGAGCTCCGATTCAATGGTGGTGGTTGTGTGGGGGTGTAAGAGATGAAGGCCGAAGGTGGTGGTGATGGTGGCGGTGGCGGTGGTCGGGTGGTGGTCAGAGATGGAAGGATGAGAGAGTGTAGAGAGAGATAAGAGAGAGGGTAAAGAGAAACAAAAGATCAGGAGTTTTGATGATGAAGATGATGATGATGTTATATATTATTATTATTATTATATATAATATAATTTTTTATTTGTAGTTTTACTAAAATACCCCTACTTTTATACTTGAAGTTACCAAAATACCCTTTTAGATAACAGACAATTTAACTGGGTTAAGGGCCGGGGAGCAAACTGGAGAATGACGTCATAGATCAGGGAGCAAAATGGCTATTTTGAAAGGTTTGGGGCAAAACCGTTAAACTGACCAAACCACAGGGAGCAAAACGGAAGTTTACTCTTGATTAAAAGGTGATTAAATGAAATGGAGATGTTATGCTAAATAGCTTATTGGAAGTTGGTTCTGGTAACACTATGTCGCAACCCCCGACCCCTTGCCCCGAGGGGCGGGCGGCCGCGAGCTTGCACAGAGCCGGTGGTATCGGTGTTTATGAATTTAGCAGCGGAAATTAACATCAGGACCGTAGTTAGGAAATAGTTTATAAGAGTTAAAACACCACATTTTTATAAATAATAAATACATGGGAAAAAAACCCCAAGTTTTCATAAAAATATGTTTATATGGATAAACCCTAATTTATTGAAATAAAACTTCATTCGTTGTTTAGGTAACTTTTATAGCCACGTTTCCAAGCATTCGGTGCTCTCCAGCTGGCTTCTAATTGGCTTTCACATTTTGTTACCTGAAACGCGTTTTAAAAACATTTTATCAGCAAGAAATACTGGCGAGTGCATCCCAATTTAAGCAAAACAAGCTTTTATCATTTTACAGTATTGAGGGCGATTGCCGATTACAATGTTTATATCTACCCAATTACCACCCACGGTACTTTCAATCCTGACTTTTGGTCATGCTACTATTCACAGTATAGTAACAAGTAATGTATACAAAACCTCAACATACTGACAATAATTGTAGAATACATAGACTCAATCACTGTTATCATAATTTAAAACATTTAAGGTTTGCATAAAAAGGTTTATGAAAAATAGACGTACTCACTTTGCTGATTTAGATAATACTACTGCTTTCTGGTGACTTCCTGGTTATAATCTATTAAAATTAAACAATGCACACGTGTTAGTAAAATAACCCAATTTACATTAGCCATACCCCCGAGACAGAACTCCAATGACTGAGTCAGGCAGAGCCTTGACATGCGTTACGGAGCCCTAGATCAATCGGGTAGAGTAACTAATACGTAACCGGGAGTTATAATACTTACAACGAGGCAGAGCTTCGCTTTTTATGGGTATTATATCGAGGAACACTTTGCTATAATAGGGACTTTGAGATACATAAAAGAAAATGAGCGAATGAAACTGAAATCGAGACCTCAATTTATAGGCCTGATCATGGTTCTCTCGCGCCCCGCGAGAGATAGAAGGCAAGGCCTTCGCGGCCCGCGAGGCCACTAGGCTAGGGCCTAGCTTGGTCGAGTCAATGACTAGTCTCAACACGCATCCGAACACGTGGCGCAACCGGGTGCGGCCTGGTATCACCTTGTCGCAGCCCGCGACAGACTGGCCTGTCTGGGTCGCGCCCCGCGAGCGACATATATTTTTGTTTTTAATTGATTTTTATTAATATAAATGTATATTAAGGTTATTTTTCGTATACGGGGTGTAATTTAAGATGTATAGGGGTATTTTAATGGTTTTGGGAGAGTTGTTATATCCTTCCCACCTTGTTTTAGATCTCGTCCTCGAGGTCTACTGGAACAGGTGTGGATATTTCCTTTGCATCTCTGACTCAAGATCCCAAGTGTATTCTGGTCCTCTCTTGGAATCCCATTTCACTTTGACCAGAACTAATCTCTTGTGTTTGAGATTCTTGATCTTTCAATCTTCAATCTGTAGCGGTTTCTCTACAAACTTAAGTTTCTCATTTACCTCTATGTCCTTAAGACGTACCACTAAGGTTTCATCTACTAAGCACTTCTTGAGATTACATACATGAAATACATCATGTATTCCTGCCATTTCCTCTGGCAGTTGTAGCTGGTAAGCTACTGGTCCTATTCTTCTAATAATCTCAAAAGGTCCAACATACCTGGGGCTTAGCTTTCCACTCTTAACGAATCTGACCACTCCTTTCCATGGAGAAACTTTTAATAATACCTTATCTCCTACCTGAAATTCCAATGGTTTTCGTCTGTTATCAGCATAACTCTTTTGACGATCCCGTGCTGCTTTCAGTCTTTCCTTGACTTGAATAATCTTGTCCGTTGTTTCTTGTACTAACTCTGGTCCAGATAATTGTTTTTCTCCAATTTCTGTCCAACAGACTTGAGTTCGGCACTTTCGTCCATAGAGTACTTCAAATGGTGCAGCATTGATACTGGTATGATAGTTGTTATTGTAGAAAAATTCTGTTAATGGTAAATGATCGTCCCAATTTCCTCCGAAATCAATTACACAAGCGCTAAGCATATCCTCCATTGTCTGAATTGTCCTTTCGCTTTGTCCGTTCGTTTGAGGATGGTAGTGCTTAGTTTTAACTTGGTTCCCATTGCTTTCTGGAAACTAGTCCAAAGATGAGAAGTAAAACGGCTATCTATATTAGAAACTATAGATAAAGGAATTCTATGTAATGAAACTATTTCATTTACATATAACTTGGCTAATTGTTTCATACTGAAAGTTTCCTTCATAGGTAGGAAATGAGCAGATTTGGTTAATCTGTCTACAATCACCCAGATTGCATCATTAACTTTTCGTGTCTTGGGTAATTTAGTAGCAAAATCCGTTGTTATCAATTCCCATTTCCATATTGGTATTTCTGTAACACCCCGAAAATATAAAACTATATATTAAAATTATAAAGCACTAAATAAACAAGAACAAACTAACTAGGACTAAATAACCCAGTTAGTTACAATTCTTGTAGTAACTCATAAGCGGGATTGAAACACTCAAAATATGAACTAAGGAAAAATTGAGGGACTAAAAGTGTTAAACTTAAAACTTGATTTAATAAAAACATTTTTTACCACAAAACACAAATTTGAGTGTGCTGGAGATCGATCAAACGCAGGGGGGGCGACCAGAACTCTCCAAAACCCTAGTTCATGCTTTTGATCAAAATTGAAGACCAATTTCAGTCCCAAATCAAAATCCGAACATAGATTAGTGATCACCTCAGTGAAAGGGATCATAAGGTATGTAAATTTTATAGAAAATTCTCATCTAAAATTTCTGAATGAACATAGGAATTCGAATTTGATGTTGCATGATAGTTCTTTGGAATGAAATAGTGTCTAGGGATAAACCCTAGTCAATTAATTGTTGAAATTTTTCCTAATTCTTGTGAAATTCATAATCACCATTGAAGGTGATAAGTGGGTTTTGTAGAAACATGTTGAACACTCGGATTATAATGTTATCTTAGTGTAATTCGAGTTCTATGAAACAAGTTCAGATTTGATTAATGTGAAAATTGATGTGAATTTGCCTAAATTGATGTTTATCTTGGCTAAAGGACAAATATTGAACTTAATTATAAGTTGTGAGAAATTGTGCCTTTAAGGTGTTTGTGAAAATACCTAAAAGAAGATTAAAAACTGGAAATTTGAGCTAAAACGCGTGTTTGTAGAGTTATGGAAAATTATGCGTTACATGTAAACAAAAGAGTTCTAAAATGGTTGTGATTAAACTCTATAGGAAAGGAAACCGGAGCGTCAAGTGGACAAGCCGGTGGTGACGCGCGACTGAAATGGGTGCTTTGAAAGGTACGTGACTTTAGTCCCGTTATATTATGCATAAATGTTAGAAATTAGTGTTATTGGTGTCATAGCGTAATGTACGCGTTTGATGTGTCATTGAAGTGGCGAAGCCCACTCGACAATCAAACGGGTCAAAATAATGGTTGTAAATAGTTTGGCTTGTCATTAAAGTGATGGTTTCACTCGAAAACCAAACGGGTCAAAATTATGCCTTTAAAAACAATCATGTGTGTAGAGTCTTGAAAGACTCATAATGTGCTAGTGTTGGATAGTAATACACCAACGAATTGGTTGTGCTAATTTAAGTTTTACGAATCCGAGATATCGGGTCAAATGATAGAAATCCATTATAAGTGTTGCTTGAAGTGGTATGCTTGAATTTTTAGAAAACAAGCATGAAATTCTAGTGTGAGCATAAAGCCATGAAATGGCGTGCATACGCCAAGATTTACAAGCCCGGGGAGTCGGGTAATTATGTCTAGTATGCCTTAGAACTGAATATTAATATTATGCACACCTAGTTAACGGGTCGAATAATAGAAACAAGGATTCTGTGAACCATTGGTTCATAATTCGGGTTTTGTTAAGTGAAACTCACATGGATAGATCCGTAATTTTAATACGGACATATAGGAAAAAGAATCGGCAAAAACGGACAAACAGATATGAAGTTATGCTTGTTTAAAGTTTGAATTTTGAAAAAATCCGGAGCTGGGCAAATATGCAGGTCCAGAAACTGGACCTGCTGGAAAACGTACTCCCCCGTGACACGCGGCGGGGGCACAAGGTTCTAGCGCGACACGCGGGGCCGCCCGCGGCACGCGAAAGTGTTGATTGAGTCTGGCGCGTGGCGCGACAGACCTAAAATCAGAATTTTATCATTTTTGTTGTGTATTTGTTATTGGGGCTTATCTAGGCTCGGTTAACATTGTCAAAACTAATTATTTATGTGGTTTTGACCTCAGGTGAAGCTCGTTAGTTTCGGATGCCGATCAAGCATGGAATCAAGAACCGAACACCATTTTCTTTGAAGCTTCCGCACTAATCTAAACATGTATTGACAATGTTATTTTGTAAACTCTAATAGATGTGAATGTTTAAAACTAGATAGTTGGTTATGCTAATTCGCTAAAACAATGTACATCTTAACTTATTAACTAACTTTTTGCTAATTATGCATTTTGTTTTTAAAAAGCCCGTATTTTATGATTAAACAATGAAATAAATAAGTTGAGTGTTACAAGTTGGTAATCAGAGCTCAAGGTTGTTAACAAAGTGTGTTCGGTTCAAGCTTGATCAAGCATCCGGTAAGAGCTAATTGTTTTAAGTAGACTTATTAAATATAGAAAGGAAACATGAATTGACGTGCACGGGAAGAGTGTGTTAACACACTCAAACCCGGAAAGTGCATTAAATAAGAACGGTTAAAACAAGTTATGAACTTGACTAAACCGAAGTAAATAAACCATATGTTATAGATGAAATGTTTAACGGTTGGTGTAAACATTTCAGTTTTAAGGATGACGGATAAAGGTAATGATGATGCGGTGTCGATAGTCACCGAGCAGATGAGAGAAGTGATTGCCGAGGAAGTAGGAAAGGCAATCAAAAATAGCTTATCCGGTTTCATAGATAAGATTCAGAACACGGTACTATCGGTAGTTGATGAGAGAATCAAGAAGTTGGAGGATAGTACCAACATAGCTAAAGAAAAGTCGGGAGAACGCAAGGGCTGCTCATACAAGGAATTTATGGCATGTAAACCACCACTTTATAATGGAGAGGTGGATCCGATAATATGCCAGCGTTGGTTAAGAGATATTGAGGGGGTATTTGAGAGAACCCACTGCGACACGAATGACTTCGTAGCTTATGGTACGGGTCAACTTAGAGGTCAGGCAAAGGATTGATAGGATAACAAGAAAAAGGAAATCGGAAGCGAAGCGGCTAGGGCAATGACCTGGGACGAGTTTAAAGTACCATTCCTTAAACACCACAGTCCCAAGGCGGTTATCAATCGAATCAAAGAGGAATTCATTCAGCTTTGTTGGTGCATGTTTTGTGACAACAGCTTAATAGTTTGATTATTTAGTCTTTGGATATTTTGTATTGGGCTTAGCATTATTGGTTAGGGAGTTATTTAGTGTTATGGGCTTGGAGAATGGCCTGGCCCAGACCTAAGCCCATGTGCAAAGCTTGTCCTATATAAACAAGGCTTGGCATTAGGGTTGAGGTTACACACTTAGAGCAAGTTTGGAGACATTGGAGACAATTGGAGAAATCTATAGAGAGTGGCTAGGAGATTTCTTGTGGGTCTTGATTTGATTGTAAACTTCGTGTTGGATAATCAATAGAAGACTGGATTGAAAGTGTATCGTGTTCTTGATTCTGTTTCTACACGTTTTCTGTTAAATCTGATCTAGAGGATTCCGCACTCTAGGTTAGATCGACGATTCTGTTACGATCCGCACGGTTAAGGGGACCAACAATTGGTATCAGAGCATTAGGCTCTTGATTGGCTTGGTTCAGAATCGTTTTCAGCAGAAAATCGGAGTTTTTGGACGTTTTTGAAGGCTGTTCTTGAGTTCTGCTGCTGATTTCGGATAGAAAACATCAATTTCGGATAAAACAACATCATTTCGGACCAGAAACCTTGGATTTCGGATCATTTCGGATCAAACAGTTGTATTTTGGACAACATTTAAGCATTTCGGATCAAAAGGATTGCATTTCGGACTAGAAATCAATCATTTCGGATCAATTTCGGATCAAGTACAAGCATTTCGGATCAAGAACAAGCATTTCGGATCAGAAGGACTTGATTTTGGATCAGATTGTCTCATTTCGGATCAAATTAGTCCATTTCGAACCAGAGGGTGCTCATTTCAGATAAAGGTTCTGGATAACCATTTCGGACATAGAATCATTTCGGACAAAAAGGTGGAATTTTTCTTGGGTTGCGTAAAGAAAATTTCACTGTTTCAAGTTTAGAAAATTATCCGTAACTCATCTCAGGAAACCGTTTGCACCGTTAGACTCCTTGGATTTTTAGGAAAAAAAAAACCTCTGGAAAATCCTGAAATAGGTTTTTGACATTATATATCATTGGAATCGTAATTTCGAGACGAATCTAACGGTATAATTTGGTAAAACCCGATTTTGGACAAAATTTTGTACGGTTTTATCAGTTCGCTTACGGTAAAAGCTTGAAAAGGACCAATAGAGAAGTTAGATTTTGATTCAGGTTACCAAAATCCATTTGAACTTTTGATGGCCAAAATGGATAAGGTCAGGGAGACTGTTAAGAATTGGCCAAAACTTACAAACGTCAAAGAATATGCTGACTGGAAAGAGAAGTTTGAGTTGTTTATGAAAAGTGAAGATACTGAAATGTGGACGTGTATGATAGATGGATACTTTGCTCCCACACGTTGTGTTGATGGAAGAGTTATAGTGATGTCTTATGATAAGATGGATGAATCTGAGAAACGAGTGGTTGATGCTGAGAAGAAAGCTTTAGCAGCAATAAAGAAGTCATTGCCTGAGGGGGTTAAACATACCTTTACGAAGTATGGAACTTCTCAAGAGCTGTGGGAAGCTTTGAAAAAACGTTATCAGATCTCTTCAAAAGTAACTACTTGTGATCAAGCATTGGTAGCTGAGCTTGCAGCTGTGAAGATTGGAGAGGAAGCTGCTGAGGTGGAAGAGAATAAGGAAGCAGATGAGGAGAATGCTGAAATGAAGGGTGCAGAAGTTTCAAAGGGCTTGAAGGATGTGAATGGACTTACATCAGAGGTGAAGGTATCATCAGAATCTGTAAGTCATACATGTCTTAATTGCACTGAACTACAGGTTAAAGTTAACAGACTATCGGAGCAAAACAAAATTTTGTTAGCTGATTTGGAAAACCGAAAAGAGTTAAATGTTCTTTTGATTAAAAGAGAGTCAAATTGTTTAGATAAACTCAAATCAAATGAACAAGAAATTAGCAGTTTAACAAGCAAAGTCAGTGAACTGTTACAGATCATTGATTTGGCTCGTGAAACTGTGAAAGAAAAGATTAACGAGCTTTCAGAAAAGTGCACAGAATTGGCTGATGCACAAGCCAAAATTGTAGAACTTCAGGGTAAGTTAGACAAATTTGGAAATTCTTCGTTAGTCAGGACTCATGTTCAAAAAGGTTTAAAAAGGAGTAATGATAAAACAGGGGTGGGGTTTAGTAAAGCTTCATCTTCTAAACATCAAGACTACTCATTTTTACCAACTGAAGATGGGCTAACTGATTTTGTAACCACTGCACAAGTAGTAGTGGATCCGATAGCTGTGGACTTACCAAATAGTCCAGTTTCTTTGAAAGAATCTGTTGGGTCTAACAGTACACCTCATAAAGTGGATGAGGATACTGAAGACAAAAAGGCCAACACATTTAAAAAGGGATCAAACAAAAAGAAAAGTTATAAGAAAAGATCTTGTTTTAAGTGTCACAACAAAGGGCATGTGGCGAGTTGTTGTCCTTTGAAGAAAGGTAAGCAAAAAGTTGATGAGGCTAAGGATGAGAATCAGGTTGGGTCAAGCAATAGTGTAAAAACAAGTTGTCAAACAAAGAAACCTGAATTTCAATCATAACCCTCAACTTCGAAAAGATTTGATAGACCAAGAAGTATTTCTCCACAATTTAGTCATTATAATGGTAAATCAAATCAGTCTCAAAGTCAAAATAGAAATTTTGGATATGAAACTCGATACCAAACTGCTGGAAATCGAAAATTTCAACAAAGAAATGGACGTAGGGGTTTTAGTAACTCAAATGTTCAACAACATCCAAAATTTTTCCAAAATTCATGGTATAATAATGGGAGAAGAAGGTATCAAGGTAATAATTTTCAAAGGTTAGAAAATCCGAGAGTTTATTGGAACTCTCGTAATCAAAGACCTAGTGGACATTATCACTCTTGTTCAACAATGGGGAAGCAATCCAAGACTCCACTGAGGGGTGATGGATATTGGATGGATGTTCCTGTAATGAATGAATTTGGAAAACCCAAGACTATCAGGGCTTGGGTTCTCAAGTCTAACTGAGTTGTTGAGTGATTGCAGGATGACCAAGAAGGACTGTTGATGTGTTCAACAGCGGTTATTCCTGTAAAGCATCTGAGGTGGATAGTAAGTTAAAATGGGTAACGAACTATTTAGTTTTGTGATTGGTTTGATTATTCTAAACTTTACTCGTGAAAAACTTTTGTCAGATTTAAAGTGGGAGTCTGTTTGTGTTTAAATTTGTGTTTTTGAAACTTACTCAATAAAAACAAAAATTTAGGGGGAGAAATTTCCCTAAGACAAAAAGAGTTTAGATAGTGCGTGTGTTTAGGGGGAGTAAGTTATAAAATTTTAAAAAATCCAAAAACAATGAAAAATTAAAAACATAAAAAAATAGAAATTCAAAAATGAGTTTTCATGGTGTGAAAAAGAATAAATGATAGTACATCAGCAAGTTAGACTGTCACACTCAAACTGAATTAAAATGCTTAAGTGTGATAGCAGCTTCATCATATGATATACCAGTAGGCAAAAGCATGAAATAATCAACTTACCAAAGTGATATAAACCTAAATGCACTGAGTATGAGTGGGGAACACATCAGTGGTGTATGGTTTAATGACCTTAAATCTTGTGTTGATAGATTGCCAAAATCTGAGGTTTTGGGTCTTTATACTGTTTATTTCATCTGGGGATATCAGGGTTGCCCTTCTGCTGCATCCAGGTACATGCTGACCTAGGCACAACCAGGATATCTTAAAAGAGCTAAAAATGCCAAAACCCTGAAAATGAAAAAGCTCTCATAGAGAGTCATTCAAAAAGTGCAAAATGCATAAATCGTACCAAAAATGGTATTTGTCTTAGCCCTCGTTAGATATTTTGGTCTCTCTGCTGTACGGAAGTACTGACCTGTTCACCAATTATCTAAACGTTGAAAAATAAAACGGATGAATTCAATATACTCACCGACTACGATGAATCTTTGTGCATACCTTGATCGCGGGGGTATATCCTGAAGTGGGACACACTAATATATCAGAAATAAAATTACCTTAACGTATCATACGGTAATGGTACTTGAAATGTTCATGCATTTTGTGTAGGTGGACAAACATACTTGTAATCGTCATGAACTGCTTTTCACGAAAAATTATATAATAGTGTGAAAACAGTTTGATTTTGCTGATATGATCTTCTTGCACATGATTCTCACAAAAAGATGAAATTGTAAATATTTTTAAGTTTAGTTTAGTTTGTTTTGAAAAATATCAAAAATACCAAAAATATTTTCTTTCAAAAGACTTCCATTTTAAACTGACAGGTAGTTGTTTTTGCAAATTAAGATAAAATATTGGTTTATCTTTAAATGTGAAAAAGACTAATGGTTTTTCGAGATAATTGCTTGTGTTGCTAAACAGATTGATGCGGTTATCAAAATGAAGTGTAGAATACAAGTAAAGTGCAGATTGAGAGTGATGTGAAGATGTGTGAAGATGCATGGTAGGATCCTTCTACTACATTGCAGAGAAAGAGATATGAAAGAATTTGGAGATTCTTGCTTAAACCAAAGATTGCTAGTTCACTGATCTACAACTAATGAAGGTTTTGGAGATTGGAAGCATCAGCTAAGGGGGAGTTTGTTGATGTCAGAATTTGTGTGTAGCTGACGCTATCCAAAGACCAAAAGACTGCAAGATGTTTGAAGACAAAGTTACACTATAAAGCTATTGTCAAGGGGGAGTTTGTTGGTGCATGTTTTGTGACAACAGCTTAATAGTTTGATTATTTAGTCTTTGGATATTTTGTATTGGGCTTAGCATTATTGGTTAGGGAGTTATTTAGTGTTATGGGCTTGGAGAATGGCCTGGCCCAGACCTAAGCCCATGTGCAAAGCTTGTCCTATATAAACAAGGCTTGGCATTAGGGTTGAGGTTACACACTTAGAGCAAGTTTGGAGACATTGGAAACAATTGGAGAAATCAATAGAGAGTGGCTAGGAGATTTCTTGTGGGTCTTGATTTGATTGTAAACTTCGTGTTGGATAATCAATAGAAGACCGGATTGAAAGTGTATCGTGTTCTTGATTCTGTTTCTACTTGTTTTCTGTGAAATCTGATCTAGGGGATTCCGCACTCTAGGTTAGATCGACGATTCTGTTACGATCCATATAGATTAAGGGACCTACAAGCTTAGGCAGAAAGGTCAATCTATCGATAAGATCACGGGGATCTTTCTCGACAAACTGAGGTTTTGTGATGAGTTGGTGACGTCCGAAGAATAGAAAGGGTATTATACCTATAATATGCTAAGTGCAGAATATCGGGAGTTTATGACTCCCTCGAAGTATGAGACTCTCACCGAAATCATTACTACTGCTCGTGAAAGGGAGATAGAGCTGAAGAAGCAGATAGAGAGAGGGGATAGAAGGGCACAAGTTGTTAATCCAAGCCCTACGAAAAAGGCGCGTACGACTGAGTCGTCAAAGAAACAGGAGGTAAAAAGCGGGTCGCCAAGCTGCAAAGTATGCGGGAAAGGGCACAAGGGTGAGTGCCGGTTTAAAGATAAGCCATGTCCCATATGTGGGAAGACAGGGCACCCGGCTCCGGGAAGGTATCGGTGTGTTATAAATGCTACCAACCGGGTCACAAGAAATCGGAATGCCCGGAGCTAGTCGGGAAAAAAGATGGCAAGGATTCACATACGGAGACTCCAAAAGCAAAAGCAAAAGCCAGATCCTTCCAGTTAACTGCAGCCGATGCGAAGGTGGAACCCGATGTGGTCCCAGGTGTATTCGCCATAAATTCAATTCCCGCACATGTGTTATTTGATACGGGTGCGAATAAATCCTTTATTTACATGGATTTATTCGACATCCTTCATTCGAACTAACAAAATTACCTATGCCTTTAGAAGTAGAAATAGGTGACAACAAAAGTTTTATCGTATGTGACGTGTGTCAAAATTGTAAGATGAATATCGACGGTGAAGAATACTCAATAGATTTGATTCCAATGTCGATGGGAGAATTCCAAGTAGTGGTTGGGATGGATTGGATATCCCGACATCACGCGAAGGTCGTGTGTTTCCGCAAGGAGATTAAGTTAATATCTCCAAGTGGAAAACATGTTACCATTTATGGCGAAAAATGGGGTAATCCCGTTATGTGCTCAATGCTAAAAGCTCACAAACTCATGAGGCGTGGATGTAGAATGTTCATGATATACGCAAACGAACCAGATAAAGAATCGCCAAATATTGAAGACGTACCGGTGGTGCGTGAATATGTCGATGTATTTCCGGAAGATTTACCGGGAATACCGCCAGAACGAGAGGTAGAGTTCGGAATCGAATTGATTTCGGGCGCGAAACCGGTGGCCAAGGCGCCGTATCGACTCGCGCCATCGGAGCTACAAGAATTGATGTCTCAAATCCAAGATCTGCTTGACAAGGGGTTTATTAGGCCAAGTGTGTCTCTGTGGGGCGTACAGGTGTTATTTGTGAAGAAGAAGGATGGGAGCATGCGTATGTGTATCGATTACCGAGAGTTAAATAAACTCACGGTGAAAAATCGATATCCCCTCCCAAGAATTGATGACCTATTTGACCAATTGTAAGGTGCAAGTTAGTTCTCCAAGATCAACCTTAGATCGGGGTATCATCAGTTGAAAGTCAAAGAGAAAGATATACCAAAGACGGCCTTCCGTACACGGTACGGACATTACGAGTTCCTCGTGATGTCCTTCGGGTTAACCAATGCACTCGCGGCTTTCATGGACCTCATGAACCGGGTTTGCAAACCAATGTTGGATAAGTCGGTGATAGTGTTCATCGACGACATCTTAGTGTATTCGAAGAATGAAGCAGAACATGCAAGCCATTTATGTGAAGTGTTGTAGACGCTCAGAAGAGAGAAATTATATGCAAAATTCTCGAAATGTGCTTTCTGGTTACGAGAAGTGCAATTTATTGGGCACGTTATCAGTGCGAACGGGGTGTTGGTAGACCCGTAAAAATAGAAGCTGTGGCGAGATGGAATCCACCAAAGAATCCTTCGGAAATCAGAAGCTTTTTGGGGCTCGCGGGATATTATAGGAGATTCAAACAAGACTTCTCCAAGATTGCTACACCGCTGACCAAACTAACCCGTAAAGACGAAAAGTTTATTTGGGGCAAAGAACAAGAAGAAGCGTTCCAAACGCTTAAAGAAAAATTGACCCACACTCCGGTATTGACATTGCCGGATGGGGTTGACGACATGGTAGTTTACTCGGATGCATCACATTCGGGTCTTGGGCGTGTTTTGATGCAACGGGCAAGGTTATAGGCTATGCCTCGAGACAACTAAAGACGCATGAAAAGAATTATCCTACACATGATCTCGAGTTGGCAGTAGTGGTATTTGCTTTAAAGATATGGAGGCATTATTTGTATGGGGTAAAGTGCACTATCTTTACCGACCATAAAAGTTTGAAATATTTCTTCGATCAGAAGGAATTAAACATGAGGCAGAGGGGGTGGTTAGAAACTGTCAAAGATTTCGATTGTGATATACATTACCACCCGGGGAAAGCTAATGTGGTGGCTGATGCGTTGAGCCGAAAGGTAGATTATACGCCCATTCGAGTGCGATCAATGCAACTAATTGTAACATCGGGTTTACTTGAACAAATTCAGAAATCTCAAATCGAAGCAATGAAGGAGGAAAATGTAAAGAAGGAAAGAATAGTTGGCCAATTCGTGTGGAGTCAAGGCGTGTTTTGGGAGGATATGGGTTCCAAATTCGTGTGGAGTCAAGGCGCTCCTACTTGACGAATCCCATAAATACCGTTATTTAATTCATCCGGGGGCAACCAAGATGTATAACGATTTAAAGCAAAACTATTGGTGGCCCGGGATGAAAAGAGATGTTGTAAAATATGTGGAGAAGTGCATGACGTGTTTGCAAGTCAAAGCAGAACACCAAAAGCCGTATGGTAAACTGAACCGTTGGATATCCCAGTCTGGAAATGGGAACAAATCACAATGGACTTGTTAACCAAACTGCCCAAAACCAACCGTGGTTTCGATGCTATATGGGTAGTTGTGGATAGATTGACGAAAAGTGCTCACTTCATTCCGATTCGTGAGACTTATACATCCGAAAAGATGTCAGAGGTATATACCAATGAAATAGTGGCACGCCACGGGGTACCAATATCTATTGTGTCCGACAGAGATACCCGGTTTACTTCAAACTTTTGGCATGAATTCCAAGATCAAATGGGAACTAAATTGTTCATTAGCACCGCATACCATCCACAAACGGATGGACAAAGTGAAAGAACAATACAGACGTTGGAGGATATGTTACGGGCATGCATTATCGACTTCGGGGGTAGTTGGGATGTCTATCTACCATTGGTCGAATATTCATATAATAACAGTTACCACGCGAGCACCAGTATGGCTCCGTACGAGATGCTTTACGGTAGAAAAAGCCGAACCCCGGTGTGTTGGGGCGAGGTTGGTCTACGCGAGCTTACGCATAAGGATGTAGTCCAGATCACGAATGAGAAGATTTATTTGGTCCGAGCCCATTTGAAAGCCACACAGGATCGACAAAAATCATATACGGACAAAAGAAGGAGACCAATTGAGTTTCAAGTCGGTGACAAAGTTATGTTAAAGGTATCCCCGTGGAAGGGAATTATTCGGTTTAGAAAAAGGGGAAAGTTAAGCTCGAGATTTATTGGGTCATTCAGGATTATCGAACGAGTTGGTAAGGTAGCGTACCGTCTCGAACTGCCCGAGGAATTGAGTGGGATACATAGCACGTTCCATGTATCACATCTCCGGAAATGTCTAGCCGACGAAACAGCTTACATTCACTATGATGACATTGAAGTGGATAACAGTCTTAACTATGCGGTGAAGCCGATCGCGATTCTAGATCGTAAAGTGAAAAGCTTAAGGAACAAAGTGATTAATCAAGTAAAGGTTAAATGGGAACACAAAAAGGGTTCGGATACCACATGGGAGTCCGAATAAGAGATGCAACGGCTCTACCCTACATTATTTGGTACGTACTATGGTTTCGGGGACGAAACCCTTTTTAAAGGGGGTGGACTTGTAACACCCCGAAAATATAAAACTATATATTAAAATTATAAAGCACTAAATAAACAAGAACAAACTAACTAGGACTAAATAACCCAGTTAGTTACAATTCTTGTAGTAACTCATAAGCGGGATTGAAACACTCAAAATATGAACTAAGGAAAAATTGAGGGACTAAAAGTGTTAAACTTGAAACTTGATTTAATAAAAACATTTTTTTACCACAAAACACACATTTGAGTGTGCTGGAGATCGATCAAACGCAGGGGGCGACCAGAACTCTCCAAAACCCTAGTTCATGCTTTTGATCAAAATTGAAGACCAATTTCAGTCCCAAATCAAAATCCCAACATAGATTAGTGATCACCTCAATGAAAGGGATCATAAGGTATGTAAATTTTGTAGAAAATTCTCATCTAAAATTTCTGAATGAACATAGGAATTCGAATTTGATGTTGCATGATAGTTGTTTGGAATGAAATAGTGTCTAAGGATCATTACAAAAAAAGTGTCCTCTAGTGGCATGCAAAAAATGCCACAAAAAAACCAAAGAAGTGCCACTAAAGACCCTTTTAGGAATGAGCGGCACACAAAAAAGTGCCACTAAAGCCTTTTAGTGACACTTTTTTGTGTGCCACTATAAACTCTTAAGGCTTTTAGTGGCACATGATTTTTGCCACAAAATCACCACTAATTAAATAGCACTAGCATTTTGTAAATTATTTTTAATTTTTTTAAATTATTATTTATCCATATTAAAAATAAGAATGTAACACGTTGAAATCATATAAAATCACTTCAATTAAAAGTTCGATTGTCTTCCAAAAAATTCAAACAAATGTGTAAATAAGTGTCAACCTAACTCTAAATATCAAACATACAAAACAAATAACTTATAGATGTTCAACTAAAAAGTTAAAACTTCGTTGCGCTAGAAATTTCCCACTTCATAGTTGTTCACTGCACTTACTGCTGCTACACAATAGCCAACTCACTATATTAAACCTGAAATTTCACAATTCATGTAAAATTGATTAGATTTGGTAACCATAGTTATCAAAGATGTAAGAACAATTAATAAAAGGCAAACTCATATTTTTAATTCTTTTGACATCAATTTAAGCTCTTCAACCAAGATCGGGTGGTTTTTCCAATACCTCTAGTTAGCTGAAGAACATGGGGTATTGGATATGCAACTGGATGTATACCAGGTTTGTGACTGTAATTAGATGGTTGTCCAGAGGGCATACACTAACCTGCACTCACAATTGAATGAGTGTAATAAATGAAAACCACCTTATGAGGTTAGTTAAACTAAAACCAATGGAAATAAAAGAAGGCATTATAGACTGAACCAAATTAGAACCAATGACATGCTCTACACAATTTTGAAATTGAAAATATTTTAGGTATACTGGGCTAGGCTGGTGGTTACGTCCTCGATTGTTACTCAACGATTGTCAACAATACACAACAAAGTCAAGCATATTACACAATCCCCTATCATAAATAGCAAAAACTTTGAGTTAGGTACCAGTTGTTCGAAATATAAGCATGAAATCAAGCTTCAAGTAACACGTATTATTAGAAGTTAAAAAGAAATCAACATTAATGTGTAATGAAAGCACGACATACACTCTAGCAGAGTTTAACAATAGTTGACCAACTGATCCGCTCAAGCCCACTGTTGCCTTCACCCCTTCATCCCAAATTTCCCCATACATGGTCGGAACAGACTCCAAACATCTCCAACTGCACCAGTTGAGCATGTGAAAATAGTCAGTCTGCATGTGAATCAAAGTTGAATTTGTTTTGAGTGTTAATTGTCAGATTGCAGGTGCTGTGTTACTCGGTCGGACAGCCACTCGGTCGAACAGCAATCCGAGCGAGTTGCCACCCTATTCACTGAAACTTTGACTTTTGTTGACCTATCCGACCGGATTACCACTCGGTCGGAAGACAATCCGAGTCGTTGCAACTAATCTGCTTTTGTTGAATTCAGGTGTGTTTTGACGAAGACTCAATTGGTCAACGAAGAATCAATCTCGACGAACACTCTCAAGTTTGACGAACCCTTAATCTTTGACGAACACTTATATTTTACATTGGGTCAATACATCACATGAATATCTCGGCCCATATGCTTTAATCTTGAGGTCCAATTACAATAACAGTGTTAAAAGGGGTTGTCGGCCATTATCATATAATGTGATAGTTGAAATAAAGGTCCAATAAAAGATAATTGTTGTCATACTAGATCACGTGAACTATTGATTGATAATTCCATTTATTCTTGTTGGTTACACAAAGTTAATAACATTTGAGGTCTAATATCTGTTCATAAAGGAGTGGTAATATATCGAAGTGCAATCCTATCAAGTGACTGTTCGTTTTTTAACTGATTGTTCATTTGTTTTTGAGTGTTTGTGATTTAGGTGATTCAAGGTGATAAACAAGATATGGTTGCTGAAATCAAACAAAGTCGTGAAGAAAGACATGCTCGTCTTAGACTGGATGATGTGTATAATGCCTACAAAGAAGCAACACTAGCAGGCAGGTGGAGTAAAGAAAAGGAATGCTTTGTTGATCCTCAAGGAAACCCAACGGTTGATCCTAAGAAGGTTGACTTTGAAGCATTAGTTGCTGCTATACCTACTGTAAGTGTTTAGTGCAAAGGTCTCGAAGAGATTCCGAGATATAGACAAAAGGTTGAAGAAGGCATTAGGAAGGTGATTTATGCCAGTCTAGAGAAGAAAAAGAAGACGGTTGAGGAAATTGTTGAGGAAAGCAATAAGTTGGTGAATGAGTTGAAGCAGACGTCAGAAGAAGGTGTGACAACAGAAAAAATTCAAACTGAATTTATTAAGTCGTCTAACACCAATAAAATTGATGAAAATGAAAATAAATCTGATAATAAAGCTGAACAACATTGCAAGAAATGCATGGAAACGTGCAGTGCTTGTACTGAAAAGGATGAAAAACTTAAAATCAGAGACATTGAATTCACAAAAATAGAAAAGATTTTCAAAAATAAAAGTCTTGAAATGATTGAAAATGAAAATTTTTTGAAACAAGAAAATCAAAAGCTGAAACAAAGATGTGATGATCTTGAAAAAGAAAACAAAATATTGAAAGAAAAGTGTTCAGCTGTTTGCAACGAATGTGTTCCAAAAGATAAAACAATTCAAGAGTTGCAAAAGGAATATGATGGAATGAAATTGTCATATCATACTGTAAAAGAAGCGTATGAAACTTTGAAAAGTAAAGTCAAAAGTTTAGATGATAGATTGTGTGCATGTCAGAAAAACACTAAATTTCTTGAAGTCAGATTTGAAGGAAAACAAATGGTTTTAAATCAATATATTGATGAGCTAAGCTTAAGCAAGAACTGGCAGATAAAGAAAAGTTGGTCAATAAACTTCAAAGTTATCATGCGTCTTCATACATTCTGGAACGTATTTTCAACATCACACCCGATGGGAAAGAGTCAGAAAAGAACAAAAAGGGAATTGGGTCTGAATACCATCAGGTTCCACCACCGTTGGAGAATAATTATACATTCTATGATGGCGAAAAGGTGGAAAAAGCAACAAACATGGTTGACCAGTTACCCGACAACATCGATGTGACTTACACCAAATCTGATGACATCAGTGATTCAGAAGTGGTCGGTAAGGTTGTTGAAAGTGTTCTAGCAGAGGAGTCTACCAAAACAGATAAGTCTGAATCACAAGATGAAAATGAGGGAAGTTTTCATGATAGTTATCTTAAACACTCAAAATCTAAAAAAGTTGTGAATGATGATTCAAAAGGATTGGTTTATACCATGATTGAATCGGACAAACTATTTTCGGATAATGAATTCCCAATTCAAAATGTGATTTCAGATAAAATCAACAAAGTTTTCAAACGGGTAGAGATTGAAAAGTCCGAAATTTCAAAGTTTGCTGGAAAAGGCAAGAAAACTTTTTATAACAAACATAGTTACAAAAAGAAAAACATGAAGGCTGGGTTGGGTTATAAAAAGAAACAGAATTGGAAAAGAAATGTAACACCAAATTATCAGGAAAAGATGAACTTTGTTCACGGAACAAGTTCTGAAGAAGAGAAAGAACTCAAATTTAGACGACAGTCTAATGAAGAGTTCTATGATCAAAAGAAAAAGCGACAACAACAGGTTAAAGATGTGTCCAAGAGAACATGCTTTAAGTGTGATCAAATTAGACATCTCAGTCGAAATTGTCCAAATCTTAAACCTATTGGTGTTGAAACGAAAAAGAAGTCTGATGTTGTGAATCAGAAGTCAACCAAGTTTAATTCAAAGCAAACTTGGAAGCAAAAAATGTCAAAGGCTGACTCACAACAAACATGGAAATCGGTGACACCCAGACTTAGAACAACACAAAACTGGAAAACAACAGTTGATGCAACAAAACCAAACCAGTTTTGGAAACCAAAAGTTGTTGTTCAAAATCAAAATGTTCAAAATGAAACACATTTTTACAAAAGAAGTACTTCGAAAGGACAAACTTGGGTTGAAAAGAAACAAACGGTTTCTGTGAGTGATAATCGGAATGAAAATACATTTGTGAAAAATGATAAAAATTTTCCGAAGTTAAACGAATCTTATTGTGTTGAAATGCCTAAGGTCAAACAGACCTGGGCTAACTTGTTCAAGTAATTGAATATATTGAATGTGCAGGTGCTTCAGAAAGAAGATGAAAGTCAAATCAACAAAGGAAGCAGCCTGGCACAAGAGGAAGAGGTTGCTGATCCCTGCAACTGAGAAACAGGGAGTTTGTTTGTTTTCTGTATATAAATAAACAATATGTCAAAAACCCTAAAAACTGAAAAATTTAAAAACCAAAAATATGTTTTTAGTTTGTCAAAAATTTGAAAAATCAAAAATATGTTGGTTTTTAAATTTGTCAAAAATTCAGAAATTTTCAAAAATATGTTGAGTGAATATGCCGAAACCCTCACGGCGAAACAAGCATGATTACTTTCACGAGATTGAAAAACGTTTTTCAAACTGTCGAAAATCAATGGGTTGTAAATCATGGGGGTACGTTATATTGTCTGCAAAACAGTGCATGAAAAGCAAAAAATGGATGGCGACACAAAGCTATCTACATCGGTTTGTCAAATTTTCTTTAAATGGTTTTGAATTTTAGGGGGAGTAAGAATTGTTGTCAGAAAATCCAAAAACATTTGAAAATTTGAAAAAAGCCAAAAACATGATAAAAATTCAAAAATGAGTTTTTGAGTAAAAGAGGAAATGATAGTACATCAGTAGACAATCACAGTACGCTAAAGAATTGGAAAGTTAAAATGTGATAAACAGTCTCACTGATGATATGCCAGTAGGTTTTTACACGCTTAGTAGATTGTTTTCGAGATATAAACCTAAATATCAATACTTACTTATCTCGTGGGGAACATCTCTCGGATATATGGGTAACCCCCGAAATCTTGTTTGAAAGATTACCTATTTCTGACATACTAGGTCTTTGTGCGTGATGATATCTGGGGTATTATACCTGGACTTCTGATTTTTCGGGAGCAATAGCCTAGTCCTCGTATAATACTCTGCACTGCTTTAATCTTAAAGCCCACCCTCAGCATAAAAAATGATGAAACATTGAAAAATGTTAATCATGTGCTGTTGAAAAGAAGATCCCCAAGGGGGACCCACCTAAAGTCGAGCCTTCATCTCTCTGATTTTGCGAAAGCAATAGCCTGAGCTCTCATGGCCTCGCATTCACCCCTTACAGATATCATTAGTGTACATTCACTTGTAAGACTGAATATAGGAGTCTGGATACGGGAGTATATTCTGAGATGGGACACGCGAATAAGTTTAAGTCCTTAAAACACTAATCTCGTATCTCTAATCAGTTGAACTTTGTGTGAAAATTTAAGTGGATCAGTATACTGACAATCTAAGTGAATCGTTTAGAACTTAAAGTGTTTAAAGCTCAACGGTACTAGTGATTTGTCAAAAACTGCTATGATCCTCTGACGCAAACTCAAACAAAAATATAATCTGTAAATATGTTTGTAAATATTTCTTTACTGCTTTATGATTCAGAAAAATACAAAAAGATTTTGATTTTCACTTTATTTTAGACAACCGATGTCTGAGAGCTGAGTTTCAAAATCTAAGTACGCTGATTGTGTTTCTGTAAATAAAACAAGTTCATTAAGTTGAAACTTGAAGTTTTTAATATCAAAAATCAAAAACAGTTTGTGAAGTCTCCAAGGTCATTAAATTGGACTTGGATGATTAACTGTGAGGGATTTGGATGCTTAGATTGTTAAAATCTATTGTAATAGAGCCAGTGTTCGATCTTTGTCATTAAAACTGCCAAATCTATAAAGTTTGTTGATAGGGGGAGAGAATCAAGTATTTCTGGATATACTCATACTATTATATCTTAGAGCCAGGTTCTTGATGAAAAAGTGTTTGTGAGCCAGGTTACGATTCCTGGAAAATTGGAAAACACTTTCACTGTCGAAATGTTTTAGCTTATGCTGACAAATCCAGGTCTTTAATCCTGGATGTTCGAAACATTTTCACTTATAAATGTTTGAGAAATTGCAGATGCTGTTCCAGATTACGATCCCTATAGCCGAGTCTAAGGGGGAGTCTGAAGACGAGCTCAACGCAAGGGGGAGCATGCATTCAAGGAGCCATGTATCTATCCTGAGCGAGCTTGTAACCAGAAAGCCAGGTGTCGATCCCAAAGCACGAAAGTTTGATGAAAGGGGGAGCCTGAAGAAAGAGTCTACTGAAAGGAGGAGCAGCTGAAGCTGAAGACAGATCCACGGGGATTCTGTTCAATCAAGAGGGAGTATGTGTTGCTGAAGACGTCAAATTTTCAAGAAGACTCAGAGAGAGAAAGAGAAAGACAAGACTCTATGAGTTTGACTCAATGGTTGAGATTGACTGCGGCAGTATCCAAGGGGGAGTCTGTTACTGCAGTATGTCTATCGCCTCCGTCAATCAAGATCGTAGCAGAAACAGTTTAATTCTAGGCTTTATATTGTTATATTTAGTTACTAAAAGGCAAGGTGGCATATTTGTAAATAAGGAGAACCTCCTTATAACCTTGGCCTATAAATAGAACCATTAGGGTTCTCATTTAGAACTTTTGCACATTTGGAGCTTGGAGAGCTTGGATCCTAGAGAGAGAGTCTAGAGAGAGAAAGTGCAAGAGGTGATTCACGGTTCATTTGTACTTTTCATATTATCAATGGAATCACAGATTTAGTACGTTCTGGTGTGTTCAGTCACGCACGTTCACGGATTCCGCACATCGAACGTGTCATACGCAATCGTTTCGGAGTCGAAAACCGGTCCTAACATTAGTCCCGTGATATTATGCATAAATGTTAGAAATTAGTGTTATTGGTGTCATAGCGTAATGTACGCGTTTGATGTGTCATTGAAGTGGCGAAGCCCACTCGACAATCAAACGGTTCAAAATAATGGTTGTAAATAGTTTCGCTTGTCATTAAAGTAATGGTTTCACTCGACAACCAAACGGGTCAAAATTATGCCTTTAAAAACAATCATGTGTGTAGAGTCTTGAAAGACTCATAATGTGCTAGTGTTGGATAGTAATACACCAACGAATTGGTTGTTCTAATTTAAGTTTTACGAATCCGAGATATCGGGTCAAATGATAGAAATCTATTATAAGTGTTGCTTGAAGTGGTATGCTTGAATTTTTAGAAAACAAGCATGAAATTCTAGTGTGAGCGTAAAGCCATGAAATTGCGCAAATACGCCAAGATTTACAAGCCTGGGGAGTCGGGTAATTATGTCTAGTATGCCTTAGAACTGAATATTGATATTATGCACACCTAGTTAACGGGTCGAATAATAGAAACAAGGATTCTGTGAACCATTGGTTCATAATTCGGGTTTCGTTAAGTGAAACTCACATGGATAGATCCGTAATTTTAATACGGACATATAGGAAAAAGAATCGGCAAAAAACGGACAAGCAGATATGAAGTTATGCTTGTTTAAAGTTTGAATTTTGACAAAATCCGGAGCTGGGCAAATATGCAAGTCCAGAAACTGGACCTGCTGGAAAACGTACTCCCCCGCGCCACGCGACGGGGGCACAAGGTTCTGGCGCGACACGCGGGGCCGCCCGCGGCACGCGAAAGTGTTGATTGAGTCTGGCGCGTGGCGCGACAGACCTAAAATCAGAATTTTATCATTTTTTTTATATATTTGTTATTGGGGCTTATCTAGGCTCGGTTAACATTGTTAAAACTAATTATTTATGTGGTTTTGACCTCAGGTGAAGCTCGTTAGTTTCGGATGCCGATCAAGCGTGGAATCAAGAACCGAACACCATTTTCTTTGAAGCTTCCGCACTAATCTAAACATGTCTAGACAATGTTATTTTGTAAACTCTAATAGATGTGAATGTTTAAAACTAGATAGTTGGGGGGGATATTCCACAGTCCTCCCAACCACTGGAATGATCACACTCCACAAGCTAGCTTAGCCCCATAGCTGCCTGGGGGTGAATACCCAACCGAGAGCAAAGAGCTTGGCCGTGGGTTGCGGACACCAAGATTCGAACCCGGGACCTCTAGGGAGAGGGTGGGTGAGGCTGGCCAACTGGGCTACCCCAGAAGGTTATTTAAAACTAGATAGTTGGTTATGCTAATTCGCTAAAACAATGTACATCTTAACTTATTAACTAACTTTTTGCTAATTATGCATTTTGTTTTTAAAAATCCCGTATTTTATGATTAAACAATGAAATAAATAAGTTGACTGTTACAATTTCAAGTTGCTGCAATAAACCTGAGGGTTTTTGATGTTCAGCTTTAACCTGTGAACAGGTTAGACACTTAGCAACATAGGTTGCTATATCCTTTTTCAATCCTATCCACTAGAAATTATTTCTTAAGTCTTGATACATTTTATCATTACCAGGATGTATCGTATACTTAGATTTATGGGCTTCTTCTAAAATTCGGCGGTGTAGGTTTCCTTGTTTGGGTATCCAGATTCTTTTCTAATGGATTCTCCAAAGTCCATCTGTTCCTTGTTCTAATTCCTTAATCATTCCTTTTAATTTTTTAGTATCGTCCTTGATTACTGTTTCTTGTATTTCTCTAATTTGCTCATTTAAATCTATCTGCAAATTTAGCTTAAGAGAACGTACTCGTCTTGGCTTCTCATGATACTTTCGACTTAAAGCATCAGCTACTACATTAGCCTTTCCTGTATGATACTGGATATTATAATCATAATCATTAAGAATCTCCATCCAACAACTTTGTCTCATATTTAACTCCTTTAGCCCAAAAACGTATCTTAGACTCTTATGATCGGTGAAAACAGTAAACTTACTACCATAAAGATAGTGTCTCCAAATTTTAAGGGCAAAAATTATAGCTCCTAACTCTAGATCATGGGTTGTATAATTCTCTTCATGATTCTTAAGTTGTCTAGAGGCATAGGCTATAACCTTTTAACGCTGCATTAACACACATCCATAACCTAATTTAGAAGCGTCACAATAGACTACTAGATCGTCAGTTCCTTCTGGTAATGCTAGTATGGGTGCGTTGGTTAACTTTTGCTTTAGAATCCTAAAAGCTTCTTCCTGTTTTGGCCCCCATTCAAATTTAACTGATTTGCAGGTCAATTTTGTTAAGGGAATGGCTATTCTAGAAAAATCTTGAATAAAATGTCTATATTAACCTGTTAGTCCGAGAAAACTTCTCACCTCCGTCGGTGATTCAGGGACTTTCCACTTAGTAATCACCTCGATTTTTGTGGGATCTACATGAATTCCTTCATGATTAACCAGGTGTCCAAGGAATTGCACTTCCTTTAACCAAAATTTGCATTTTGAAAATTTAGCATAAAGCTTTTCTTTTCTCAGCAAATTTGAAAGTATAAACAAATGCTCCGCATGATCCTCTTTACTCTTAGAGTAAATAAGAATATCATCTATAAAGACAATTATGAATTTATCCAGATATGGTTTAAATATTCTGTTCATCATGTCCATAAATCCGGCTGGGGCATTGGTTAAACCAAATGGCATGACTGTAAATTCATAATGACCATACCTTGTTCTGAAAGAAGTTTTAGGAATGTCTTCTTTCTGTACTTTCAATTGATGATATCCTGAGCGTAAATCGATCTTAGAAAAGAATCGAGCTCCTTGCAGTTGATCGAACAGATCATCGATTCCCGGTAATGGGTACCGATTTTTAATCGTAACCTTGTTCAATTCTCGGTAATTGTCACACCCCGATATTTCCACATTTGACCGGTGGGCCCGGTGGGGAGTATCGTGACGTAGTTGATATCATCATAGTCAAACAACACAATATATAAATGCATAGCGGAAGCAGAAGATAAATATATTACAATCCGAATATAAAGTAATATCAAAGTATTACAACAGAAAGTAAAGGATCCACAGGCGGATCAAATAAAAGAAAAACTGTTCAACAGACTTCAGGCATCTAGAACTTGCAAGATTCCTTATTAACGCCCTGAGCTTCCAGCCAATTACGTTCAGTACCTGTCACTTAACCTTTTTGGAAAATACGTCAGTTTACACTGGTAAATACAATTAACTGACTCATTTTGGAAAAGAGTTTGTAAATTGATTTGAATGCACGAGGCACAAAATATCTTTTATAACTTGGGACAATCTTATTAATAAAAATCTTGTATCCGATTTACATGTTTGTCCAACATTTAGGGCCGGTGATTATACAATACAAGCCGGTCAAGATTAATCGACACACCATAAATATAACTCACAAGAAGACACCTTACGAGTGAGTATATCTTTTACATACGCAACAGAAGGTGTTATGCCTACACCTTGTGCTTAAGTTATGGCCATTCACTTTTTAAATGAGCCAAGGATATCTAGGACACGGTCATCAACCCCCAATGTTATTTGTTATCAATCAATACAGATTAAAACGGGATTATTCAATTTAATCATCTCCGATTAAAAGGTTTCTACACCCGACCAAGCGGTATATTTTTATAATACCGTATCCCAAGCCCGTATAAGGGAAAATAAGTTAAAAGTATTTACCTGAGCTAGCAATGCAATTTATACTCAGCCGTATATTCTAATCAGCAAGCACAAGTACTTCTACTGGGGCTCTCAATCTGGAACGAAGGTTTTATTTACCTATTAGATTCCTAACGGGTCTTATTTAAGCCGTAACTCAGACCGGTTAGTTTTAAAGAAAGGTTTACGGTTCAAAACGCATGATTAAGCGAAGACCGGAATAGGATGTGATTTAGACCCGACAAGTTTGGAGACTTGTGTAATATGGGTAAACTAAACACATTCTGGATTTTGAGATAAAAACGATAACGTTTGACCCGTTTCGGCTAATTTATGCAAACTAGTTACATAAACCGAACCGAACGCGAATAACGCATGACGGGTAATCATAAGAGTTATATACAGGTTTCCTAAGTTAATATGCCTTAAATATGTTATGATATCAGTAGGATATCTTCCATTATGCCCAAAACGAGTTTAAACTCAAAATAAGCCCCGTAGGGGTATTTTGGTCATTTTAAAGGTTATAAAAGAGGTTTAATATAAATCTGAGTTTCAGGTCTGATTAAATCAGTAAAAATACTTAATTAAATAACTTATATCAGTAGGGTATTGCCTATATGTGAAATTTATCATTTATAACCAAACTATGCACCGAAGGGGCATTTTGGTAATTTCACATAAGCGTAAAAGGTCAAATTTGGAAATCTGAGTTTAAAACTTTTGCTTACTGTTAAAGTATATAAATTTACTAAAAATATCAGTAGGTATCAGGTCTTATATATAAAAATATAGTTTTTATACATACTATGCGTTAAAACGCGTAAAAAGGCGGTTTTAAGCGATTTCCGGGTTTTTAAAGAAAAGCTGATATGTTTACCATTCCAGAAAGCTTAAAATATTTTATTTATCATATAAAATCAGTAGCAAAAGGTTTGGGGTCAAAATGTTCTGTAAAACTCAATTTATAAGCCAAAAGGGCAAAACCGGCAATTACCGAATCAAGCCTAGAACCCTATGTTATGCTCAGCCTAAAAATAAATAAAAATCTTCAAAAATCCCAAATATTATTTTATATCAGTAGGTAAAAAGTTTGGTATCAAAAATTGGGTTTAGATAGGATATACGCTAATTACGCCGTTTAATTAATAAAAAGCTTTTCAATTACGCTAATGAGCATAACTTCTATTCTAGACCTCAAACTGATGTCAAATTTCAGGGAAAAGTCTATAAATCAGTAATAAAGATTACTGTCCTCTCACATTTTCAAAATTCTCGTTTTAGGGTCAAAAGGGCATAACGGTCAACATTTAGGCATTTAACGGAAACATGCATGAACTAGGATTTCTATGGAACCAAGTTGTATAACCTCGGAGGGTTATACTAACTTATAATATGGTCCTAATGGAATCCTAAGGCATATCTAAACTAAGCTAAATCGAGTCAGAACTGAAAGTCAAAGCAAAAGTCAACTTTTGCGACTTTCGGTTCCGAACCGAGCCTATACTTAGAATTGTCAGGTTGAACATGTTTAGACATGTTCAGCTAATATTTACCAAGTTATTAAAGTGATAAACTGATTTTATTGCCTTTATATCATTAGTTATAAATTTTAATTAAAAACTGATTATTTCGACCCGACAATTAACTAAGCAAACGTGGTAATTAGGAGGTGCCCTTTTGAGGGTTAAACACCTACCTAACTACGGTCATGTAGCCATGTTCGTTACGAACAATGGCTTAACCGTTTAAAAGTCAAAGCGTTTATCGAAACGCTTAACTTTTCGGCTATAACCGCTAAATAATTAACTAATGTACGAAGAAACACTTACAAAGGGTCCAAAGGACAGAAGGAGGTTCTCAAGAAGCTCAAGATCCTCCAAGAATTAGAGAACAAGCAGATTTGAAAGGGAGGTGCAAGTTGAAATGAAATGGGGGAAGGGTATTTATAGGTTTTTGAGGACCGTTAGGATCGTTCCTCGATAACCGTGATTCAATCTGAGCCATACACATCTTACCCATGGTTTCCTAATACAATGGGCAGCCCATAGAATGATATTTGTGAGTATGAAACCAGATTTGAACAAAAACCAGCAGATTACAGGCTGTCTGCAGCTGTTCTGCATCCAAACCAGCAAAACATAGTTTCAGAATGTACAATATCAGTCCCTGCACTTGTTAAAAGGCCTTTCTGAGGCGTATAAGGCCCGTTAACCTCATTTTAAGGCTCCACTATGATGTTTAAACATAGGGGACATGAAAAATGTTCAAAAAAATGTCGGATGTCGGTCCGTTTGGCCGTACGGTCACGTTGTTCGTCTAATTACGACGAAACACGAACGGACGCGAAAAACGATCCAAATTACGCGACGAGTGGAATTTTATTATGGCGATCACTAAAATAAAATATTTTAATGCTTACATAAATTTTTGGGTGTCCGGAGATATTCAGAATGCGAGATATGCGCAAAAGTGCAAACTTGTGCACTTTTTGACACTTTTAGTCCCTGCATGACATAAAAGTTTATTTTTGCGCAACAAACACCTCTAAGCCTATATCTAAGTTATAAAAAGGATAAGTAGGGTATGTTTAACTTATGTACATATTCCGGAAGGTCCGTTACCATACGATTCAACCTACTTTTGCAGTTTGACGCAATTAGTCCTTTAATTGCACATTGTAGCGCGAAATGTCATTTAATGATATCCAAGCCTCCTATGGCCCATAATGGGAATTCCCAAGCATATACTTAAATATTACTACGCTCTCGTTTTCCTAGATAATCACCGAAAGGCGTAGATTCAAAAGTTGACGCTTTAGGTCCCTCTATTGCGCAAACTTGCGCATTTCATCATTTAATAGCATTGAAGCCTCATCTAATCCATATTAGACATTCTTGAAAGTATTATTAAACATCACGATGCTTCGGAATCGCTAAAAGGTCATTCAGAGGTATAATTAAACATATTGACACTTTTAGCCCCTCTAACTTGCAAAGTTGCGCGTAACTTTACTTATAGGCATAAAAACCTTAGACGGCCATTATTTGGCATTCCCGAGAGTATAATTAAATATAATGAAGCTCTCGGTTTGTTAGAAGGTCACTCAGAGGTTAGAATTGATATGTTGACGCTTTTAACCCTTTATTACGCAAACCTTCAATTAATTACGCAAACGGCTACACTTAACCATCAAGTGGCACATTTGTGAATATAAACATCGTAAGAGGTTATTTAGAAACTTATTTTAGGTATGCTAACACTTCCAGTCCTTTCATAATCAAATTTTTCGATTTTTCGAAAAATTAGTCCATAAATTTCAATGTTTGACTTTATTAGGGTTCATTACACGTGTCAAGACTTCATTGGACGTGATTTTACGAGGCGTTACATCCTCACCCCCTTAAAAGAAATCTCAACCTTGAGATTTGTTAATGTAATGGAAGTACTCTTTGTCGCATAACAGACTTAACTTCCACAGCCTATTTGGGCCTCTAGAGGCATCCTAAATGACCTTTATAATAGGTTCATGTTTTCTTCCTTAGATTCTGATCCTGACGATCCTTAATCGATACGGGTTTCTTATCATATCATAGATACGTCTATCATTATGTGATAATGCTTCTCGACTTATTGGTGACATACATCCTTAAATCATTTGTGTGGGTCACACTGCGAGTTCCACCACGTTCCATAACTAGGTTTTAGTTTAAAAGATATTGACCTTTGATGTATTCGATTTTCCTCGAATGATCCTATATATAATTAGAGCTTAACTAGCCTGTTGTATAAAATTTTCAGTACACTCTTCTTAGAGCGATACTTTCAATTGAACCCTAGTCCTTATTAAGGACTTAAGAGGGTTGCGATTTTTATCAATCCTTGATTTTCCGCCGAATACTGACAACTTTCAGATCCTAGTAATTGGACTTACCAATTTATTGTCAAACAGTAAATGTTTAACATTCCATCTATACAAGGTCTCCAAAGGAGCAGCCTTGATGCTTATATAACAACTATCATAGAGAAGCTTATTCTAAGGTGAGATGGTTAATTCAACCACTAATTAAAAATAATCTTAAAGAATAACTAATCCTTGCAGCTAGTCGAACAAATCGAAGATCCTGGGCAACTGATGGCGATTCTTAATCGTTGCCTAATTAGGGTTGCGGTAATCAATGCATAAGCAAAATGAACCGTCTTTCTTAATTAATTATGCCGAATTCTCAGGATATTGAGTTAGGCTATACTAATCCTTTATTTTAAAACTTACTTAATCAGGGTTTCGATTATTCCATAATTGGTATTAGCCGCCTTGGGGATTTCATAACAATGCGGCCCTAAGTAGGATATAAATCTTAACTCTACTTACCTCTCAGGAGGTAAACAGGGTAATCTTAGGAGATGATAATCAAGATACAATGAGGCTACAGAGATTTTCCAAATCTCAGACTCCAGTTCATCCATCATTGCTTGTGTCAAATAAATGACACATTTATGTTACAATTCCACGAATTCCTTGATCGGGAACATTTACTTGGACAATTCTGTTCCGGATATCTTCTTTGAATACCATTATTTGACTTTAATACCGTATGACCATTGGAATATCTTTGTGGTTCCATGCATTAAACCTCCATACTGATCAGGCATGGAAGCAATCTATGGAACATATTAAGATACACCAATCCTCATATGGAGCTTTTGTCATACCATTTGGTATTCGAAATCGATAGAGATCAAAGAGATATCAAATATGTATGCGGATGCACTTCCTCCAGAGAGAGGATACCTCTAAAATTCTATGCCTGAAGGTTTCTGACAGGAACAGAATAAATGGTTCTTATGATTTCGCCTGTAAGTTTTACCCTTCACTTAATAACTATGGTTCTTATGAAAGATTTTAAAAGTTTGCTATACTTATAGTTTATGAAGGATTTGGAGCAAGTAGCATTCGGCTCTTTGAACTTTTTCACGATCTCCTTCACAGCTTTTCCAGCAGCTGCGTCTTATCATAGTTTGAAGAACATCCTTGGACTTCCTAAGGTTTACAATTGTAGTATCATTAGCATGCGTCGCATCATCCGTGGCGTGACTGACTGATGTCTTATCCGAGTTTGTCATACTCAAGATTTGGTTCCTATTACTAAATGAATAAATTTCTTGGTTGCGATCCGACAACTGCTATTCATCATCCTGATGGCCTTATATACTAACCATGGTTTCATTAAACCATACATGCCAATATAGCATTAACATTCTTAATGAATGTTATTTAATATATATCAATATCACTTAGCCTAGGTCACAAAAGACCATCAATGGCATTTAAGGGTTGGACCTAGTCCATCACCTTTTTGACAGGGGATCAAAATGTCATATCTGTCTTTATTATATTGATGATTTTGGATAGCTTGAAAGCTTGCCATAAGGATATCAGAAAAGAGTGATTCCTAATAGATATAAGATATCGATCTAAGGTTTGTTGGAGCATTCTCTAAAGTATCATCGGCCAATTTCTATCTCGCATTTAAATGACCGGAGTCCCAATCAGGCGGAGACAACAGTTCTCAACATTTATCATTCATTATAGAATCATATGTGCCAGTATCAAATAAATTTATGCATAAACTTCTTGATAAAGGAAGGTACCTGCTATATCGTCATCATTCTGCATCATCTCCTGGTTGTTCCTCTGGAAGTCTCATGCATTTGTTCCCTTGGCCTCTCCAGGCTTCCTTATAAGTTTTGGGCAGTTGGTTTTGATGTGCCCTTCCTTGTTACAATTGTAACATGTCGCGTTCTTCAACTCCTTGCAATCTAAAGTTTTGTGACCCTTGGTCTTGCAAATTCCACACAATTTAGCACTTGGGTCAATCGTACATTTTCCAGAATGTTGTTTTCTGCAGTTACTGCATTTGGGCTTGTTATTGAACTGACTCGAGTTTTTCCTAAACTCGGAATCTTTCTTATACTCAGAACTTCCCTTCTTCTTCTTGTCAGATCAATGAGAGTTCTCCTCCTCTCTTTCACGCTTTCCATCTCCAGAGGCTTTGGCAGCCTTGTTTCTGACCACATCGAGTGTGAGAGATAGCGACAGATCTGCCACTGACCTGAAAGTAGTAGGTCTCGATGCTTTCACACTTGCCTTTATTTTTGGGGCTAGACCCCCAATAAAGCGAGCTATTCGCTTTGGTTCCGGTGTGATAAAGTAAGGAACCAACCGAGACATAGTATTGAAACTTGTAAGATATGTCTGACAATCTAGGTTCTTCATGACCAATGTCAAGAATTCAGTCTCGATTTTCTCAACTTCATGTTGAGGACAGTAATTTTCTTTGATAAGAGTAGCAAACTGATCCCATGTCAGATTATATAATGGGATCTTCCCCGTAGCTTGGATTAGTGACCTCCACCAAGCTAGAGCTTCTCCTTTAAAAGATTGTGAAACAAACTTCACAATGTCTTGCTCTGCACATCCACTAATATCAACAACAGTGTCCATCTCATCGAGCCATGTCATGCAGTCGATGGCTCCTTTTTCCCCAGTGAAAGCCCTGGGTTTACACGAAACAAAGTATTTGTAGGAGCAACCCTTATCACGGGGTCCTTGATTCAGCATTATCTTTTGAGACGGATCACTATGATGATTTGAAGAGTGACGATCGTCATCTTCTTTCTTGGGTTCATCCTTCTTGGGAGGTGGCTTTGAATGCGGTGTAGATAGGGTCCTACTTCGAGTCCCACTATATTCTTCGTATTGCCGCTCTAAGGCCTTTGTAACAGCGTCGTCTACTAACGCTTTTAGTTCAGCACCCGTTATATTAATTCGGGCGTTATCATTGTTCTCCCTTGGGTGACTATTAATTTCATCTGAGTCGGCCATTTTAATTTAACTGTTACATAAGACAATGACAATAGTTTATTTGGGAGTTTATCATAGAATTGTCTTTTATGGCAATTCATTAACCACGGTAAACAGAGACCAGCTTTGGTTAATTTGTTAATCATATTTATTTAGGATTTTTATTATAATTTATCCTAACTATAAAAACAATAACAGTTTTAGTAGCGGCACAACAGGCCTAGTCATAGGGACAGACTTGAATTTATAAGCCATGATCGTTTGGGATCGAGGCATTTAAGGTTTGAGCATAGTCGGTTGCTTTTCTTGACAGAGAGTCGAAGACTACAACTGCCTTTTGTCTTTTAGGACAATAGATATAGCCCGTGGGCATTTCCCTTCTGAGGGATGTTTATGATATGATCATCTTTTCAGACGCTATTAGTCAAGATCGTTTGGATCATACCGACTATTATGCTTGGACATGGTCCAACATTTTTAGGCAGGAGGTCAAAGACCACCATTGTCGTTGTCTTATCGGACAACAAGTTTAGCCCGTAGGCACTTCATCACTAACGGATGTTTATAATATGTTCATCTTATAGGATGACATAAGCCATGATTTCTAGATCATTAGGCCAAATCAGGAAATTTGAAAATTTCCAATATTGTGATTTTCTCGGATCACTTTTGTCAAGAGTGTTTAACACGTTCTCAGGTGTTTAACAATATGATCATCTTTATTAGATGATTTAAGCCATGATTTCTAAATCACTAGGCTAAAAAAAAAATTGGAAGAATCCAATATAAGGATGACTGTTGTGATTTTCTAACACGTTCTTAGGTGTTAATAAGGATTTGAATATCTTTAATAGGTCTTACCATCTTGGCCATGTCTTAAAATAATACGTGGCTAGGTCTTGTCCTTTTTAGATTTTGCCATTTTATTATAATGGTAGATCTTATAAAAGGAATGTATTTTTCATTTGTTTCATTTTTCATGCTTAGAATGAAAATTTTTAAATTTAATCATTCAACTATAAATTTAAAAGTATAGATGTGCTCTAAACGGGACTTGAAAGGAATAACGTTGTCCTCGAAGGGGCTGAAAGGTAAATATGTCCTTATAAGGACTATTAAAGAAACGATCTTTAGCAAAAGTAGTTTTCTTCTTCACTTTACTTTCGAATGTTCTCTCCCTGGATGCTCATTTCATTCTCGCCGCGGTACGAAGCTCATCATTTCTAGGCTCCGGATGTGGAGAATTTCTAATACAGCTTCTTCGCTTGGCGACATATCCAATATAAAAAAAATTGGAAGCAAAATTTACAGATTAGGATTGGGAGTATTCCTATGTTAAGTCTAGACTCAGAAAGTTTAAGGAATGTGCTACTGTGTCATTAAGATTAAACACAAAAGGCTAGTGTTTAATTAACTCAATGTTGGCTCTGATACCAACCTGTCACACCCCGATATTTCCACATTTGACCGGTGGGCCCGGTGGGGAGTATCGTGACGTAGTTGATATCATCATAGTCAAACAACACAATATATAAATGCACAGCGGAAGCAGAAGATAAATATATTACAATCCGAATATAAAGTAATATCAAAGTATTACAACGGAAAGTAAAGGATCCACAGGCGGATCAAATAAAAGAAAAACTGTTCAACAGACTTCAGGCATCTAGAACTTGCAAGATTCCTTATTAACGCCCTGAGCTTCCAGCCAATTACGTTCAGTACCTGTCACTTAACCTTTTTGGAAAATACGTCAGTTTACACTGGTAAATACAATTAACTGACTCATTTTGGAAAAGAGTTTGTAAATTGATTTGAATGCACGAGGCACAAAATATCTTTTATAACTTGGGACAATCTTATTAATAAAAATCTTGTATCCGATTTACATGTTTGTCCTACATTTAGGGCCGGTGATTATACAATACAAGCCGGTCAAGATTAATCGACACACCATAAATATAACTCACAAGAAGACACCTTACGAGTGAGTATATCTTTTACATACGCAACAGAAGGTGTTATGCCTACACCTTGTGCTTAAGTTATGGCCATTCACTTTTTAAATGAGCCAAGGATATCCAGGACACGGTCATCAACCCCCAATGTTATTTGTTATCAATCAATACAGATTAAAACGGGATTATTCAATTTAATCATCTCCGATTAAAAGGTTTCTACACCCGACCAAGCGGTATATTTTTATAATACCGTATCCCAAGCCCGTATAAGGGAAAATAAGTTAAAAGTATTTACCTGAGCTAGCAATGCAATTTATACTCAACCGTATATTCTAATCAGCAAGCACAAGTACTTCTACTGGGGCTCTCAATCTGGAACGAAGGTTTTATTAACCTATTAGATTCCTAACGGGTCTTATTTAAGCCGTAACTCAGACCGGTTAGTTTTAAAGAAAGGTTTACGGTTCAAAACGCATGATTAAGCGAAGACCGGAATAGGATGTGATTTAGACCCGACAAGTTTGGAGACTTGTGTAATATGGGTAAACTAAACACATTCTGGATTTTGAGATAAAAACGATAACGTTTGACCCGTTTCGGCTAATTTATGCAAACTAGTTACATAAACCGAACCGAACGCGAATAACGCATGACGGGTAATCATAAGAGTTATATACAGGTTTCCTAAGTTAATATGCCTTAAATATGTTATGATATCAGTAGGATATCTTCCATTATGCCCAAAACGAGTTTAAACTCAAAATAAGCCCCGTAGGGGTATTTTGGTCATTTTAAAGGTTATAAAAGAGGTTTAATATAAATCTGAGTTTCAGGTCTGATTAAATCAGTAAAAATACTTAATTAAATAACTTATATCAGTAGGGTATTGCCTATATGTGAAATTTATCATTTATAACCAAACTATGCACCGAAGGGGCATTTTGGTAATTTCACATAAGCTTAAAAGGTCAAATTTGGAAATATGAGTTTAAAACTTTTGCTTACTGTTAAAGTATATAAATTTACTAAAAATATCAGTAGGTATCAGGTCTTATATATAAAAATATAGTTTTTATACATACTATGCGTTAAAACGCGTAAAAAGGCGGTTTTAAGCGATTTCCGGGTTTTTAAAGAAAAGCTGATATGTTTACCATTCCAGAAAGCTTAAAATATTTTATTTATCATATAAAATCAGTAGCAAAAGGTTTGGGGTCAAAATGTTCTGTAAAACTCAATTTATAAGCCAAAAGGGCAAAACCGGCAATTACCGAATCAAGCCTAGAACCCTATGTTATGCTCAGCCTAAAAATAAATAAAAATCTTCAAAAATCCCAAATATTATTTTATATCAGTAGGTAAAAAGTTTGGTATCAAAAATTGGGTTTAGATAGGATATACGCTAATTACGCCGTTTAATTAATAAAAAGCTTTTCAATTACGCTAATGAGCATAACTTCTATTCTAGACCACAAACTGATGTCAAATTTCAGGGAGAAGTCTATAAATCAGTAATAAAGATTACTGTCCTCTCACATTTTCAAAATTCTCGTTTTAGGGTCAAAAGGGCATAACGGTCAACATTTAGGCATTTAACGGAAACATGCATGAACTAGGATTTCTATGGAACCAAGTTGTATAACCTCGGAGGGTTATACTAACTTATAATATGGTCCTAATGGAATCCTAAGGCATATCTAAACTAAGCTAAATCGGGTCAGAACTGAAAGTCAAAGCAAAAGTCAACTTTTGCGACTTTCGGTTCCGAACCGAGCCTATACTTAGAATTGTCAGGTTGAACATGTTTAGACATGTTCAACTAATATTTACCAAGTTATTAAAGTGATAAGATTTTATTGCCTTTATATCATTAGTTATAAATTTTAATTAAAAACTGATTATTTCGACCCGACAATTAACTAAGCAAACGTGGTAATTAGGAGGTGCCCTTTTGAGGGTTAAACACCCACCTAATTACGGTCACGTAGCCATGTTCCTTACGAACAATGGCTTAACCGTTTAAAAGTCAAAGCGTTTATCGAAACGCTTGACTTTTCGGCTATAACCGCTAAATAATTAACTAATGTACGAAGAAACACTTACAAATGGTCCAAAGGACAGAAGGAGGTTCTCAAGAAGCTCAAGATCCTCCAAGAATTAGAGAACAAGCAGATTTGAAAGGGAGGTGCAAGTTGAAATGAAATGGGGGAAGGGTATTTATAGGTTTTTGAGGACCGTTAGGATCGTTCCTCGATAACCGTGATTCAATCTGAGCCATACACATCTTACCCATGGTTTCCTAATACAATGGGCAGCCCATAGAATGATATTTGTGAGTATGAAACCAGATTTGAACAAAAACCAGCAGATTATAGGCTGTCTGCAGCTGTTCTGCATCCAAACCAGCAAAACATAGTTTCAGAATGTACAATATCAGTCCCTGCACTTGTTAAAAGGCCTTTCTGACGCGTATAAGGCCCGTTAACCTCATTTTAAGGCTCCACTATGATGTTTAAACATAGGGGACATGAAACATGTTCAAAAACATGTCGGATGTCGGTCCGTTTGGCCGTACGGTCACGTTGTTCGTCTAATTACGACGAAACACGAACGGACGCGAAAAACGATCCAACTTACACGACGAGTGGAATTTTATTATGGCGATCACTAAAATAAAATATTTTAATGCTTACATAAATTTTTGGGTGTCTGGAGATATTCAGAATGCGAGATATGCGCAAAAGTGCAAACTTGTGCACTTTTTGACACTTTTAGTCCCTGCATGACATAAAAGTTTATTTTTGCGCACCAAACACCTCTAAGCCTATATCTAAGTTATAAAAAGGATAAGTAGGGTATGTTTAACTTATGTACATATTCCGGAAGGTCCGTTACCATACGATTCGACCTACTTTTGCAGTTTGACGCAATTAGTCCTTTAATTGCGCATTGTAGCGCGAAATGTCATTTAATGATATCCAAGCCTCCTATGGCCCATAATGGGCATTCCCAAGAATATACTTAAATATTACTACGCTCTCGTTCGCCTAGATAATCACCGAAAGACGTAGATTCAAAAGTTGACGCTTTAGGTCCCTCTATTGCGCAAACTTGCACATTTCATCATTTAATAGCATTGAAGCCTCATCTAATCCATATTAGACATTCTTGAAAGTATTATCAAACATCACGATGCTTTGGAATCGCTAAAAGGTCATTCAGAGGTATAATTAAACATATTGACACTTTTAGCCCCTCTAACTTGCAAAGTTGCGCGTAACTTTACTTATAGGCATAAAAACCTTAGACGGCCATTATTTGGCATTCCCGAGAGTATAATTAAATATCATGAAGCTCTCGGTTTGTTAGAAGGTCACTCAGAGGTTAGAATTGATATGTTGACGCTTTTAACCCTTTATTACGCAAACCTTCAATTAATTACGCAAACGGCTACACTTAACCATCAAGTGGCACATTTGTGAATATAAACATCGTAAGAGGTTATTTAGAAACTTATTTTAGGTATGCTAACACTTCCGGTCCTTTCATAATCAAAGTTTTCGATTTTTCAAAAAATTAGTCCATAAATTTCAATGTTTGACTTTATTAGGGTTCATTACACGTGTCAAGACTTCATTGGACGTGATTTTACGAGGTGTTACAGTAATCAATGCACATACGCATTGATCCATCCTTCTTCTTGACAAACAAGATTGGTGTTCCCCATGGCGATGAACTAGGCTGTATGAAACCTTTCTCCAGAAGTTCGTCCAATTGTTTCTTCAGTTCTTGCATCTCCGCTGGTGCTAAACGGTAAGGTGCCTTGGCAATCGGTGCTGTCCTGGTATTAGGTGAATTCTGAATTCAACCTCTCTAGCTGGCGTTAATCCAGGTAACTCTTCTGGGAAAACATCTGAGAACTTAGATACTACGGGAATATCTTTTAATTCTTTTCCTTTAGTGTTAATGATTATGGAAGTCATATATACTAGTGATCCTTTCCTTGCACAACTTGCTGTTTTCATCACAGAGATGAATTTTGTGGACCTAGTTGGCTTATCTCCTTTAATTATGATATTTTCTCCTTTTGGTGAATTTACTTGTACTGACTTTTGATCACATAGAATACTAGCGTGATTAGCTACTAACCAGTCCATCCCTAATACGATATCAAATCCAGCCAGATTCATTGGATAAAGGTTAGCAATAAAATTTTGGTTTAAAATTTCTATTCTTGCTCCCTGCAAGATTTCAGTAATTTTAATGGATTCTCCATTTTCCGTTTCTACCAGACATTCTTGTTGAAGTTTAGTTAATGGTTGATTGAGAAGTTTGCAGAACGAAGTATTAAAAAAACTTTGGTTTGCACCCGAGTCAAATAATAATTTTGCAAAAATATCATTAACTAAAAACGTACCGGAAATCACATCCGGAATCATCTTGGCTTCTTCAGCTGTCAGAACAAATGCTCGAGCATTCTTGGTAGTTTTGTTGTTTGTTGCTGGAGCTAGTTTCGGACAGTTCGGTTTGATATGCCCAGTCTCTCCACAGTTGAAGCATAGCTTATTGCTGGGTTTCTTCCTGCAGTCTTCTTCCTTGTGTCCAGACATTTTGCAGAAGTTGCAGTATATTGAACATCTTCCTAAATGCTTCTTCTTGCAATACTTACAGTAAGGTGTAGAAGTAGAAGCTGTACTTTTCCCATGGTAGTTATTTCCATAACGAAATTCTTGGGTATGTCTTTGAGCTAGGTTCTTTCTCTGGTTTTCTTCTTACGTACATACCAACTCATCAGTCAAGGTATTGGCTAATTCTACTGCTTCTTCTATGGTTTGTGGCCTAGCTATCCTGACTACGTGTTTGATTTCACTAATTAATCCCCAGATGTAACGGGAGATTAATACTGGTTCTGGTGAGGCTAGGGTTGGCACTATTCTAGCATATTCGAAGAATATGGTAGTGTAACCCTTGCAGTCTATTCCGGTCATTTTAAGATTTAAGAACTTATTAGCGATTTGTTCTTTTTCATGAGGAGGATAAAATTTCCTTTCAACTATATCCTTAAAGTCAGTCCATTCCATATTATAAATTTTATCACTTCCTCTAGACTGGAGAATGATATTCCACTATTCTAAGGCTGCATTCTTAAAAAGATTAGAAGCAAACATAATCTTATCTTCATCTGCACATTTGCTTATTTTTAAGACTGCCTCTGTCTTTTTTATCCAACGTAAAGCTGCAATGGCTCCTTTATTGCCAGAGAATTCTATTGGTTTGCAAGACTAGAATTCTTTGTAAGAACAACCATATGACATGGTTCTTCTTCTTTTTGGAATTTGTAGTTGGAGTAGCGGTCCTTATTTACGCTGTGACTTGGTTCACTAGGTGGTCGTTTACTTCCACTTTTATTATTTTCTGCTTCTTTAATAGACTTGATAATATATGGCATAGCATCTATAATTCCTTGTGCTACTATATGTTGGATGTCACTGTTATCTACTTGGTTTCCATTATTATCATTATTCTGGTTTTCCTGATTTACTTCGTTGTCCATCTGGATTATAAACATTTATCAGGTATTAATTTCACAGAATAAAATTTAATACAAACAATCAGGCAAACAAGTTAATAAAAAACGTCGAACATTGCGACTTTTACTTTTTTTCATATATATATATATATATATATTACAATCTACAACTGAAATTTAAACACACTACTAGTTATGCATCGATAGGTATTAGGTTACCTATTTTAGTTAATTTGATATATATATTATTATTATTTTTTCAAACTACACACATTTGTGTATATATATATATTCATCCAGAATTGCATTTCTCGCTCGTCGTATTTCCAAACGAGCTTTTCTCTTATCTGTCTTATCCTTTCTCCTCCTTCTATCAGTTCTTCACCATATGTGCGGAGTTCCTGCACATTCTCGTCACTCATGGGTGGTCGTGGTGCGGGTACTGGGTCAGAGTACTGAGGTATCGATTCTCATATGGGTACGGGTTGTTTAATATCTCCTGAACATACTGATCGTTATCCCAATACGGATCTAAAGGATTAAGGTTGGTATACTGTGCTATGGGATTTGGTATTGGTTCTTCCTAAGGATAGAGTTCCTGATAATCCTTATGGTCATCTTCCCATGGATCATACACTAGAGGATTAGGTGCTGGGATTCTATCTCCATTGGTTGTGTTGGAAATAGTGGCAATGGTTGTGGTGCAACTATCTGATCAAGGTTTGGATCTGGTTGCAGTGGTGGCTAGCATATGAAAGTTTGCCAACTGTCTATTAACTGCCTCCTGAGTTTGGGCATTCACTTCCCTATTGGTTGCTGCTAACGCTCTTTGTTGTTATAACGTTTTCATCCTCTTTCGCCTCTCACGTGCTCCCCTACTGAACCATGCTCTCTTTTTCGGAGGGAACGGTTCTTCGGATTGCACTTTAAAGATGAAAATTCCCTCTTCAGTATCAGCAGAATACCCCGAAGGAGTAGCTTGTGACGAGGTATCTTCACTCTTGGGGGAACTAGCTAGCTGATGGTAAGCATCAGACGTACCTTGCTCACTCATATGGTAAACTAACAGATTGTCAAATAACATAAAATAATAATATACATATATACACATAATCACATTGATTATTTCCTAACATAATTGATAAAATATTGGTGTCAGCAGAACACTTTTGTGGCTTAGACCAGTGGCTGTAGCTCTGATACCACCTCCTGTCGCAACCCCCGACCCCTTGACCCGAGGGGCGGGCGGCCGTGAGCTTGCATAGAGCCGGTAGTATCGGTGTTTATTAATTTGGCGGCGGAAATTAACATCAGGACCGTAGTTATGAAATAATTTATCAGAGTTAAAACACCACATTTTTATAAATAATAAATACATGGGGAAAAAACCCAAGTTTCCATTACAATATGTTTATAGGGATAAACCCTAATTTATTGAAATAAAACTTCATTCGTTATTTAGGTAACTTTTATAGCCACTTTTCCAAGCCTTCAGTGCTCTCCAGCTGGCTTCTAATTGGCTTTCACATTTTGTTACCTGAAACGCGTTTTAAAAACATTTTATCAACAATAAATACTGGCGAGTGCATCCCAATTTAAGCAAAACAAGCTTTTATCATTTTACAGTATCGAGGGCGATTACAATGTTTATATCTACCCAATTACCACCCATGGTACTGTCAATCCTGACTTGTGGTCATGCTACTATTCACAATATAATAATAAGTAATGTATACAAAACCCCAACATACCGACAGTAATTGTAGAATACATAGACTCAATCACTGTTATCATAGTTTCAAACATTTGAGGTTTGTATAAAAAGGTTTACAAAAAAATAGATGTACTCACTTTGCTGATTTAGATAATACTACTACTTTTTGGTGACTTTCTGGTTATAATCTATTAAAATTAAACAATGCACATGTGTTAGTAAAATAACTCAATTTACATTAGCCATACCCCCGAGACAGAACTCCAACGACTGAGTCAGGCAGAGCTTTGACATGCGTTACGGAGCCCTGGATCAATCGGGTAGAGTAACTAATACATAACCGGGGGTTATAATACTTACAACGAGGCAGAGCTTCGCTTTTTAGGGGTATTATATCGAGCAACACTTTGCTATAATAGGGACTTTGAGATATAGAAAAAAAATGAGCAAATGAAACTGAAGTCGAGACCTTAATTTATTGGTCTGATCATGGTTCTCTCGCGCCCCGCGAGAGATAGAAGGCAAGGCCTTCGCGGCCCGCGAGGCCACTAGGCTAGGGCCTAGCTTGGTCGAGTCAATGACTAAGAATATGGTATTGTTAAATAGTAATTCGGCCTAGTTAATAAAAATTAATACACAATTTTGGAATAAGACTAAGGATAACTTATTTTAGGATTCTATTTACGTTTTAAATACAAATTTTAAAGGACATAAATGAAACTCATTATGAGTATAATAACTTGATTGGTATTTACTAGTTCCTTAATCAAATTACCTCCGTAATTAGATTTTATAGATTCAAAATTAGTCAAAGAGAAGAATATAAGTTGGTGTTATAACTTTCTTAAATTTGGAATTTAATAAATGATAAATAGATATAAAAGAATGCTTGAAACCGATTTACAATAAATAAAACCTCCCATAAATAACATATTTCAAAATTATAGATAACTAAATAATAGTGTTGTTATTATTTTTTGAATCTATCCACAAATAACAAATGTAAATTCCAAAACAAAAAAAAAAATTTAAAACATACAACAATCTTTAAAAACATGGATGAAAACTTGAACAATCTAAGACATAAATATTGTTATTGTTAGTAAAAACTATGAATTAATGCATAAGATACGTTTTTTACTTCTTTTAGAGTCTGCCAAACTAAAAATGTGGAGAATAAAAAAACAAATATTGATAACAGAAACCATTATCTATAAAAAAACATGTAAATAATTAAACAATTCATATCACAAAACCTTTTGTTATGCTAAAATCATATGATCATGAAACATGGACGACAAACATAAACATATTAATTTGAAAAAAAAAACAATAACACACGTTTAAACTAATCGAATAATAGTCGTACCCGTGAGTAGTGGCATCGATTAGAGTTTGATTACAAATTAAAACAGAAAAACACATTATTAACTTGAAATAATAAATATAATACATAAATAACAAACATGAAGAACATACAACCAACATGTTAGCTCGATTGAACAATATTCGTCAATTTTTATGTCCGATTTAGGCTTTCAGTATTAAAAAACATTATCAACTTCGATTAACAAAGAAGAATACATAAACACCAAACACAAACCACATATCTCTGATCTTGTTAGCCGAATAAAGAAGATGATGGAGAATAAGTTGGTTATGGTTTACATAATACAAAACAAAATAAAAATTAAACGTCAATAACTTCGATAAACATCACATGATACATAAACATCACAAATATAACACTTATCTGTAATCTTCTTCGTCGGATCTAAAAGAAAGAAGAAGAAACAATGTTAATCGAATTCGAGTAAAATAATATATAAATAGAGAATCTACATACAATCTATCACATACACAAACATATATAAAGATCAAGATTTACCTTGAATGTTGTTTGTTAAATCATGCAGCGGATCAAGGAAGAGAAGTTAGGTTTGGGAGAGAAATTGAGGGAGAGAATGTTGGTGGAAAAGAGATATTGAGGGTGTTTGTGTTAGCTTATTTTGGAAGAACTTATAACTTATTGGCTTATAAAAGTTAATAAGTTGTTTTTATAGTGTTTGGGTTATAGCTCATTTAAGTTGTTTTTATGTGTTGAGAAGTTAAAAATGATAAGTTAGTATTTATAACTTATAACTTATGACTTATATAAGTTAATAAGTTGTTTTTAGAAGGAATCCCAAACACCCCTATTATGATCTCAATTATTGAAAAAAAATCATGTTACCATTCAATATTTGAGAAAGAGAATGAATAAATCAATATTTTCCAAAAATAAAATTTTCAAAAATAAACCTTCTAGAGAGTTGCTCATATGCACTCCTTCCAAAATTACCTTAAGGTTCTACCACAATATGTCAAGTGTCCTAAATCTATCTCATTTATTATATTATATAGATATAGATATAGATAATTAGGAGATGCTACATTTCATTGACGGATTTCCTGTGATGTGTTCGTCATTGAAAATCATTTAGGGGGTGTTTGTTTTTTGTGAAAAGTACTTTTGGACCTCTTATGTCTTCCCCATGTAAACCACGCGCAGACGTATGAGTCCGCACAGTGTTTGTTTTTTGGAAGTGATTTCATTAAAAAAGGTCTTCTAGACCTCTTTTCCACGAAGATGTGGACTCCCCTCTTCTCACCTCTTCTCATCTCCTCCTTCTGCTCTTTCAAAACAAGACTTCTCAAAACCCTAACACCTTCCTTCTAGCCGACACCACCACCTCCTCCGTCATTTCTCTTACCCCCTCTCATTTCTATCAAAACCCTAGCCACCACACCTTTTTCTACCCTCACACCCACACATTGTTGCAACCAGCTTGAGAGATAGGCGAGACGGAGAGAGGGTCACGGTGATAGTGGAAGCCGACCGACCATCCTCCATAACCACACTGATGCGTGTAACGGAGCTCAGTAGCATAACCTTTAACGGCGACTGAGAGGGTGTGGGGTTCCAGATCAGGCATTGGCTTGAGTTTATTCAGGGAGGATGGGTCGGCTTGTTCATCAATTGGAGTTGGTGGTTGTTGGGTATGTTTACGTCTTCATCAAATCAGATGAGGGTTGGTCGTATGAACGCTTCTTCGGTAAGATCCTTGTTTAAATCTTTCGGTTGGTTAATTGGTGTGGTGTGTTTTGTGGATTTGATTGTTGAATTGTTTAATTAGTTTCTTGTTTTTGAGAGTTTTGTTATGATTGATTGAAAAATTGATCATGTTAAACTGTGAGAATTGTTCGGAATTTTCAGCAGATCTTTGCTTTGTTAAGTTAAAAAACAAACAGTCTTCCTTTTGCAGACTGCAGAGGTTTGGTCCATCTCTTCAGCTGCAGATGTCTGTAGATATGGTCCGCAGACTGCAGACGTTTTACCTCTGAAAAAACAAACAGCACCTTAGTTTATAGTGAGTTTTGATACACGTGTTTTATGGTTAGAATATTGATTAAAATTATATATTACAAATGGTAACAACAAATTAGAAAACAATACTTTTAATGTCTAATCAAATTAAAGCACGCTTAAATAGTTATAACTATAGAAGTATTTTAATTATTATAATTACAAATGAAACTCATGCATATTTTAAAAAAGAAAATTTATAGAGAAAATTTCACTTTTTGTCCTTTATGTTTGTACTGAATTTTGAAACGTGCCCTTTAAAAGTTTTAGTTTCAGTTTATGTCCAAAAAAACACATGTTTTGTATCACTTTATGTCCTTTACACCAAACTGAGTTAAATTACTCAGTTAGGTTTATTTAATGCAAGGGTATAATTGTCATTTCATGTTTTTACTTTACTTATCGCCCTTTTATAACCCATTTATCTTCTTCCTCAATTGGGTTAGGGTTTCAAATCCCTTCATCTACATCTTCTTCCTCGGTCCAGCTAGCCCTAGCTTTGAGCGTGTCCAACTCGGACTCCAGCAGTGATTATTCGGATAGTGATCATGTGGTTGATAGAGGTGTGATGGTGCTGCTGATAAGTTGTCTCGGCAGTATTGGGTGAGTTGAGTATTGTTGTTTAAAAACAAATAAAACCCACAACCCAACCATCTCTCTCTCTAAAAGTGCAGACTTTCTTCTCTCTCTCTCTCATTCTGTCTCTCTCTCCTAGCCATGACCATCACCACCACCACCCCACCATAACTACCCAGCCACCACCACTACTACAACCACCTCCACGCAACAACCATCACCAGCCGGCCACGACCACTACAACCACCATGACGCAACCACCACCACCACGCAACCACCACCAAGCCTGATTCAGTCATTTCCACCACTATAACCCCCACCACGGAAACACCACCACTACAACCGCCACCACACAACCTAATCCAGCCAGATCCCGTCAAAGTCGCCTGAGCTCGATCCACACTGATTCAACCAGATCCCGTCGCCGTCATCAATCCACACTGATTCGACTGTATGTTGTTTATGTTTGCCGCCGCCTGAGCTCGAGATCCCGTCGACCACTCATCGTTCTCTCTATGGGTTTTTCTGTTGGTGGTGAGTAAATATGTGGGGGTTAGGGATCTTTGTTGTGTTTGAATTTGAGGTTTTTGTTGTGTTTGAATTGGGGGTTTCGTAGTTTAAATCCATATTGGGGGTTTGTTTGGGGGTTAGTAGCTTGAATCTAGATTAGGGATTGAATATGGATTTGAATTAATCTGGCTTGGATGTTGCAGGTCTTGAGATGGTGGTGGTGGTTGTAGGATATGGGTCCGTCGCTGGGAAGAGAGAAACGAGTGGTGATTCTTGGTCACCGAAGGTAGGTGGTGGTGGTGACCGGAGTTCTTGGTGAAGGGATTTGAAACCCTAACCTAATTGAGGAAGAAGATGAAGAAAGGGGTTATAAAGGGGCGATGAGTAAAGTAAAAACATGAAATGACAATTATACCCTTGCATTAAATAAACCTAACTGAGTAATTTAACTCAGTTTGGTGTAAAGGACATAAAGCGATACAAAACATGTGTTTTTTGGACATAAACTGAAACTAAAACTTTTAAAGGGCACGTTTCAAAATTCAGTATAAACATAAAGGACAAAAAGTGAAATTTTCTCAAATTTATATTGGTAAACATGGAAAGCATGTGTGTAAAATTCAATTGGAACTCAAATTTGAATTTTAGATTCTCCTATAGAAATCCATATGAATTTAAGAATCATTGTTCAACATAAAAACTTTGGTTACAAAAAAGATAAAATATCATATGTGGATCAGTTGGTCAAATCAAAGTCTTTAAACATCCGAGTTTAGAATGGAAGGTCTTGAATTTAAGCCACACATACGAGTGAGATTAAAGAAATTTGCCACTAAAAAAAATCTAATGCATTCAACAGGAAAACTAGGGATAAGCTCGGTTAGCGGTACCGAAAATCGCTAAATACGAGTACCCGAGACCAATTTTGAAAATGTTTGGTACGATATTGTAAGGTACCGGTATTTGTATGTAAAATTCGGTAAAATATCGGTACCATAGCGAACCAAAAATTCCGGTACCGAAAATGCCAAAACATGGATACCGAATCGGTACCAAAAAATTTTTAGTATGAGAAATTTTGTACTTGTACCAAATCCTAAATGCTCATCCCTAGAAAAAACTATAGTTATTAAATAATAATAAATTAGCATGTGAGCTAGCGAAGAGATTGAGTCGATTACAATAACCAACATCACCAAAACAAAGTGTAATCATCATCAATTAAATATGCACAAACAATTGTTAACGGACGGGTGAATTGCGTATTTCCCCTTATAAAACTGTTTTATTGTATATTTACCCAATTCAAAGTTAATATTGCATATATCCCCTTCTTTAACTAAGACATTTGCAAATTCACCCATTTTGATTTATTTTATTAAAAATAATATATATAATGACTATTTTACCCTTAGTTTTACTAAAACTTAAAAAAATTGTATATTTACCCATTTTTACTAGTTTTGTGTCTCTTTCACAATAGTTGTCTACATTTCGCTACTTAGTTTGTTTCGTTTCTTGTGTCTTTACTAAGATATTTCAGTTTGCGTTTTTTTATTATTTCATGAGCCAGAAAAATGAATTCGTTGTTTGTATACGTGTAACCTTAGAAGCGAAACTTGCCATAATTCCGCAAACCTAGTCAATCAAAGTTCGTTTTGGGGGTGGGGGTCGCCCCCTCCCGCCCCTTAAAAGTTTCGCCCATGCCGATTAATCCCAGAATTCCGCAAACATAGTCAATCAAAGTTCGTTTCCTCTGCTGTTGGTGATTTAATCCTTTAGATATCAAAATCAAATCACAAAAAAAAGACTACGAAAAAATGATGGGACCAATATTAAGGTTTACCTAACAAAAAAAAACACATGTAAAATGGAACTGTAAGCCGAGATTTGTGAATGATCGGCGAAGAAAAACAAAGGAAGAAATCCTTCTTTTCTATGAATCAGATCCAATCGTTTGACTTTTGAAATTAATTAATTTATTGTATTCAATTTTAAGAAATTGAATCATGCTAAACATGAGTATATAGTGCTATTGAATTAGGCTATTGCACCAACATACGCATAAACATGAGCATATGGTGCTATTGAATCATGCTATTGCAATATGTAATCACAGACTAAAAGGGAATCACACATGCTATTGCAATCTGTAATCATAGCCTAACAAACCCTAACCACTGAACAATCTGTAAGGAGGAGAACGGAACACTCGGGGTCGGCTAAGAACCAATTGATTATAGTTGAATCGGCGAACCAAACGAGAACGATAGGGATACTTTAATCGCCGGAGAAGGATCAACGGGAAGGACATTTCAATCGCCAGAGAAGGATAACCACATGAGAGTGGAGTAATCGTCAAGAGAGAGGAGGAGAATGAACAGTCTATGGCTGGAAAATGACAATTCCAGTGTATACTTGAAAAGGGCAGTTTAGTCATAATAAAAAAGAATAACTAGGTTGGGGAAATATGCAATTAAAATATGTGATTGGGTAAATATGCAATTGAAGTGCTATTAGAAGGGGAAATGTGCAATTATATATATTATAGACAGCGTGAAATCCAACCGCTTTCAGAATTCATCTCAACCGTTGAATCTCTTCAAAATCAAATCCTAGCCGTGTAAACTCAAAAAAAAACTGAAAAAGCGGCGGTTATGGGCAGTTCAGGCTCTCTCTCCTAATTTGCGGTAGTTTCCATGAATTTCGCTTGATCACGTCTGGTTCGTAACTCCCCGAGATTTCAGGCCTTACTCCGTTTTATACTCCTCAACCCCCACCACTGTCAATCGCTCTCCCATCAAAACTTCCACCAAAAAACTGCGTCCACTCCTCCTTCATCATGCCTATCTTCTTTGTTGTCTTCATCATCATCTCATCATCTCCAACGTTGATTTCTAATTAGGGGCATCATCTGCAGGCGAATTCAGTTCAAGGGTAACACTTTCATCTTTTAATTCCTTCCATTGTTATTTATTACTCCAGTTCTTTTGCTTTTAATCTAGCTACAAATTCCAAAACTGTTATTATTTTGTAGCAGATTGATGGTTGATAATTCAACAAATTTCAATTCTGCCTTTCTGGCATTTTAACGTTTTAATTTTGGATTGACCAGGAGGATTTTGAAGAACTAATGGAACAAATGGTGGCAAAATCTAACCCTACTCGAATTACAGGTTCATAATTTATCATAAAACGTTTGCTTGATTGCTTCCATCTTCATTTTGCACTTACATTTTGCTTTGTAATTTAGGGTTTTTGAGATTGATTTACTGTACATAGATTTGATCATGTTTTGATCATTCTTATGATGCATTTTATTTTAGCTTCATTGGTACTTTAGTTACTTTCTATTCTCTTTTATTACTTCATTTATAACTTGTGTTTTCTTTGTAGGTTTGTTGGGTGAACACTGCGGTTCTCGAGTCTTAATGACCTTCTACAGGTTTTTTTTAACATTAATGATGCAATCCGATTAGTCAATTCGGATTGTTTGAATCATCATAAACAGGTGTTTAGTTTTATCATCATATATGCTCTCAGTTCTAAAAGGTTTAAATGCTTATTAAATTTGTGCAAGTTGATTGTGTATCAAATTCCATTGATGTTGGTTGCAATGCACGGGAAAATCTCGTGTAGAGAACCAATTTGTAGTTGAGGTTAATGTATGTAAATTTCCCCCTTTTCAGAGTAGATTTGAATGATAATTTTGTTTCTAATTTTGTTCTCATGAAGGGACTTCTCATTTCTCACTATATTCAAGCATTCAGGTATCATATCGATTCTTTTCGTGATTTTGGGTCTCTCTAATCATGTTTTCTCATTATGCTCTAATTTATTCTGCCATATTTATGTTAATTTAGTTGATTTCCAGTTTCAGAATTTAACTAGTCAGTTCTAAAACTGATCACGATTTCCCTTTCAGAATTAATTATGGTTATAAATCCAATCCGGGTTGTGTCAAGGGAATCAGGTAACTTTTCTTTATGCCCACCCAACACACACAAACTAAATGATCATGATCATCTTATTCTAATACATTACTCGCTTTGTTACAGCAAGTCATATAATGGGCATGATTGTTGATTGTGAATTTGCAGAAGTCGTTTGAAACAAATTAGGGCGTACAACATTCTTTTGACAACCTTTCTACAAATTCAAAGATGGAAACACAACGTATTGGATCCAAATGAAATTCACAAGCGGGATACAAAGAGAATTAAAGAGCCAGTTGATCCAAGAGTCTCTTAGTCCCAATGCCAAACTGAAGCGATTTCACATATTCCATATTAAGAGGCCAGGACGAAGTCTACGGCGAATACAAGGTTTCTAAGGTTGGAATATGCTCAAGGATAATTGAAGATCACAAAAGGATAGATGCAGTGAGCTACAATACAGGAATATGGGTTCTCATGTTTTTTCTTATCATTATTCGTGTATCACATAACAAATGTTAGGTCTCCATGTGTCGACTTTCTTTAACGATAGAAGGTTCTCTTTTTTTTGTACTTTATGTTTCTAGCCCTTGCTAGATAATAGAGATCTTGATTTATATAGTCTTATTTTGCTGCTAAAAAATGCTTTAATTACTGAATATTAGTGTCAGTTCGCTCAACATTAATTATTACGTTAATCCACCCGTCCACCGGACGGGTAAAGTACTAGTTGTTAACGGACCAACAACCAAAATAGGTTATTAATTTAAAAAAAAAAAAAATCTACCCGACCCAAATGTGTACGTTGATCAGTTGATTTTTTCGAAGGCACCTTCCACCATTTTTGTTTTAGTCAATGTTTTTTTTTCTCTGAGTCAAAGGTTATTCATGCCATCTACCATCCATCATCGACTTTGACACGTAGTATCTGTATATGTGCGTATTAATGTATGTATGTATATGTACGTCTACGTGAGTGTGAAGCTTGCTAAGTTTCCACATGACATTAGTCAAAAGTCAAATTTTGGTAAAACGTTCTTGCCTGAATATTATTACTAAGCTAACATGGCACTTAACCTAAGTTTAAAGAAAAAAATTTGTTGACTAGATGTTTGGTGTAATTGGTGTTGGGACTAATCTTGTCATAACTCAAAAGTTAGAGGGTGCTAAGTTGTTTAGTTTATTTTTGGTGGAAGATTAGTTATTTATGGTAGTTTTATTTTATTATTATTTAGGTCTATGTATGTTTCTTGGGCATCAAAGAAGTTTAGTATAAATAGAGGGTTAGGGTTATTGTATTAGTGTGCTTTTATTGATAAATAATACAAAGAGTCGAACTAGTTCTAGTTCGTTCATCCGGTGTTTGTGTGTTCGATCGAGGGTCTGATTTCCAACAATTGGTATTAGAGTTTGGCGGTTTTTAGAGTCGTTTTCAAGAAAGGGGGAGCCGCCCCTCGCAGGGCTGCAATGACAGGTCAGTGGAAGTTAATGTTTACGGCAAGGAGAGAACAAAATCTATGGGTTGTAGTCATGAGATGACATAGGTAACCGTACTTATTTTTGGAGGCAAAATAATTTATTTCCCATGTGGAATCAAATTTGTGTGACGGTAGGAATAATCAAGTTTGAATGAGGATCAATTTGATTGGTCACTTTGGAAAAATTTTCATTGTAAATTAAGCTACTGGTAGCAAGAAAATAATAAAGGAATTGTGTTGGGAATTAAGTCACAACTGAAACGATGAACATATGATTTGTTCATGATTTGATTGTACGCATGGGTTTCTAGCAGGTGTTGATACGTTTAGTGGTGGCATTAATCAACCAAACTACGCCCCGCTTGCGGTATGCTCATATAATGTATATATGCGTGGGCGCTCGGGGGGCAAAAGTGAAAGTGCACTAATTTTAACGTTATTTTACTAATTTCGTGAAAATAACGTTAAAAGAGGGGGACGGTTAATCATGCATCATGTGGTGGCGTTGATAGCCAAAAGACAAGGGGGTGCATGCACTAATCGGCGTTTGTCTCAATTGCTGAGTGTTATGTGCCTTATGTCCAAGGCTTGATGCAAAACCACAATTGAGCCGGGGGTCTCATTGGAAGCAGCCTCTCTATTCCTACGGGGTAGAGGTAAGGCTGTCTACATCTCACCCTCCTCAGACCCTACCATAGCTTTGCTATTGGTGGGATATACTGAGTATGATGATGATGATGATGATGATTAATCAACCAAACGAAGTAAAAGAAGGGTTAAATCGAGGACGGGTTGCGAAAGCTTCTTAGCCGTGAAGTGAAATCAACGGGTGATTTTTCTACGGCTGGTAAAAAAACCAACGTATATGGGTGCAATAAAAACGAGTCAGCAGGGGCTGAATGGGGTTCGTTTAGCAACCAAAGAAGACAGAATAGCGGTGGCTTGTCGTGTTGGCGGTCGATAGCAACGGGTGCAGATCGATTAGGGAAAATTTTCATGTAAAAAATCTGATCAAGGAAAAAAGAGGCGAATGGTGATTCGGGTGTCATGAGCGAGTGGTGCGAACAAACACCGATTAAGGGGTGATTGTTGGCTTTATTCGGGTTTGTTCGTGGATCGCAGGTCGACGGTTTCGAGGGTTTATGTTCTAGCGGGTCAAAAGGGTAGCGGAGACAAGTCGTGATTCAGGCCAAATCAGCGGCTTGTTAACCCAGTTGTTGATCGAAAAACGAGAATGGATCGTGTTTTTATTTGTCGGATACTCTTTCTTACCTAGGAGAAGAATCGCAAGGAGGCGTCGAATTCTTATGTCAGAAAAACCAACGGGTATAGCGCGGTAGAAACGAAACAGCAGGGTGGCTGAGATATTCGTTTAGCGACTCGTAGACGGTGCAACAGGTAGCTGGTGTCTACTTGGGGGTTGATATACAGGGGGTGCTTATCAAGGTAGAGTTTTATAGAATAGTAAAATCACCATCAAAGACGACTTTGGACGTGGTCAAGGTGAAGACCGGGGTGTCTAGGATAGGTCGAGTTATTGGGAGGCTTTGGACGTGACCGAGGTTGAGGTCGGGAGTCCGGTAGAAGTCAGAGATAGTAGAGATCGAGGAGATGGTCGAGTACAACGGGACAAGAGCCACGTCATGTGAAGAAAGTGATTGACAAGATTAGGAGGTTGATTGTTGGGACTAATCTTGTCATAACTCAAATGTTAGAGGGTGCTAAGTGGTTTAGTTTATTTTTGGTGGAAGATTAATTATTTATGGTAGTTTTATTTTATTATTATTTAGGTTTCCTAATTTTAGTCTAGGTATGTTTCTTGGGCATCAAGGTAGTTTAGTATAAATAGAGGGTTAGGGTAATTGTATTGGTGTGCTTTTATTGATAAATAATACAAAAAGTCGAACCAGTTCGTTCATCCGGTGTTTATGTATTCAATCAAGGACCTGATTTCCAACACTTGGAACCTAATGTACATTTATCTTAGGGTAGAAGGTAGAAATATGAACATACGTATAGTCAAAGTCAACTATTTTGATAAGTAACATGGAGATTGGGTACGAATAAAATTCAAAACTCAAAAAAGAATTTACGAAAAAAAAACTTTACCAACAGAGAATCGCAAAATAAATTCTAAAATGAAAATAAAAGAATTATTTTTTTAAGTTTTACGGGTAATCACCAACAGATTTTTGACGAACGTCTAAACATTTAATTTTAGTTTTCTTACCACAGTCGTTTTAAGGGTCCACAAATGTATTATCCGAAGTCTAATCATCTCTATAGGGTAACTAAAAATACTATTAAGCAGTGGCGGACCCAGAAATTTTTCCAAAGGGGTGCGGAACATTTTTAAAAATTTTAGACCCCAATGTATATAAGTAAAAACATCGGTTCGTATCGTATCGGGTCGAGTCGGGTCGGGTCATGTAAAACAAAAGAACATCAAACTAAATTTATATAATCATCAAAACATGTCAAACCTTGTTACAAACATAACTAAAACGTCGCATTACGGGTTTTCATTTTTTGAAATCTATCCAAAACATCATCTAAACCTACTTTCTTAAGCAACTATTTCTCTGTATAAACAGCGGCGGAACTAGCCCAAAAATTTAGGGGTATTCCAATTTTTTATTTTTTAGACCAGGGGTATCTTTTGTATAATGGAGACGAAGTTGCGGGGTATTTTTACACTACGGAAACGGAGTTAAGGGGTATTTTCACATTACCAGGTCTGATCGTTGTGGTGTATGCGGCTATAAAAAAAAGGAAAAATATCATCACTTACATAAGGGGTGCGGACGGAAAATTCCAAGGGGTGCGAACGAAAAATTTCAAGGGGTGCGGACGGTATTTTTGTCTCCACTGATATTTGCTTAGCCCGAAACCCGACACAAATGGGACGGGTATACCCGATACCCGATGGGTAATGGGCCGGGTATGGGATTAGTTTTAAAAATTTTTACGGGTATGGGTCGGGTATGGGATTAGATGATACCCGACCCAATTACCCGAAACCACATACCCGTTTACCAGAATTATATACCCGATCATATACCCGATTTTTTTAATTTGTATTTTTATTTTCCATTAACACTTGTCTATTGTTAATTTATTTTAGTATGTTCATAATGTGAAAAGATAAATTTTCTTTTAGTATACGCATTTGATAATAGTATTTATATTTTGTATGTTGTGAAGTATATACATTAAAGTGTATAAGTATAATAAAGTTATTATTAATTTATGATAAAATTTATATGTATGTAATGTACTTTTTTAATTTATAATAGTTGTTGTATAAATAAAATTATATAATAATTATAATAGTAAAAAAATGTATTTAGAAATCCCAACGTATATCTTTTAACAAACTAATGGGTATACCCCGTACCCGTGGGTATACCCGATACCCGACGGGTAATTACCCGACAAATACCCGACGGGTATTGGGTCAGGTATGAGACACGATTTTATAACCTGGTATGGGTATGAGATTACTAATATCCGACCCGAACCCGACCAATTGCCATCCCTACTAATCATATATCTGGCTTAAGAAACTCTCACGTTTGTTAGAATATTTAATCAACCAAACGAATTACCAAAAGTATACGATCAAGGCACAAAACCATGATATGCTATTGCATTCATTTCCGTAAAGCACTCTCGAATCTGTACATGTTGTGGGTAATACTTGTTGGGTTTGAAGTCCTTTTTCTTATTGGGCTTGGTGAAGGCTTATAAGGTTTTGGGCCTTTCTTAATCTATGATTGTTTTCTTGAGGGATAAGTTACAAACTTTAATTATATCTCTTATATATACATACGTCATGTATTGTAATCTTTGTACGGAATATCTAGTTGCAGCATGTGAACATAAGATTCACATCGAATCCGAACCATGTAAAATTGCCATGTTCATCTTGCTTTATTTCTATATGTTTCTGCTTTATTATTAGTTTATGTGTTGTGTATTAGTTCTGATGCACCACTTGATACCTAACAATTCTCTGTCACAATTTCATCAGCATGATTAAAGAAGGCAATTTCCACACACTTAGCACTTTCCTCGAGCTTCTTGACCGATTCCATTATGTAGAAGTCTACCATTTCAAAATCAAAAGAAAGGAAGGTCAACTAATTGAAAGTCTCGTTATGAAGGCGCTAAGAAACAGTGGCGGAGCTAGAAGGCCCAGAACCTTTTAGTCGGAGACTCATCATAGGGATTTTTTTCTATTAAAAGTCTAATTTCATATGTAAAATCCAACAAATTCTGGCCAGCGGAATTTTATTGTATTTTTTTGTTGTATACATAAAAAAATACAAACGAGACTGCAAGTACTTTGTATAATCTAGAATAGAACCTTGAACATGTGGTTCAAAAGTTATAGGCGAGACCATGAGGGTTTGAAAAGATCGAGTCATGCCCCTTAAAAGGGACTGAACCTCATATTACTCTGCAAGCACACAAATAAAGTAATACTACTCACCAGCTGAATGCAAAAGAAGTCTCTTACTACTGAGCCACCTTGTGGTCCATGCAGCAACAACTTAGCTAGCTCCAGCAACTTCATCAATGCTTGCATATAGACAGATAGTTCTATCCCCATCAAACCACACACATCAAATAAAGATATCTTCAAAATCACAAACTTACGATCAAGACAAATTTCAAACTTTCAGCAAGTCAAAAGTAAAGCATTAACTTCCAACAATGAAGACAAAACTTTAAGAATCCAACACCTGGATGTTAACAAAATTTAACATACGTATGTTCTTTATTTTTTATTTTTGAACGGTCAGCAGAATCAATCCCGAACACTCTCGGGGCACCCACTGGACCAAACTGAGTACTCCGAGAATAACCCGAGTCCACCACCAATTCCGAGGAAAACCCGGTAACCCACCCATCCGTAGGCACACCGGTGAAATTACCGTAAAACCCGTTTGGCTCAAGGAACAAACCCAAGTTTCCCTGGGTCTCCTATCATTGCCCACCAATGCACAGTGGCGAAGCTTGAAAAAAAAGTTCGGGGGGTCGGAAGGTAACGGATCTAAAAAAAAATTTATCGCGTAGTTTCGAGGTGTATGTTCGGGTCGGACGTCGGTGATTCGATTCGGGTCGGGTCAAACATTAATATCAAATAAAAAACGTTCACTCATTATTCGCTTCATTAACCGGTTCACTTGTTGAAGTTTTTTGACGTTTAATCTCATTGTTTCCATCAACAATTCCCTCTACTTGTTCTTCATTCTTTCTTTTGAAAAAAGAAATTATGATATTCTTCCCCATAGCATAATCTAATAACACAAGTTAACAAAACAAATCACCCTAAATTGCAAACTCTAATAGTTACAGAAAGATTCAACAAGTTTAGGGCAAAAAATCGGACCAATTTAATTTCAACCAAAATCACATAAATTGAAGCCCTAAATTAAACCTAAAGATAAAAAACACATACCTTGAAGATTGAAGAAGTCGAACAAGACCACAAAAGCGATTCCAGCGAACAATTTCGTCTCGTCGTCTCCTCAGAAGTAAGCGATTCCAGCGAACAAAACTACAAAAGCGATGGTTTTTTTTGTGTTTTTGAGTGTTCTGTTGATCTGTTCGTAACCCCCCCCCCCCCCAATCCGGCGATTTGGGTTTTTTTTTTTTTTTTTTGATAGAATGCTAGGTGGGCTTTTAATTTGGGCTTTATAAAATAATTTGGGCTATAATAAACATAACAATCTAATTTGGGCTAAATAGATCTCTTTAAATATTTTATTTGGGCTATATAATAAACTTTTTTTATAAAACCGGGGGTCGAAAACGTATATACCTAAAAAAAAAATTTAAAACCGGGGGGTCAAAAACGTATATACCTAAAAAGTGTTTTTTTTTTAAACCGGGGGGTCGAAAACGTATATACCTAAAAAATTCTATACGAAAAGTACATACGTAACACTAATGTGCGAAAAGTTCGGGGTCCCCCCCTGGCCCCTTCAATCCTGCGCCCCTGCACCAATGTCTCACACTGCAACAAGTGAGAGTAGAACCTGAATCTCCCTAGAGAAATGCATGTCTTCCACCACTTGAACTAGAGATCATTGGCACGTATGTTCTTTAATTTAAACTTACAAAATCAAAACACGTGAAGTTAATAATATGTTGTTCTCAATATTAATTTGCTTAATCCAACGGTTTAAAAGTAAGAAATATGAACTATATGTACAATAAATGGGTCATAAAACATGAAAAGAACACAAAATCTAGATGAATTCTTGAACTTGTTTCGTGTGGTCTTTATACATGGAACTATCGAAGTGATAAGAATATAAAACGCATTCGCCACATGAAGATAAAGTAAATAATTCATACGTTTCATGGCATTTTTAAATTTATAACAAGTTATTTTTTATACGTTAATATATAAAGGGTAAATTATACTTTTTGTCCTTTATTGTAACGGATAACTTTTAACTTTAATAATTATTACGGTCACAATTCTTTATTTGCAAAAACTGTTACACTCTACGTCATTTAGTACTAACTAGATTAAAATTTTGGAAAAATTACAAGTTTTGTCATTTATCTTTATACCACTTTTCAGGCGGTGTCATTTTTAACGAATGTTGACAGGCGGTGTCCTTTACTAGTTATTTTGTTGCAAGTTTAGTCCTTTACACCCAACCCAGTTAAAAACCCTTGTTAATTGTTGGGTGTAAAGGACTAAACTTGCAACAAAATACCTAGGTAAAGGCTAAACTTGCAACAAAATACCTAGTAAAGGACACCGACTGTCAACAATTAACAGGGTTTTTTAACTGGGTTGGGTGTAAAGGACTAAACTTGCAACAAAATACCTAGTAAGTGACACCGCCTGTCAACATTCGTTAAAAAGGACACCGTCTGAAAAGTGGTATAAAGATAAAGGACAAAACTTGTAATTTTTCCTAAAATTTTCAGTTAAGTTTATTCACTTAAGGGTATTCTGGTAAATTCATGCTTTCATTTAAGTGATTAATAAATAAAACCAAAAAAATTACTTATACACTTCATCTTCCCCAATTTCCTAACCCTAAAACCCTAACCACCACGTCTTGCCACCACCACCTCATTCTGCCACCATCACCTCAAATCTCGTCACCACCACCACCACTCTCCGGCCACTAGATATGATGTTTGAGTTCTCTTCCGATGGTGAGTGTCTTTGGTGTTCTTCCTGCTTCACTTTAACCAAGGGTTGCCAAATAGTTTGATTCAATTGTTGACTATTTTAATCGCCAACTACCACGTTTTGTTGTGAATAAATAATCAGGGGGTGTTTGGGTTAGCTTATTTTGGAGCAACTTATGACTTATTGACTTATAAAAGTTAATAAGTTATTTTTTGAGTGTTTGGGTTAGCTTATTTTGAAGGAGTTTGTGTCTTGAGAAGTCATTTCTTGAGAAGTTAGAATTTCTAACTTCTCACTTTTGACTTATATAAGTTAATAAGTCAGTTTGAGAAGGAATGCCAAACACCCACTCAATGTTTAGGATACACCAAAGAAATTTCTATTATTGGGTGCTTGATCTATTAAATTAAGTTGACTTGAACAGAGGCTTTAAACGAGTCATAAAACTTTCAGCAAGCACTTGTTTATGTGAAGTAGACGATTTGTGCGAGTGGAACGAACGGTATAAACATCATTTTGTCTTATTTTGTTTGGTTTTCTTGTTGACGAGATTTGAGGTGGTGGTGGTGGCAAGATATGGTGGTTGGTGTTTTAGGGTTAAGAAATTGGGGAAATGAAGTGTATGAGATGGGATCAAATACAAACCTCAATATGTGTAAGAACTATAAGAACCAACCACTATTAGACATGTGTTCTTTATTAAAAAAACTAGACAAGGGTATTTTAGACTTTATCACTCTATTTTTTTAATTTAATTAATTCCAAATTTTAATTATCCCCTATATTCATACACTATTTTAAATCAAAATTTGAAAATTTTCAACAACAGGCACTTTGTAAATCAGCACAATCTTCACAAATCGCAACAATAGGCACTTTGTTAATCAGCACAATCTCCGCCAACAACAGGCAATTTGTTAATCAGCACTTTGTAACAAATTATTACAACTATATGATTGTTTTAAACTAAGATAAAAGTCAATAAAGATAAGTACCAAGAATTCAATTCAAATAAAGAAATAAACAGATAAACTAAAATAAAAACTTGAAATTAATTTTCCATTACGCAGTTAGCATGTGTATTTACATAAATTTAGTTTCCTGTTGTGCTTGTTTTTCAAGTGCAGCAAAAAACAAATTTAATTCCCTGTTGTGCTTGTTTTTCAAGTGCTGCTAAAACATGTGCTACTTATTTTTTTTTAGTATGTTTTTAATGTGTTGTTTACACATATGTTGGTATGTTTCTAAAGTTCTGTTAGCACATGTGCTGATATGTTTTTTAAAGTGTTGTTAGCATATGTGCTGGTATGTTTTTAAAGTGTTGTTAATACACGTGTTGGTTAGTTTTCAAAGTGCTGATTCAAATCACCTTCAAGCATGATAAAATCTTATGGGAAGAATATTTAACAAATTTTATGAAATATCTCGATGGGCAATTATATTGTAATTAACACATAATCAGCACATTATCAGCACAATTATAAAACAACTTTTGGTAACTTTTTTAAAAGTTAATTTTATAAATAAAAAAAAAGTATAGCAATATTGTACTCATATTAAAGATAAAAAAAATATTTGATTTTATGGTATATATTTTTTTTTAAATAATGAAGTATATAAAAGTTATTTTAGTTTAAAAAACCTTGGTGGAATTTGTATTTAATTGAAAATGTCAAATGACTAGCAATTTTACATAATTACCCCTAACTTGTTAGTACTAATTTTTAATTATAAGGGTTTTATTTATAATCAACCATAACCCTTGATTTAAACTATCAATGATTCAGATCTGTTCTTACGGTTCTTACAGTTAGCACTGTTTGTACGGGATCTCAACCCTGAAGTGTATATGCAATTTTTTTTTGTTTTATTTATTAAACATTTAAATAAAAGCATGAATTGACCAGAATATCGTCAAGTGAATAAAGTTAACTGGAAATTTTAAGAGTAAACTTCCGTTTTGCTCCCTGTAGTTTGGCCGTTTTAACGGTTTTGCCCCAATCCTTTCAAAATAGCCATTTTACTCCCTGATCTATGAAGCTTATCTCTATTTCACTCCCTGCCCCCTAATGCCATCCAATTCAACCGTTAAATCCTGGTCACATGCCCATCACACGAGGGGCATTTTAGTCTTTTCCCCATATTTTAGATATTTTGTTATTATATAGAATATAAACAAATATACACTATCTTCTCTCTCTGCTCCATAAATCAGTCTCACCATCAACAACCTCCCCACCAACAACCACCATCTTGCACTACCACCATCATCTACCGACCACCGCTAACCGCCACCTGCCGACACCACCAACCACCCCACTATCCACTACATACCGACACCACCCACTAACCACCACCTGTCGACACCAACACTACCCACCACCCCACTAACCACCACCTGCTGACACCACCCACAACCACCATCACCTGTCGACCACCATCACGACCGTCTCCGTTCGGTATTGTGTCACACCACCATTGCAGATCTAATCCCCACACCACCACCATCAACCTTCACTTCCAACACCCCCCATACAACCCCGACCTCTGTACGACTCTCATCTCTCCTCTCTTTAACAACCACCTCACAAGTTTGTTATCAGAACTGGCCACCTCACCGGAACCTAAATCCCCATCGTCATCATCAACGTGGTTCGCGTGGAAACCTTAGCCGCCGACCCTTACCCCTTTTCAGATCTGAACCGATTTATGTTCTAGTTTGAAGATTGAAGATGAAGTTTACCTGGTTTGGTGATATTAGTGGCGGATGTCAATGGTCGAATATGCAGTTTTTGAACCGGTGACAAGATTAGTCAGAGTTTACGGTGGCAGCAGGTGGATACCACTAACACTTCTTCGATCTGTTCTATCATCGTCAATTCCAGTAGGCTGGTGGGATGGGCGGTGGTGGTGGACATTACAAAAGTTAGAGGGAGAGAGAGAGACAACGACAGCTGTGATGAATTGGGTTGAATGCTTTTCTAGTTTATATAATAAATATATACATATAAATTAATAAATAATTAATTGTGGGAAAAGACTAAAATGCCCCTCATGTGAGGGGCATGTGACAATGATTTAACGGTTGAATTGGATGGTGTTAGGAGCAGGTAGTGAAAAAGAGATAAGCTTCATAGACCAGGGAGTAAAATGGCTATTTTGAAAGGATTAGGGCAAAACCATTAAAACGGCCAAACCACAGGGAGCAGAACGGAAGTTTACTCAAATTTTAATCTGGTTAGTGCTAAAGGACATAAAGTGTAACGAGTTTTGTAAATAAAGGATTGTGACTGTAATTATTGAAGTTAAAGACTATCCGTTGCAATCCAATACAAACATAAAGGACGAAAAGTGTAATTTACCCATATATAAAAGTAGAGTAAATTACTAGTTTTGTTCTTTACGTTAACACCGTTTTGCAGACGATGTCCTTTAGCGCAAAAGGTGACAAGTTTTGTACTTAATGTTCCAAAAATTCTTGCACGTTTTATCCTTTAAGCCAAACTCAGTTTGATTTTTTGGTTAAAGTTGGTCATGTGCCTTGCACATGAGGGCACTTTTGTCATTCCGCCTCCCCAGAGACTGTTGACTAAATAACTTATAACAATGAACTAATTGTGTAAAAATAAAAAAATAAAGATATAAAATACAATTTCATTCGTTCACTCTCTTTCTCTCTCTAACTCTCTCTCTCCTTCTGTATATAAGACGCTTTCTACTCTATCTCTCTCTCTACAAATCGCTCTCTGCTCTCTCTCTATAAAACGCTCTATACTCTCTCTCTCTCTCTATCTCTACAAAACACTCTATGATCTCTCTCTAAAAAAACTTTGCTCTTTCTTTCTCTCTCTAAAAAATCTTGGGTGATGGATTGTGGTGGGTGCAATGGTGTTGGTAGGTTTAGCGGTGATACGAGGTGTACGGTGGTGGGTGGTTGATTGTGGTGGGTTATAGGCGGCGGTGGGTGAAGGGGTGGGTGCGGCGGTGGTCCGGTGGAGGTGGAGTTGGGCGATTGCAAGTGGTGGTGGTCGGAGACTCGATGGCCGGAATTGTTTTTTGGAGATTTTTGGTTTTGGGTAATTTTGTGGGTGTTGATTTGGATTTTTGGTGGTGTGTAGATGGAGGTGGTGGGTGAAGGTGAGAGAGAGAGTTGGTGGTGGTGGGTTGGCGGGTGGTGGTGGTGGGTTGATGGTGGTGGTGGTGGTTTGTGGTAGTGGTAGAGAGAGGAGAGAGGAGGAAAAGGAGGAGGAGGAGAGAGAGAATTATAACAATAATAATATGTTTTCAAATATTTTGTTTTATTTTTTATATAATATTAAATAAATGGGTAAAAATACTAAAATGCCCTTTATTAATCTGATTTAACTAAAATATCAAACTGGATTTGGCTTAAATGATAGAACGTGCAAGATTTTGGAACATTAAGTACATAACTTGTCAATTTTTGCGCTAAAGGACATTGCCTGCAAAACAATGTTAACATAAAGGACAAAACTTGTAATTTACTCATAAAAGTAAATACATAAAACGATTTGGAGTGTTAAAAATATTACACATATAACTACATAAACATCAATGTATCAATTCCATTATTTATTCATTGTTTCTAATTTGTTTTTATTTGTTATTCATTGTTTCTAATTTGTTTTTATTTGTTTTACATTGTTTATAAGTTGAAGACGGACGCTAGCTGGACTGAACGTAAAGACTTAAAGAGGGCTGGACTGCTGACTCGTTGGGGTTGGATAACACTACTGGACTGCTGGACTACTGGTCTTGGATAACACTACTGGGTCGTATATTACGTAAAGCAGATTGACTTTAGGGTTTGAGAGAGTCAATATAAAAGGGTAGTCGTTGAGCTTTGTTATTCATTCACTGTACTTGTTTCTTCTCTCTAAAACATTCAGCGATTAGGGTTTTTAAGCCAGATTCGTCTTGAATCTAAGTGTTGTGGGTATGTCTAGTCTTGTTGATGTCCTGATTATCAAGACCAAACCCCAAACCCGCAAGAAAAACAAAAACTAATCCCAAACCCGATCACACGACCCCAAATCCGTCCAAATATGTTGGGTTTCGGGTTTACTCATCGAGCTCGGGTTCGATTGTCATCCCTAGTATGTGTTATTCAAATTCCACTTGGAGTTTGAAATGCAATTTTAAAGACTTTAAATTTGATTAGATCAAATTATAATAAGAAATGTTTTTGATTATGTAAGCTTGTGGGAGTTGAATTGTTTTTTTGAGATTGTATGTGAGATACAAAGAAGAGTTTACTAAGAATGTGCAATGGCATATTGCTTGGTTCTAAAACATGTAGATCGTGAGTTATATGATATAGAGATATCTTGAGTACATATAATTATAGTAATCTCTACAAGATAATGTATCTAATAAGATTCCTAATCTGACAAAATTGTTAATGTGAGATTAAATATATTATTGTTATAATATTTAATCTTGTAGCCTTTATAATCATTTATATTATATAGATCAAAATATATTAATAACCTATTAATAATTAGTTGGTAATTGTTGATGGACCATATTACCCTTATTAACTACTTAGGTTTCCTCTTGGGTGTATATATAAGGAGATTATTAGAGAGTTTAAGAGTTAGATGATTAGACTTTCACACAACCCTCATAACATCATTCTCGACTCTCTCTCTTAACCGAGACCCTCCCTTGTTTCGGTTCATCACCATCATCACCTTACACCCTAAGGAGGAACCTGATCATCCTGACAAGTATGTCGAACTCAATAGCTGAATCTCTGACTGGATTCTCTGCTGGCTTGTCTGCTGTAACAGGTATGTTATTCATGTTTTCCAGTATGTTTAAACAGAACTGATCAACATGTGGTATCAGAGCATATGTTGATAAATCAGTTCTGTTTTCGTATCCATTATTCTGGGATTAAAAATCTGGAAAAACAGAAATTTTAAAGCCTTCAAATGTCACGGCTGTTTCGAGTCCCTTGTTACCGAAATCACTGTTTTCGGAAAAGTATGTTTAATAAATTGACTCGAGACCATAATGGCCAAACCTAATATCCGAAATCTGTTAACAAAAGTCTTAAAATTTAGATTTCGGAACCCAGAATTATGTTTTTATTTTTTAGGGTTCATCACATGTTCTAAGTAAAACTCGAAAATTCCTTAAATTTTGGAATATAATTTGGATTAGTGGGTGTTTTTACTTATTTTGATCTGAATTTTATCTTTTAAAACTTCGAAAACTGTTAATAGATTTTCAGTTATTATTTTCGAAATCTTTTGATAAGTTTAGATCAACAATAAAACAGGAAACACTATCCCACAATCCCTAAAATTTCGAGTTTTCAGTTATTATCACAATAAACAGCTATTAACAGTGGGCTCGAGACCATCAGATTACGACTCGAGACCATCAGATTACGACTCGAGACCATCAGTCTCGACTCGAAATCATCAGGTCCTTAAATCTTCACAACTCGAGACCAACAGATCTCGACTCGAGACCACAAGGTCTCGACTCGAAATCATAAGGGCTTAAATCTTTATAACTCGAGACCATAAGGTTGCGACTCGAGACCATAATCTTCACAACTCGAGACCGTGGTTGCGACTTGAGACCTCATTATGACTCGAGATCTCATAAAATACAGTAGTTGAGACCATGGTTCCGACTCGAGACAAAGGTTGTGACTCGAGACCTCATAACTGACTCGAGATCTCAAAACTCAGTCGAGACCTAACTCGAGACCTGACTCGAGACCTCACTCGAGACCTTATTACCTTAGGCTGTTTGATGTGAACTAAAATTTAGCTCGGGGCTCCGCCCCGAACCCCGTGTGGAGTTCGATCCGCGCTAACAGGTGGTTTGCTATTAAATACTTGGTTTTGTAAACAATTAATTAACTAATCAGAATCAGATAACTTTTACAAAACCAAAATAGCTTAACTTGAATGAGCTTCTGATGTATCATTTCTGGCCAAAGCTGATTTAATACATCTATTTATTGTTCAAGTATTATAAAAGGCTATGTTGAGTATGCATTACAAACGTGAAATGTCTTAATTCTGGCCAAAGTTGATTTAATTCATTTATGTTTAGCATGCTTGACAAGTGCATAACTAAAGTGATTGTCTCATTTCTGGCCAAAGCTGATTTGTCACGATTACTTTGCACACATATTTAAATGATTACACTTCTGGCCAAAGCTGATTTGTCTTCGTTTAAGTAGAATTTTACTAAGTCTATTATTTTGATGTTAGTAATAGACAATATCACAGCTTCATAATTAAAATGGTCATTATTTATGCATGCCTTAGTATAACATGCCCTTAGATCACATTAGGACTTCTTTCTTAGTATCATAACTTGCTCACCTTATTTCCACTATCAGCACCCAATTGCGGGATTCCACCTTTGACTGGTGATAACTTTGCTGAATGGAAGGATGCCCTCATGCTTACACTAGGATTGCTAGACTTTGATTATGCTCTTAGAGAGAATAAGCCAGAGGATCTTACTACTCAAAGTACTGCTGCTGATCAGATAGTTCATGAAAAATGGACTAGATGTAACCGGATGTCTCTCATGTTCATGAAGCAATCCATTCACAATGCTATTAGAGGCGCCATTCCTGATTCTGAAGATGCTAAAACCTATCTGGCTTCTGTGGAGGCTCAATTCAAAGGAACATCAAAAGCACACGCTAGCACTCTTATCCTCAAGATGGTGACGACTAAGTATGATGGGAGGAGCGGCATTCGCGAACACATCATGATGATGCATGACATGGCCAATAAGCTAAAAGGGCTAGAGATGGAAATCAGTGATGGTTTTCTTGTTCACTTCATCATCACTTCGCTTCCTTCGTCCTATGAAGCATTCAAGATCAATTACAACACTCAGAAGGACAAATGTGTTAGACCCTAAATCGTATTTGACAAAAAGTCGCAGCGGAAACACTAACCATAAAATTTCTTTCATTATAAATACCTTAACTTATTTAAAATTTAACTTTAACGTAACTCTTTCACATAAATCCATCATTCGACTTATTTACTAAGTAAAAACATAGCTTATGTTTACTACATTATATACATCAACGTTCCCGTACAATCTCTCTAGTGACTCGATCCTCGATCTTTATTCCTTGATGATCCTCATGATTCGTACTACCTGCGCTTACCACATAAAATTCATAACATTAGTACGCATTATAAACATACACGATTTATTCACGTTTACTTTTCATTCCGTTAACTCTTTACATCCCAGCTTTCCATCTGATCATACAATCTGTAGCGAGACTTTCTTGTTGTACCTGCGTTACACTTCGTTCACAAGGCACGCTATTATTAACGTCAATACTCAATTTCATTGAATACATGCGTATACACTTTCATACATACTTACATATATGCATCCGTTCACACATAACTACTTACATACATACGTACCTACATTCATACGTACGTGCCTACATACGTGCATACCTACATACATACATGCGTACATGCCTACTTACATACCTATTACATGCCTTCACACAACCCTACATACGTGCATACATTCATACATACTCACTTGGATATATATATACATACACATACTACCTACATACATACATACATACATTCCTTATCTTCACGCATGCCTACATACGTGTATACGCTCATATATACCTACTTGCATACATACACACATACATTCTTTCATTCATACCACTTATATTCATACATACATACATACCTTCATACGTATCTACTTTCCCTAAAACAAGGAATAAACTAATCATTCTTAGCTTATACGCGTTTAAAAACGGTCCAGACGGGTTCGCAATGCATCAACAGTTAAGATAAACGATTTTCGCGAAACTGACCACCGTCGCGTAGCGCTACTGCCTAGGGCCTTGGCAGTCGCGCTACGCTACTGCCTAGTTTTTGACAGAAAGTTGCAGCTGGTGCTGTATGATTCTCAGCACGACTCGATTTCACGGAAACGAGCATAACTCTCTCGTTTTTGATCCGTTTTACCCGATTCTTTTTCCTACGTGACCGTAATTTAATTCTCCATCACATGGAGTGAAAATCCAATATTTGGGCTACCGAAATTTAGGACCTTCAAGCCTTCGGCTTACTACCCTTTTACCAAAACTTTGACCCGTTCTTGCATTTATCTACATAACATGTTTGTTTGACCTTAATTCCATATGAACCTTATAATTTCACTTTCGTCTATCACATAAGGTTCAATTTACGGTCTTTCATACATCTTTTAACCCCTTTCTACTCATTTACCTATTTTGACCCGTTATGGGTATTTGTGCATTTAAATGGTCCATGACATAACAAGACCATACTCTACGCTTTCACACATGACCAACACATTACACTAATCGGTTCACTTGTTTCCAATAGACATTCAAGGTCGTTTGCCCGATATACCTATCAAGGGCGTTTTTGTCAATTTCGCTCTATCCTTAACAACAAGGGATTTCCTTACATAAGTAACGAATCCTCCTATTTAGCTAAAATCTTTAAACACACATACCTTGCTCGGATAAAAGCTAAGATCCGTTTAATACTCATCGACATCATACAATTCATTCCTAGTTGACCTCAATTATCACATTTAGTTAAAATGCATATAACCTTGCATAAACAACTAAGAAGTGATTACGGAATCACTTACCTCATGCATCCTTGTTCCCATTCGTTCCTCGCCACTTCTTGACCCGTTAGCCTTCCGTGCTTGATTCCGTCTCGACATGATTCCTATACTTCCATGTCATCGAAATCACGCTATCATTAGCATACTCATTTGTACATGATAACAATCGTATCAACCCCATATTTCACACTTAACTTCCATTAATCATTTCTAACAACATAACTCATATAATCATGTCCGTATACGTTTAACTCATGTAACTCATCATGTCATTACATTTAACACGGATTGCTATTACATGTACCATACGACTTCTCATCAACCTACATTTACGACAACGAGTCAAATCATGTTTCTTATACTTAGTTGACTTTTAAAAGTCAACTATCAACCATACATAACTATCGACTTATCAACATATACCCGTAACATCATAATCGACTATACGGACGACATTATATACATTTTATCATTCACTTGGTGTGCGTACCACCTTTTAAGCATAACGTACAACCAATTCATACACAATCTTCTAAATTCATACATAGTTCATCAAATGCTTCTACAATCCAACATGGGGTATTTAAATTAAACATCAAACATGTTATTATCACATTTTATTCACTTCATCTAACAACAATTTATCATCTCTTATCCCATTTCTTTAAACATTCACACACATGTATGATTCCAAACATTATTAACATAAGTGAATCATCAAATTACATTACATCATCTAAAACCCACTTCATAACTACTTGTTAATCACTTACAAGTGATCAAATCTTAAGTTCTTCATAATTCATCATACTTTTGATATATGTACTACCTTGTAAGCATAGTGTACAACTAGTTCATGCATATCATTCTAATCTCATACACAATCCATCAATTTCTTCCTTCTAGTTAACACAAATCATACATGCATAACCATCAAACCTATAATCATCACATTTCTTCCAATCCTTCTAACAAGAATCCATCATACATAACATGATACATCAATTTTTGAACAAGAATTAGACCTAGATGATATATCCATGCTATCATCTTCACCCCAACAATTGGGTTTTACCTTTAAACATCAAATTAAACTAAATCATGCATAATTCATGTTCTATATGGTGATTCTAACACCTATACATGAACAATTTCATACCAATTCACGGATTAAGACATAACCCACTTCATACGACTTCATCAATCTAAATTTTGAGACATACCTCATGATCCCCTTGAGTAGGTGATCATTAATTCATGTTCGGTTGTGAATTTGAGCTTCATTTGACTCCTCAATTTGATGATTATGTTAGAACTAGGGTTTGGTTCATGGGGGTGTTCCCCTGATCGATCAAGAACACACACGATGTGTGTGTTGTGTGTGTGTTTGTTTTGTTTTTAAAACATAACTTTCCCCTTTTTCAACTTTGGCCCCTCATGTTTATTACTTACTCATAATATTGGCAAAACTCTTGGCTTTTCATACTTCTAAACACACATTTAACTAGGTTAAATAGCCTAGTCATTTATTTCATGACGTGTCATATCATAACATTTAACGAATATAAACATTCGGGTTTTGGGGTGTTACAAAATGGACGATGAGTGAGCTGGTCGCTATGTGCGTACAGGAGGAAGAGCGTATGAAGATGGATCGCACAACTGATGTTGCTAACTTCACAACCTCCAACTCGAAGAAGAGGAAGCACAATCATCAAAGAAAGGATGCTTCCAAAGTCCAAAAGCCCAATCCTAATACAAGTGCACCTTCCAGCTCTAAGAGCTCCTTAGGCAAACCCTATTGCAAGTTCTGTAAGAAAACAGGACATATGCAAAAGGAATGTCCTGACTTCAAGGAGTGGCTGGCTAAGAAAGGTAACGATTTTTTCATGATACTTGAGTCCTTTAATTTAAATGTTCCTGCTAATTCTTGGTGGTTTGATTCTGGTTCTATGGTTCATGTAACTAACTCTACTCAGGGATTCCTTACAATCCGGAAGCTGGGAAGAAACCAAAGAACACTTAATGTAACACCCCGAAAAATGCAAATCATTTATTTAAATATGAAGTTGATAAATAAACTAGTTAACTAACTAGGATTTTAAATAACCCAATTAGGTGAAAGCCTTGTAGTAACCTACAAATGGGTTAAAATGCTAAATTAGAACCAAAGGAAAGTCTAGGGACCAAATGTGTTCAAAATGAAACTAATATTAATAAAATCTAAATAAATAAAACACAAACATTTTGTCTGTGTTTTTGGTGGAGATCGACCAGGAGCGACCCAAGCTCCATCAAACCCTAGCTCAGCATAAAAACTCTAAATTGAAGGATCAAACTCAGTCCAAATCAAAATCCGAACATAGATTACTGATCCTCATCACAAGAGGATTACAAGGTATGTAAAATTTTGAGAAATCTCTCAAATTGAAATTCTCATGAATTGGGAAAAATCTGAAATTATGGTTGCATGTGTGTGTTATGATGATTTAGGAACAACTATAGTGTCTAGGGACAAACCCTAGACAAACACAAGCTGAAATCATGTGAAATTTTAGTGGAAACTATGATCACCATTGTAGGTGATTAGTGGGTTGTGTGTAATTTGATGAACACTAGGAAATAGATTGTTGATCTAGTGTAATTTGGCAATTTTGAAGTGATTCCAGAAAATTAGAAGTTATCAATCATGTAAAAAGGTTGAATGATGTGAAATTAGGGCTAAATGATAAACTAGAGATTTGATGTTTAATCATGTAAAAATCTGCTCATGAAGTGTTTGTTGAAATGCCTCTATGAAGGCTTAAAACTGAAATTCCAAGTTTAAACGCATAATCATGATGTTTTGGTGTATTATGCGAATTATGATTTAAAAAGGAGTTCTAAACATATCATAAATGAACTCTATAGGAACGGGCGCAGGAGCGTCAAGTGGACAAGCGGGTGGCGAACCACGTTTGAAAGGCCTACTTTGAAGGTATGTAACTTGACCCGTTACATTGGTTAAATTTGATAACTAGTATATGTGTAGTTGAGTCGTAGAATAAAAGTTATGTTGAGGTAAAGTGATGTTGTCGCTATATTGAATAATATGACAAGACTTGGTTAATTCTCGTTGGTAGTCATCATAATGGAGGATTCCGTAGATGAGCTAAACGGGTCAAATAATCAAGTAAGGCATGGTTAATGCTCCGGAATATGATTGATTGATCTTTGATATTGGTTAATATGTAACATATTAGAAATACGAGAATTTAATGTATTGGTATGTTGGAAAAGCGAAATCCAAGATTTAGGTTTGAGTGTTATGAACAAATCAAACAAAAGATGGATTTCCAGGGACTACCGTAAGTTACGGTAGTACCATAACTTACGGTAGAGGTCAGGAGCTTACGGTGGCTTACCCCTGTTTTACGGTAGACCAGAAACTTCCAGGACCTACCGTAACTTACGGTGACACCGTAAGTTACGGTGGAACCAGAAAAAAAACTAGTATTTTATTATTCACAATTTGATGTTGGATCTTGTGTTTATGTACTATATAACAATGTCAAGACTAATGTTTTAATGGTTTTGACCCTAGGTGACAAGATGGATCTTACGGATGGCGGTCAAGCAAATGTCAAAGAACCGAACACGACTTTTGAAGCTTCCGCAACATTTTAACCATTAATAGACTATGTTTATGGGATGTAAACAAAATGTTAAACAACTTTTGTATGTTTTTAATTAGTCTTAGTTGACTAATATTTTGAAACTTTTGAACCTAATTATGAAAACTATGTTATAACTAGACACCTATATCTAAATTGGTGTGAATGAATATTAATTTCAAGTAAATTTGATACGGGTGTTACAAGTTGGTAATCAGAGCTTAAGGTTGTCAACAAGTGTTCGGTTCAAGTTTGATCGATCGTCCGGTAAGAATTAACTTATTATGTTAGTAGATTATACCTTGCGTAAGAAATAAGAAACGAATTGAAATGCATGGGAAGAGTGTAATAACACACTTAAACCCGGAAAGTGCATTAGATGTGAATGGTTAAAGCAAGTTGGAAACTTGGCTAAACCAAAACAAATGAAGCAATGCTATGAATGAAATGTTTAACGTTTAAATATAAACATTTCAGTTTCAAGATGTCTGATGGGAATGATGATAATCCGGTGCAAACAAGCACTGAACAAATGAAAGAGATAATTGCCGAAGAGGTAGGGAAGGCAATTGAAGGAAGTCTATCTGGGTTTATAGACAAAATTCAAGGCATGGTGTTGTCGCTTGTTGAAGAGCGGGTTAAAAGGTTGGAGGATATTGTCAACCTTATGAAGGAGAAAACGGGAGAACGCAAAGGGTATTCGTACAAGGAATTCATGGCGTGTAAACCGCCAATCTATAATGGGGAAGTCGACCCGATAATTTGCCAAAGATGGTTGGGCGATATTGAAGGGGTGTTTGAAAGGACCCATTTCGACGAAAGCGATTTCGTTGCCTACGGAACGGGTCAGTTAAGAGGACAAGCCAAGGATTGGTGGGATAACAAAAAGAATGAAATAGGGGCCGAAGCGGCAAGGGCCATGACATGGGAAGAGTTTAAGACACCATTTCTTAAACATCATAGTCCCAAAGCGGTCATTAACAAAATCAAGGAAGAGTTCATGCAACTTAGGCACAAGGGTGAAACCATAGACAAGATCACGGCGATGTTTATGGATAAAATGAAGTTTAGTAGTGAATTGGTGACGAATGAAGAACAGAAAATATACTACTACTACAATATGTTGAGCGCTGAATATAGGGAGTTTATGACTCCTTCAAAATACGAGACCCTTACCGAAATCATTAACGTTGCTCGGGAACGGGAAATCGAGTTGAAGAAGCAAGTCGAAAGAGGTGAGCGAAGGGCACATGATGTGAATCCAAGCCCTACAAAGAAAGCCCGAACTGGAGAATCAGGAAAGAAGGTGGATACTAAAGGTGGGTCGCCAAGTTGTAAAGTGTGCGGGAAGGGACACAAAGGGGAATGTCGGTTTAAAGACAAGCCATGCCCCATATGTAATTAGACGGGGCACACGGCCTCGCTATGCCCGGGAAAAGTCTCTGTTTGCTACAAATGTTATCAACCCGACCACAAAAAGTCCGAATGTCCGGACTTAGTTGGAAAGAGAGATGTTAAAGAATCCCCAACAGAAGCTCCCAAAGCGAAGGCTAGGTCCTTCCAACTTACCGCGGCTGAAGCGAAGACAGGACCCGATGTAGTTTCAGGTATATTCACAATTAACTCAATTCCAGCACGTGTATTGTTTGATACGGGTGCGAATAAATCCTTTATTTCACATGGATTTATTCGACATCCTTCATTTGTATTGACGAAATTATCTGTGCCCTTAGAAGTTGAAATAGGGGACAACAAAAGTTTTATAGTTTGTGATGTTTGTCGAGGCTGTAAATTAAGCATTGACGATGAGGAATACTTGATAGACCTAATCCCGATGTCAATGGGAGAATTTCAAGTAATCGTTGGGATGGATTGGCTATCTCAACACCATGCAAAGGTCGTGTATTTTCGTAAAGAGATAAAACTAACATCTCCGAGCGGGAAACACGTCACCATTTATGGCGAAAAAGGAGGCAACCCTATAGTATGCTCAATGTTGAAAGCTCACAAGCTTATGAAGCGAGGATGCAAGGCATTCATGATATACGCAAATGAGCCCGAAAAAGAATCACGAAAGATTGGAGATGTACTGGTAGTACGAGATTATGAAGATGTGTTTCCGGAGGATTTACCGGGGATACCGCCTGAACGGGAAATAGAGTTCGGGATCGAATTGATTCCGGGCGCAAAACCCGTAGCAAAAGCTCCGTACCGACTCGCACCGTCGGAATTACAAGAGTTGATGTCCCAAATTCAAGACCTGCTTGACAAGGGATTCATAAGGCCGAGTGTGTCTCCTTGGGGCGCACCGGTATTGTTCGTGAGAAAGAAAGACGGAAGCATGCGCATGTGTATCGATTACCGGGAGTTAAACAAACTCACGGTAAAGAACCGATACCCGCTTCCGAGGATAGATGATTTATTCGACCAATTACAAGGTGCGAACTGGTTTTTAAAAATTGACCTTAGATCTGGGTATCACCAACTAAAGGTCAAAGAAAAAGATGTACCGAAGACGGCTTTCCGCACGAGATACGGGCATTACGAATTCCTCGTGATGTCATTTGGGCTAACAAATGCACCCGCGGCTTTCATGGACCTCATGAACCGGGTTTGCAAGCCAATGTTGGATAAGTCGGTCATCGTGTTTATCGATGATATTTTGGTGTATTCGAAAAGTGAAGCTGAACACGCACACCACTTACAAGAAGTGTTAGAGACACTTAGACGAGAAAGGCTGTATGCGAAATTCTCTAAGTGTGCCTTTTGGTTACAAGAGGTACAATTTCTTGGCCACGTCATAAGTGCCGACGGAGTATTGGTGGATCCGTCCAAGATCGAAGCTGCGTCAAAATGGAATCCCCCGAAGAACCCTTCGGAAATTAGAAGCTTTTTGGGGCTTGCGGGATACTATAGGAGATTCATTCAAGATTTCTCCAAGATTGCGTCACCGCTAACAAAGCTAACCCAAAAGAAAGAAAAGTTCATTTGGGGTGTCGATCAAGAAAAAGCGTTTCAAACGCTAAAAGAAAAGTTAACTCAAGCTCCGGTACTGACATTGCCGGACAGAGTCGAAGATATGGTGGTTTATTCGGATGCTTCACTATCGGGGCTCGGATGCGTTTTGATGCAACGGGGCAAAGTTATAGCTTATGCCTCGAGGCAATTGAAGATACACAAGAAGAAATATCCCACGCACGATCTTGAGTTGGTTGCGGTGGTATTTGCCTTAAAAATATGGAGGCACTACTTATATGGGGTAAAGTGCACCATATTCACCGATCACAAGAGCTTAAAATACTTCTTCGATCAGAAGGAGTTAAATATGCGACAACGGTGATGGTTAGAAACGGTGAAAGATTTCGACTGTGAAATACATTACCACCCCGGAAAGGCAAATGTGGTAGCGGATGCTCTGAGCAGAAAAGCGGACTATGTCCCAATACGAGTAAGGTCGATGCAGTTCGTGGTGACCTCGGGTATACTGGAACGTATTCGAGAGGCGCAATTAGAAGCAGTAAAAGAGGAGAATTGGAAGAAGGAAAGAATAATCGGTCAATTGAAAGATTTGACGGATGGGAATAACGGGTTGAAGACTCGATTCGGGAGGATATGGGTTCCAAATACTTGTGGGGTGAAGGCGCTTCTACTTGAGGAAGCTCATAAATCCCGATATTCAATTCATCCGGGAGCGACCAAAATGTACAATGATTTAAAGCAAAACTATTGGTGGCCCGGGATGAAGAGAGATGTAGTGAAATACGTAGAAAAATGCTTGACATGTTTACAAGTCAAGGCGGAGCACCAAAAACCATACGGTAAACTTCAACCGTTGGAAATTCCGGTTTGGAAATGGGAACAAATCACCATGGATTTGTTGACCAAATTACCCAAAACTAACCGCGGGTTTGATGCTATATGGGTAGTTGTAGATAGATTGACGAAAAGCGCTCACTTCATTCCAATTCGTGAGACTTATACATCCGAAAAGATGTCGGAGGTGTACACCAATGAAATCATAGCACGGCATGGGGTACCGATATCCATTGTGTCAGACAGGGATACTCGGTTTACTTCGAATTTTTGGCGTGAATTTCAAGAACAAATGGGAACTAAATTGTTCATTAGCACTGCTTACCATCCACAAACGGATGGGCAGAGTGAAAGAATAATACAAAAGTTGGGAGATATGCTGCGGGCTTGCATTATTGACTTCGGGGGTAGTTGGGATGTCTATCTACCCTTGGTCGAATTTTCATATAACAATAGCTATCACACGAGCATTAAAATGGCCCCGTATGAACTGTTATATGGCAGAAAATGTCGAACTACAGTATGTTGGGGAGAAGTGGGTCCACGAGGGCTAGCACCTACTGATATAATCCGAACTACGAATGAGAAAATCGACATGGTTCGGGCACACTTGAAAGCGGCTCAAGACAGGCAAAAGGCGTATGCGGATAAAAGGAATAGGCCAATTGAATTTCAGGTTGGCGACATGGTTATGCTAAAAGTTTCCCCATGGAAGGGCATGATTAGATTTAGAAAAAAGGGGGAAATTAAGCCCGAGATTTATTGGGCCATTCAGAATCATTGAACGGGTTGGTAAAGTAGCTTATCGTCTCGAATTACCCGAGGAGTTGAGTGGGATTCATAGCACATTCCACGTGTCACATCTCCGAAAATGTTTGGCAGACGAAACTGCTCGAATCCACTACGATGATATCGAGGTGGATAACAGTCTCAACTATGCAGTGAAACCAATTGCGATTTTAGATCATAAAGAGAAGAGTTTGAGGAACAAAGTGATTAATCAAGTCAAGGTCAAATGGGAGCATAGGAAAGGTTCGGACACTACGTGGGAGTCCGAAGAGGAGATGCGACGTCTCCACCCTACATTATTTGGTACGTGCTTCGGTTTCGGGGACGAAACCCTCTTAAGGGGGGTGGACTTGTAACACCCCGAAAAATGCAAATCATTTATTTAAATATGAAGTTGATAAATAAACTAGTTAACTAACTAGGATTTTAAATAACCCAATTAGGTGAAAGCCTTGTAGTAACCTACAAATGGGTTAAAATGCTAAATTAGAACCAAAGGAAAGTCTAGGGACCAAATGTGTTCAAAATGAAACTAATATTAATAAAATCTAAATAAATAAAACACAAACATTTTGTCTGTGTTTTTGGTGGAGATCGACCAGGAGCGACCCAAGCTCCATCAAACCCTAGCTCAGCATAAAAACTCTAAATTGAAGGATCAAACTCAGTCCAAATCAAAATCCGAACATAGATTACTGATCCTCATCACAAGAGGATTACAAGGTATGTAAAATTTTGAGAAATCTCTCAAACTGAAATTCTCATGAATTGGGAAAAATCTGAAATTATGGTTGCATGTGTGTGTTATGATGATTTAGGAACAACTATAGTGTCTAGGGACAAACCCTAGACAAACACAAGCTGAAATCATGTGAAATTTTAGTGGAAACTATGATCACCATTGTAGGTGATTAGTGGGTTGTGTGTAATTTGATGAACACTAGGAAATAGATTGTTGATCTAGTGTAATTTGGCAATTTTGAAGTGATTCCAGAAAATTAGAAGTTATCAATCATGTAAAAAGGTTGAATGATGTGAAATTAGGGCTAAATGATAAACTAGAGATTTGATGTTTAATCATGTAAAAATCTGCTCATGAAGTGTTTGTTGAAATGCCTCTATGAAGGCTTAAAACTGAAATTCCAAGTTTAAACGCATAATCATGATGTTTTGGTGTATTATGCGAATTATGATTTAAAAAGGAGTTCTAAACATATCATAAATGAACTCTATAGGAACGGGCGCAGGAGCGTCAAGTGGACAAGCGGGTGGCGAACCACGTTTGAAAGGCCTACTTTGAAGGTATGTAACTTGACCCGTTACATTGGTTAAATTTGATAACTAGTATATGTGTAGTTGAGTCGTAGAATAAAAGTTATGTTGAGGTAAAGTGATGTTGTCGCTATATTGAATAATATGACAAGACTTGGTTAATTCTCGTTGGTAGTCATCATAATGGAGGATTCCGTAGATGAGCTAAACGGGTCAAATAATCAAGTAAGGCATGGTTAATGCTCCGGAATATGATTGATTGATCTTTGATATTGGTTAATATGTAAGATATTAGAAATACGAGAATTTAATGTATTGGTATGTTGGAAAAGCGAAATCCGAGATTTGGGTTTGAGTGTTATGAACAAATCAAACAAAAGATGGATTTCCAGGGACTACCGTAAGTTACGGTAGTACCGTAACTTACGGTAGAGGTCAGGAGCTTACGGTGGCTTACCCCTGTTTTACGGTAGACCAGAAACTTCCAGGACCTACCGGTGGAACCAGAAAAAAAACTAGTATTTTATTATTCACAATTTGATGTTGGATCTTGTGTTTATGTACTATATAACAATGTCAAGACTAATGTTTTAATGGTTTTGACCCTAGGTGACGAGATGGATCTTACGGATGGCGGTCAATCAAATGTCAAAGAACCGAACACGACTTTTGAAGCTTCCGCAACATTTTAACCATTAATAGACTATGTTTATGGGATGTAAACAAAATGTTAAACAACTTTTGTATGTTTTTAATTAGTCTTAGTTGACTAATATTTTGAAACTTTTGAACCTAATTATGAAAACTATGTTATAACTAGACACCTATATCTAAATTGGTGTGAATGAATATTAATTTCAAGTAAATTTGATACGGGTGTTACACTTAAAGTTGGGGATGATCGGGAATTAGAAGTGAAGGCCATAGGAACATTACAATTATTTTTGAAAAATGGTTTATGTATTAAACTTTATGATACCTTATATGTTCCTGAGGTAACTCGGAACCTTGTATCAGGACCAAAGTTAGACATGGACGGTTTTGTCGTTTCTCATGGTCATCGCAAACTCTCTATTCTCTATGATTCCGTTGTTTATGGTACTGGCATTCTGGATGGTGGTCTCTATAGATTAGAACTAGATGATAATTTTTCCAAATCTTTGTTGTCATATAATATTAATGAATCACTCACAAAAATGAAACAGATTCGAGACTTAGAGACTTCATCTATGTTGTGGCATCAACGTTTAGGCCACATCTCAAGAGAACGATTAAATCGTCTCGTAAAGGATGAAGTCTTACCTCCTCTCGATTTTACTGATTTTGGAACATGTGTCAAATGTCTCAAAGGCAAAATGACATCAGCGAATAAGAAAGGTGCCACTAGGAGCTCTAATTTATTAGAACTCATTCATACTGACATTAGTGGTCCTTACCAAATCGCTGGCATAATAGGACATACTTCATTTATCACTTTTATTGATGATTATTCTCGTTACATGTACTTGTATCTCATTAAGGAAAAGTCTGAATCTCTTACAACTTTTAAAGATTATAAAGCTGAAGTTGAAAAGCAATTAGATCGTCAGATTAAAGTTGTGAGATCAGATAGAGGCGGTGAATATTATGGAAGACATACTGATGTGGGTCAAGCTCCTGGTCCATTTTATGAGTTTTGTAAGGGCCAGGGGATTGTGAACCAATACACCATGCCTGGTACACCTCAGCAAAACGGTGTCGCTGAACGAAGAAATCGTACCCTTATGAACATGGTGCGCAGTATGTTAGCCAACACTAATTTACCATTATTCCTCTGGACTGAAGCGTTAAAAGCAGCTGTTCATATACTCAATAGAGTCCCTTCTAAGTATGTCCCTAAAACTCCTTATGAACTTTGGACAGGAAGGAAACCGAGTCTTAAATATATGAAAGTATGGGGCTGCATTGCTGAAGCAAAACTCTATAATCCTTTCCTAAGGAAACCTGACCCTAAAACAGTTACCTGTTTCTTTATTGGGTATCCTGATCATTCAAAGGGTTATCGTTTCTATTGTCCTTCCCATGTCACCCGTATTGTTGAAACCAAGCGTGCTGCGTTCCTGGAGGATTTCAAGGTCAGTGGGAGCAGTACCAACCCTTACGAAGAATTGCAAGAAGTACAAGACGCGGGGGGGGGGGGGAGACTCGTCGCTTACCATTACTCCGTTTACTCCTCTTGTACCCCATGCAACTGCACCTGAAGCTACTGCACAAACTCCATCTCCACAATCAGAACCCATTATACCTCATAATGAAGGCACATCAAACGCTCAAAACCAAGACAACGCTGAACCCGATATTCAACTCAGGAGGTCATCTAGGCAAAGAAGGCCTACTAATTGGGATGATTATGTTACCTACCTAACTGAAATGGATGCTGGAAAGCTCAATGATCCTACCTCTTATAATGAAGCCATTAGCAGTGATCAGTCTTCTGAATGGAATAAAGCAATGATTGATGAGCTTGAATCCATGAAGAAAAATGACGTTTGGGATTTAGTCGAATTACCCAATGGTGCCAAACCTGTAGGTTGTAAATGGGTGTTCAAAACAAAACTGGATCCGAATGGGAACGTTGAACGCTACAAAGCAAGATTGGTTGCAAAGGGCTACACTCAGAAAGAGGGAATCGATTATCAAGAGACGTTTTCACCTGTCTCTCGTAAAGATTCATTAAGGATCGTTATGGCCCTAGTAGCTCATTTTGATTTAGAGCTGCATCAGATGGACGTCAAAACGGCTTTCCTTAACGGAGACTTAGACGAAGATGTTTACATGAAACAACCTGAAGGCTTTAAACCTGAAGGTGAGGAGCATCTAGTCTGTAAGTTGAAGAAATCCATTTATGGGTTAAAACAAGCATCACGTCAATGGTACCTAAAGTTTGATGAAGTCATGAAGAGGCAAGGTTTTATGAAGAATCAAGTGGATCAATGCACCTACCTCAAGATGAGTGGGAGTAACTTTACTATACTTGTCCTTTATGTAGATGATATTCTATTGGCAAGTAATAGTTTAGACATGTTGCATGAGTCGAAGCGGTTACTCTCGCATAACTTCGACATGAAGGATCTCGGAGATGCTTCTTACGTCATTGGCATCGAAATTCACCGAGATAGACACAAAGGGATCTTAGGATTGTCTCGAAAGACTTACATAGATCGTGTCCTTACACGTTACAACATGCAACAGTGCAAACCCTCAGTCGCTCCAGTAGTTAAGGGAGATGTTTTCGGTTCATTCCAGTGTCCGACAACAGAGGTTGAAAAGGAGCAAATGAGCCAGATACCTTACGCGTCAGTAGTCGGGAGCCTGATGTATGCTCAAGTCTGTACTCGCCCAGATATCGCTTATATTGCTGGAATGCTAGGCCGTTATCAGACTAATCCTGGCCTAGATCACTGGAAAGCAGCTAAGAAGGTCCTTAGATATCTGCAAGGGACGAAAGACTATAAACTGACTTATAGAAAAAGTGATCACTTAGAAGTGGTAGGTTATTCTGATTCTGACTTTGCCAAATGCAAAGATGACAAGAAATCCACTTCAGGCTACATCTTTATGTTAGCAGGCGGACCTATCTCATGGAAGAGTCATAAACAACAGTTAACTACAACTTCCACAATGACGGCAGAATACATTGCTGTTTACAACGCAACCTGTCATGGAATGTTGCTTAGAAATCTGATCACTGGATTCAAAATCGTTAATTCCATTTCTAGACCATTGAAGCTTTACTGTGATAACTCAGCTGCCGTTAGTTTCTCGAACAGTAACAGTTCGACTGGAGCTGGTTTATATCTCGATACAAAATATTTGTTCGTACGTGAACGAGTTGAGGAAAATAATCTTTGTATTGAGTATATTAGTACTAAAGATATGCTTGCGGATCCAATGACTAAAGGTCTCCCACCTAAAGTTTTTGAAGAACATGTATCGAATATGGGACTTACTAAAGACCTTATTTAATGGCATATTGTACTAGCTTATGTTTTAATTAATAAAATTTCCTCAGTTTGATTTTGTATGTCTCTAACATATGTTCTGCCGGTGTAATGACATATAGACAAATATAAATACAAATCAGACGCTAAAGGGCTTATACATATTTTGATCATAACTATTAGGTTTTAAATTGAGGCTATAGTATGACTAATGGGGGTCCTGAGTCGAATGATGATTCAACGGCTGTATTTCTCTGCTATAGTTCTTGGTTTAAGGCTAAAATGAGTGTTAACTCCTGGCCAGACTCATCTAATACTCATGATAAATGATTACTCGGCTAAGTGGGAGAATGTGAGATTAAATATATTATTGTTATAATATTTAATCTTGTAGCCTTTATAATCATTTATATTATATAGATCAAAATATATTAATAACCTATTAATAATTAGTTGGTAATTGTTGATGGACCATATTACCCTTATTAACTAATTAGGTTTCCTCTTGGGTGTATATATAAGGAGATTATTAGAGAGTTTAAGAGTTAGATGATTAGACTTTCACACAACCCTCATAACATCATTCTCGACTCTCTCTCTTAACCGAGACCCTCCCTTGTTTCGGTTCATCACCATCATCACCTTACACCCTAAGGAGGAACCAGATCATCCTGACAAGTATGTCGAACTCAATGGCTGCATCTCTGACTGGATTCTCTGTTGGCCTGTCTGCTGTAACAGGTATGTTATTCATGTTTTCCATTATGTTTAAACAGAACTGATCAACAGTTAAGTATATACGATAAATCTTTAGACAAATTTGAAACAATTAATTGGCCCATATTAACATATGATAGATATGTTATGCGGGAATGCTTAAGCATTGAGGCTTAAGACAAACCCAAGTGACATGATTAGTTACTCTCTTAAAGATTATAACTACCCATTTTATAATCTTTTTGTTGTGAAAAAAAGTTGAGTAGATTACCCAAACCAGATTAAATTATGAAAAACTTCACGAACATAAATTTATCTATAATACAATTTGAAACATGATTTAAATATACTTTGCGACTTTTTCGACATTTTGTCGGTTTATTTGATATGTTTCATTTACTCACAGAAAATGTTATATCCTCCAATGAAATCTTCTTAATTATCTTTATAACAACGGTATTTAGACACGTGATAAAATCAAAGAAAAAAGAACATATAACATCGCATATAATGTTCAAAAAAAGGGAAAAAATAACATTTCACTTTCTAACACCCTCCCACTACCCCTCACCGTAAGCCTCCAATCCTTTCGAACATAAATATATTTGACACTTTGACACATAAATATAAATGATAACCCAGACAAGTATGTATGGTGAAAAATGGAATTCCTCTAGATACCATCCATACATTCTGGTGGCTTAATCGGGTTCCTTTGTTTATCGGTGCAGTAATCGTAGACCATATGGTTCAAACGGACCCATCTGTACCTACGGGCTGCAACCGAATCAAGTTGTTGGTAACCAGAACCCTCCCACCAATTAGCCAGGCTAGATGCACAAGCACTTGGGCCTGGTGCAGGACACCCCTCAATATCAAAGTCCTTATAATATGCATAAAAGGGTGCTTTGCTCCAGTCAATTTTTTCTAGCCCACCCCTTGTGGCCCAATCATCTGCTTCCCATAATGTAGAGTAAATTCCCATTGGTTGAGATTTTGGATAGGGGATTCCTTTGGCTTCATTGTTTTTGTACACTCTTATAGGTACTTCATCCACCGAAAACCTACACAAATCATGCCAAGAATTCAATAAAACTGTGTATATTGATGAATAATATTTTTTGCGTATTAAATAGCTGAAAGCCAGATTCCTTTATATAAGGCCGTCTTCGAAAATGTTCGAAAATCTTTAGGCCCTGTGCTAACAGAAAATACGGGCCCCTTAGATATACATTTTTAAGAAATATATATATATATATATATATATAAATTTAATATATGAAAATGAATTAGTGTCATTTGAATCAACACCAAGCATTTAATGTAACTTGACAAAATTAGACAATTAATGTCATTTGCATTTAAAAAATAGATAAGAAATTAAAAACTAAACAAAACAAAACAGAGGACGTCAGGATTAGAACCCGTGTCACCTTATTATTAAAGTAACTTTTAAACCACCAAACCAAGTGCTTCAGGATGGTATTTTTTTTCGATTCATTAAATATGTATTCTAACTTTACAGTGTAAAATTAATAAAAAAAAAATGGCCCCCCGATAGGTTTGGGCACTGAGCCGTCGCCCATCCAGCACACCTTCGGGCCGGCCCTGCCTTTATAGAAAGAGATTAGGATGAAAAGGACAACGTTAATAACTATTCTAATATTCAAACTAGTGGTAGAATAATAATGGACAACCAAACTTAAAGATAAGTAACAAATCAAATAAAAATAACTATAATAGATAATACACTATGTTGACAGAAAGTGTAGCTGAGTTGTACTTACACAACGTGGTGGTGGTTCCATAGGATGGAGTAATCATGGAAGTCAGCAGCAGGGTCGAACCATAGGTTAACCCTTTGTTCTCTATCACCTTTTCCATGGGCATACACATTGGTCTGGACAGAATACGGTTGTCCGGTCCGGTTCCCCAAGAACTCGAAATCAAGCTCATCGCGTACATTACCGTTATCTGAATTCATCTAACAACAAGAACCATATAAAAACAATGAGCACGTACCCAATATATTCAACAGCTCATAAGCAAATTTAACAATGTAAAAATGCCTTACGTAAAAGGCGGTGACAGTGCCAGCAGAGTCGCCAGGAATGAGCTTGATCTTCATGCTCACACGTCCAAACAAGTACTTGCTCTTTGAAGCGAACCCACATCCTATGACATATAAAAACATATAAAAATAATTTACATGTAACTATTTAGCACGTTAATAATGATCATATGTCACACACACGACATCTAGCGCACACATACAAAACGTGTGACATACCAGAGTTTTGGTCTAGGAGTAACTGGATCCCCTTCCCCCCATCGAGTTGTTTAATATGAGAATCAGACCATGTTATGTGAAAATCTTGTAGGAATGTAGCCGGTTTCGCGTTTTTCACAGGTAACAACGTCACGAACCCGATTAAGAAAAGAATGGCAACAATGTTTTTACGAAATACGTTGAAAGAATGTGTCATTTTTAATATACAAGAATGAGAATCGTGGGAGGGGTTATATAGGAAAAGTTTAGATAGGGTTATGAGGGACTGTAGTTGTATATTTGAATAGTAGAAGGGGTCCATTGTAGATTGGGATCGCTTTCTGCACAGCTAATGACTGATCGTCAATTGGACCCCGCGCTCTCTAACCAAACATCGTCTTATTCATTTAGTTTATTTGTTATGTTATGGTTTATTATAATTGACCATAATAGCCGATAGTTGACTACTTTAGCAAAGCTAGTTTAAACTTTAAAGTTAAGTTGAATCTAAAATGCTGCTTGAATTATGGAATATATTAATCTACATGTTTTTATGGATGAAAAACTTATTAATAGATATATTAATCTACGTAGTCTGGGCAGATCACCAGATCTTAGCTAGGGCTGTCGTTTAGGAGGTGTGACATTAAGCCACTCAAAAAGAAAGTTACCGTTCAAAAAAAAAAGATATAAGTGTCAGAAAGTAAACAATATGTCATAGTGTAGGGGTAAATGTATAAAATGGTGTTCTATATAAACACCTTATTCTGTAACCCTAAAAAGTAATACAACAATTCAATACAATTCAAACCCTAGATCGGTTCATTCTCTATACCAAACAACATGGTATCAGAGCAGTGTTTCTGATTCTTGAACACTCTTCTCATCATCTACAACCAATCCCAAACCAGAGAAACCCGACAACAAAATCAAACTCGAAAAATACCAGAAATCAGTTCCGGCGAATCAACCACAGTTCCGTTGCCGCCGCCGCTTTAAACCCTGCCGTCTTTGTTTATTATCCTTTTCTTTTGTTTGAAATTTTCGTTTGTTTATTATCCTTTTCTTTTGTTTGAAATTTCCATCAAAAAAGGTGCTGCCATTTGATAAACATTATTTGGGAATTGCTTGGAGAATAGATATTATTTGGGAAAAAGGTGCCTCCACCGACATTGATTCAATTGTCAACCTTGTCAGTAAACCCTTTCTTCAACCTTTTTTCAGCCGTAAAAAAACAAAAACCCACTATTTGATAAATACGCTAGGTATTTCGCTAAGATCACGTGTAGTATCTGGTCACTCCTCTTTTTTCCAACAACTACAGTGCATAAATCCGCTTAACTCAAAATTTTGAACGCGAGTTCAAGTATCCAGCGTAGTTGATAAATACGCCGGTTCAGTTGGTTGCTTAATAGCAGTGCCGGGACAACGTTAAAAAAAGGAAAAAAAAAAGAAAAAAAACATATCTTTCACAGTCGCGTCAGGAAAGTGGATATGACGATTAATCATGAAAAAAACAGTTCTTGGATATTTGATTCTGGTGCCACCGACACCATGACGTTTGAGCCATTAGACTTATGTTCAATGACCCAACCTCAAAAAACTCAGATACATACAGCAAACAACGGAACGATGCAAGTGAAAGGAGGAGGAGTAATTGAAATTTCACCAACTATGAAATTATCAAATTGCCTCTATGTTCCATCATTATCACACAAATTGCTCTCAATTAGTCATATTACCAAAGAATTGAATTGCACGGTACTAATGCACCCTACTTTCTGCATCCTACAGGATATCAGGACGGGTGTGATTATTGGACGTGGTACTGAGCGCCACGGATTGTACTATGTGGATGAAGTGGCTCAACAGGGTACTGTGATGTTGGCTCATGGAACTGAAAACCGGGAAGCCTGGCTATGGCATAGACGTTTGGGACACCCATCCCATGGTTATTCGCACCTTTTGTTTCCAAAACTCTTCCCTTCAAATGGAAAAATAGATTGTGAAACCTGTCTTCGTGCTAAAAGCCATCGACAACCATTTAAGCCTAGCAATACGAAAGTTGCTTCACCTTTTTCACTAATCCATTCTGATGTGTGGGGTCCTGCTCCTGTGATGGGGGGGGGGCAGGGTCTTCGGTACTTTATACTATTCGTGGATGATTGCACTCGCATGACATGGGTATATTTTTTAAAAAACAAAGCCGAAGTTTACGAAAAATTTATCACGTTTTATGCTATGATTCAAACTCAATTCCGAACTCAAATCCAAATCCTTCGATCTGACAATGGGGGAGAATTTGTCAATACATCCATGAAACAGTTCTTTAAAACCAAAGGATTAGTTCATCAAACCTCTTGTTCACATACCCCCGAACAAAACGGTGTTTCCGAACGGAAAAACCGTATTATTCTTGAAATGACTCGATCCCTTTTGATCGAATCTCAGGTTCCTAAATATTTCTGGCCCGAGGCAGTTGCAACCTCCGTGTATCTCCTGAATCGGCTTCCCACAAAAGCTCTTAAATTTAAGACTCCCTTAGATTGTCTGTCTAAGTCTGCCAGTATTCCCCATCCTCTTACACTTGAACCTCGAATCTTCGGGTGTACCGCATTTGTTCACATACCCAAAGTCAACCGAAACAAACTCGGTCCATGTGCTGAGAAATGTGTGTTTTTCGGCTATGGGATCGACCAAATAGGTTACCGGTGTTATAATCCAAAAACTCATCAAATGTTCACCACAATGAACGTTGACTTTCTTGAAACAAAATACTTTTATGACACCCAACTCAGTGGTCAGGGGGAGAGTGAATGTATAGACCCTCTGATTTGGCTAACCCAACTTCCCTCATCTGAAGAAGTAACAACAGAAAATCCTCACAGTACTGCGAGTCCTTCAAACACAGCCACACAATCTGCGGAGCACAGTACTACTGAAGAAAGTCCATCCAACGTGATACCTGAGGTAAGAAATACTGAGAACCCTGAATGTCATGCGTCGTCTTGTAACTATGAGACAACAACAGAGCCTACAGAACAGGTTGAACCAAATGTTGAACAGGTTGAAATTGAACCAGTGGTTGAACATGTTGAACCACCAGTTGCAGCAGAGACAACCGGAAGATACTCTCTTCCTCCTAGAGCCAATAGAGGGGTTCCTCCAAAACGGTACTCCCCAGAGAGGGAAACCAGAAATTCAAGGTATCCTGTAGCTAATATGGTCAATGGGAACTTATCTAACAGTGCGAAGGCATTTGTTACTTCACTATACTCTGAACAAATACCTAATTTCGTAAAGGAAGCTCAAGGTAAGAAGAACTGGGAAGAAGCAATGGAAGTGGAGATGTGTGCTCTTATGAAAAACAACACATGGGAGAAGTGCATTCTTCCTAAAGGAAAGAAAACAGTTGGATGCCGGTGGGTATATTCAATCAAATATAAACCAGATGGTTCCATTGGGCGATACAAAGCTCGGCTTGTAGCCAAGGGTTACACTCAGACGTATGGGATCGATTACTCTGAGACATTTTCTCCGGTTGCAAAAATGGATACCATCAGAGTTCTCTTCTCCGTAGCAGCCAATAAGGAGTGGCCTCTTCACCAGTTTGATGTTACAAATGCCTTTCTCCATGGAGACCTAACAGAAGAAGTCTACATGGAAGCACCTCCAGGCTTTTCAGGGGGTTTTAAAGAAGCGGAAGTTTGTCGGTTGAAAAAGTCCCTTTATGGGCTAAAGCAGTCTCCTCGGGCATGGTTTGGAAAGTTCACTTTGGCCATGAAAGAGTATGGGTATCACCAAAGTAACGCTGATCATACTCTGTTCCTCAAGAGAAGAAACGGCCTTGTAACTTGCTTGATCATATATGTAGACGACATGATTATTACCGGAGATGATATAGAAGAAATAGCACGACTGAAAAGAAATATGTTTTCAAAGTTTGAAATGAAAGACCTTGGGAATCTCAAGTATTTCCTCGGGATAGAAGTTCTAAGGTCTAAATGGGGCATTTTCATCTGCCAAAAGAAGTACGTCCTTGATCTTCTAGCAGAAACTGGGTTGATTGATTGTAAACCAGCATATACTCCAATGGTGGTGAACCACAATCTTCACATGGAACTCAATGGAGAACTTGCAGACAAAGAAAGGTATCAACGGCTCGTGGGCAAGTTAATTTATCTCTCTCACACTCGCCCTGACATAGCTTATGCTGTTGGAGTGGTGAGTCAGTTCATGCATCAACCTCAAGTTGCCCACATGGAAGCTGCTCAGAGAATTTTAAGATATCTCAAGGGAACTCCAGGCCATGGAGTATTGTTCAAAACAAATGGACATCTAAATGTTGAGCTCTATACTGACGCAGACTGGGCAGGAGATAAGGGAAGCCGAAGGTCAACATCAGGATATTTTTCTTTGGTTGGTGGAAACCTCGTTACCTGGAGGAGTAAGAAACAGAAGGTAGTCGCTCTGTCGAGTGCAGAAGCGGAATTTAGAGGTATAGCTCGAGGGTTAAGCGAAGTTCTTTGGATCAGGAAGCTGCTAGAAGACATTGGTTTTTCCCAAAAGGCTCCTAGTAAAGTTATGTGTGACAATACAGCTGCAATACAAATCTCAGAAAACCCAGTTCAACATGATCGAACAAAACACGTGGAGGTAGATCGACATTTCATCAAAGAAAAGTTGGAAGAAAGAATCATAGAACTCCCGTATGTTTCGTCAAAAGATCAACTCGCAGATATACTCACAAAAGCCGTCAACGGAAACGCCTTTAGTAGCTGTTTGAGCAAGTTAAGTATTGGTGATCCCACTACTCAACTTGAGGGGGAGTGTCAGAAAGTAAACAATATGTCATAGTGTAGGGGTAAATGTATAAAATGGTGTTCTATATAAACACATTATTCTGTAACCCTAAAAAGTAATACAACAATTCAATACAATTCAAACTCTAGATCAGTTCATTCTCTATACCAAACAACAATAAGCGTATTTTTAATGTATTTATATCTCTTAAGAATTAACAAAACGCCCCTAAAATTAGAGAAAGATTGTGAAATATAAGATGTCATATGGTTACTCTGTCAACAAGTTAATAAAATTAGGGATATCTTGTGAGTAAAGTTATTAGCCTATATAAGGCATGTTAGGGTTATTTATTTAATTGTAACTTTCATATTTCCAAGTTGATAAAAAGTGTCGGGACTTTGAGTTATGTGTGTTTCGCCTACCAGTGTCACGATGATTTTTTTTTTTTAACGAGTTTACTACAAATTTATATAAACTTTATAGTTTAAAATTAATTAAATGTCAAACAATACTTACCAAGAACAAATGATCCTGAAAACGAATATAAACTTCCAGACTGTTTTTTAATATACCACAAAACCAATGAGGCAAAATGAGATAACTTTGTGTAACTGTATCAATACTTGTCATCCACATAACTCTATATTATTTTAAAGAAAACCTTTATATAATTATTATTACATATAAGAAACTCAGTTACCTGAATGTTATGAATTAAGTGAAAATATTAAATGAAGCAGAAATTAACGTCTAAAAGGACATTTCTAAACGTGTGGTACTCATATGTCTGGTTCGAGCCTGTGAATTATAGGTGGACCATTGTCTTAATTATACCCTAAATACTATGCATATCACACGGTGCTCTACTCTTGTCTTTTCCTCTTGTTTCTCATAACCAAAAATAATGTTTAATGTGTGTATTAATTTGTAAATATTTTGTCGGTTCGTATAGAATTTGAATTTGCTTATTTGTAAATGGTGGCCCAGGCCACACAGTGACCTGTGCTTGCATTTGGGGCTTGACACCAAATAGATTTGACGTGGGTACCAGTACCAGTGCCAGTGCCACTCTGTCACTCGTTATTTACGACTTAAAGGTTTAATAGGCAGGCAGCCAGCCAGCCATAAATCCAAGTGGGGTCTCTCAGGCAGGCCAGACCAATTATTGATATTGTTCACGACCAACCATACCCTCAACTCAAAACTCATTAGAACAAATTTCATTTTTACCTTGTGGCAATGTTGTACTACAATATTATGTTTTGTTTTAAACTAAAATGAAAAAAAAAAACGACATGAGACTGTCATTTACTAGGGTGTTTCATGTTTCTCATATCGTTTTCGAATTACTTAAACTCTTTTATTCTTTTGTAGTGAAATTTGAATTAGGATTGGAGTTCGGATTGAGTTGAATGGAGGTTGAGTTCTTTATGAGAAATTTTGGAACAAGTTGTGTTTAATATCATGCTAAAATGAATGAAATACATATAATTTAAGTTGGTGTGAAATAGAAATTGAAATAATGAAATAGATGAAAAAAAATTAGATATGGGGATGACCAAACCTAAAAATAGTTTATAAGGCTATAGAGTGTGGATACAGGTAACAGCCTCCGTGGACGAAAAAGGCGGAGCCACCGATGGTGGGGGAGGTGTTCCCGCACTCGCCACAACCCGTTTCTCCCTACTCTCTCACACGTTCGAATACATGTTCAGCCTTCAGGGCTGTTTGGTAGCCTCTGAATGGTCATTATGAGGCTACCTCTTAATGGAACCATTAAAAATTTTACCAATGAGAAGGTAGAAAAATGTGACATGTGATGATTTACCATTCAGAGGTTACCTCTTAACTATTCAGACTTGAGGCTACCTCTTCTTCATTCAGAGGCTACCTCTTCTTCATCTTCTACAACCTCTTGAGCTTGAATCCATATGGCGTTATGTGGTTCGAGGGTTTCTTCTTCCCCGATGGGATGGTCAAAGGCGGTCCGACGTGGTCTTCATGCACCCTAAGGTTGGAGGGAATCTATCTTTCAACTTTTAACACCTCCACTAACCAACTACCAATCACAGCTTCTCGTCTTATTTTTTCTTAGACTTCCCTAATGTGGAGTTCCTGAAGTATCCTAAACATTTTATTAAACATTTAGTTTAAATTAAATAAATAAGTTTAATAACATTTAATTTAAATTATAATGTTCAATCGACTACTAAATTCTTTAATAAAAAAAAACAAAGTACAAACCTCCTAAAACATAAATCAAATACCCATTATCAGTGGCGGAGCTTGACCAAAAGTTTCGAGGGGGCGTAAAGTGATGGGACCCATTTTTTTTTCCTATCGTTATGTTTCGGGTCGGGTCGGCTATCGATTCGAGCCAGGTCAAATAATAATAGTTCCATATAAAACTAAAAAAAATCATTCATTTAAAGGACCCGTTCTTACACATAAAAACTTAAGATTAAGTTTATTGTGTGGTGGGAAATCTAGGGTTAAACAAATAAGAGTTAAAATATATTTACAAAACTATCTATCACTTATATACAAAGTGGTAACAAATTTTACTTTAATTTATATATTGTATAAATATTTAGGATATACAAAGTGGTAACAAACTTTACTTTAATTTATATATTGTATAAATATTTAGGAAAAATAATTGGGGGAGGCTATCCTATATAATTTTTAAAATTTCCGTACGAAAAATCGGAACCTATACACTTCTAACCGAAACATTGGGGTGGGCGGGTGCACCCCCGGGCACCAATTAACCTTCGCCCCTGCCCATTATCAACCTCAGAAGAGTCAAAGACTTGGAACCGGCATCTATAATTAGAACCGACTCCTAGTTGTGATGATTCTTAGAATCTCTCCACAACGATATATACCTAAATCCCCGTTTGGATAGTGTTTTTGGTGCTCGCAAAGAGCCTTATCAATCACATCCTTCTCCGTTTGTCCCACAATGCTATGTTTCCACTAATTAATACTAATATACAATAACGAACACTTCAATGTGACTTGGTGGACCGAGCGGTTGGATCCCCCCAAATGTTGACGAAAGTACTTTAACTTTCAGCTCCAAAAATCTTCATTTCTGGGCATCGTGTCCTTGTACCGTTTCACTCAACCTGTGGCCGGGTGTTCTTTGGGTTGTTTTCTCGAGTTTTCAGGTTTTTCGGGCCGGTTTGTTTGTTTTATGTGATAACTGAATCATTCTAGGTTCTGGTTATTCGGTGTTCAGATTAAATGGTTCGGGTTTTATCAAATCGGGTTTTGGGTTAGTATAGTTTCATCGGCTCCAGACTGTTTAACTTAAACTTGAATAAGTTAAACATTGTAAAATGAATAAGTTAAAAGAACTTCTTAATTAAACAATTTTTAACAGTTCAACCTCTCAAGAAAACAAATGTAAAACACATTCTGCTTTCAAACAATTAGTAAAAGATCAAACCTTTAGTAGGTGAATATTGGATTAAAACTTGAAAGTATATGGAATTTGATTATGAAACTTGATTGCAAGGTTGGAAAAGGTTTTAGCCTTTTAGGTATGATTCTATGTAAGGGAATCACAAGAATCATGTAAGACATTATACATAAAAATCACTAGTAGTTTGGGGCTCGTCATCCACGTAAGTGTTTGTTTGGATACTCTGATGTGGTATCAAGTTATCATGTTATAAAACACCAGTTTGATACGTATATTATTATGAGAGCTTCTTGTGCAAAAGAAAACCTAAAATTTTGGTAAAAAGAGAGAATTTAATTATTATCAAAAGGAGAGCATAAATCTAAAGGTAACATTACATATGATGTTTAATATTGAAAAAAAAAAAAGATTAGGAACTCAAATTCTCTATATTAATATCACGTGTTAACATCAAAGTCTAAAAAGCTCACTAAATGAAGGTAATTTATTTACAAAACACTATAATATTACTAATAATAATAAAGACAAAAATGTTTGTGAACGAAACCAAAAATATGACAACAATATCACCATTACAAAAATAAACAATAAAAATCCTTTATTTTTGGGTGCATGGAGTTGGTAAGGACTTAGAAATATTTGTAATTGAATTATTTGTTAATATATTTTTGTTATTTGAAAAGATTTTCTCTTTGTTTTAACTTAAAGAAAGTCGGTCAGTTTGACTGATAATTCTTGGTGAGACTTAGTTTACAATTACAACAATTACTTTATTATAATAATAGCCATAACATAATCAACTTCAATTAAAAATTAATGAAGGAAATAGACTTATAATAAATAAAATAGTATATGACCATATTTTAGGATCATGTGAGATAGGGGAAATTTTTTTATAGTTATGCTATTATATAATGTTTTGTAGCTAAGAGGTGTGTTAAAACTTAAAACTTAGATGGTGTGATCTATATATTTTTCTTTTCTTTTTTTTTTTTCTGAACAGTAGGTGGGGTTTGATAGCCAGTTCCTACAATGATATGGCTTGAAACGTTTACCTATTATGTCGAATCATACGAATATATTTTTCTTGATATATCTATAATACCTTATTAAGAGAACTGGGTGTTCTATCATTTTTATAATTTTGCAATAGGTATAAATCTTGAAGCACTATGTACAAATGAAGCAAGCCATTTTAGAGGGGGGAAACTTGGACATTGTCCAAAGTTTTAAGACACTTTAAGGGCAATCTAGACATTTCATCCATGGAATCTATGTCAACTTATGTTTTCCATTAAATAAAAGTTTTATAATAATTAAAGAAATTATTGATTAAATTAAAGGTTAAACATGCAACCTTTAGGATTTTCATGATTTAATAGTATGTATAAATATAATATAAATAGATTTATATGGACTATATCTATACTATCTATAATCTATATTACCTTATAATCCAATCAACCTTCATCAGTCATTTATGAGTCAGTTTTAAAGCCACCATCATTTCTCATTATGGTGTTAATAGCCCCAACATGTAACCGATGACTTATAAAACCATTTGAACCTTCAGATGTATATTTATATATTCCATATACGACCACATGAATCCCAATATCATTCAAGCTATGTCCGCTCTCTCAAACATTCACCTATACATGTTAATTAACCCCCGCGCTACTGCTGTGGCCCTTATCCGATTCATCAGTCACCAGCTCAGTGATGCCGTTACATTGAATTTTATTAGAATTAAAAACATGGTATATTGTTTTTTTTTTTTTGAACGACAAATTTCTTTTCAATCTCTATTGTCTATCGGATTTGAACCAAAGATCTCTCACTCCCAAGCCCAAGTGTTTAAAGGCTTTGTTTTTTATAATGGACAACCACCCCATTGGTAACGTGGTATATTATTTAAGAGAAGAATTTTAAGATAACGGAAGTATGAGGCAACAACTAAAGTTTTGGAAAATCATGAAAGATTAAAAATGAATTATAAGTAGAGACAACTCTAGGTCTGGGGTTGGGTCCAATTAGAAAAACCATTAGAGTTTAGGTGTTGCTCTTCTATAGGTCAGGAGTTTGAGTCCCGCGGTAGACGGATTTAGTGAAATTAAGCCGTTAAAAAAAGTAGAGAAAACTCTAGCATATTGTGTGGTTAGTATAAAAATAATAACTAACTAGTGGACTTCCCCCACGCGTTGCGGCGGGAAGCCACCCAGTATCGGTTTGATTGAATAAGGCATGGATGCCGTAATCGCCACTTTGTATAGCAACCGTAAGATAAACCTCAAAAATATTGTCATGATATGCCTAAAAGAATATTGATACATAGTTTATATGGATCAAAAACTAAAAAAAAAACGAATATCAAAAGTACAAATATCGGCACAAATGTTCGGTTGAAATCTATTTGGTACCAATGTTGGTGTTGTTCCAACAATATCAGTTTTGTTAGTGACTGACACTTGCTATAGCTTATGATATAAAAGATGTGCTCTATACTGCTACCAAAGTTGTTCGGATGGTATCGATTCGGCTTGTCACCGTAATGAACAAAAAAACAAACAATTATAATTGACTCGTTCAATTTTGAACCATGCTTTTATCGAAAACAAATAAAAATTATAATCATGTCATAACACTATATTACGAGTTTAATAAATCATTAAACTATATTATTAGAATAAACGAAAAATGGTAAACGACGTTAATTTATAAAATATCGTATCTTGAAAATTATAGAATATAAACAATATATTTTTTAAATGATTTATAATAAAAAATACTAAAAATAAAATATATATATAAATGTTTGGTTACTATTCATGATCACTTTTGTTTAATATATATATATATATATATATATATATACTAGTGAGTTTCCCTCCGCGCTTCGCGGCGGGAATTCTTTGTTATCTGTTCGAATCATTACGGTACCGTCATTCACTATAATAATAGAAAGAGAAAACCTTACATCGATGAAAAACAATAAAAACGAATATGATGTTTAGTTGATATCAGTTAGTTTGTTTATGTTCTATGTTTATTTTTCAACATTGCGATATAAATCATATTGCAAACGAATATTGTACCACTATCATACCAAACCTAATTTAAATCGACATATGTATCGTTTTCGGTATTTGTTTTTATTGTTTTTTTATAAACTTACACCATATAAGTGAGATTCCCCTATGCTTCGCGGCGGGTGCTACTATCGTATCAAACCGAACCAAAACCGACTAAACAACATATGTGTCGGTAACATTATCCTGACAATCTGAACCGATCGATACCGTTCGAACATCGGTGTCAGTGCCATTGTTCGATTTTATCGTTTCCGTCAATATAAATCACGTGTTGGTTTCTATACCGAGTGCATGTATTGTATCAATATTGTAACTAACTGAATCAATCCCGATTCAATGCCCGATGTAACGTACCGTCACAACGTTCGACCAGATAACCTAGAATGATAAAAAAAATAAATGTTACGGATTTAGATTTTTAAAAAAGTTAACGAATACACGTTATTACCAAAAATAAAATATAATAATAGATTATAAAAGTTTGAAAAAATAAATACTTAAATATGATCAATTATAATTTATTATTAAAAATCAATAAAATGATAAATAAGTATTAAATAAAAATAAATCCTTAAAAATGATGAAACACTATTCATCAAGAGTTTAAATTAATATGTATAATAACTAGTGGTTTTTCCCCGCACTACGCGACGGGAATTCAGTTGTATTCGTGCGATTTGTTCTGGTACTGACAATCGCTATAACAGCAGAAAGAAAAAAACTACAAAAAAACAAAGTCGTGATATGCCTAAAAGAATACGTGCTTTATATCAATCAAAAACCATAGAAAAGAATACCGGTTCCGATATACCGATATTTGTAACAATGTTGTTCGGTTGAAATCGGTTCGGTTAGTCAGTAGTCACGGATCAACCCTCGTATAGTTTACGATAAAAAAAATATCTTTTTCCATATTTTTATTGGCACTCTTATAGTTTATAGTTTACAATAGAAAAAAATCAATCGAAAACGATAAAAAATATTGGTTCCAATACTACCGATATTGGTACCAATGTTATTCGGTTGAAATTAGTTCGATAAGGCCCATATCAATACTCGTATAGTTTACGATACAAAAAAAAATGTGCTTTTTTATATTTTTATCCGTGCTTTTATAGTTTACAATAGAAAAAAAAAACAAATTGAATATCATTGTCAGTTTCGGTTTGATTTGGTACGATATCGTCACGTTATCCATTTTAAATATCATTGTCAGTTTCGGTTCGATATGGTATGACAGTGTCACGGTATCCATTTTAAATATCATTGTCGGTTTCGATTCGATTTGGTACGACGGCGACACGATATCCATTTTCAATAAAAAAAACAAATTATAAAAAATCAAAATAAATATAATATTAAAAATTTAGTTTTACTATTCATCATCACTTCAAAATAATATGTATAATTATTACTTAAGAGATGAATTTTTAGATAACAGAAGTATGATGCATCTTGTTCCCACAGAGCGGTATAAACCAGATTTATACACCTGTGTGTTATTCAAGTACATATGTGCATACAGGTCGGTATATACCAGACGTTTACACCTGTGTATTATTCAAATACATAGTGTCTACAGGTCGGTATATACCAGACTTATACACCTTTGTATTATTACATCTTGTTTCCACTATGCATCTTTTCATCAAACATTGATCTAATACATATATTTATAGAGAATTAATTAAATATTTTTAATCGTGTTCTAGATTGAAGAATATTTGATAATGTTGTCTTTTTTTTTTAATTATCAAATATTAAGTTAGGTAATTTGTGAGAGAACAATATATTGAGAATGTAATTAAATATTCTTTAATTGGAATTAGAAATCAGGAAAGAGAAAAAAAAATCAATTAATTAAACGGAGAGAGAAAAATACAATGAAACCCTTATGTGTATTAAAATACATGTAAGTTAGTAAAGTTACAAAAGATAATTACAATTTTGTCACTAAAGAAAAAAAAAACATAGATCTACAAAATCAATGGTCAGAATAAGTTCATTTGTTTCACAAGTACACGATTGTTCACTCATTAACCCTACCCTATATATATAGGAGAAGGATCCGTTAGGAACCACCCTTTATTGCGAGAACCGTGAGAACCAATGTGAACACAACCAAAAAATACCTAAAAAATCTAAAAAAACAACTAATTTTTTTTTACTATTTTTTTTTTGGAAAAATCGCTATATTTCGTCAATAATAAAAAAAAAATTCCATAATTTATTACAAATATCAGACAATTGCATTTTCATTTACACTACGAAAACCACCTCCAGTTACGAAAACCATGAGAACCACTTTCCAACCATTAGATATTGGAAATGGATGGATGAGATTAAAAGTAATTAAACCATTAAAATTTTTTTTTTCTTATTATGTTTTTAATATTTTAATATCAAAAGGATATTTAAGTAAATTTGTTTTTTTGTCTTACTATATTTATTGTTTTTTATTACCTTTTTTGTCTCATTTCATTAATTACTTTTTATTAAAAATCATATTTTTTTATTAAACAAAATTTTAAAATTAGATTTTTTTTCAAGTTTTTTTTACGCAAAAACGTTTTTATGAACCGTTTTTTTTACGCCCCGTTTTTACGCGCAATTTTTTACGGGCCGTTTTACGCCCCATTTTTTGCGTGCCATTTTTTCGCCCGTTTTTTTTACGCGCCGTTTTTTTACGACTGGTTTTACCCGCCATTTTTTTAACGCGCCGTTTTATCACACGTTTTTTTACAAGCCGTTTTTTACGCCCCGTTTTTACACCCCGTTTTTTACGTTCCGGTTTTTACGCACCGTTTTTACGCATCATTTTTTAGGCCCTGTTTTTAAGCCCGTTTTTACGCACAATTTTATTTACGCTCCGTTTTTTAAACACACGTTTTTAAACTTTTTTTATGAAAACTTTTTTACAAAAAACTTTTTTAAATTTTTTTACAAAAATTTATATGAAAAGGATTTTTACGGTTTTAACATTTAAAAAAAACTTATTTACACATACGTTTTTAAAGTTTTTTACGTTTTTTACATAAACTTTTTTTTTATGTTTTTTATCTTTTTTTTACAAAAAAAAATTTACAAAAACTTTTTTGCAAAGAACAAAAAATTATACGAAAACTTTTTTTTCGGTTTTTAACTTTTTTTTACAAAAACTTTTTTACAAAAATTGAGAGATAGAAAGATGAAAAGGAGGTGATTTAAATTTGAGAGAGAGAAAATGATTTGATGGTTAGTCAAATTTTAAGAGGATCGAGAGATGATTTGATGGTTTTGATTAAATGACTATATTACTCTTTTAGTTGTCAATATGTGATTGGTGGAGAGTGGTTCTCTCAACTGGAGGTGGTTTTCATTTTAGCGGTCTCCTATATATATATATATATAGGCTAATTATAAGGAGAAAACCCACTCCAGTTGACTAAACCTTGAAAACCCATTAGATGGACACTAGTGTGCCACGTCTCAAGTCTTGAAAAGGGTGTTGAGGGCATATATGTAATTTCCCTGCCTGACATACTTTTTGTTAGGATCCATGTGAACATCACACTCCTCATTAAATGCCTGACATACTTTTTGGTAGAGGTACATTGTTTTTTATTTAGAGTTAAATGCCATTTTAGTCCCTGTGGTTTGGGCCATTTTGCCAGTTTAGTCCAAAGGTTTCATTTTTAACATGTGGGTCCAAAAAGGTTTCACAGTTGCCATTTTAGTCCACTTGGTTAACTTCATCCATTTTTTCTGTTAACGAGAATGCCAATTCGGTCATTTTGTATGTAATTCTGTTAACTAAAAGGGCAATTCAGCCATATAAAATGACCGAATTGGCCTTCTCGTTAACAGAAAAAATGGATGAAGTTAACCCAGTGGACTAAAATGGCAACTGTGAAACCTTTTTGGACCCACAGGTTAAAAATAAAACCTTTGGACTAAACTGGCAAAATTGCCCAAACCACAGGGACTAAAATGGCATTTAACTCTTTTATTTTAATTTTTTTAAGTTTCAAACCTTCATCAAACCCAAAGCAAAGGCATCATTGTAAGTGAGAGATTCCAACGTTTCTTTTTAAATACCAATAACATACTTATCCCATGCTCCATTAAAACAAGCTTATCTTATCCAAAACAACATGTATTGCTATTTAATACATCTATTTATACGGATGTATTTTGTATTTTGGCACATGTACGACAATAGTGTTGTGTGTTCTTTTTATTATGTGTTTTTTAGGCTAGCCATACTATGTTTTAATTATTTTGTTCTCTATGTTTAAGTGTTTTTTTATATTAAGTTAATATATCTAGCCATATCTACTAATCTTTTTTGCACAGTTCTTTTTTTTTTTGTTGAACATATAACATGCAACTTTTTTATTCTCTTAAAAATATGTAACATATAACAAACAACTATTTCATTTCATTCTAAAAAATGTGTAACATATAACATGCAACTCTTTTATTCTCTTAAAAATATGTAACATATAACATGCAACTATTTCATTCTAAAAAATGTGTAACATATAACATGCAACTATTTTATTTATATAATAGTCACATCAGTTTTTATGAGTTTATCTTTTTCAATCTCATTTTTAATAGAAAATTTGTATTTGTAACATAATATACTTTCATTTTTTTGTAACAAGTCTTGTGCTAAAGAAAAAAACAGAGGATGTGTTGGTTAGTTTGGTTGAAAATGTGGTAAACTTGTATTAACAATACCATTTTTATTTTTTATTTTTATGAAACAAGCTTTTATATTTTGTAGAAGGTAAAAACATGTGTGGTTACACTTGTATTAAGTTTTTATATTTTTTGGAAGGGAAAAACATTCGAGATTACATTTTTGGATCACATAAAAAAAATGCACCAGCATCTACACTTTTTGGTGACACCAAAAAAATGTACCACCAAGTTTTGTTTGCATTGTATCAAAACCTGTTAAACTTGTATTGGCAATACAGTAAAATGCATCTGTTTGTTAGGTTTCATGTTACAAGTAATTTTTTTTTAACTTATACGTGTTAAAATTTATTAACAATACAATGTTTTCTAAAAGACTCGTGACCTTTTTTGTAGGTATTCATGCGGACGAGGAATTTTATGTTCACCACACACCCAATGGCACTAAAATGTGGTGTCCTAATGTTCCTATTGTTTTAAAGCCTGTTGTTGGTTGTATATATGAAACGTGGAAGGACGTTACACATAATGTAATACTTATTGCTCATTTTTTTTGTTTACTGTGTGTTTACATTTTTTGAAATTATACAGAAAATGTATGTTTACACGTGGTGTAACTTCATATATATGTATAATATATGTAACATCTTTTTTTGTAGTGTACGTACCAACATGTAACATCTTTTTCTAGGAAGACGACTTTTGTAACAATGTGATGTAATATAACACTTTGTGTCGGAGGAGAAAGAAAAGAAAACGCGTTACACTCTTATGTATGTGGATATCCTTTAAATGGTAAAAAAACAAGCATTTTTTCTTGTATACTGGGTGTTTACATTTTTTGAAATTATACAGAAAATGTAACGTTATTTTTTGTACTTTTTTTTTGTAAAATGTTACATATAATGTAATACTTATTGCTCATTTTATAGAATGTAACCTTAATAAGATGGTACATATAAAGTAACATTTTTCCTCATTGGTTACATTTTTTTTTTTGTAAAATGTTACATATAATGTAATATTTATTGCTCATTTGTAGAATGTTACCTTAATAAGATGGTACATATAAAGTAACATATATTGTAACCTTATTCAACGTGTATATCCAGTTTTTCACCTAATGCTTTTACATTTATTTGTTATATACAACACCGGTGGCCCAAACACCGATAAATTAAAAAAAAAGTATCGTAAAACAACTTTATGAATAAAATACTTAAGTTACAAATTTTTGCCCCCACAAATGTTAAGGTGCAACATTATTATATAACCTAACAACGCATACAACACACTTGTTCCCTAAAAAACAAAATACTTAAGTTACAAAAATATTTTTTTCTTTTCTTTCAAATCCTTTGCTGGTGTGTCCGATTCACTGCCTTCCAACACTGTTACAAAATAAATTGTCAAACATAAATGTAACAAACCATCTAACAATTTAATGTTAGATACCAATTAGTTTCTTTTTTATTTTATTTTCTATTTTTTAGAAACCCGCTTTTGTTTGTGAAAAAGGAGTTCTAACTTATAAAATAACCAAAAGAACAAAAATAAATATGACTGTTGCTTTATTTTAAATTAATTGTCAAACATAAATGTAATCTTTTCTTCCCAATAGAACAATTTTTGATCATGTATTCACCCAAAAAACTGTTGTATCCAAGCGATTAAGAAGTGAGATTATTCAAAAGAAAGTAAAGAGGAACAAAGAGGGTCAAAAGATTTCTTGTCACTGATATTGAATGCAAGAGAATCCGAGACTGTTTCCAAGAACTTGTTCACATTATTCAAAACTAACTATTTTGAGATTATTCAAAAGAAAGTAAAAACCCTAACTTAACTGATTAAAGGAAAAAATTCCAATCAACTGAATAAAACTGTATAAAACCAATAGATCGAACAACAATAATTAATACCCAAATCACCATCTATAATCATAATCCTCAAAAAAAAAAAAAACTCAATTCGCTTAAAGATCTAAAACAAAAATAAAAATAAAAAAAAACCCAACGATGATAATATCCAGAATCCGCAATCAAAAACCCAGAATACACGAACGAAATGAAGCTGGTATGTGATCAAATGGAGGACAGAACAAGGCGTATATATAGATAAAAAATAACAGATTGAATAAACGACTTTTGGGTTTCAACAATATTAAATTTGTGATAATGACCCAAGAATCTGCTGCTTTATTTTCTTTAAAAAAAAATTAAAGAATTTTGAGAGATGGAGGATGAAAGATTCTGATTCTGATTAAAGGAACGGAGCGACGCACCTGAACCAACGCTGACGCACCTGAACCCTATAATTTCCGGCGATCCTTGATTTTGTCCGGTGATTTTTGAAGATCTGCAGCGATCGTCTTTTTTATGCGGCGATTGTCTGAATATTTGAGAGGGTATGATGAAGATTATGAGAGAGAGTGAGTGTTTGGTGACTTTTGAAGATCTCCAGTTGATGAAGATTATGAGAGAGAGTGAGTGTCCGGTGATTTTGGGGGTAATTTGAAAGGGGTTGATGAAGATTTATGAGAGAGAGTGTTTATTTTTGTGGTTTTTGAAATATTGAGGACTAATGTAGAGTTGTAGGATTAGGTGTAATGATGTAGGGATGTAAGGTTTCTGAAGTCATGTAGATTTTTGTCTCTTAGTAAGAGATTATGTTAAATTTTTCCCATATTGCCCTCTACGTACATCAAATATATTAAAAAATAGAGATGAAGGATTCAAAATCAATTAATGGCCCAAAATGAATCTCAGCCATCCATCATGGTTAATCAATGGTTATTAATGGGTTTTCATGGTTTAGTCAACTGGAGTGGGTTTTCGATTTATCCTTCCCCTATATATATATATATATATGCTGAGGTTCGACTGCAAAGTCCAATTTTCCTACAAAGTGTACAAAGTCATAAAACACCACAATTTCAGCCATAAAACACACTCAAAACCCACAAATAACATAGTGAAGACCACTAAAACACAATATCCAAACCCTAACAGTCCTTAAAAACTTCAAACACACTATCATACAACGATGAATATAAAACACAACATGATAATCAACATAAAACACACTAATGTTAGTCATTCGATAATCAAAGCCTTATCATCCCAAACACAGCACAAAACCTACAAATATGGTGTTTTAGTTATCTCCACTATGTTATTTGTGGGATTTGAATGTGTTTTATAGTTGACATTATTGTGTTTTATGACTTTTTACACTTTGTAGGAAAATTGGACTTTGTAACCAACTCCCACCCTATATATATATATATATATATATTTGGGCATGATCTGGAGAAAACGACTAAAAGTGTGAAAATGGTGAGAACGATTTTAGTGTTGACATGTGGCGTTGATGCTAACTTACACTAAGGGTAATATTGTCAAAAAGCCCATGCACATGTCACTCACATGTCAAAAACCATGCACATGCAAGTCACATGCATATTCCACCATCTTTTTTAAACTCTCGTAAATTTTTTATACATAATAATTTTTTATAAAAAAATTACACCATAAAATCGAATGTTTTATTATCTTTCCAACGAGTATACTATTGCTATACTTTTGAAATTAAAAAAATGACATGAATTGGGTGTTCGAATAAAAATGCCTTAAAAACACCTAGTTCAGAAAAACACCGTGAAAAAGTCAGTTGAAAACACCATAAAAACACACAGTTCAGAAAAACGCCATGAAAATACCAAATGGAAAATGCCGTAAAACACCTAGTTCAAAAAAAGCACTATGAAAAACCCAGTTGAAAACGCCATAAGAACACCAGTTTAGAAAAACTCCAAAAAAACCCAGTTCATTTTTTTCGAAAAGTATATTAATACTATACTCGTTGGAAAGATAAAAAAACGTTGGATTTTATGTAGTTTTTTTTTAACTAATCATGTGTAAAAAAGTTATGGACGTTTTAAATATGATTGGGGGGGGGGGGCATGTGATTAGCATGTGGATCCTTGTTTGAATCTTCCCAATTTACCCCTCCTGGTAGTTGTAAGGTTTCCAATATTTACAAAAACACCACCGCATCAATCTTAGTCACAAATCACAAAGACCTTGTTGCTAAAAACCGTTCTCACCGTTTAAGAGGTGTAGTTTTTCTTAAAACTAATCATGTATAAAAAAAGTTATGGACGTTTTAAAAATGATTGGGGGGGGGGGGGGGATGGCATATGATTAGCATGTGCATCCTTGTTTGAATCTTCCCAATTTACCCCTCCTGGTAGTTGTAAGGTTTCCAATATTTACAAAAACACCACCGCATCAATTTTAGTCACAAATCACAAAGATCTTGTTGCTAAAAACCGTTCTCGCCGTTTTCACACTTCCATCCGTTTTCTCCTGAACCTGTTTCTCTCTCTCCCCCTCTCTCCCTCTGTATACACACACACACACACATATAGGCTTCGGTTCAATTAAGAACCACCACGAGTTGTGAGAACCATGAGAACTCCTACTTCCCGCGCGAGTTGAGCCACAATGTTTTGCACAAACGTAGATGAAAATATTATAAACACATCTGTAAAAAAACAAAACAAAAATGTCGAGTCTGTAGTTTTGCCTGATGTAAGTTTTGTTTAAGCATTGATGTAAATTTTGTTACGGCGATTTTTTTTCTACACCTCATGTAAATTTGTGCATGCGGCATTTTAAAAAAAAAATTGCTGAAACAACTGATTTTTTTAAGATTTTTGAGAATTTTTTTTTTTTTGGAAAAACCTTTTGCAAGACCTAGTTCTAATGTTTCTCACAACTCAAGGTGGTTCTCTATCCTAACCCTCTATATATATCCTCAAATTAAATAGTTTCCCATTTCTTTTCCTTTCAATTAGCATCGAATCCTCATTTAGTGCCTCAACATCCCTACTTTTTCGAAGATATATATCCTTAATGCCTTTTAAAATTCATATAATTGGTCTTCACGATTGGCCTACAAGTACATATTGGTTTCCAAGATTGTAATTCAATTTACTTGTAATCTTATGGTAACATCCATATTGTAATTGATCAGGATTACCCAACGGGTATTTTGAACCAAGTTTGGGACAAGCTTTTATAATCGAGTATGAGTTTGAGATTACCCAAACATGTCCCATTGTCATCCCCAATTTTTATTCAAAAGCTATCACTAAGAGAAGATTAAGATAAAGGTTGGGTAAGTCTAACAACTCATTTAACGAGGATAATGCTCAAAACTCTATCAAGGAGGTGTAAGAGTTAAATTACTTGGCGATTAACTAACTAGAGATAGGTTGTTGCAATCAACCACTGACATCCAAAACAACCGCACGGCAAATGTCCTTGGCGGTGGGCAGCAGGAGACAGGGCCCAGGGGTGATCTCAGGTTGAGGCCAGGAAGTCATGAAAAACGGGTATAATATTCGATCAAGTTTGTAGAGTACATTCAAGGGGTGACTTTTTTGTAAGTGCTAATGCATTCTAATTAACAAAATTATTACGAATTAAACTTTTTTGAGGTGTGCATGTATGTAACGTTTTTTGTGATTGCCTATGATTCTTAGCATGGTGGGTTTTGCCAAAAGACGTAATGAATTGGCGGATTAAAGTCTACTAGGGTGGTGGAGTGAATTCCATACGTTGACGTGGAGTACACACAATAAACCTTTAAGAAGTCATGGGTCGATTAGGAGATGTATAGTTTTAAACTTTATTTTAATGTGAGTTTTCATGACATGTCTTGAATATGAAGTAAATTGTTACTTTGTATTAACTGTTTTATAAAGTATTTTGAAAATACGAGCTCACCAGGGTAAGTTGTGTCGTTTTAACGTATATTTTCAAATATTTCTAACTATAGAGGGAGGAGCAGGGGATCGGCTTCCTATATAGAAGAAGACATTTTGATATTAGATTCACTATGATGGGACGATAATGTAGAGTAATTTGTTTACCATATGTTCAAAGATATTAAAAGTTATATTTTTTAGACTCCCGATATGTGATAGTTAGATCTTTGAATCTATAAATACAACCTAAGTCGTTTGCCCAAGTTTTGGGTTGTGACAAGTACTTCGTCTCCTACTAACACTATAAGCATAATAACTCATATGTAGAGAATTTTTATTTGAAATTTTATACTATTTAGTTTGGTTTCTTTTTTTGTATAATCAGTTTTAAGCGTATGTTTCATAATTTGAAAGATATCCTAGATGTCTATCCAAATTGTGTAATAATCACTTTCGTACTAAAGTATTATGGTGGTAATCCAATTTTTTTTTACTTGAGTAACTTAAGAGAACACAAACAAGTATGATTTTCAATACGAAAAAATTGTTTACTAAAAACCTATGTAAAACGAACCAAATACCTTCGTAATATATGTAGAGAACCATCATAACATTTTGTCAAAACAATACAACTTTTTGTAAACATGTTATGTAAATATGTGGTGAAAACAACTGCAGTATTTAGGTTATCATCATTAGTAACTCCACTAGCAGGAAAACCATCAACATGATTGGCATATCATAGTAACTCAGCTACTACTAATGACAAGGAAATAGCAACTTGGGCGATTAGTAGTAACAAGTTACTACTAAAGCATTGAGACTGCTGATAGCAGTTGTTGTTGATCTTAGTTGCCACTAATGAACCAAGCTGATGTTGATCGTATATACTACTTTTGATGAGTTACCACTGATAGATAATCAGTTCCCATGGAATTTCTAGTACTCATGCAAACTAAAGGTGAGCCAAAAGTGAACCATAAATGACAACCGAACCGTTAAGTGAAAAAAAATTAATCGAAATTAACCATAACCGACAAAACCAATTGGTTTTGGTTAAGGGAATATGATTAACCGATTGTTCGGTCATGGTTACATTTAATGTGTCTTCGTTAACCAACTTTAATCAAAATCAAACCGAGCCTTGTTTGTGATTTTGTAGGTTTTATACCCCCTCTTTAAAGTTTCAAACATTTGAACTCACGCAGCAACTATCCATAACCAAGCTTGGATCACCAAAACTGAACCATCTTAAGCTAGGATAAAGCAAACATAAAAATTTAAAAAGAAAGACATTGGACAACCAGCTGAGCTTAAGCGAATCTGGCCCATACTTAACCGGCCATCGGTTATAGTTATGGTTAAGCAATCTTTCATAACTAAAGCTTAGTGATGGTTATTATTAAACCTGCATAACCAAACTGAATCCACTTTGCACACCCCTATATTGTAAACCCAAAGCAAACTAAATGGTTTCTAAAAATGTGCTTGAGATCTCCACTAGGGGCTCCACCCTTTAGACCCGGATATTGTGCCCCCATTGGAACCCTTTAGTCACTAGTGGCTCCATCCCTTTACTGTAACGTTTCGCTTTTGTAACTTTTCTTATTTAGAAAGTTTGTCTTGTATACTATGTTTAGAAACTTGTATTCTCATTGTAATCGTATTTCGTTTCCCATCATTGTAATCCGAGACTTGAATCATAATAAAATCATGATCTTTTTATACATCTTATCGTACATAATTCGTAAATACATATTATGCATCCAATATACGTGCATACTTGAAACAATTATACACAAATCCATACTTGTTTATACATGCAAAATTCATTTATACATTCATTTATTCATACATTACATTCTTGCATTGCACTTGCACGTTTAAAATACTTAAAACCGTCAAAACGCGCAAAATCGTCAAACTTGAAACTTCGTGCAAAAGGGAATGCCCCTTTCGTGCGAAAGGCTCCCTTTCGCACGAGAGGCCCTATCGCCCGAAATCTCCAGTCGTCCCAACTCCATCCTAGCCTATAAATACAAACCCACAACTTCATTTATCAACTTCCATAACTCTGAAATTCTCTCTATAATATTGATTTTGAACTTCTCAGTTGAACTCATTCCAGCAACATTCTAAGTGAGTTTACAACTCACAAACACTCTTCCTTCGAATTTCTTCTACTTTCTAAAATTTTATGCATTCTTCACATCATTTCACTTGGTTACACAGATTTGCCTTGGCAATCTGATGATAACTCTCAATGATGAGGACCAAGCTGAAAGAGTGAAGTTAAACTTTGAAACTTTTATAAAACAAATGACTTTCTGATTTCGAACTTCGCAGAATCATGGACTCACCAAGCTCACAAGCTAAATTCATAGTTGTGGGTTAGTGTTAGGGTCGATTCCAGCCAAGAAGATGAACAATTTAACCAAAACCGAACTGATTTCATCTCGAAACAGAGCCTCTCGCATGAAAGGTTTTGATTTCACTTGTTCCGACAATTTCTAAATGTTGAATGTTAATCAGATCCTCATTTTTCGATATGAACGATTCTGATATAACAATGTGTGAACTGTGGAAGCCTTGGGTTCCAATATAGTTCCGCCACCTCACATGAACTTGTAAAACGAACACCCAAACAATCTCCTAGACCTAGAATAAGTTAATCCCGTCCAGCCTCCAACAATTGGATTCACTTCCTTCCATGTTAAGACGGCACACCCAGGTTGTTCTTGTTCGGTTGTTTGGTTATTTAAATTCATGTTATTTACATTTATGTTATTCATGACCAACCAGTTAGTTAACTTTGTTAACTAACTTGTGCTTTGGTGAACTATAACGAGGTTATTACCTCCATGCATGACTTCTATGAACTATATGAACACTCTGGACTAGTAGACTATATATTATAATTAAATAACACAACTGGACACACAAACATAGCCGATTAATGGTAAAAACGTTCGAAACAAAGTTTGGTTCACACAAAAGCAGGACCCTGTTGCACGAAAGGTAATCCCTTTCGCACGAAAGGCTCCCTGTCGTGCGAATTGTCCAGTCGCCCGAACAGTTTAAGTTGTTTCGGTTTCCATTTATGTTGGTTCCGCGTTCCTCGTTACTTATTCTAATGGGCAAATCAGGACCCGTGAAATCACAGCAACTCAGTGTCTTAACGAGTGCCTGGACAGAATATACTTTCTGTATTAATCGTACTTTTCTACTATATACTTACGTACTTTAATCCCAAATCCAAATTCCCCGTTCAAACTCCAACACTCACACCTTTGTTTACCCTTTGTAGGGTAACCTTGGTGTTCCTGTGCTATCGTCATCAACTCAACGCTCGCGGGATTTAACTAAAGAAGATTTAGCAAAACCATGAGTATACTCGAACACCCTTTTTACTTTTCACACTTTGTGTAACACCCCGAAAATTTCGTCCAATTATGTGACGACACATGTCCAATTCTCCAACTTATCCCATCTACGTGGGGGGAGAAACCTCCAACTAATCCCGACTATGTGGAAGGAGGAATAACCTACACTGAACGTTAACTGAAACATGTTCTACATCTACGACTAATTCTGATTCTGGGAAGGAGAGAAATTATTATTATGCGTTAACTAAAACGCAATCCCGGATCTCCGACTAATCTCAACTATAAGAAAGGAGAGGGACTATAATTGCCAAGTGGCAAAAGAATCAAAGTCCAGGGGTTAAGGATGTAATAATCTCAAAATACATTTCCTGGAAACGTATACGGATCGCAAGCCACTAAAGCTTACGGACCGTAAGGATGTTGGGTTAATTTTGGTACGCTAAGGTCCTTACTGACCCTAAGCGGTGAACCCTCACAGTCAGTAATGTAACAACCCGACTTTCGAAGTCAAAGTCAAGGTACAAGTCAAAGTCAAAGTCAAAGGAAGAAAAGATTGCTAATCAGATCTGTCAATTCTGACTTAGTTATTGCTTGTACTCTTTGACTCGATAATTGACACTTTGCTTGACGCTATTTTGTTTTACGATTTATTAATATGTGAAGTAACAATGCGATAAACGTAATTAAACGCTAATCTACTAAGCGCTATCACATCGCTATCCCATCGCAATTCGAATTACAGGTTCTGGATATTGTTTTACGTGTGTGTGCTATTATGTGCTTTACTGTGTGTGCTTATATATATATATATTATGGGATGTTATTCGCAAACGCAATCGCAACTCTATCGCATCGCATCACAACCCGAAATACAAGTTACCCTTATGATTATTAGGTTGATTATGTTATTTGTGTAACTAATGTGTAATACCATCGCATCGCTTACTCGAAGCGCAACGCAACGCTCAACGCACGAAACGAAAGTCGGAAACTAACTCACTCAAGCCATCCGATCGAATGCCCCTTCGATCGAATGGGCATCCGTCCGGATGACCATCCGATCGGATGCCCATCCGATCGGAAGGCCATCCGACCCAAATGCTGCACCGCCTTTCTCTCCTCTTCACCTATAAATACCTCACCTATCACATTACTGTTCATGATGTGACAGCTCCCTCCGACCCAGTGCGTTCTCAGCCTATTTTCTCTCGATTCCTCGCGATTCTTGTAAGTTTTCATCTCAAATCTTGTACTTCTTTAATCTCTACACACTTTCCCAAAAATTTCACCAACAAATCTCACAATTTCACCATGAAATCCACCTGATTCGGGCTGTTCTAAGATGACGTCATCATGGGTTTTTATGAACACCAAAGTGTGACCTCATTCCACCAAGAACAACTCAGATCTAAAGGATTTCTACAAGGTTTAAACACTGATTTCACCTAAATCTAAACATTTTTTTCAAGTATTTCAAACTTTTCTTTAACCTTCTTAACTTTTCACTCAAAACCGTTAGAATCTGGACTCATTCGGATTCACTACTCATTCTCTGGTGGAGACCCGGGCTGAGAATGGATTTCTAACGAAGAGACGACTGATTCACGGGTTGAACATGAAAATCCATCAAGAACAGTTAAGTCTGGTCGAACGGGGTGATTCCCGTCCGATCGGATGAGTTGGACTTGGTGTGATTTCCGTTGTTTGGCACGTTGTCATACCGTCTCGATAAAATCTTTTAACTTAACTGATTTTAACAAGTTTTTCAAACAAATCAGTCACCCAAACGAATAGCCATCTGATCGAACGGCTATCCGACCAAGCAGCTTGTGATTTTTAAACACTTAAACAATTTCAAAATTTCAAGTATACCAGCCTCCCACTCGGATCACCATCTGAGCGGACGGCCATCCGTCCGGATGACCGTCCGACGGATGACCTGAGGAGTAGAGACACTTCAAAACTTTTATAATGCTCTAACGAAAACTTCAAAGTTCATACACAAACACATCCTTCCCAGATGAATGACTATCCGACCGAATGGTCATTCGTCCGGACGGTCATCCGACCGGATCACTGTTCGCCACTTAAACGCTCTGAAGCACTGTTCAACGCACTGTTTAATGCTTACACTATCGTTCTCTGATCAGGCTAACTCTCCAGCGCTCCCTTCAATCCAAGAAAGTGTTTAGTTATTAAACACGATCTGTGAGTATACTCGGTCCCTTTTTGCTTTATGCACTTTTGGGTGTTACATACGTTACTTATATCAAAATCACAATCGACACACAACGCAAACACCTTTATACGCTAATCGCCCTCGCATGTTATACGTGTTATTCGATGAATGCTAGTATGTTATGTTTACACAGTGATTGTTGCCTGACACCTTAGCAACGATAGTACTATAGTTTGGACTCAGCACATGTCGTGGACAGGGGTTGTTAAGGGCTTTTCTTCACGTGTCACAGTGGTGATGTGTGTTGCGCATTTTACAACTCGCAGTCATGCCTGTGCATATTTCATTGTCGATAACTTACCTGCTTCACATTTCTACGTGTTAGATGCTGGTTATGCGTAAATCGCTTTCGCTACTATTATGTTATTAAACTTGTATGCTCACCTTTACACTATGTGTATTGACTTTTATTTTAACGTATGTGACAGATGTTTAGGATGATTAAGAAAGTGTTTAGTTATTAAACACGATCTGTGAGTATACTCGATCCCTTTTTGCTTTATGCACTTTTGGGTGTTACATACGTTACTTATATCAAAATCACAATCGACACACAACGTAAACACCTTTATAAGCTAATCGCCCTCGCATGTTATACGTGTTATTCGATGAATGCTAGTATGTTATGTTTACACAGTGATTGTCGCCTGACACCTTAGCAACGATAGTACTATAGTTTGGACTCAACACATGTCGTGGACAGGGGTTGTTAAGGGCTTTTCTTCACGTGTCACGGTGGTGATGTGTGTTGCGCATTCTATAGCTCGCAGTCATGTCACTGTCGATAACTTACCTGCTTCACATTTCTACGTGTTAGATGATGGTTATGCGTAAATCGCTTTCGCTACTATTATGTTATTAAACTTGTATGCTCACCTTTACACTATGTGTATTGACTTTTATTTTAACGTATGTGACAGGTGTTTAGGATGATTAAGAAAGTGTTTAGTTATTAAACACGATCTGTGAGTATACTCGATCCCTTTTTGCTTTATGCACTTTTGGGTGTTACATACGTTACTTATATCAAAATCACAATCGACACACAACGCAAACACCTTTATACGCTAATCGCCCTCGCATGTTATACGTGTTATTCGATGAATGCTAGTATATTATGTTTACACAGTGATTGTTTCCTGACACCATAGCAACGATAGTACTATAGTTTGGACTCAGCACATGTCCTGGACAGGGGTTGTTAAGGGCTTTTCTTCACGTGTCACAATGGTGATGTGTGTTGTGCATTCTACAACTCGCAGTCATGTCTGTGCATATTTCATTGTCGATAACTTACCTGCTTCACATTTCTACGTGTTACATGCTTGTTATGCATAAATCGCTTTCGCTACTATTATGCTATTAAACTTGTATGCTCACCTTTACACTATGTGTATTGACTTTTATTTTAACGTATGTGACAGGTGTTTAGGATGATTTTGCTTGCTAGCTGCTATGGAATCAAGTTTAGGTGGTCTAGAAACCCACAAATAATTTAATCGGAGTTGTCGAAACAATTTATTGTCTTTGAGAAACAATATGTCTGTAATAACTACTTTTATTTGACATGTTATGGTATGGGACGTAACTTTAAATATCTGGTAATTTTAGTTGTTATGGATTCTCCTGGATAATCTGTTTCGTTCAGTGCCGCGCCCCGATGTTTCCTCCATCGGTTGGGGTGTGACAAGTAAGGAGTCTCACTAGCAGAATTTATGTTTGGTCTTCAAGCATAACATCACAACTTGGCACCTATCTTCGTTTTGCCACTCTTTCACCTGGTTTAATATAACAACCCTCCTAAATTTTTTTCGATACCCTAAAAATAATTAGAATCTCCTAAAACGTCCTAAAATACACCCCGTACACGAAAACAAACCCCGAATACCTTTATTTTATTAAAAATTAAATAAAAAACAAATTTTAATGGGCTGTCGCTGGGCGCGAAGACCCCTTAGGAATCTTACGCGGGCCGCGACAGATGGGAGATCAGGCCGCACCCTAGGGCGCCACGTGTCATGACGTGTGTGGAGGTTACGAGTCGAATCAGCCAAGCTAGGGCCTACCCTTGCTGGCCTGGCGGGCCGCGAAGGCCCTGAAGGATAGCTACGGGGGGCGCGACGAAGTCCAGAATCAGCCCTATAAAGGGAGGCCTTCGGCCTTCAGTTCCAGTCGCTCATTCTCAACTTTCTCTCTCGAATTTCTATAGTGTAGTCACTATTTTCGGGCATAATACCCCCCTAAATAACGAAGTTCTGCCCCGTTGTAAGTATTATAACCCCGGTTACGTATTAGATACGCTGCCCGATTGATCCAGGGTTCCGTAACGGCTGTCGTGGTTCTGCCCGACGTAGTCGTTGGAATGCCGTCTCGGGGAGGGTATTGCTAATGTAAATATTGGGTTATTATACTAACCTGTGTGCATTTGTCTAAATTATAGATAATCACCAGGAAACTCTTAAAGAAAACCTAAGACAGCAATGTGAGTAATCTTTTTTTTTAAACTGTTTTTACAAAACATTAAATATTTTACAATGTGATTAGCAGTGATTGAGTCTTTGTAATTCTTCAATTACTGCCAGTATGTTGGGGTTTTGTATACAAAATGTGGAACACGTTACCATTGGACAAAGAGTTAGCCAATGGGTAATATGACCCACTAGTCAGGATTGACAGTACTGAATGAGTAATTGTGTAGATGTAAACATTCTAATCGCTCCCAATACTGTTAAAAGAGAAAACTCTTCTTGATTAAACTGGGATTCACTCACCAGTATGTCCCACTGAAAAAAAAAATTTAAACGCGTTTCAGGTAACAAAATGTGAAAGCCAACTAGAAGCCAGCTGGACATCACTGAAGGCTTGGAAAAGTGGCTATAAAAGTTACCTAAATAAAAGAAGATGTTTTATTCAATAATATAGAGATTATCTCTATAAATCAGTTTGTAGTGAAAACTTGGGTTTTATCCCAATACAGTTATTTATATAAAATGTGGTGTTTTACTCTGATAAAATATTTCCTAACTACGGTCCTGATGTAATTTCCGCTGCCAAATTGATAAACACCGATACCACCAATACTGATTCTCACGGCCGCCCGTTCCCGGGACAGATAGGGGGCGGGGGTTGTGACAGAAGGTGGTATCAGAGCTAAGCGACTAATTCAGCCACAGAAGTGTTCTGCTGACACCAAGATATTATTCAAAGTGTTAGGAAATAAATTACAGAAATACGTGATTAATTGTATATTATTGTTGTGTGGTATTTGACTATTTGTTAGTTTACAGTATGAGCGACCAAGAGCTCCGAACTTTCGGAGAGGAAATTTCAGAAAGTAGCGAGAGGATGAGGCAGGTCGGAGAGTGACTCGTCTGGAAGTACGACGAGCGCAATATGAAGTTCTGGATGAACCCATATGAGTGAAGGTGATGGTGGAAATAGTAGTAATAATAATAATATAATATATAATACGTGTGTATGTTTGAAAAAAAAATCTAGATAATAGCTATAGATGCCTACTAGTATTGTAATTTTAAATTCCAGTTCTAGCTTGTATTAGATGCATAATATAAGAAAGAGTAAGTCGCAATGATCAACGCTTTTGATCAATATGCGTGTCATATGATTGGTTGTGTTAAATATTATCTTATGATATTAATACGTGGTAAATGTTTAAAATTCAGATGGGCGACCAAGTGAATCAAGAGAATCCAGATAATAACCCGGAAAACCAGAATAACGATAACCCGAACAATGATAATAATGGAAACCAAGTGGATAACAGTGCCATCCAACACATAGTGGCACAAGGAATAATAGATGCGATGCCATATATTATTCAAACAGTTAGGGAAGCTGATAATAAAAGTAACCGTGATAGTAAACGACCCACTGAACCTGAACACAGCGTAAACAATGGACCCATACTTCAAGCGCCCATTCCCAAAAGAAGAAGAACCATGCCTTATGGTTGTTCTTATAAGGAATTCTGGTCTTGTAAACCAATTGAATTCTCGGGCAATGATGGGGTCGTTGCAGCTCTACGCTGGATAGAAAAGACTGAGGCAGTCTTAAAAATAAGCAAGTGCGCGGAAGAGGATAAGATAATGTTTGCCTCCAATCTGTTTCAAAACTCAGCCCTAGAATGGTGGAACACTATCCTCCAATCTAGGGGAAGTGACAGGATTTACAGTATGGAATGAGAGGAATTTAAGAATATGGTAGAAAGGAAATTATGCCCTCCCAATGAAAAGGAGCAGATAGCAAATAAGTTCCTAAACCTTATAATGACTGGAGTAGATAGTAAGGGTTATACTACGTTATTCTTTGAATATGCTAGAATAGTGCCAACCCTTGCATCACCTGAACCAGTATTAATCTCCCATTACATCTGGGGATTAATCAGTGAGATTAGGCATGTAGTCAAGGCAGCTAGACCTCAAACTATAGAAGAAGCTGTAGAACTAGCAAATACTTTGACTGATGAGTTAGTACGTACATGAGAAGAAAACCAGAGGAGAAACCTAGCTCAAAGGCTTACCCAAGAATTTCGCTCTGGAAATTCTAACAATGGGAAAAATGTAGGTTCTACCTCTGCACCTTATTGCAAGTATTGCAAAAGGAAGCATTCTGGAAGATGCTCCATATATTGCAACTTCTGCAAAATATCTGGACACAAGGAAGAAGACTGCAGGAAGAAACCTAACAACAGGATATGCTACAACTGTGGAGAACAAGGTCACATCAAGCCAAACTGTCCGAAACTAACTCCAGCCATGAACAACAAGAATACCAAAAATGCTAGAGCATTTGTTCTGACCGCAGAAGAAGCCAAGATGATCCCGGATGTGATTGCCGGTACGTTTTTAGTTAATGATATTTTTGCTAAAATATTATTTGACTCTGGTGCGAACCAAAGTTTTATTAATACTTCATTTTGCAAACTTCTCAAACAACCATTAACTAAACTCCCACAAGAATGTCTAGTAGAGACAGCAAATGGAGAAACCATTAGGATTTCTGAAATCTTGCAGGGAGCAAGAATAGAATTTTTAAATCAAAAGTTTATTGCAAACCTTTACCCAATGAATCTGACAGGATTTGATGTTATATTAGGAATGGATTGGTTAATAGCCAATAAAGCCAGTATTCTATGTGATCAAAAGTCAATCCAAGTAAATTCACCAAAGGGTGAAAAGATCACTGTCACCTGCCACATACGTTAAATTACAAGTCAATACACGTAGTGTAAAGGTGAGCATACAAGTTTAATAGACATAATAGAGTTCGAAATCGTTTACGCATAACCAACACATACACAGTGTGAAATGAAGCACGTAAGTTATCGACATGATCCTATCAATACCAATGACTGTGGGTTGACTGCGTAAGGCAGTTCGTAATACACACTCACCACTGTGAGCCATGTAATTAATTGTCCTTAACAACCCCTGAGTGAACAGGTGCTGAGTCCAAACTATAGTACTATCGTTGCTAAGGCAGGTAGACAGCAATCCATGTGTAAACATAACAAACAAGCATTCATTAAGTCACGTATAACATGCAGTAGCGGTTAACATTAAGGTATTGCGTAGTGTCTTCGATGTGATTTAGAATAAGTAACGTATGTAACAACCAAAAGTGTGTAAAGCGAAAAGGGTTCGAATATACTCACAGCGATGATGGATTGAAGGGAGCGCTTAGAGCAGAATTAGCCTGATCAGAACGATAGCATAAACGATAAGCGGTGCGTAAAATGATGCAAGCATACCAAGGATCGGATGGTAATCCGATTGGATTGTCACCTCGTTTGGTGAGGATGTGTTTATGTAAGATGTTTTGCCTTTGAAGTTTTCGTTGTAGCATTTTGAAAATAGAAAAGTATCTCTACCTTTTAGGTCGGTCGATCGAACGACCGTTTGATCGGGCAGCAATCCGATTGGCGAGACTTCTCAGAGTGAGAACAAGTTCACAGCAGGATGGTCACTCGGTCGGATGACTGTCCGATCGGGTGGCAATCCGTACGTACTGAACATGTTGAAAATTGTTAAGCGTTAAAGTCCAAAACATCACATGGTCGGATGGTCGTTCGATCGGGTGGCAACAGTTGAAGTGTGGGACCCAGGTGCAAGCCGATCGGGTGGCTGTCCGATCGAGTGGCAATCCGATCGGATGGCTGTCCGATTGGACGGCAACCCGTCCCAGACTACCTGATCGTCCTTACACTTGGTTGTTTTGTTAGTTGTGTTTTCTCGAGACTGTACAATAACGTGTCAAACAACAGAAACCTCGTCAAGACTTAGTGACCCGATCGGATAGGAACCACCCTAGTTCGACCAGTTAACTGTTCGAGAAGGTGTTTCATGTTTAACCCGAAATCAGTAATCTCTTGGATAGAATTCAGATCTGGAACTAACACACCACTAAGAATGAGTAGGAGGTCAGAGCAAGGTCCGAATCTACCGGTTTTGAGTGCATTGAGTGTAAAAGAGTTGAAAGAAAGTTAGAAAACCATCTTTCAATCCTTTTCACCATGAATATGTTTAGATCTACGTAAGATCTTTGTTCATTCATGTGGAAATCGTTCAGATCTAAGTTGTTCTTGGTGGATTGAAGCCAAAACATGAAGTGCATAAGAACTCCATGATGACATCATCCTTGAACACCTCAAATCTAGTGATTTCATGGTTACAAGTTAAGATTCAAAAGATAAAAAGGTGTAATAGTGCATGTAGATCAAGAAAGTAAAAGATTTAGGTTGAAAACTTACAAGATTTGAGAGAAATCGGAAGAAATGCGGGCTGAAGCGAGTTGGTCGAACAAAGGAGCTGTCACCATCAAAGAGGTGACAAATGAGGATATTTATAGGGTTTCCTAAAATGGAAAGTGGGGTAAGTGGCTGGTCGATCAGGTGGCAGTTCGATCGGGTGGCAACCCGATCAGATGGCAACCCGATCGGATGGCCACCCTATCGGTTGGCCACTCGATTTGAGTGTTCGGTGCGATGATCTTAGTCGTTTCGATTCGAGGGTTAAGATTTGCAATGCTCATCTAATTACTTTTAATCCCAACTACTATATCTAACATACAATCACTATAATTACTGCGTTTAGCATTTGGATTCGATTGCGATGCGATAGATTGCGATTTCGATTAACACCCCAACAAAACAAAACATAACATGCACAAGTAACACATAAATGGCACACACACGTAAAACAATAACCAGAACACATAATTCGAGCTGCGAATGCGATTGCGACAAGCGATAAGTCGAATAATTATGCGATTAAATCTCGATTATTAACAAGTACTCCACATAATACAACTAACGCGATAACACAAATAGATTATCAACAAGTCAAAGAAGTCAAAACAGGAGTGGTGCAAGGAGTGGCATATCGCAATTAGCAATCTTGTCTTCCTTTGACTTCAATCTTGACTTTGACTTTGACTTACGAAACACGGGGTGTTACAACCTCCTATACTTAAGGGAATTTCATCCCGAAATTAGGCCGAAGCCGTAACAAACAATTGCGGGTACTTCGCCTTCATGTCGCTTTCGAGTTCCAAAGTGAACTCTGCGCCTCTTTTGCCTTCCCAGCGAACCTTCACAATGGGAATACGTGAGCGTCGGAGTTGCTTGGTTTGGCGATCCATGATTTCGACAGGCTTCTCCACGAAGTGGAGTGTTTCGTTTACTTGAAGATCCTCGAGGGGTACATGTAAATCATCATCAGCAAGACACTTTCTGAGGTTCAAAACGTGGAAAGTCGGGTGAACGTTGCTAAGTTCCTCTGGTAGTTCGAGTCTGTAAGCCACTTTTCCGATCCTTTCTAGAATCTTAAAGGGTCCAACATATCGAGGCGCGAGCTTTCCTCTCTTGCCGAATCGGACCACACCCTTCCAAGGTGATACCTTTAGGAGTACATGGTCGCCAACATCAAATTCAAGGGGCTTGCGTCGTCTATCGGCGTAACTTTTCTGACGACTCCGAGCTTTCAGTAGATTGTCTCGTTTTGTCAGTTGTTTCTTGCAATAGCTCAGGACCGGTTAGTTGCGAATGCCCGATCTTGTGCCATACAATAGGCGATCGACATCTTCTTCCATACAATGCCTCAAATGGTGCTATTTGAATGCTGGAATGATAACTGTTATTATACGAGAATTCGACCAAAGGTAAGTATGCGTCCCAATTACCACCGAAATCTATGACACACGAACGGAGCATGTCTTCAAGGGTACGAATCGTTCTTTCAGTCTGACCATCGGTTTGAGGATGGAGTGCGGTACTTAGATTAAGCGCAGTACCGAGAGCCACTTGAAAAGTGTTGGTGCACTTGTGTCTGTACTTTGTCTGTATACCAAACGATGTCTTTGTTAGTCTTGTAAGTTTGACCAAGTCAACCATCCTCCTGGTTTGACTTGGCCAAACAGTTAGAAAATTGGTTGAAAGATGTTTGGGTCGAAGGATGTGTCATCGAAGGATTGTTTAGATCCTTCGATGAGCTCGAAAGATAAGCCTTCGATGGATGGACCACGAAAGATCACATCTTTCGAGGTACATGTGGATCCTTCGAGCTGTTTCAGTTCGACAGATGATCTTTCGATCAGTCTGTCTGATCCTTCGACCAGACGTGCTGTGTTGGGTATAAATACCCGTGTGTTGTGTTCACTTCAAGAAGACACAAGAGTTAGACAGATAGAGAGAACACTTAGAGCAGACACACTTAGAGAGAGTTTACAGAACTGATTTGTAAACCTTGTGCTTGTAACGGACCTTTCATACGCATTAATACAAGTGGCGTTAATCGTTGTGTCTTGTGTGTTTATCATTGTCGTGTTCTATCTCGGTTTGCTATCTCGGTTGGATTCCACACAACCGGGTTGGTTTGTACACAAGGATTAGGCGACTAGATCCTCCCCTAGCCGGACCTACAAGTGGTATCAGAGCCTTGGCTCTTCTCCTTGTTAAAACCGAGGTGTTATTGCTGTTTTTCGGGTTTGAATAGTTCATATTTTCTGGAAAAACTTCTTAAAATCGGGTTTAAGTTTGTGTTTTTGCTTGGTGTTTTGTTGAAAACCTTGTTGTTCATCATGTTCTCATGTTAGTTGTTGGTTTTCATTAAACCTTTTAGCTGAAATATTGTGTTTGAAAGATTGTTGGTTTTCCAGAACTTCATTTAGTTCATCTTTCGTTCAAGTTGGTTCTTGATAAACTACACTTTTTGATCTTAAAAATTTTAAAATTACCAAGTGTTTGTGTGTTGGAAAGAGTATTTTGATTAAAATATTGAGAACCTTACCTGTTTTGGTGAAACCTGCATGTTCAGAGCTGAAAGATATGGTCTGAACATACTTTCTGCAGAAAGTTTTTACCAACCCGTCAACTTTTTCACCAACCTGTCACCCTTTGTCAACTGTGTCAGAACAGTTCTAAAGATATCCTTCGAAGTCGAAAGATCATCTTTCGATTAAAGGAGGTTCGATAGATAATCATCCTTCGAACATCCTTCGAAGTCTGTGACTTATCCTTCGAACCAAGGAATATTTTCGGAACATACATCTTTCGGTCTACTGCTCTTTTTCGAAAGACAAGGATCCTTCGACTGGGGAGTCTTTCGAAGTCATTGTTCGACACTCAACAGTGATCTTTCGAACACTGTTGATCCTTCGAACAGGTGTTGATCTTTCGATCCTTAGTCTGTTTTTGTTTAACAAGTTGTGATTTTCAGGTATTATTTTTCTTGATCAAAAATGAATCCAAGATGGGATAGACCGGTAAATACAGATATGTATTTTGGTACTCCGTCATCTTCCGCATCGGTATCTTCTCAAGCTAATGCAATTTCTACTGGACAATGGGCATTCGTATCAAATCAAACTCCAAGTATTCAAAGCATTCTCTTAAGCGAGAGTGAAACGGGAAGTTTGAATCGGCCTCCAAAGTTGATGCACTTATACGAATATCCAGGATGGATTGATAGATTTCATACAAATGTCCTGGTCAGCCTTGGATGTTTGAGTACGATGACTTTTTCAATTCGATCAATGTTGAAGCCGTTGAAGAAAATGCTGCGGCAAGGATGTTTTTCGAGAGTGACAATGCAATAGATTCACCATTGGTTCGTCCAATTCTTGTCAATCAAGAGCCATCTTCGGTGAACAATAATGCTCTCGACAATGAGGATTTTCACGATGCTACCGAATTGAACGAATCTTCAGAGGATGATGAATTTCTCGATGCAGATCAAGAGGCTCCAACAACAGCAGTACATGGTACTTCAGAGGGTACACCTCCAGTGGATGTCCCTAGAACAGCTGAAGCTACTGCATCATCCTCTTCGTCAATTCCGGGCCTTGAATTGATTGTTGATCTGAATCTCAACAATCTGGGTACAAATATTCCAGTTCAAGATAATCCAGAAACAAGGATTCACAATACCCATCCTCAACAAAACATCATCGGAAATGTACAAAGTGGCGTTCAAACAAGAAACATGTTGCGAAACAACAACAATGCAGGCTTGTATGCAACTATCCGAGAATCTGGTCAACAAAATGATTGGTCTTTCGCGTGTTATGTCTCACAGGAAGAGCCAAGAACTTGGAAAGATGCTTTGAAAGATAGCTCTTGGGTTGAAGCAATGCAGGAAGAACTGCAACAATTCCAGAAGCTTGGTGTCTGGAAACTCGTAGAGAAACCTGCTGGTTACAAGAAGATTGGTACCCGTTGGGTGTTTAAATGCAAAAGGGATGACCGTGGAGTCGTTATTCGAAACAAAACAAGGCTAGTCGTTCAAGGTTTTCGTCAGATAGAAGGGATCGACTACAACGAAGTGTATGCACCTGTTGCACGTCTAGAAGCAATTCGGATCTTTCTGGCTTATGCCTCATTCAAAGGTTTCAAGGTATACCAGATGGACGTGAAAAGTGCATTCTTACATGGTGTGGTGGAAGAAGAAGTGTACGTCGAACAGCCTCCAGGTTTTGAAGATCCTATCCATCCCGATCGGGTTTGGTTGCTCAACAAAGCTCTCTATGGTCTTCATCAAGCACCGCGAGCTTGGTACGCAACCTTATCTAATTATTTGCTGGAGAATGGATTTCGCAGAGGCCTTATCGATTGTACTCTTTTCATCAAAGAACAAGATGGAGATCTTCTACTGGTACAGGTATACGTTGATGATATTATATTTGGTTCTACTAATGATGTTTTGTGTAGGGATTTCGAGCGTGTAATGCAGGATAAATTCGAGATGAGTGCTATGGGGGAAATGACTTTCTTTTTGGGCCTACAAGTACAACAAACTGAGTCTGGGATATTCATCCATCAGACTAAATATGTTGGTGACATCTTGAGCCGGTTCCAGATGTCTGATGCAACGCCCATCGGTACCCCATTGCCACAAAATCACGGAATTACTCCAGACTTGGAGGGTGAAGCTACTAGCCCCTCATACTACCGCGCGATGATCGGATCTCTTATGTACCTCACAGCATCAAGACCAGATATAATGTACCCAACGTGCCTGCTTGCCAGATATCAAGTCAACCCGAAGGCCTCACATCTTGCAGCTGTAAAAAGGATTTTTCGTTATTTGAAGGGTTACCCTGACACCGGTCTGTGGTACCCTAGGGATAATAACTTTGACTTGATCGCATTCAGTGATTCTGATTTTGGCGGATGCAAAATCGACGGCAAATCCACAACGGCTGGATGTCAGTTTTTGGGAAATCGCCTAGTCACATGGCAGTGCAAGAAGCAGACGTGCGTCGCTACATCAACATGCGAAGCTGAATACATTGCTGCCTCAAGTTGTTGCTCCCAAGTCCTATGGATCCAACAACAAATGCGTGACTACGGTTTTGAATTCCTAACTACTCCTATTTACGTTGATAATTCTGCTGCCTTACAGATCACTAAAAATCCTGTGCAGCATTCAAAGACTAAGCACATCGAAATTAAGTATCACTTCATACGTGATTGCTTTGAGAAAAGGCTAATCGATGTTGCTTACGTCCACACCGATGACCAACGTGCCGACCTTTTTACCAAAGCATTTGACAAATCAAGATTTGACTATTTATTATTGGTAAACGGCATTAAGGTCAAGCAAGAGTAAAACCAACATCGGAAAATCATTTTTGTAAATACCTTTGTGTTTTAAATTTATCTTAGTTTGTTGATTTTAGGGGGAGTAAATCCAAATTTGAAAAACCAAAAACATCGAAAAATTTCAAAAACACAAAAACAATAGAAAAACAAAAATGAGTTTCCTGGCGAGCAAAAGAGAAAATGATAGTACATCAGTGGTCTGTCTAAACCTCTTTAAACCTTAAATGAAAAACGATAAGCAGCTCTATATAAGATGTATCGGTAGGCTCACAATCATTTTAAAGTGTGCAGGGTGATATAAACTTAAATCGACTGAAGACCAGGTGGGAACCATTCATTGGCATATGGTCTTAGTACCGAAATTTCGTTTGAGAGATTGCCGAGGTTCTGAGATATTCGGTCTTTATGCTGCTTATCATCTGGGTATCATGGTTGTATCTTTTTCCGAAATATAACGGGGACGCAAGTCTAGATCTTCCATGATACCATACATACGTGTACATATTGCATACGACCTCAATAAGTGATCAACAATCACATGTCCAACCAAATAAGTGATAATATATCACAAATTCTTTCCGGGAGTCAAGTTCGTCTCTCTGCTGTACGAAAGTACTGACCTGTTCACGGACTTGCTCCTGTGCCCTCATGCATCGAAAATCAAGTTCCTCCTCAATAAGTGATTATATCACAAAGGGCTTGTTTTCAAATCAAAATAAGTGAGAATCTCACATCATATACGGTCAAACAGATGATAATCGGTATACTCACCGGTAAGATGAACCCTCGTGCATACCTTGATACGGGAATGTGTCGTGATGTGGATGAACACCGGTCGGTAAGTATAAATCATACCTTAACGTATCCCCTCGCCATGATTACATCTGATAAGTTGAGCTTATGTGGACAACAATACCGATAATTGTTATAGGATGCTTATCTTAATGTTAACTAATTGAACAACAAGAGTGTTTTGGCATGACCGTACACTGATATGATTCTCTTACCCTCGAAACTCGCAAAAAGAATGTCTGTAAATATTTATTTACTGCTTTAAATCTCTGCATCTTTGTATATATTTATTTACTGCTTTCAGTCTTTAAATTTGAAATATTCAAAAATACCAAAAAGATTTTAGGTGTGTTTTAATATAAATTTTATAAAAGCCAAAAAGATTTTATTTCTATTTATTTTCGATCGTACGATGTTGGAGCTCGAGTCTTCGTTACCTGAAACCTGAACGAAAACCGAAACGACTAAATCTTCATAAACGGTCGAAATTTGCAAGTTTTGAAAGTTAAAAACCTGAAATTGATAAATTTGTTAAAACTTTCAAACTGTCGGACGGTGTTTGTTTGAACAATGGTCACATGTGTGTCATTTGCTTATGATATTCCAGGCAGTTGTTCTCATTACGCGTTTAGATTTCTTGCATGTGCAGATTCTAAAGGCAAGGAGAACATGGTCGATGACAAGCTTCGGAATGAAGACACGACGTGAAGGCACTCAAATGATGAAGATGATCGAGTTGCCGCTGACCATCATCAATACCACAAGGATCTCACTTAATAAAGATCAAGACTTTCACGAGCATAACTCAAGGGGGAGCTTATGTTAAGGGGGAGTTTGTCGACACACTTCCTACATGAAACGGGGAGTTTGTTGGTACACTTTCTGCTTTCAAGACGTGAAGACTTTAAAGATCCTCCGACATTGAAGACTTGAAAAGATGCCAAAGACTTGAAGACACGAGGGACCTACAAGAATTAAGATCAAGATCGAGTCAAAGCTACAGCCAAGGGGGAGTTTGTTGGTGCACTTGTGTCTGTACTTTGTCTGTATACCAAACGATGTCTTTGTTAGTCTTGTAAGTTTGACCAAGTCAACCATCCTCCTGGTTTGACTTGGCCAAACAGTTAGAAAATTGGTTGAAAGATGTTTGGGTCGAAGGATGTGTCATCGAAGGATTGTTTAGATCCTTCGATGAGCTCGAAAGATAAGCCTTCGATGGATGGACCATGAAAGATCACATCTTTCGAGGTACATGTGGATCCTTCGAGCTGTTTCAGTTCGACAGATGATCTTTCGATCAGTCTGTCTGATCCTTCGACCAGACGTGCTGTGTTGGGTATAAATACCCGTGTGTTGTGTTCACTTCAAGAAGACACAAGAGTTAGACAGATAGAGAGAACACTTAGAGCAGACACACTTAGAGAGAGTTTACAGAACTGATTTGTAAACCTTGTGCTTGTAACGGACCTTTCATACGCATTAATACAAGTGGTGTTAATCGTTGTGTCTTGTGTGTTTATCATTGTCGTGTTCTATCTCGGTTTGCTATCTCGGTTGGATTCCGCACAACCGGGTTGGTTTGTACACAAGGATTAGGCGACTAGATCCTCCCCTAGCCGGACCTACAAAAAGTTTCCCAACAACGCGAGGTAAACCGAGCATCACGGTCAGAAATGATGTCGTGAGGCGTCCCATGTCGACAAATGATCTCTTTGGTGTAGATTCGGGCTAATTTTTCTACCTTGTAGTCTTCCCGTATTGGCAAAAAGTGGGCAGATTTGGTCAAACGGTCAACAACAACCCAGATGCTGTCGTGACCCGATGGCGTAACCGGGAGTTTCGTTACGAAGTCCATAGCTATACTCTCCCACTTCCACACAGGGATTTCGGGTTGAACGAGTAAGCCAGAGGGTCTTTGATGCTCAGCCTTGACTTTTAAGCAAGTCAGGCACTTCGAAACATAGAGGGCGATATCCCTCTTCATGCTCGTCCACCAGTACTTGTAGCGCAGGTCCTGGTACATCTTGTCGGCACCGGGATGAATAGAGTATCGGGATTTGTGGGCTTCGTCCATCAAAATCTGTCATAAGTTGGTCCGTTTAGGGATCCAGACTCCGTCCAGATAGTGGAATATCCCATTAGACTTGTTCACTAGCTGGGCTCCATCGTTGAGAATCCTTTCCTTCTTCAAAGTGTGTTCATTAAACCAGCCATGTTGGGCGTTGCGAATGAGGGCTTCGAGATCATAACGGGCTTGAATATTACGAGTGCAATGTAAATAACTCCGTCTGCTGAGAGCGTCGGCAACGACATTTGCTTTGCCAGGATGATAACGAATCTCACAGTCATAGTCGTTGAGGAGTTCTACCCACCAGCGTTGACGCATATTTAGCTCCTTCTGGTCAAAGATATGTTGTAGGCTCCTATGATCTGTGAAGATCGTACACTTGGTACCATTAAGGTAGTGTCGCCAAATCTTTAACGCAAAAACAACCACGCCTAGCTTGAGATCGTGGGTTGTGTAGTTCTTCTCATGGATTTTGAGCTGGCGAGATGCGTAAGCAATAACCTTGTCTCGTTGCATGAGAACACAACCAAGACCAAGGTTCAAGGCATCACAATAGACAATGAAGTCATCGTTTCCGTCGGGTAAAGTGAGAACAGGAGCATTGCAAAGCATGTACTTGAGGGTTTGAAAGGCAGTCTCTTGTCCGGTTCCCCAAACAAAAAGATTATCTTTTTGCGTGAGGGCAGTAAGTGGCACAGCGATTTTAGAGAACCCTTCGATAAATCGGCGATAATAGCCCGCTAGTCCGAGAAAAGAACGGACTTCAGACGGGTTCTTAGGCGTAACCCAACTCTTGACAACTTCGATCTTCGCGGGGTCGACGTGAATACCTTGACTATTAACAATGTGACTGAGAAATTGTACCTCCTCTAGCCAGAGTTCACACTTGGAGAACTTGGGATAGAGTCGATTTCCTTGGAGTAGCTCGAGAACCAAACGTAGATGTTGCGCGTGTTCGGTTTTTGACTTGGAATAGATCAGGATATCATCGATGAACACGATGACGAAGTGGTCGAGAAAAGGTTTACACACGCGATTTAAACCAAAAGGCATAACAACAAACTCATAGTGGCCGTATCGAGTGCGGAAAGCGGTTTTGGGGATGTCTTCTTCTTGAATGCGCAATTGGTGGTAGCCTGAGCGTAGATCGATCTTGGAGAAACATGTAGCACCTTGTAACTGGTCAAACAAATCATCGATGCAGGGTAGAGGATAGCGATTCTTGATTGTCAGCTTATTCAATTCCCGATAGTCGATGCACATCCGGAATGACCCATCCTTCTTTTTGATGAAGAGGACTGGTGCGCCCCAAGGAGAGGAGCTAGGGCGAATGAAGCCTTTATCAAGAAGCTCCTGAAGCTGACTTGAGAGCTCACGCATTTCGGAGGGTGCGAGTCGATAAGGAGCTCTTGCAACAGGATTTGCTCCAGGAATGAGGTCGATGCGAAAGTCGATATCACGACTTGGCGGTAAACCTGGGAGATCTTCGGGAAAAACGTTAGGGAATTCACAAACAATGGGGACATCTTTAACCTCCTTAACTTCCTTTTCCTCCGCTACTACAATGTGTGCCAGCAAAGCTTGATATTCCTTGCGGAGATACTTGCTAGCCTGAATACACGACATGAGTTGGAGTTGCTTCGACGTGACCTCACCATAAACACATAATTGATCACCATTAGCGAGCGAGAATCGAATCATCTTATCGAAACACACAAAACTACGGAGCTGCATCAGAAAAAGGTCGATAGGAAAGATGTGATTGTTGAGCTCGAGGGTACAATCACGGAGAACAGAGTTGACGGAGACAGTTCTTCCGGTAGCAACTTCAACATCGAACGTCGAGGGGAGATGGGCGCGTTTACGATTAAGAAGCTTTTCAAACTCAAACGATACAAAACAGTTATCGGCTCCAGTATCAAACAAACACGAAGCATAAATACCATTCACAAGGAACGTACCATTGACCACGTTGTTGTCGGCTTTAGCCTGGCGCATATTAATGTTGAAAGTTTGAGCGCGCGCTGCTTGCTGTTGTTGCTGCTGCTGTTGCTGCGGCTCTTGCTTCACAACCCGATTGGGCACATGTTTGCGAAGTGGTTGGGATCACCACACGCAAAGCAGACTCTAGCACTGACCGCGGGTGCCTGAGCTGCTTGTTGGCCTTGAGGGGAAGTGAGCAGAGCTTGATGAGCAGTAGCTGGTGCTGGCGCTTGTCGAGGACCTGTACGGCAGTTGACGGTGAAATGGCCGTACATGTTGCAATGTACACAAAATCTGCAGGCGATTCCCACCGGGTGGTGATAGGTATAGGTAGGGCAGGCCGGGTGAGGACCCGTATAAGCATGCTTTTCCGGCGGTGCTTGGGTTACCGGTGCCGCAACCTGGTGGTGTTGAGTTTGCTGCTGAGCTGGCACAGCTTGAAGCAGGGCAGCAGTGGTGACAACACAGTTCTTGTTGCTGGAGTTGCTGTTATTCTTCCTCTTGCGACGTGAGGCTTTCAAAGACTGAGGGGTAGCGGTGGCTTTAGCGGTTGGTGCGGTGGTAGCTTGATGCAGGTTCTTGGCGGCTTTATCCCAGAAGCCTGACTTGACTCGCTTGTCGTTGATTTCTGCGGCAAGCAAGTAAGTCTCTTCGATTGTCGCTGGCTTTGAAGCTTGCACAAAATCTGCGACACAGTCGGGTAGAGCTCGAATGTACTTCTTGATCGTCATCTCAGAAGTCTTGACTTGATCAGGACAGATTATGCTAAGTTGCTTGAAGCGAGCAGTTAAAGCAGCATTGTCACCATCCTTCTGCTTGATATGCCAGAATTCGTCGTCCAACTTTTGGCGCTCGTGGGGAGGGTAGAACTCTTCCAACATGACGTTCTTCAACTCATCCCACGTTAAACCGTAAGCTGCATCATTTCCGCGTTTGTTTCTCTCGGCCGTCCACCAATCTAAAGCGCGGGACTGAAAGACGCCGGTCGCGTTGAGAGTGCAGAGATCATCAGGACAGCCACTCTGGCACAGGGTGAGCTCGATCGAATCAAACCATTGAAATAAGGCCGTAGGACCATCTTCGCCAGTAAATTCTTTCGGTCCGCAAGCTTTGAACTGCTTGAAGCTGAAAGCAGCTTTAGGAGCATCTTTAGGAGTTTCAGTCCTGGACTCTTCAGAAGACTTGCTAGCATTCTCTTGTAGGTCGATAATGATCTGCGGGACGACTTTTGCTATCTGCTCAGCAGCGAGTGCTGCAAGACGTTTGTCTCTATGTTCTCGGCAGGCATGTCGAGAGTAACGGGGTCCAGATGACGACATTGTCTGCAACATACATCGCCATAGAACTCAAACACGATATAATCGAATCTCACCTCACACGCCTAATACTACTAATAGCTCAGGAACATAGTTATGTAACACGTATTCACATAAGCACAAAAGCACATAAGCACATAAAGCACTGAAGCATATAAGTACGTATCGCACAGAACACATAAGCACGTAATGCATAGAAACACATGAGGCAGTCAGAATACAGAAACCTAGCTATATGTTGCACGTATTCCCTATCCTTCACAGTGCGTATAGCGATTAATCACAGTGATTGCGAGTATTGAGCAGCGTTTGCGAATGATGATTAGCGATCTGTAGGCGATCGTGTAGTGTGTTGTGCGTGTTGATTGAAATAAACAGCGAAAATGAATAATCCACCAGAAGTCAAAACGTATAATCACATAAATTTCCACATAAAATTGGCAAATATCAGAGTCAGCAGTTGCGGGCTCAGAATCAAAACACATAGAAATCGGGAATGGATTGTCTTTGGCTAGATAGACGTCGACTTTCCAAAGTGGATTGACTATTCACAAGGATGTACTCAAAACTCCTTGTTAGCCTAATGGACTGTGCTCTATCATCGACATGCGGTGGATGGCATCCATCATTTCGGCTATCCCAGCACTCGAGTCCTTGGAATTCACCGAGACTTTGGTGAGAGTTTTGTAAAACAAAATAGAGATCGGAGTAAGTCGTCAAGGTTCGTGTTCCACCCCTGACTTAACAACTTTGTTCCTGTGTTGATAAAATACGGGGGAAAATCTGCGTTAAAGTATGGATTTCACTCCTGATTCAACGCAAATCCCCTTGTTTATTGATAAAAATGCGGGTCGAACAAGCAATTTTGTCGAGAGTTTGCGGTTTTCACACCTAGTCTCGACCTAATCGCTCGCTCATTTTCGAAAATTTGAGTGCAGTGATAGTGTAGTGCTAGCGAGGACAGCGAGATATAGCAAGTAAGCTCATACAAAACCCCTACAGGGTATGCACAAGTCGGTCTGTTGGTACCTAACTATATACTAGGTCGTTTCTAAGACATCAACCCGGACTAGGTCGAGTCTTGCCTAATTCCCTATATTTATGGCTCTGATACCAATCTGTCACACCCCAACCGATGGCGGAAACATCGGGGCGTGGCACTGAGCAAAACAGATTGTCCAGAAGTTTCCATAACAACTATGATTACCAGTTATTTTAAGCATCACGTCCCATACCATGACATAAAAAGTAACATAATTATTACAGGCAAAGTCAAGACAAATTGTTCTGTTTCGACAACTCGGAATTTAAGTACAGACAATTCGTTTATTTGTTTCTACACCTTTCCTAGCCTCGATTTCACAGCAAGCCAAGCATTCTAACATCTTAAGCTGTCACGACCCCCGGCCCGGTGTGACCCGGTCCAGAAGCCGCGGGAGAGAAAACCCGTGGCATTTGTATTTAGTTTGGCAGCGGAAATATTAACAGGATCGTTTAAACTTGAAAATGCCCAATTATTTTATTTCACAATTTTGGGACAATCCCATAATTTACAATAAAGGGAATTTCACTAGGAAATTCCTTGTTTTACAAAGTATGTTTATTTATTTTCTTGAGCCACCTCTTCAAGCTTTTTAGTGCTACCTAGCACTTTTCCTTGATTCACAGTAAGTCACCTGAAACATGTTTAAAAATATTTTATCAGCGGGGAACTACTGGCGAGTCATTCAATTTGCACAAAAGACACACTGTTATAAATTTACAGCATTAAGGGTTTTTATATTTGCCCCTATCATATAATTATCTGGTTCAGCTGTCACTCGACCGAATCTATGACTGTGGACATATCACTAATTAGGCTCGCCCACCTAAAGTGATAAATCGTTAGTAGTAATGTGCACAAAACCCCCACATACTGCCAGTAATTAAAGATTAGCAAAGACTTAATCACTGCAAAATATAACTGGAAAACATTTAGGGTTTTGTAAAGCAATTTGATAAAAAGAGAATGACTCACATTACAAATTTAGACGGGCAGAGTTTTGCCTACTGATTTTAGCCTGGTAACCTAGTTAAATAACAATGCACACGAAACTAGGTCAGTAACTTAATACAACATTTACGATAAACTCACGAAATCAAAACCCTCACGACGAATGACAAAGTATAGCCCGGATTTGGGCAGCACTTAAACATCCATCGGATCGGTTTTAATCGATCGGACATTGTATTGTAGCAGTGATCGAGTTAATACCATGTAATCGTCGCAGCGTTTCCCTAATTAAAATGTCGAATTTGAGCAGTAGACTTCGTTTTTGAATGAAATTTTCGAACACAGATGAAAGCCCATGCCCTGCTCAATTTATAGAAACTTTTTGGGTTTTACGCAGCCCACGTAAACCTTAACAAGATCTTACGCGGCCCACGAGAGCCCCCTAGTCTACGTGTAGGGCTAGCGTGTCACAGGTAGGTCTGCCACGTGTGCGACACGTGGCCTAAGCGCTTATCCGGAGAATTTTAAGTTGTCGCGGCCCGCGTAGCCTTACCTTATGGCTTACGCGGCCTGCGTGGAAACCAAATTTCTTAAATTCTTGATTTTTCATGAATATTAGGGTTTCAGGGGTCCGGGTTTTCACTTACGGGTCGTTTATGGACATTTTTGCAAGTCCTTACATCCTCCCCACCTTATTTAAAATCTCGTCATCGAGATTTACTGAAATAAGTGAGGATACTTTCGCTTCATCTCCGATTCCAGCTCCCAGGTGTATTCGGGTCCTCTTTTTGAATCCCACTTGACTTTGACCAGTACAATCTTTTGTGTTTGAGAAACTTGACCTTTCTGTCTTCTATTTGGAGTGGTTTCTCAACAAATTTTAGCTTTTCATTTACCTCTATATCTTGAAGAGGTACTACCAAGGATTCTTCAGATAAACATTTCTTGAGGTTGGATACATGAAATACGTCATGTACCCCGGCTAACTCTTCTGGTAGTTGTAAGCGATAGGCGACCGGTCCTATTTGCTGGATTACTGGGAATGGTCCTACGTACCTTGGACTTAGCTTTCCTTTCTTTCCGAATCGGACTACCCTTTTCCAAGGAGAAACTTTCAAGAGTACCTTGTCTCCAATTTGAAATTCCAGCGGCTTGCGTCGATTGTCTGCATAACTTTTCTGACGATCTCGAGCCGTCTTCAGTCTTTCCTTGATTTGAGTTATCTTGTCGGTGGTTTCTTGTACGATTTCAAGACCTGATAATTGGCTTTCTCCTATTTCTGCCCAGCAAACTAGAGTTCTACACTTTTGTCCATACAGTGCTTCGAACGGGGCAGCTTCGATGCTTGAATGGTAACTATTGTTATAGGAGAATTCAATTAAGGGAAGGTGATTATCCCAGTTTACACCAAAATCTATTACACAGGCCCTGAGCATGTCTTCCAGGGTTTGAATCGTCCTTTCACTTTGTCCGTCTGTTTGGGGATGGTATGCAGTACTTAAATTCAATCGTGTCCCCATTGCTTCTTGGAAACTTGTCCAGAAATGTGAAGTGAAACGACTATCTCTATCCGATACAATAGAGAGTGGGACTCCATGTAAGGATACTACCTCGTCTACGTATAACTTGGCTAATCTTTCCATACTGAAAGTTTCCTTCATGGGCAGGAAATGAGCTGATTTGGTTAATCGATCCACAATTACCCAAATTGCATCGTTACCTTTTCTGGTTTTGGGCAACTTAGTAACAAAATCCATGGTTATTAGTTCACATTTCCAAACAGGCATTTCTAATTGTTGGAGTAACCCTGAAGGTTTCTGGTGTTCTGCCTTAACTTGTGAACAAGTTAGACACTTAGATACATATCTAGCTATGTCCTTTTTCATTCCTATCCACCAGAAGTTATTTCTTAAATCTTGGTACATCTTATTATTTCCAGGGTGCATGGTATATCTAGATTTATGGGCTTCCTCTAAAATCTTGTTTCTTAAATTTCCTTGCTTAGGTACCCAAATCCTTCTTTTGTGGAATCTCCAAATTCCATCAGCTCCTTGCTCTAATTCCTTTATTCTTCCTTTCATTCCTTTAGCATCATCCTCAATTGCTGTTACGTGAACCTTCTTCAGTTGTTCCATTAAATCTAACTGTAGATTTAATCTAAGAGCACGAACTCGCTTTTGCTTTTCATGATACTTACGACTTAGAGCATCTGCGACTACATTTGCTTTTCCTTCGTGATATTGGATATCACAGTCGTAGTCACTTAGAATTTCTATCCATCTTCTTTGCCTCATGTTCAATTCTTTTTGCCCAAATATGTACCTTAAGCTTTTATGATCTGTATAAACGGTAAACTTACTTCCATACAGATAGTGTCTCCAAATCTTAAGGGAAAAAATTATCGACCCTAATTCTAAGTCATGTGTCGTATAGTTTTCCTCGTGCTTTTTCAATTGCCTTGAGGCATACGCAACTACCTTTTAGCGTTGCATTAGCACACATCCTAATCCTAGCTTAGAAGTGTCACAATAAACTTCAAAATCTTCTGTCCCTTCGGGTAAGGAAAGAATTGGGGTGTTTGTTAACCTTTGTTTTAAAATCCTAAAGGCCTCTTCCTGCCTGGGTCCCCATTCAAACTTAACTGATTTACAGGTTAGCTTAGTTAATGGCACAGCTATCTTAGAAAAATCTTTAATGAATCGTCTATAGTATCCAGCTAACCCTAGAAAACTTCTAACTTCCATAGCTGATTGCGGGGCCTTCCATTTGGTGATCGCTTCTATTTTGGAGGGATCTACGTAAATACCTTCGTGATTCACCATGTGTCTTAAAAATTGTACCTCCTGTAGCCAAAATTCACATTTTGAGAATTTGGCGTAAAGCTTTTCTTTTTTTAACAGAGTTAAGAGTGCATGTAAATGCTTACAATGTTCGTCCTGACTTTTGGAATAAATAAGTATATCGTCGATGAAGACAATTACGAATTTATCCAAATACGGTTTACAGATCCTATTCATCATGTCCAAAAATGCTGCCGGAGTATTTGTTAGTCCAAAAGGCATAACTGTAAACTCGTAGTGACCATACCTAGTTCTGAAAGCGGTTTTAGGTATGTCTTCTTCTTGTACCTTCAACTGATGATATCCGGAGCGTAAATCTATCTTAGAAAAATATCTAGCCCCCTGAAGTTGATCGAAAAGATCATCAATCCTAGGCAATGGTTATCGATTCTTAATTGTAACCTTATTCAATTCCCTATAATCGATACACATTCGCATCGAACCATCTTTCTTCTTTACGAACAACACTGGTGCTCCCCAAGGGGATGAACTAGGTTGTATGAATCCTTTACTGAGCAATTCATCTAATTGCTTTTTTAGTTCTAACATTTCAGTGGGTGCTAACCGGTAGGGTGCTTTAGCTATGGGTGTAGTTCCAGGAATCAGATGAATTCTAAATTCTACCTCCCTATCTGGTGGTAATCCTGGGAGTTCTTCTGGGAATACATCCGAGTATTCTGATACTACAGGAATTTCCTTAAGTTCCTTACCTTTAGTGTTAATGATTACCGAAATCATATACACTATTCCTTGCTTTCGTTCATAACTAGCAACTTTCATTACAGAAATGAACTTCATTGATTTACGTGGCTTATCTCCTGTAACCACGATTATTTCTCCTGATGGTGTATGAATTTCTATGGAATTCTTATCACAGAGGATTCGAGCATGGTTGGCTACTAACCAATCCATTCCTAATACGACATCGAATCCAGCTAAATTCATAGGTAATAGGTTTGCAGAAAATTTATGACCTGAAAGTTCTATATTTTCTTTTTGCAAAACCGTATCTTTGTTAACAGAGTTCCCGTCTGCCGTTTCTACTGTATAAATCTGCCTAAGTTTGGTTAAGGGTAGCTTAAGAGCTTGGCAGAAAGAAGTATTTATAAAACTTTGGTTTGCACCAGAGTCGAATAATACTTTTGCATAAACGTTGTGTACCAGAAACGTACCAGCTATTACGTCGGGAATCAGTTCGGCTTCCTGTGTGGTCAATTGGAAGGCTCTTGCGTTCTTCTTATTAGTTCCTTCAGCAGGTTTGGCCTTCTTATCTGTTGGTTTTGACCAATTTAGGGCATTCTGGTCTGAAATGCCCAGCTTCTCCACAGTTGTAGCAGATCTTTAATTTCTTTTTGCATTCCTCTTCCCGATGGCCCGGAATTTTGCAGAAATTACAATTTTCTCTACATTTTCCAAAATGTTTCTTTTTGCAATTCCCGCAAAATGGCGGGGTGGAAGAGGACCCAGTTCCCTTCCTCTTGAAGTTAATATTATTACCCATACGAAATCCTTGGGTAATCTTTTGGGCTAACTCATTTTTCCTGTATTCTTCCCGCGTACGCACCAGCCCGTCGGTCAAAGTATTAGCTAACTCCACCGCATCGTCAATGGTACGGAGTCTCGCAGCTTTGACGATATCACGAATCTCGTTAATTAAACCCCAAATATAGAGAGAGATAAGTACCGGTTCTGCCGAGGCCAGAGTGGGCATAATTCTAGCATATTCGAAGAATTTCGAAGTATACCCTCGACAGTCAATATCCACCATTCGATGGCTCAGAAACTTATTCGCCATTTGTTCCTTTTCATATACGGGGCAGAATTTCCTTTCCACTAGACGCTTAAATTCTTCCCAACTCATGGCATAAGCCATGTCACTTCCTTTGGCTTGCAGTACCGTGTTCGACCATTCTAATGCCTCTTCCTTAAAAAGGTGAGAAGCATACATGACCTTATCCTCCTCGGCACATTTACTTATTTTAGTCACTGCCTCGGTTTTCTCCAACCAACGCAGTGCAGCAGTTGCCCCTTCATTGCCTGCAAATTCAACAGGTTTACAGGCAAGAAATTCTTTATAAGTGCAACCAGGTGTTGCAACTTTCATTTTCTTAAGTATCGGGGCTTGAATCACGTTGTCATTATTGCCGCCTCCGTTAACACTGTTACTGAAATTATCGTCGCGCGTGCGTTTACTAGGGTTGGCTTGGGAAGGTTCAACGGGACTTTTTAACAGCAGCGATGATTGCCAGGATAGCATTGGCTATTCCCTGAGCAACGATGTTTTCTATATCTTACCTATTAAGGAAGTGATCCTCATTGTTTTGCTCAGATTGGTTAACTTTGTTAACTGGTTCATTAACAACATGGTCCATCTGATAATTAATAATATATATAAGTTATTGGCACAAAATAAATAACAACCAGACATAATAAAACAATCACACATAAACACGTTAGCACGTATAGCCCAAAATTGTCGACTTTGCGACTTTCATATTTTATATTTTAGTATGCATCCGTACACATCAAATATATTACAAAAGTTTTATTTTAAGTTATTTTACATGATTATATTCTTATTATTATTTATTATTTTATTATTATTATTATACAAACACACAACCACACCATCGTCAGCTGACTTTTCAAAAACGACGTTCCCTCTCGTCGTATTTCTAGGAGATCTGTTCTCCTACTTCCCGGATTCTATTTCCTGCCTCCACCAGCTCCTCGCCAAAATGACGGAGTTCAGCCAAGTTTTCGGTGCTCATAGGTGGGTTTGGTGCAGGCTCAGGGTCAAACTGGGGGAAATAGGTGTTAGGGTTATTCAAGAGATTTTGAAATTGCTAGTCAGTCATCCACCATTCTTCCAGCTCTCCTTGTAGAGGTTGGGGGTTGACAATAGGATCTGGGATAGCAGGCTCTAAATTAACTGGAAGTTGTGATTCAGCTGGGTAATTGAAGAGGTTTTCATTGGCGGGTCCGATGAGGTCGCTATTTGCCAGTTTGCGATCCAGCTCCTCCCATGGTGGCATTTCCTGGGCTTACCCTGAGCTTTCCCCGATCTCCTTTCCTTTGCCCTTATCATTTGGATTCTCAGTCTTTTTAACCTTCTGGGTAGCTGGCTTCTTCCTACGCACACGTTTCCAATCCAAAATTCTCCTCCTCTTTTTCGGGTTTGGTTTCTCTTGAGCTTGGGCCTGGAAAGTTATTGGCTCTTCAGTATCTGCTTGGTACCCAGATGGGTTTCCTGTGGTGTCCATATCGGTAGTATGGATAGTGAAATTTTGGAGTGCCTCTGATAGTTCATTCATGCTGTTAGCACACATGAAGAAACACACAAATTTTAAGTTCAAATTTTATTTATTGCAAATTAAATTTTCACAAAATCACAGAATGGCAACCAGGAAAATTAAGTATTTCTAAATACTTAATTGGCTTAAATCAGTGGCTCTGATACCACCTTTTTCTGTCACGACCCTCGGCCCGGTGTGACCCGGTCCAGAAGCCGCGGGACAGAAAACCCGTGGTATTTGTATTTAGTTTGGCAGCGGAAATATTAACAGAATCGTTTAAACTTGAAAATGCCTAATTATTTTATTTCACAATTTTGGGACAATCCCATAATTTACAATAAAGGGAATTTCACTAGGAAATTCCTTGTTTTACAAAGCATGTTTATTTATTTTATTGAGCCACCTCTTCAAGCTTTTTAGTGCTACCTAGCACTTTTCCTTGATTCACAGTAAGTCACCTGAAACATGTTTAAAAAGATTTTATCAGCGGGGAACTACTGGCGAGTCATTCAATTTGCACAAAAGACACATTGTTATAAATTTACAGCATTAAGGGTTTTTATATTTGCCCCTATCATATAATTATCTGGTTCAGTTGTCACTCGACCAAATCTATGACTGTGGACATATCACTAATTAGGCTCGCCCACCTAAAGTGATAAATCGTTAGTAGTAATGTGCACAAAACCCCCACATACTGCCAGTAATTAAAGATTAGCAAAGACTTAATCACTGCAAAATATAACTGGAAAACATTAAGGGTTTTGTAAAGCAATTTGATAAAAAGAGAATGACTCACATTGCAAATTTAGACGGGCAGAGTTTTGCCTACTGATTTTAGCCTGGTAACCTAGTTAAATAACAATGCACACGAAACTAGGTCAGTAACTTAATACAACATTTACGATAAACTCACGAAATCAAAACCCTCACGACGAATGACAAAGTATAACCCGGATTTGGGCAGCACTTAAACATCCATCGGATCGGTTTCAATCGATCAGACATTGTATCGTAGCAGTGATCGAGTTAATACCCTGTAATCGTAGCAGCGTTTCCCTACTTAAAATGTCGAATTTGAGCAGTAGACTTCGTTTTTGAATGAAATTTTCGAACACAGATGAAAGCCCATGCCCTGCTCAATTTATAGCAACTTTTTGGGTTTTACGCGGCCCGCGAGGGCCCCCTAGTCTACGTATAGGGCTAGCGTGTCACAGGTAGGTCTGCCACGTGTGCGTCACGTGGCCTAAGCGCTTATCCGGAGAATTTTAAGTTGTCATGGCCCGCGTAGCCTTACCTTATGCCTTACGCGGCCCGTGTGGAAACCAAATTTCTTAAATTCTTGATTTTTCATGAATATTAGGGTTTCAGGGGTCCGGGTTTTCACTTACGGGTCGTTTTTGGACATTTTTGCAAGTCCTTACATAAGCACCTGCCACATATGTTAAAGTACAAGTCAATACACTTAGTGTAAAGGTGAGCATACAAGTTTAATAGGTATAACAGAGTTCGAAATCGTTTACACATAACTAGCACGTACACAATGTGAAATGAAGCGCGTAAGTTATCGACATGATCCTATCAATACCAATGATTGCGGGTTGACTGCGTAAGGCAGTTCGTAATACACACTCACCACTGTGAGCCATGTAATTAATTGTCCTTAACAACCCCTGAGTGAACCGGTGCTGAGTCCAAACTATAGTACTATCGTTGCTAAGGCAGGTAGACAGCAATCCATGTGTAGACATAACAAACAAGCATTCATTAAGTCACGTATAACATGCAGTAGCGGTTAGCGTTAAGGTATTGCGTAGTGTGTTCGATGTGATTTAGAATAAGTAACGTATGTAACACCCAAAAGTGTGTAAAGCGAAAAGGGTTCGAGTATACTCACAGCGATGATGGATTGAAGGGAGACCTTAGAGCGGAATTAGCCTGATCAGAACGATAGCATAAACGATAAGCGGCGCGTAAAACGATGCAAGCGTACCAAGGATCGGATGGTAATCCAATCGGATGGCAATCCGATCGGATGGCCATTCGATTGGATTGTCACCTCGTTTGGTGAGGATGTGTTTGTGTAAGATGGTTTGCCTTTGAAGTTTTCATTGTAGCATTTAGAAAATAGAGAAGTATCTCTACCTTTCAGGTCGGTCGATCGAACGCCCATTCGATCGGGTAGCAATCCGATTGGCGAGACTTCTCAGAGTGAGAACAAGTTCACAGCAGGACGGTCACTCGATCGAATGACTGTCCGATCGGGTGGCAATCCGTACGTACTAAACATGTTGAAAATTGTTAAGCGTTGAAGTCCAAAACATCACATGGTCGGATGGTCGTTCGATCGGGTGGCAACCCGATCGGGCGGCAATCCATTCGATGTTCCAAGCCTTGAAAAGATTAGTAAACAGTTTAAGTGTGGGACCCAGGTGCAAGCCGATCAGGTGGCTGTCCGATCGAGTGGCAATCCGATCGGATGGCTGTCCGATCGGACGACAACCCGTCCCAGACGACCTGATCGTCCTTACACTTGGTTGTTTTGTTAGTTGTGTTTTCTCGAGACTGTACAATAACGTGTCAAACAACAGAAACCTCGTCAAGACTTAGTGACCTGATCGGATAGGAACCACCCTAGTCCGACCAGTTAACTGTTCGAGACGGTGTTTCATGTTTAACCCGAAATCAGTTATCTCTTGGATAGAATTCGGATCTGGAACTAACACACCACTAAGAATGAGTAGGAGGTCAGAGCAAGGTCCAAATCTACCGGTTTTGAGTGCATTGAGTGTAAAAGAGTTGAAAGAAAGTTAGAAAACCATCTTTCAATCCTTTTCACCATGAATATGTTTAGATCTACGTAAGATCTTTGTTCATTCATGTGGAAATCGTTCAGATCTAATTTGTTCTTGGTGGATTGAAGCCAAAACATGAAGTGCATAAGAACTCCATGATGACATCATCCTTGATAACCTCAAATCTAGTGATTTCAGGGTTACAAGTTAAGATTTAAAAGATAAAAAGGTGTAGGAGTGCGTGTAGATCAAGAAAGTACAAGATTTAGGTTGAAAACTTACAAGATTTGAGAGAAATCGGAAGAAATGCGGGCTGAAGCGAGTTGGTTGAACAAAGGAGTTGTCACCATCAAAGAGGTGACAAATGGGGTATTTATAGGGTTTCCTAAAATGGAAAGTGGGGTAAGTGGCTGGTCGATCGGGTGGCAGTCCAATCGGGTGGCAACCCGATCGGATGGCAACCCGATCGGATGGAAACCCGATCGGATGGCCACCCTATCGGTTGGCCACTCGATTCGAGTGTTCGGCGCGATGATCTTAGTCGTTTCGATTTGAGGGTTAAGCTTTGCGATGTGATTCGAGGGAGCGATGCGATAGAATTACTCATCTAATTACTTTTAATCCCAACTACTATATCTAACATACAATCACTATAATTACTGCGTTTAGCGTTTCGATTCGATTGCGATGCGTTAGATTGCGATTTCGATTAACACCCCAACAAAACATAACAGGCACAAGTAACACATAAATGGCACACACACGTAAAACAATAACCAGAACACATAATTCGAGATGCGAATGCGATTGCGAAAAGCGATAAGTCGATTAATTATGCGATTAAATCTCGATTATTAACAAGTACTCCACATAATACAACTAACGCGATAACACAAATAGATTATCTACAAGTCAAAGAAGTCAAAACAGGAGTGGTGCAAGGAGTGGCAGATCGCAATTAGCAATCTTGTCTTCCTTTGACTTCAATCTTGACTTTGACTTTCGAAACACGGGGTGTTACAATCACAATTAAAGGGGATAAACCGTCTAAATCCACAAAATTCATCTCTGTGATGAAAACAGCCAATTATGTAAGAAAAGGATCATTAGTGTATTTGATTTCTATAATCACTAACACTAAAGGAAAAGAATAAAAAGATATTCCAGTAGTATTTCAGTTTCCAGATGTATTTCCAGAAGAATTACCAGGACTACCGTCAGACAGGGAAGTTGAATTCAGAATTCACCTGCTACCAGGAACAGCACCGATTGCAAAAGCACCTTACCATTTGGCACCCGCAGAAATGCAGGAACTGAAGAAACAGTTAGACGAACTATTAGAGAAAGGATTTATACAGCCAAGTTCATCACCATGGGGAGCACCGATTTTATTCGTTAAAAAGAAAGACGGATCGATGCGTATGTGCATTGACTACCGTGAATTGAACAAAGTCACGATTAAGAATCGGTATCCAATACCGAGAATCGATGATCTGTTTGATCAGTTGCAAGGAGCTCGATTCTTCTCAAACATCGATTTACGCTCAGGATATCATCAATTAAAGGTACAGGAAGAGGACATTCCTAAAACCGCATTTAGAACAAGGTATGGCCATTATGAATTTACTGTCATGCCATTTGGTTTAACCAATGCCCAGCTGCATTTATGGACATGATGAACCGAATATGTAAGCCATATTTGGATAAATTCACAATTGTCTTTATAGATGATATTCTCATTTACTCTAAGAGTAAAGAGGAACATGCAAAGCATTTGCACGCACTCTTAAGTTTATTGAGAAAAGAAAAACTTTATGCTAACTTTTCAAAGTGCGAGTTTTGGTTAGAAAAGGTACAGTTTCTAGGACATTTAGTCGATCATGAAGGAATTCATGTAGATCCCACTAAGATCAAGGCAATTACCAAATGGAAAACCCCTGAGTCACCAACCGAGGTTAGAAGTTTCTTAGGATTGGCCGGTTATTATAGAAGATTTATTCGAGATTTTTCTAGAATAGCCATTCCCTTAACTAAGCCAACCTGTAAATCCATTAAGTTTGAATGGGGACCAAAACAAGAAGAAGCCTTTAGAATTCTTAAGCAAAGACTAACCAACGCACCCATACTAGCGTTACCAAAAGGAACTGAAGATTTTGTAATCTATTGTGACGCTTCTAAATTAGGTTATGGATGTGTGTTGATGCAACGTCAAAAGGTTATAGCTTACGCATCTAGGCAACTTAAGAATCATGAAGAGAATTATTCAACCCATGATTTAGAATTAGGAGCCATAATTTTTGCTCTTAATATTTGGAGACATTACCTTTATGGTAGTAAGTTTACCATTTTCACAGATCATAAGAGTTGAAGGTACGTTTTCTGGCAAAAGGAGTTGAATATGAGACAAAGACGCTGGATGGAAATTCTTAGTGATTATGATTGTAATATCCAGTATCATGCAGGAAAAGCAAATGTAGTTGCTGATGCTTTAAGTTGAAAATATCACGAAAAGCCAAAAAGAGTACGTTCTCTTAAATTAAATCTACAAGTAGATATAAATGAACAGATTAAAAAGGCACAAGAATCAGTAATCAAGAATGATACTGAGAAATTAAAAGGAATGATTAAGGAATTAGAATAGGAACAGATGGAATTTGGGGATTCCATAAGAAAAGAATGTGGATACCTAAATTAGGAAACCTACGTCATCGTATATTAGAAGAAGCCCATAAATCTAAGTATACGATGCATCCTGGAAATGATAAAATGTATCAGGATTTAAGAAAGAATTTTTGGTGGATAGGAATGAAAAAGGATATAGCATCTTATGTTTCTAAGTGTTTAACATGTTCACAAGTTAAAGCCGAACATCAGAAACCCTCAGGTTTGTTGCAGTAGTTAGAAATGCCAGTTTGGAAATGGGAATTGATAACCAAATTACCCAAAACAAGATAAGGCAATGATACAATCTGGGTGATTGTAGACAGGCTAACTAAGTCAGCTCATTTCCTACCAATGAAGGAAACTTTCAGTATGGAACAATTAGCTAAGTTGTATGTAAATGAAATAGTTTCATTACATGGAATTCCTTTATCAATTGTTTCTGACAGAGATAGCCGTTTTACCTCTCATTTTTGGACAAGTTTCCAAAAAGCCATGGGAACCAAGTTAAATCTTAGCACAACTTATCATCCTCAAACGGTCGGACAAAGCGAAAGAACAATTCAAACAATGGAAGACATGCTTAGAGCTTGTGTAATTGATTTCGGAGGTAATTGGGACTATCACTTACCATTAATAGAATTTTCTTACAATAACAGCTATCACACAAGTATCAATGCTGCACCATTTGAAGCACTTTATGGACGAAAGTGCCGAATGCCAGTCTGTTGGGCAGAAATTGGAGAAAAGCAACTATATGGACCTGAGATAGTGGAAGAAACAACCGACAAGATCATTCAAGTCAAGGAACGACTGAAAGCAGCACGTGATCGACAAAAGAGTTATGTTGATAACAGGCGAAAGCCATTGGAATTTCAGGTAGGTGACAAGGTGTTATTGAAAGTCTCTCCTTGGAAAGGAGTAGTAAGATTCATCAAAAGGGGAAAGCTAAGTCCCAGGTATGTTGGACATTTGAGATTATTAGAAGAATAGGACCTGTAGCCTATCAACTACAACTGCCAGAGGAAATGGCAGGAATACATGATGTATTTCATGTATCAAATCTCAAGAAATGTTTAGCTGATGAATCACTGGTAGTACCTCTTAACGATATAGAGGTAAATGAGCAGTTAAAATTTGTAGAAAGGCCTCTACAGATTGAAGACAGGAAAGTTAAGAACCTCAAGCACAAAAGATTAGTTCTGGTCAAAGTGAAATGGGACCCCAAAAGAGGACCAGAGTATACATGGGAGCTTGAATCAGAAATGCAAAGGAAATACCCGCATCTATTCCAGTAGACCTCGAGGACGAGTTCTAAAACAAGGTGGGGAGGATATAACAACCCTCCTAAATTTTTTTTGATACCCTAAAAATAATTAGAATCTCCCAAAACGTCCTAAAATACACCCCGTACACGAAAACAGACCCCGAATACCTTTATTTTATAAAAAATTAAATAAAAAACGAATTTTAATGGGTTGTCGCGGGGCGCAAAGACCCCTTAGGAATCTTACGCGGGCCGCGACAAATGGGAGATCAGGCCGCACCCTAGGGCGCCACGTGTCATGACGCGTGTGGAGGCTATGAGTCGAATCAGCCAAGCTAGGGCCTACCCTATCTGGCCTGGCGGGCCACGAAGGCCCTGAAGGATAGCTACGCGGGGCGCGACGAAGTCCAGAATCAGCCCTATAAAGGGAGGCCTTCGGCCTTTAGTTCCAGTCGCTCATTCTCAACTTTCTCTCTCGAATTTCTATAGTGTAGTCACTATTTTCGGGCATACCACCACCCTAAATAATGAAGTTCTGCCCCGTTGTAAGTATTATAACCCCGGTTACGTATTAGATATGCTGCCCGATTGATCCAGGGTTCCGTAACGGCTGTCGTGGTTCTGCCCGACGTAGTCGTTGGAATGCCGTCTCGGGGAGGGTATTGCTAATGTAAATATTGGATTATTATACTAACACGTGTGCATTTGTGTAAATTATAGATAATCACTAGGAAACTCTTAAAGAAAACCTAAGACAGCAATGTGAGTAATCTCTTTTTTTTTTTTTTTTTTTTGTAAACTGTTTTTACAAAACTTTAAATATTTTACAATGTGATTAGAAGTGATTGAGTCTTTGTAATTCTTCAATTACTGTCGGTATGTTGGGGTTTTGTATACAAAATGTGGAACACGTTACCATTGGACAAGGAGTTAGCCAATGGGTAATATGACCCACCAGTCAGGATTGACAGTACTGAATGAGTAATTGTGTAGATGTAAACATTGTAATCGCTCCCAATAGTGTTAAAAGATAAAACTCTTCTTGATTAAACTGGGATTCACTCAACAGTATTTCCCACTGACAAAATGTTTTTAAACTCATTTCAGGTAACAAAATGTGAAAGCCAACTAGAAGCCAGCTGGATAGCACTGAAGGCTTGGAAAAGTGGCTATAAAAGTTACCTAAATAAAAGAAGATGTTTTATTCAATAATATAGAGATTATCTCTATAAATCAGTTTGTAGTGAAAACTTGGGTTTCATCCTAATACACTTATTTATATAAAATGTGGTGTTTTACTCTGATAAAATATTTCCTAACTACGGTCCTAATATAATTTCCGCTGCCAAATTGATAAACACCGATACCACCAATACTGATTCTCGCGGCCGCCCATTCCCGGGACAGATAGGGGGCGGGGGTTGCGACATTTAAACACATCATTGGACATGTGTTATGATCTTAGAACATGTGGCAACACTTTATCTTGTTCATCTTCTACAACTATAAATAGCCCAAAAGATTCATCCATGTTCTTTGCTCATTTTCCTCAATCTTCTCTCTATCATTCTTGGAGTGTTTCCTGATTCAAGGAAGCCTCCTACTGAAGTTCATCTTCTCCTAGAACACAAGTAAGTGTACTTTCATAGTCTATTTCATTTTATAAGCTAGTTATTAGCCAAAAGTCAAGCAGTTTGACTTTCGGTTATGACCATTATGGTCAAGCCAATGTTCGATCTGAACATGGCTACGTGATTCTAATAACGAAGGTTATAATCCCCTGGGAGCATACCTTTTAAAAGATCACGTTAAGTAGGCGAAATGACGAGTCAACTTTATATTAAATAAAAGGTCAAAAACGTAAACTTTACAAATTACGCTAATCAAGTTTTTAACTATTAAAACTTGAAGTTTTGACATCATATCAGTTTATAAAACAAATTAGGACATGTCTAAACATGTCCAACTCGTCATTTCTTGTTTAGAGCTTAATTCTATATCGAAAGTCAACAGTTTGAGTTTTGCTTTGACTTTCGATTCTGACCCGTTTGGTCAACGTTTAGGTCTATTTTAAACTATTTTAGGACCATGATATTATTGAGTATAATTCTCTGAAGTTATACCACATGATCAGTCCATTTGATGGGTTAAACGACAAGTCTTGAAATTATTATCGAAAATGACTACAATGTCCTTGTATGGTCAAAGTAGCTAATTGAATGATTTTAAACTAAACCAAACTTATAATCTGACTTTAAGTCAGTAGATGCTTCAACTAAAAATGTAATTTACTACTTGAACTCTTCGTATGCCTATCCGACCTTCAAAACCCATCTTTATGCACATAACTAGTTATGCGAACCCAGTTCACATAAACTAGGGGGCTGGCAAATCGTGTCTTAGCAGGTTTAACAGATATCTGATAACGCGAACAACAAAAATTTTAAACATGAATACGACTCGTTTAACTACTTTATATCCAATGTCTATAGAACAGATCTATAGTTTATGCACCTAGAAGGAGAAATAATGGATCCTAACTTTCAAATTTTGATTATTTTAAAAAACGTTAAAAATCACATGGTGTACTTTTCCGTTATCGTGTCTTAGCAGGTTACCTACAGGTTATCTATTGCCAGCCCTGGGTAACGGGTCAAAACTTTATTAAACCTTTCCAAATCAAAATGCTTGGTTAAATATCCTTTATCCAATGAGTCATTGTACTCGGATAGGTATAAACCACATTCTATTCGATTTACGCTTAGTCTAGCGAACCTATTCTTAAGTAACGGGTCATTTCTAAAGGGACTACCTTTTGACTCGTATACATTCTGACATATAATAGATTTATTCATTCCAGACTATAGAACCCCCCCCCCCCCCCCGATAATCGGACTTGGGTCAATAATACTTAGACTTGCGGCGTTTTGCTAAACTATAATCATATCAATTGGAAGCTAACAAAATGTAAATACTCTTAACTTATTTTGTTTTTAAACTTGGGATATGGCGAATACGCCACTTGGAGCGGGCATTACATAAATGGGTCAACTACGACTGCTCATAAATGTAAGAACCCGGTTTAATCTGTATTACTTGATAACTGAAACAATTGGGGGTTAATGGTACCGTGTCTGGACGTCCCGACTCATTAACTGTTATGGCCATACGGAATAGCGTACAGGGTTAGGCATACCAACTGTAAGACACGTTTTGTTCAACTTTGGTGTGTACTTTAATCACTATAATACTGAAAATGATCGGCTCTGATCTCTGGTTTCCATTATATGACAAGTATATAAATCTGGTGACAAGAAAGAATCCCAAGAAATATTAAAAGATTACCTACGGGTTTTCTCTATGTATAAAACTCTTATTGAAAAACTGTTTTCAAAATGAGTCAGTTAATTGTATTTACCAGCGAAAGCTGGCGTATTTTCAAAAGATTGAACCGCAGGTACCGAACCTTATTATAGGCTGGGAATCCGGGTCTGCTAGAATGAAGGCTAAGGAATTTGCAACTCCAGAAGCTTAAGGCATATGATGTCTAAAGCTCTGTTTATTAGATCCCGTAGGTGGGCTTGTAATGAAACGCTTGTAATACTTATATATATATTCAAGCTTTATTGAATGAATACTTTTACTCCAATACTTCCGATGCATATTATTATATTGTGATAACTGTTATCCAACCGTCACGACTCATCCGGGCCCATCGGGAATCCGGGTGTGACACTTTGGGTGCAATATGTTTACTATTAAACGTACACAGTTACACTTAGACTTTTATACAAATGTACAAACAATCCAATACATGCATGCTAATATGTTATACTTGATTCGTGTTTTCTGGAGTATTCTATGTGATAAAGTTGTCATTAACTTCTTACGGGCCTCCCCTTAACATGTATAACGCTATAGGAGTAACGCACCGCCCATAATCTTGTGGTCATGTTAAGTTTAATATATGCGGTAATCAGAGGATTGACTTGAATATTCGCATGCCAGTTTTACGTTAATCATGATAACTTAGTTTGCCATGTGGATTCGTTTAAAACATATTATACTTATGTTACGTACTAAACTTGTATACTCGCCAATACTTTTGTATTGAACCGTGTATTTTAAACGTATTGCAGGTTGATGATATTGAGGATGATGAAATCTAGTAGGGATACTTTAGATACCCATTTTATTAAACTAGATAGGCTGTTGTACTTGATGAATTATGTTGTATCGTTTCAAACAATGTTGTACTTGTTTCTTGTTATGTTGTAATTTTTGAAACAATTGTTGTATTTGATTTCCGATGTATTGTACTTGACAAATTTGTTATCAATGAAAGAAATCAGTTTTGAATTAATTATTGTCACATTAGCGTTATGAAGCCCGAGCAATTTCATTCGTCTCACTCCGACGTTTCTGCCATCGATTGGGGTGTGACATTTACAACACCAGGTTTGTCAGTGTTGTAAATCACAATAGTCTTAGACATGTGTATACTTCACACCTTCTACGTGTGTATCGATGTTTATATTGATTCCAAGCTGGATATATAGAAAACGTTTAATGATACTATTATCATCATGAAATAATATAATACTTGAGTAACCTATACAAGAATGTTAAAAGTATGTGTACGTGTGTGTATATATATATATTGAATAGACACTATCTTTATTATCTTTTTAGTAATTAACACATAGAGTATCTTCATATTATGTTCATCTTGTTGACTCCTGTCAATTAAACCTAACTCGACCACTCTTCTGGTAAACAGGAAATTAACCGATCGTTTTATAGCTCCCTTCTCTTCTCTCTAGATTCTCTTTTTGCAATTATCATACCATAAACTATACTATCATTATATTCTAACTTAATAGATACACATATTCATGTATGCATCTAGATCTATGGTTACTTTTCTTTTACGTGAACATTAAAGAAGGGTCCTGTAGGATCGTTTACACGACTAAACGAGTCGTTCAGAAGAGTTTTTGCTCAATACGAGAGGCGGAAACAAATGTATAGAGGTGATTCAGCTTGCAATTCACTTTAAACTGTCTTTTGATTGATATAACAACCTTTTACAGCGAGTAGACACTTCGGCAGCACTTCGGCTCTGAAACCGGAAAAGTTACAAATGACAAAGACAAGGCAACTATTTATAGGCAAGGTGATTTCGCACGGAAAGGCTCAAACGAAATAGCCAGGCTATTTCGTATGAAATGACAAAGTCATTTCGTGCGAAATACCTTATCCTATTTCGTGCGAAATCAACTTCTAACATGTTTTCTTGAATATCATGCCCGGATCTTTCTAATCTAATACAAGACTCGACACAAGACGAAGTCGACAGACATATGCACCAACAGACTCCCCCTTGGATGTTGACGAAGTCTTCAGTGTCGAGTCTTCGAAATCTTCAGTCTTTATCAGTCTTTTCATTCTCTCCAAAGTATCTAACAATGTAAAGCATCCTTAATCCTCTCTCTTCTCTCTATCAACTAATCTCCCCCTTGAATTTTGATCTTCCTAATTCTCTTGATCAGATCTCTTGATTTCTTAATTTCATCAGCATCATCAGTTTGCTTGAACATCAGGATCTGAACTTGGCTCTATCATCTTTTATCCCAAGATCTGTGACTGGTTTTACACACTACTGTTTCCTGCACAAATCTCTACCTCACAATAAATTTCACAAATTTAAAATTTGACAAATTTATATACCACTTGCAGATATTAAACAATCAATAAATGATTTTACAATATTAATCTCTGATGAATCATTTGTAGAAATACCATTTTTCTTTTCAAACAATTTTCATCTCAAACACACTCTCCCAAACCTTTTGTTCATCATGTTTAGCACTTAGAATTTTGAAAATCAGCTCTCTAACATCAGTTGTCGAAAATCTTTTTGAATTTTCAAAAATTTATGCTAAAACACTCAAAAATTGCAGCACCCCTGACTCTACTCACCCGCAAGAATAGCAAGTTTGACTGGGGGCCTAAGCAGCAAGAATCTTTTGATATTTTGAAGCAGAAGTTGAGCAACGCTCCAGTATTGACGTTACCTGATGGAATTGATGAGTTTGTAGTATATTGTTATGCATCACACACCGGTATGGGATGTGTGCTTATGCAGAAAGGCAAAGTTATTGCCTATGCTTCACGTCGGTTAAAGGTGCATGAGAAGAATTACACCACCCATGACTTGGAGTTGGGTGCTGTTGTATTTGCACTAAAACTGTTGAGGCCAGGGGTGGACCTAGTATAGTCGTAGGCGTAGCCCGGGCTACGGCTCAACTTTTAAGCGGTAGTGTAAAAAAAAAAATTTCTGATTTTTATACTAAGGATACCCCTCAACTACTACTAGGACACCCCTCAAAAAAAAATTTTAGCAACTGATATTAAGCCCAAATAATTCTGATTATATTGGCCCAAATAACCAAATGATAGCCCAATATTAGTTAGCCCAAATAACCAAAAAAATAACCCTAACAGTGTATTGGGCATTTGGGCGGCATATTGAATTATGCAGGGATATCAAAGGCCGATTCTTGGATTGTCGAACACACTCACACAGGGATGAATTGAGGGATATCGCAGAATCGCATATCAGAAATTGCTGTGAACTCGAACACACGCTGAACAGAAATCACGATCAGAATTGCTCATCGCAGCAGGAGGTTTGTTATTTGTTTCAGACTTTTTTATTAAGTATTAATCATTCACACAATCACAGGAACAGGAACATGATGTTTTGTTTCAGTTTGATACTTTGATTAGTTTTTTTATTAATGGTAATCATTCACAGTTTCACACGAAATGAACAGGAGGTTTTGTTTCAGTTTCATTAGTTTTTTTTTAATTGTTTCAGACTTCAGTTTGCTATGTTTGGGTTGTTTTATATAATGTTGTTACTACTTACTTATTGAGTTATTGTTAATGGCCGTTGATTATCGAACAGAACATCGTCTTCGGAAAGAATTGGCAGTGACTAGCATATCGAGACATCGAGTCATCGAACAGAGTCGAACAGAAGATTACATGCTGCTGCTGCTGTCGACCTGCTGTTGATGGATTGCTTGCTGTTCGCAGGACGCAGATTCAATAAATATTGGTTAGTTATTGTTAATTGGTTTAATTGTTGTTACTTATTGTTATTGGCTGCTGATTATTGATTGTTTGACTAGATGATCATATCGAACAACAGAAGATCACAGACGAATAGACTATCATCGAACATAGTCACAGACGATTAGTTTGATTAGCTGATTATTGGTTAGTTTGATTAGTTTTATTCTTGTTACTTGTTGTTATTGGCTGAATATTGGTTGTTAGTTTGATTGTTTGAATTTTTTGAAGTGATGATGAAACCAAAATCCAAAAAACAAGCTTTAATTGATCGCTGCTGATTGCTGAAACAGTTCAGAACAATAATCATCAAACAGGCAAATTGGCTGAAGTCGCCGCTGTTGTGCTGATTGTGAGTTGTGAGTATTCTTTATTTCTTTTCTTCTTGAGTTCTTGAATTGTTTAATTTCGATCTAAAAAATAAAAATAAAAATAAACCTAGCCCAAATTTAAAACCTGAAAACTTAATTGCCAATATTAATTCATAAAGCCTAGCACAAATGTGATATGCTCAATATTGATTCTTTAATCTAAATACTAATAACTTAAAAAAAACTAGTTTATAAAATTTAATTCGATAAGACCTAAGGGCCTTTTTTGGCTCGCCCAGGGCACTTGAATTTTCAGGATCGGCCCTGCCCTGTAATGTAGGTAAAAAAAATTCGTTCTATAAATGTATCGTAAAAAATTTGGGATACCCCTGGATATTTCTTCTAGTTCCACCACTGGTGGAGGCATTATTTGTATGGAACCAAATGTGTGATCTATTCTGATCACAAGAGCCTTCAACACTTGTTTAATCAGAAGGACTTAAACATGAGGCAGCGACAGTGGATGGAAACTTTGAATGATTATGATTGTGAGATAAGATACCATCCTGGCAAGGCGAATGTAGTCGCCGATGCCTTAAGTCGAAAGGAAAGAGTGAAGCCTATAAGAATCAATGCCAAGAGCATTGAGATAAAGAATAGTTTGAATGAAAGGTTGTTAGCTGCGCAGAAGGAAGCTGTATTGGAAGCTAACTATCCTGATGAAAAGCTAGGAATAACTGAAGAACAGTTATCCTATGGCAAGGACAGAATCCTGAGATTAAATAGACGAATTTGGGTTCCAGTTTATGGAGGACTTCGGGATGTTATCCTCCAGGAAGCCCACAGTTCCAAATATTCCATTCATCCTAGAGCTGATAAGATGTACCAGGATTTGAAGGAGAACTATTAGTGGATAGGCTTGAAGAAGTCTATAGCTGCCTATGTAGCCAAATGTTTGACGTGTGCACAAGTTAAAGCTGAACATCAAAATCCGTCAGGTTTGCTACAACAGCCTGAACTTCCCACCTGGAAGTGGGAGATGGTGACAATGGATTTTATCACCAAGTTGCCAAAGACAAAGAAAGGAAATGATACTATATGGGTGATAGTAGATAGACTGACTAAGTCAGCACATTTCCTACCCATTAAGGAGACTTATAGCTCCGACATGTTAGCCCAATTGTACGTAGATAAGATTGTATCTCTGCATGGCGTAATAGTGTCTATTATCTCTTACAGAGATACTAGATACACATCACATTTTTGGAAAAGTTTCCAACAATCTTTGGGCACGCGCTTAAATATTAGTACGGCTTACCATCCTCAGACGGACGGGCAGAGTGAGCGTACCATCCAAACTTTGGAAGACATTCTTCGTGCATGTGTGATTGACTTAGGTGGTAGTTGGGATAACCACCTGCCATTGATCAAGTTCTCCTATAACAATAGTTACCATACTAGTATTCAGGCAGCGCCTTTTGAGGCATTATATGGAAGAAAATGCAGAACGCCTATTTGTTGGGCAGAAGTAGGAGAAGCTCATTTATTAGGACCTGACTTAGTCTTTAAAACGACGGACAAGATTGTCCAGATTCGTGACCGCCTGAAAGCTGCCAGGGATAGGCAAAAAAGTTATGCTGATAAAAGGCGAAAATCTCTAAAGTTTGAGGTTGGTGATAAGGTTCTGCTTAAAGTATCACCCTGGAAGGGAGTGATGCGATTTGGTAAGAAAGGTAAGTTAAGCCCAAGGTATATAGGACCATTCGAGATCATCGAATGTGTAGGAGCAGTGGCTTATAAGTTAAACTTACCTAAAGAGCTCAGTGGTATTCACAATGTATTCCACATCTGCAATCTAAAGAAATGTCTAGCTGATGAATCACTATTCATACCACATACGGATGTGCATATAGATGAGAGCTTGAAATATGTGGAAAAACCTTTGTCGATTGAGGATCGACAGGTAAAGAAGCTTCGAAGGAAGCATGTGCCTATTGTAAAGGTCAAATGGGATGCCAGCAGAGATCCCGAGTATACGTGGGAGGTAGAGTCCACGATGAAAGAAAAGTACCCTCATTTATTTCAGTAAATCTCGAGGTCGAGATTTCTTTTAAGGGGGTGAGGATGTAACACCTCGTAAATTTATGTCCAATAATATATCAACACGTGTCACGGACTTTAAACGTGTAAAGAAGTGATTTAGAGGGACTAAAGTTGACAAACAAAGAAAATATGTGAATATAAGGGTTCAAAATGTCAACAATGGATAAATATACTATACAATAACCCTACACGATGTTTATACCCTTAAACGAATGAATCATGGATCATACGAAGCTAATTGTGGAAGAAAGTGAGAAATTACAAACTACAGGGGTTAAATGTGTCAACATGTTTAAAGTATACCTCTGAGTGACCTTTTAGCAAACTCGAAGCTTTGTAATGATTAATTATACTCACGAGAATAAGTGATAAAAATTTCACAAGGTTTCGATAAAATATGAGAAAGTTATGACAATATTCGTATACGAGGGGTTAAAAGCGTCAACGTTGAAATTTAAGGCTTTACGGGTGATCACAAAGTTAACCAAGGACTTAACAAAGTTTGGTTAGGCCTTGGAACCCTTAAAAGTCAATTTAGAGGGTTAAATATGCAAAATTTGAAGTTAAAACCACGTTTGGAAGGACCAGGGACCTAAAATGCAAATATGGGAAACTTGTTGACCGGAGCCAACCCTCACACGGGCCGCGTAAGATCCCTATGGATCCTTACGCGGCCTCAGCATGTCAGATGCAGAAAAACTGCACAGGTGTCTGTTTCAGCAAGTTACACCGACTTAGGGAGCTTGTTTTCGATTCTATGTTCTTGTTTGATGGTTTATAATGGCCTAGGGACACTTGGGATGATCAGGGAACATCCATAGACTTTGTTGGAATGATCTTGGAGCCTTAGAAAACCTATATAAAGGCCATGAGTTGAGTTGTTCAATTGCTCATTCACTTGAAAACTTCACAACTTCACTTCTGGAGATTTTTGGAGCTCAAGCACCCTTCCTAGTGATCATTAGTCGTGCATAGGACCTTGGTAAGTGTCATTAACCTTCCTTAATTCAGTTTTGCTTAGTTAATTAGTCTAAAGTCAAACCGTCGTAATTAAGATTTGACTTCGTCATTAATCTTAATTTGTCCAGTCAAATTACAAATTGAAAGTACCTATGAGTGGGTAATTATGTGGGCAATAAACCCTTAAAAGAGCACCCTCTGATTCCCACTCTAACTAGGTCAATTGTCGGGTCAAAGTTAATCTCAAAAAGTCAACAGAAAGCTTATTTTCAAATTAATGCATAATTAGCAATGTAGAAGCTATGCAACCTGTTTTGTCATTAATATAACTTGGTAATTAATGTAAGAACATGTCTAAACATGTTCAACCCGACAATTTTCAGTTTAAGCTCGGTTCGGAACCGAAAGTCGCAAAAGTAGACTTTTGCTTTGACTTTCAGTTCTGACCCGTTAGAGCTTAGTTTAGAAATGTCTTAGAGCCTTATTAGGACCAGGTTTCATATAAGTATAACCCTCTGTGATTATACAACTTGGTTCATTAGTTATCCGATTCATATGCATATTTCCGTCAAATGCCTAAATGTTGACTATTAAGCCCATATGACCTTAAAACATGAATTTTGAAAATGTAAAAGAGTAGAAACCTTAGTTACTGATTTATAAACTTGTACCTAAAATTTGACATCAGTTTGAGGTCTAGATTAAGAATTATGCTCATTGGCGTAATTAGAAAGCTTTTTAGTAATTAAATGGTGTAATTAGCGTATAGCCTATCTAAACCTGATTTTTGATACCAAAATTTTTACCCACTGATATAAAATAATATTTTGGGATTTTTGGAGATTTTTATTTATTTTTAGGCTAAGCATAACATAGAGTTCTAAGCTTGATCCGGTAATTGTCGGTTTTGCCCTTTTAGGCTATAAAAGGAGTTTTACCAATCCTTTTGATACCAAACCTTTTTCTACTAATCCAATATGATAGATAGAATATTTTAAGCCTTCTGGAATAATAAAAATATCAACTTTTCTTATAAAACCCGAAAATCGCTTAAAATCGCCTTTTTACGCGTTTTAAGCACATAGTATGTATTAAAACCATTTTAGATATATAAGACTTGATACCTACTGATGTTTTAAATAAATTTTTATACTTTAGCAGTAAACAAAAGTTTTAAACTTAGATTTCCAGATTTGACCTTTAAACCTTAGGTGAAATTACCAAAATGCCCCTTCGGTACATAGTATGGTTAGAAATGATAAATTTCACATATAGGTTATACCCTAATGATATAACTTAGTAAATTAAGTATTTTTACTGATTACATCAGACCCGAAACTCAGATTTATATTTAAACTCTTTTATAACCTTTAAAATGACCAAAATACCCCTACGGGGCGTAATTTGAGTTTAAATCCGTTTTGGGCATAATAGAAGATATCTTACTGATGTCACAACATATTTAAGGCATATTAACTTAGGAAACCTGTGTATGACTCATTTGGTTACCCGTTACGCACTTTTCGCGTTCGGATCAGCTTATGTAACTAGTTTGCATATATTAGCCGAAACAGGTCAAACCATATCGTTTTCATCTCAAAATCCAGAATGTGTTTAGTTTACCCATATTAAACATGTGTCCAAACTTGTCGGGTCAAAACCACATTCTAAACCGGTCTTCGCTTTATCATGCGTTTGAACCGTGTCTTCCTTTTGAAAACTTACCGGTCTAAGTCTAAGCTTAATTAAAGACCCATTAGGATTCTAATAGGTTATTAAAAACCTTTGTTCCATATTAGGAGCCCAGTAAAAGCTACGTGCACTTGCTGTATTTGATTTATACTTTGCTCAGGTAAATACTCTTAACTTATTTTCCCTATACGGGCTTGGGATACGGTACTATAAAAGTACCGCTTGGTCGGGTGTGTAGTCATTTAAATCGGATTGTGATTGATGTATTTACATAACTCGTTTTAATCTGTATTATTTGGTGTATGGCCTTTGGGGGTTAAATGACCATGTCCCGGATATCCTTGGCATCATTCAAAGAAATGGCCACGACCTAAGCACGGGGTGTAGGCGTACACCTGACAGTTGCATTATGTAAAAACTGGTAATCCACTTAAAGGAATCAACCTTGTGGGCATTATACCTGTGGCGTGTCAGTTAATCTTGTCCGGCCCTTCAAACCGGCCCTAATGGACGACAAATAAGTAAAATTGTATACAAGATTATTTTTAATAATTGTCCCAAGTTATAAAAGAATTTTTGTGCCATGTGCATTCAAATCAATTTTTCTAAAACATTTTCAAAATGAGTCAGTTAAGTTGTATTTACCAGTGTAAACTGACGTATTTTCCAAAAAGGCTAAGTGCAGGTACTATACATAATAGGCTAGCTACTCCAGGAATCAATAATCAAGTCTCGCAAGCTCTAGATGTTAAAGTCTGTTGAACAATTTTCTTTTTCTTTCGATCCGCCTGTGGATCTGTTTCAACGATTTCGTGATACTTAATATTACAATTTATTCAGTTGAAATAAATCTATCTTTTGCTTCCGCTGTGCATTTAAATTTGTGTTGTTTGACTATGACGATATCAATGACATCACGATACTCCCCACCGGGCCCACCGGTAATACGTGGAAATATCGGGGTGTGACAGCATATCATCAGTGAGACCGTTTATCACATGTTATCTTTCCAATTCTTTAGCATGCTGTGATAGTCCACTGATGTACTATCATTTCCTCTTTTCTCAACAAAACTCATTTTGAATTTTATCATGTTTTTGCCTTTTTTTCAAATTTTCAAATGTTTTTGGATTTTCTGAAAATTCTTACTCCCCCTAAAATTCAAAACCATTTTAAAGAAAAATTTGAAAACAAATTATACAAATAAAATGACAACTGTTATGAATTGCTTCAAATTCGCCATCCACTTGGCATAAACAATCAGAACTCCCCCTGACAACAAACTATTTTCCCATTATGATTTCAAAACACTTAAGTTTGTTTTAATCAAAATGGTTTTTTCGGAAAATTAGTTTCTTTGATTTTCATAAACCACTTGTAGGTTAGGGGTTTCCTCACATTGTTTTTACAGCCATTTTGTATGAAAAATAAATCAAGTTCAATTTAATGACCTTGATTAACCACTTGTAGGAAAGATAAATCAAGTACAATTTAATGTCCCTGATTAATCTTGTATGTCAAAATATCACCTAAGTGAATTTCTCAAGAAAGATGCCGATTCCTACTCCACTCTTACCAACCTGGGAGCTCCTGCAAGTCAGAATTTTTACTTGTGAAATACAGACATCCAAGCCTGACCAAACTTGGATGTGTCTTCTTCAACTTCACTCGGGATATAAGTTGCCTTCTTTGATTCATAAAAATCTTTAACCCCTTTTACCTTCCCATCAACCATTTTCCCAAAAATCTTTTTCACATTTCCATTAAAAACCTTTTCGACATCAAATTCTTTCTTATCAGAATAGAATTGATTCGAAATCTCAACCTTTCCAACTTTTTGTTTAAAATTTTCAATCCTCAATGGTGGAAAATTGACATCATCCATTGGCGGAACTGAATTTTCTTCTTTTTTAATAACTTGTGGCTCCTCTGACTTTGTGGAATCAGATTCATCGCCAGATTTCACATCAGACTTTTTAACAACCCATTTTTTGTTGTCAAGATTTATTCTCTTTTTGTAAAATCTTTTTGAACATTCACCAACTTCATATGTTGAATTTTTAAACACTTTGAATTTTTCAGTTGGTGGTTCAGTTTCATCAACTGCTTTTTCTTTTAGTTTAGAAACAACTCCCTGTTTTGTGTTGGTTGCCATAGGACAATTCCAGGCAATGTGACCAACTTCTTGACATCTATAACAGGTTCTTGTCTCCTTTCTTTGATAAGCTCCATTTTTCTCAAACTTTGGTTTTTCTGCAAAGAACTCTTTGTTTGACTGCTTCCAGAATGGGCTCTTTTCTTCTTCCTCCGAACTTGCTCCTGAAACAAAAACAGTTTTTGGTTTATAAGTTTTCTCATTTTTATGATTTTTCGGTGGAATAAAACCTAAACCTTTCTTTTTAAAATTACTGTTATGGTTTGGTTTCTTTTGAAAATCAGAACCAGAATTGTAACCTTTTTTCTTGTTCAATCTTTGTTGAACTCTAGAAGTGTATTTTTTAGGTTTTTCATTAAGATTTGCATTTTTTATTTCAGAAATATTAATTTCTGTTAATTTGAAAATCTTTTTGATCATTTCAGTTTTAACACCTCTTATTGGAAATTCCTCATCAGAATATAATTTGTCTGAATCATTCAAAGTATATGCAACTTTGAATGTTTCGTCATTCAAATTAGATTTTGATAACAGAAACTCTTTATTGTAAACCCTTTTGACCGAGGACTTTGGACTGTCAACTGATGAACTTGAACTCTCGGATTTGGACTTTGACTCTGACTCCTCATCTTTATCCAACACCTGATCAACCACTTTCTTTATTAACTCAGACTCATGATCAGTGTCAGACGATGTGAAAGTAACATCAATATTTTCTGGTAACTCATCAGTTGTTTCGGACTTTAACTTTATATTGACTGCCTTTTTGACTTGCTCCTCATTTGGTTTTCTGGGAGAATAACCTTCCCAGATTGGAGGCGGACACTTGTTATAACTTGCACTTTGTTTCTTACCAGTATTCTTCTCTAATGGCTTCTTGTCTTGAAAAGCTTCCATACCTGCAACAGTTGGATAAATTCTATCAATCAAATAATCAGAACTAGAATAACTTTGCAGTAATCGTCTGATTCTTTCATTTTCTATCTTTTCAGTTTCCAACTCTGGCTTCATCTTTGCACACTCTTCAATATAGTGATTGATAGCCTTCTGTTTTGACATCATCACTGCATTCATCATGGTTAAAGCATCTTCTCTTTCAGAATTTGTCTTTTGTAGACCAGTTACCGTTCTATTCAACACATCATATGATTCTTTCACATAGTTGATATCAAACAGTAATTTTTCTTTCATCTTTTCAAGCTCACTCAACTTCTCATCTTTTTCTTCACACTGCTTGCAAGATTCTAAACACTTTAGACACGGTTTTATGACCTCAATAATCTTTTCAACTTCAACTATTTTCTCAACTTCAGCTATCTTTACAGTTTCAACCACATGCTCAGTAACTTTAACTTCTTCACTTTGTTCAGAAATCTTTTCCTGAGCAACATCCTCACTTTTCACCTTTTTCTTTTCTTTTGCTGCTTGTTTCTCCTTCAGCTTCTTCAATCTATCTGCAAAATAAAATTCAAAACTTTCAGGAGATAATACAGATTTTCCAATATTTATTTGAGTTTCTTCTTCATCATCACTATCAGATGATGATTGATCAAACACTTGAGTAATTTCTGAACTATCATCTGAAGAAACAAACTCTTCATCTTGATTCTTCTCAACATCAACAAACCCTTTCATCCATTCGTTCATCAAATCTGGTTCTTGAACTATCTGAGCAATTAATGCTACTGTTTTTGAATCAGGTGGAATGTATTTGTCCCAACGAAAACCTTCTGCCACTTTTTCATCATCTTGATCAATTATACCAAAGTAAGCTTTCTTATTTGATTCTTCGATTGCTTTCTTGGCATGTGCAGTTTGTGGTTCTTGTTGTTGATACGGCTGATGAGCAACTTGTTGATATATGGCTTTCCGATAATAATCACTACTACCAAAAGGATTTTGTGCTTCATTTGCTTCTCGATTTTTACATTCCCTCTTGAAATGTCCTTTCTCCCTGCATCGAAAACAAATAACTTTAGATTTATCAAAACCCAAAGTAGAAACATTAGCATCACGGAAGTCATCTCTTCCTGTAATCATCTTAAATTTTTTAGCTCTCCTCAAAACACTAGCTAAACACCATTTAATATCCATAAGTTCCATTTCTTCTGCATCGATCTGATCGTAATCCTCTTTCGTCAGCATAGGATTTCCGATCCTTCCAGCAATCAATCCTTCATAAGATTCTAACACAATAGCAAGTAATGACATGTGACTTTTAGCAACCTCTTTAGAGAAATTTTGACCATTCTGAAGATGCAACGCGATGTTGCAATGTAAAACATGACCATTATTACTGTTTGAACTTTGGAACTGATGACTTGAGGTTGAACTCTTCGGATTAACACTCGGGTATGAAGAAAATCCACTACTGCTGTTTGGACTTTGATTAACTGATCCAGATGAGTTTTCTGCACTAAAAGCAGTTTGAAATTTCAGACTAGCTTCAACATCTGGAACATTCCCTTTGTAATACATCTCGATGTCTTGTTGACCACTCGGATTATTCATTCTAGCAATCTTTTGCTGTTCAAGATCTTGACCCTCAATCTTTTCAATGAACTGGGAAATAGTCAACTTGTCATATTCTCCAGTGTTTTTCAGGATCATCAAATATGTACCCCACTCTTTCTGAGGTAAAGCATCAGCTAGTTTGTCAACCCATTCTTCTTTATCTTTGACTATTTCTAACAAAGACATAGACCGCACTAAGTGACAATATCGTTCAATCAGTTTCTTTGAAGTTTCTCCCGGCAAACTCGTAAACAAATCAAACTCTTTCTTTAGCAATGATTTCTTACTCCTGATCATCTTCTCACTTCCCTCAAACTTAATTCGAAGTGCTTCCCAAATTGAACGTGAAGTATTATCGTGTTGAAGCAATACAAAGATATATTCTTTCACAGCTTGCTGGAGTAAACTAATCATCATCTTTTCTGCTTTGTACATATCTCTTTCTTTGTCCGTCAGTTCAGAAATTCTTTTGATTACACCCAAATCCGTACGAGGTTTGACATAATTTTTCTCAATACATTCCCAAGATCTCAAATGATTAGCTTGAACCCAGTTTTCAAATCTATCTTTCCAACCATAGTATTCTTCAATGCCGATTAGCTTCGGGGGTTTTTGCAATGTTCCAGTCTCATTTTCCATGTTCATGCTTTGAGCAATGGTAGCTGGAGTAGTCGGGGCAGTAGCAAATGCGTTATAAAATTCCTCTTCCATGATTTAGTAACAAGTTTCACAAAATCAGCTTTCAAGCGAAATCAATACTTTCAAGCGAAATGAATTTTTATGCGATATGATCCTTCAAGTTAAATGACCAACTGGTGCGAAATGACCTGCAAGATGACTTCAAACGAAATAATTCACACGAAATAAGAACTTTCACACGAAATGAATGATTTCGTGCGAAACAACCAAGTAAAATGATGATTTCGTACGAAATGGAACCACTTTGGTACGAAATAGTGATTTCGTACAAAATAGCTCACACGAAATGATGATTTAGTGCGGAATCAATCAAATTTCACACGAAATGCTGATTTCGTACGAAATAAACTACGATTTCAAGCAAAATGAATCACAAATGTGATTTTGTGCGAAATGAAGAAACTATTCCGTGCGAAATGCTGCTGATGTCATCATGTCGGCCAGATTTTTGTCCAATTAATCAGGTTTTAGTTTGATTTTAGGTCTGAAACTTTCAAGGCTTTGTTAAAACAGTGTTACGCTTATAATGTGAGAAATTCAATCCATTTTAACCGTGAAATTTTGTTTAATTTTGAAAAGAAGGTGTAGAAATCAGATTTTTAAGCTGAATCGGTAAGAACTCTTCCTCCTGAGCTCTGATACCACTTGTAGGATCGTTTACACGACCAAACGAGTTATTCAGAAGAGTTTTTGCTCAATACGAGAGGCGGAAACAAACGTATCGAGGTGATTCAGCTTGCAATTCACTTTAAACTGTCTTTTGATTGATATAACAACGTTTTACAACGAGTAGACACTTTGGCAGCACTTCGGCTCTGAAACCGGAAAAGTTACAAATGACAAAGACAAGGCAACTATTTATTGGCAAGGTGATTTCACACGGAAAGGCTCAAGCGAAATAGCCAGGCTATTTCGTACGAAATGACAAAGTCATTTCGTGCGAAATACCTTATCCTATTTCGTGCGAAATCAACTTCTAACATGTTTTCTTGAATATCATGCCCTGATCTTTCTAATCTAATACAAGACTCGATACAAGACGAAGTCGACAGACATATGCACCAATAGGTCCTCAAGTATTTTTTACACTAATTAGGACCCTTCTAACGAGAGGTTAGAAGAGTGGCGAGTTGCTTTAGAAGGCAAAGGTTTAAGATTTAGTCGTTCAAAGACCGAGTACCTTCACTGTGATTTTAGTGGAACAGTCGACCGTGAAGATACTCAAATCACCATTGATGGTCAAGCTGTGCCACAAGTTACCAGGTTTAAATATTTAGGATCGTTTGTACAAAAGGATGGGGAGATAGATAGTGACGTTGCCCATCGTATCCAAGCTGCCTGGTGTAGATGGAGAGCAGTCGCTAGGGTATTGTGTAACAGGAGGTTCCCAACTAAATTAAAGGGAAAATTTTATAAGGTTGCAGTTAGACCTGCTATGTTATATGGAACACATTGTTAGGCTATCAAAAAGACCCAGACACGCAAGATAGAGGCGGCAGAAATGAGGATGTTACGATGGATGTGTGGGCACACAAGGCTAGAGCATATGAGAAATGAGGTTTTTAGGGAAAGGCTATGGGTGGCTAGTATATCGAGTAAGATTAAGGAGGGGAGATGGAGATGGTTTGGGCACGTGAAGAGGAGGCCGATGATGACACCGGTTAGAGTAGTTGACGCCCTTTGTGTGGAGGGTAGGAGGAGTAGAGGAAGGCCCAAACTGACTTGGAAGGAGCGGATTAGGCAAGATTTGCTAGAGTTGCACCTTTCTGATGACATGGTTCAGGATAGAAGTTCGTGTATGGGTTAATATTTCCTACTTTTTAGGTGGACTTTACATGTGTTTATCATCTTGTGTGTGTATATATATATATATATTGATTTAGGGGCTATAATTGTGTATATTCTACTATGTTAGTCGGTTACCACTTATTCTGTGATTGGTGGATTCCTATTGCTATATCTGTAGTTCGCATTGTTGCTTGATGTTTTGTTTTGAGCCGGGGGTCTTTTTGGAAGCAGCCTCTTTATCCATATAGATAGAGGTAAGGTTTGTCTACATCCCACCCTCTCCAGACCCCACCAATAGCTTTGCTATTTGTGGGATTTACTGGGTACGGTTGATGTTGTTGTTGACATGTTTCTATGATGTCTACAACTCAACCTCCATTTTGGTTGGAGAAATAGCAACCCAACGAAACTGTCATACTGCTTAGAACCTATGTTGTCAAAAGCGAGCTAGGCGCTCAGGCGTAACGAAGCGCAGCTAAACCGCCTAGTGGGGAGCTTGGCACAGATCTGCATCTTTTTTTTCAAAAAACGCATTCAGGCGCAGTCTAGAGCTAGGCGCAGGCGCAACAATCCACCCTAAATCCATAAAAAACAGCATGAAACGGAACAATATAGAAGATAGAAGGAGAGGAACCTTGTTTAGCAACGTCTTGAAGGGAAGAGGAGAACCTAATTTACACTCTAGATCATGGTCGACACCAGCAACGTGGTGGACTGGTGCCGGCTGCCCTTTTTTGATAGAAACCCTATTTAATAAAACAAACGGACTGATTTTGTTGATTGTAGACTGGGTTGGGCCAATCTTTAGTTTAAATAAGTAAATTATTTCATTAAATAGATGAAAGGCCCAATTAAATATATTTAAATTGTTTTATTTGTTACAAATACTAATATATTTTAAAAGTATTAATTATTATTGATATTATTATATATATTTCAAAAAAATATTATGATTTCTCTTCTATTATATTCGTATATATTGTGTAAAACTATTAATTTTGTGCCTATTATATATATATATATATATTTTTTATTTTTTGTATTATGACGTCTAACTTAAAAAAGCTGATGCGTGTGAAGTGTCGTATAGTTTTTAATGTATATTTTAAGCCCTTTAACACTTTTTAGCCAAGTTTTAAATTTATAAAACACGATATTTACTAACACTAAACACACATATGGGCAAGTGCACCCATCGTGAGCGTAGTATAGTGTTGGTAAGATACCGAGGTCGTCCAAGGACACAAGAGCTTTTAGTACCGGTTTATCCTCAACGTCTAATCAAATCAAAAGTTTAGAAAAAGGTTTTTAAACTAACTAAAATGCTGAAAAATAAAATAAAATAAAATAAAAACAGATAGACAAGATGAATCATATGGATCCGACTCGTGTTTAGTGTAACCTTTGATTATTTCAGCACTTTTGCACTTTTTAAGAGATTATCTTAGTTATTGTAGTAGGCCCCTCTTCTGAAGGTGACGTTACCCTCAACCCAGTAGTTTGAGTCAGCAAGGATACAATCCTAAAGGGTTGGATTATTGAAAGATAATTAATTAAGTTATTAATGCATATTGTGGTAGGCCCTCTTCTGGAGATGACGTTACCCTCGGCTAAGTAGTCTGAGTCAGCAGGGATACAGTCCTAAGTAACCGGGTTAAAGTTTTAATAGTAGTTTACATATGAGGGGGTCAAGGAGTTCGGACCCCCGCCATCCAATACCAGTGGGTATTGAAGGAGATCCTACTAAAGTTGACCCAGGTCCTTGCAGGATCTATACACTGAACAAGGCAAGACTCTTACCAAACCGTTCCCTTAACCCCCGACCAGGTAGCCAACATACCTCCATATAGACCGTGGAGATATGAATGGTGAAAATCTTTTATTTTATATAGACAGTAAAATAATGTCAAGACACCACGGACAAACGATAAGGAAGACTCACCTTCAACATAAGAAACTAGTTATTAAAGTCATTAATACATAACCAAATAAAAAGTACGAAAAGATTAAAAATAAAAAGTATTACACTAAACATTTGTCTTCACCAAGTGATGTAAGAGACTTAGGCAAACATGGCCTTTGATTGTCAAGAACTCTTACGATCAATCTTGGATCCCGAGACTACTCACACACTCTATGATGGATGATGGATGATGGTGGTGGATATGGGTTGTGATGGTGGTGGTGGGTGGGTGAAGTGTGAGAGAGGTGGTTTGCCAAGGGATGCCTTTGAAGTGAACCAAGCACCCCTATTTATAGCCTGCACAGAAGCCTGGACACGGCCCCGTGTCCACCCTTCTTCTCTTTCTTCATTAATTGCAGTTTGTCTGCATTAGTTGACCACGCCCCCGTTTCCGCTGGGCATGGCCTCGTGTGCAGAAGCGTATCTGTACTATCAAGATTTGCTTGGATTCTGCGAATCTTAGCGTTGACCACGGCCCCGTGTTGAGCTGGGCACGCCCCCGTGTCGGGAATAGAAGCTTCTACAACTTTGCCTTTTCTGCAGACACCTGAACACGCCCCCGTGTCTGCTGGGCACACCCCGTGTCTGCTGGGCACACCCCGTGTTGAGCTGGGCTGTAACGCCCCAAAATCCGAATGTTTATAATTGACATATATTCTTATTTAATATATCCTGAAATAAATAATTAGACTATTTTACCTAGTTAAAGTGTATGGCCAAAACTATTAAATGGCGAAAGTTATGCCAATTATGTTAGAGGCAAACTTGAGGGGTTAAAGTGGATAAGATGAAAGTTGATTTACTAATTAAAAGATCAACACACACACACAGACACACACACACGAAGGGTGTGTTCGTGAAGCTTCAGGAGCTCTCAAGAGCTCCAAACCCTAACCAAGAAAGATCATCAAATTGAAGGGTGAATCAAGGCTTAAATTCATAAACGAACATGAATTAATGATCACCTACGCGAGGGGATCATGAGGTATGTCTCGAAAGTTAGATTGATGAACTTGTAGGAAGTGGGTTATGTTCTAAACCGTGAAATTGTATGAAATTGAGTTTGGGTATGTGTTAGAATCATCATATGGAAGTTGTGTTAGGTGCAATTTTGATTGTATCGATGAGTTGGGATAAAACCCACTTAGAAATTGTAGGAAGATGAAGTTTGGTGAAGATTTATGTTAGATGGATAATTGGATATAAAACATATGATGCTTGGTTATGATAATGATTTGTGAAAGATTATGTTAATGCATGGATGAACTAGGAAGAATGTGCTTTAATTAGTTGTACAATATGCACTAAATGGTGTACGCACACCAAGTGTATGATGAAATGTCTAAGCGAAGTTAAGATGTGAGATTGTATGAAATAGCTTGATATATATGATTGAGATTAGGTAATGATGTAATTAGTAGTATACTAACGTGAAGAAGGTGCTTTAGATGGAACTTATACAAGAATTCGGGTTGAATGTATGTCTTGGTCAAGACTATGCATTAAGGACTTGTACGTTGTGTTTAATATCACTAAGTGATCATGTGATTGTAAGCATATTTGCATTGTGAGTAAGAAATGTATATAGTGTCATTGATATAGCATAAATGATGATACGGATACATGAGGATAAGCCGAAAGTTTGTATGATGAACTGTTGACTTTTGAAGGTCAACTACGCATAAGAAGCATGATTTGGTTGTTGTCGTAAAGGTAGGATTATAGGAAGTTGTATGGTACATGTTATGTTAATATGTGTTATTTGTGATTACATGATGAATTTCATGAGTTTGAAAGGATATGAATTTGATTATATGTCATATGCTTGTTAGTTGTGACTAAAGAAAGTCAAATGTGAAATATGCGATTGATATGATCGTTAACATGTACAATTGTGTATGCTAATGTGAATGTGATTTGGTGACATGAAAGTATAGGAATCATGTTGAGAGGGACTCAAGCATGAAAGGCTAACGGGTCAAGAAGTGGCGAGGAAACGGATATGAACACGGATGCATGAGGTAAGTGATTTCCGTAATCACTTCTTAGTTGTTTATGTAAAGTTATGTGCGACTTAATTAATTATGATAATTGAGGTCAAATAGGAATGAGTTGTATGAAATAGATGAATTTTGCTAAGTAAATCAAATGGGTCAAGATGAGGTTTTATTGCATACCGGAAAGGTTGCATAAGTAACAACTTCGGTATGATAACCTGGTAATGAGTAAAATTGTATGTAAGTATGCTAACCAAGTAACAGTGACGCGGGTTAATGGGCAAGAGGTTCGGTAGGAAGTTATGAGTAAATGAATAAACAATTTCATAGATGGAAATTGTACTATTTAATGTTCAATTACGTAATAATGAATGAATTTAACGAATACCAGGTATCGGGTGCGTAAACCCCAAGTACGACACTCCGGATAGTGTAAAAGTATTATGGACATAAGGTTCATGTAAGTTTTGGGTTAAAAGGAATGAGTTATTTGATAAAAACATGAACGGGTCGAATAAATCGTAAATGAATAATAAGCCGATAGCGCGTAAGTTAAGAATTTCCTTAATCCGGATATGGGATTTCAAGTTCACATGATAGAATGTCAAATTACGAGCATGTAGGAAGAAACGGGAGGTTAAACGGGTAAACGGTTCAAAAGTTATGCGCGTTTTAGTGCGTTCGGACGACGAAACAAACCTGCAAAAAAAGGCCATTTCTAGAGGCCATCACCGACGGCCTTAGGGGCGTCGCCGACGGGCTCTACAAACTCAGTTTTTGCCAAACGCGTTAATTGACTGCCTACGGAGGTTTTTGGCTACGGGTAAATGCAAGGGCCGTCGCCGACGCCCTCCCCATGTTCAAAAAGCTGAAAAATGTTATCTAAGTTGATTTATGGGTCGTGGGCTTCGGTAGGTTAACCGTGGACTACGGCGGGTCTCCCAAACATGATTTTGATCGTTCCTTTGATGATTATGGGTTATAAATCTAATTCGAAGACCCACGTAATTAATGTATGGTTATGTAAGAGGTATGTGAGAACTTGCACGTATATATATGATTAGGTACATCTGCAGACGTGTATATATATGTATGTATGAAGGTGCATCTGAGTGTATGTATGTACGTGAAGATGTAGGAAGGTATGTACGTATGTGGATGTCTATGTATGTGTGCATGAAGGGATGCAGGAAGGTATGTACGTATGTAGGTGTGTATGTATGTATGTAAGAATGTATGTATGCATGATTTAGATACGTTGAGTATTAACGTTGTTAATGGTACGCCTTGAGAATGAAACGTAATGCAAGTACATGATTGAAGCCTCACCGGGGAATAGATACACAGATGAAATGCTTAAAGTTAGAAAGATAACGGAATGGGAAGTTTACATAAGTGAATCTGGTTTATACATAATGTGCACTAATGTTATGAATGTATGTGGTGAGTGCAGGTTATACTAATCACAGATTATCATCACGAGGATTAGCGATCGAAGACCGAGTCACAAGATAGATTGTACGGGAATGTTGGAGTACGTAGTATGGTAAATACAAGTGATGCTTTTATTTTGTAAAAGAGTTAATTCAAAATGAACTTTCAAGTATGTAAAGAGACTTATAATGAAAAGAAATTTTATGGTAATAATTTCCGCTGCAACTTTTGTCAAATACGTGTCAGGGTCTTACATGGGCACAGCCCCATGCTCAACTTTCTTCTTGTTTTTTTGCTTTGGGAGATGCTGTCGAGGGGTCGGGCATGCCACGTTTCTTCCCTTTCTTTGTATTTATGTTGGTTTTGGCTGTATATTTGTTCCTTTTGTTCATTTACGCTCATTTAATCCTGAAAATACAAAAGGAAGACAAAAGCACACTTTTTTCAACATTAGTACTAAAAAGGGTTAGTTTTATGCCTCATTTGATGTAATTTATATGTTGCATTTTACACATATCAAATACCCCCACACTTGAATCTTTGCTTGTCCTCAAGCAAAACTCTTTATAATGTGGCTTACACTCCCAAATGGAATGGGTAGAAGAAAAGTTTTTGGGCTTGTCGTAGAGTGTCGGGATTTCCAAGATTCTTTATTAGGTTTTATTTTTATTTTATTTACAATCCTATTCGTCATGATTTATTTAAAACATTACATAAGATAAATTACTTATTAGGGCATAACATGCCGTTTTAAAATTCCAATTATATACAAGTTCACATACCTCACGGGGGATCACTCAACACTCGGCCGAAGATGTATTTTTGTGAAACACTCGAGAGCGGCATGGAACTACTTCTACCATAAGCTTGCCAAGCAATCAATCCTCCTCCTTTTTAACTATACATCTTTGTAAATATCAAGAGGACTTTTGGGGGGAAGGGTTAGGCTTGGGTTAAAGGTAGGTGGTTGGGTTAGTGGTTAGTAGAAAAGGGCGAAAGGCGTAAAAAGCGTCGGTTTTTGTAAGACTTTATTTTTATAACTTTTTATTTTTATTTTAATGGAGCAATTTTTCAAACAAAGTTCTTTTTGATAACCTTGTTTGTTTATTTCTTTTGGCTTCATCATTATTCATTTTTTTTTATAAGGAAGTCACAAGAAAAACCGAGTTTTGTTACTAAAATAAAGGGTTTAAAATGAAAAAGGGTTTTGGTAAGTAAAAAGGGTGTTTGTTTTGGGTTAAGAAATGAAAAGGTTTAGGCTCAAAGGGGTTAACTAGGGGGATTTTGGGTAGGTGGTAAAAAAATAATAATGGTGTTGAAAGAAAAAGGGTTAGTTCTAATGCCTCCATCATTTACTTACTTGGGTTTAAGTTGGTAAGGACCGGGAATGTATCGTCATGGCAAGTTCTAGAGTCGTAAGAACCAAGCGGCTATTCACACAAGAAACGAAAAATGAGCATTTAGTTTAAAGATGTGTATTTGTATGCCCAATAAAGGCTCAAAACTCACTTTTTGTGGGAATGGGTTTTTAATGTGATCAAGTATATATAATCAAATTTTAACTAGATTTGTCATGTCGTTTCATAATTTTCTTATGTTGGTTCTTTTTATCACGACACGATCGGTTGTAAATTTGTAAAAATATAACCTTTTTAGAACTTGTTATTCCCAAATTAAACCAAGACAAGTAAAAAAAAAATGATAATTTTCGAAAAAAATTGGGGTGATTAGCGGTTCCAATAGAGTTTTGTGTAAGGCTTGTTTTTAGGACTTGCAAGATTCAAGGTTTTAGCATCCCCCCCCCCCCCCCCACACTTAAATTACACATTGTCCTCAATGTGTCCCAAAAATAAGTTTTTCGGTTGATTAAAATGTGTAAAAGTGGGTTAAAAACAAGATTTTATGTTATTGGGTAGCTGAACACGGGGTGTGTTGGCTGAGCACGACCCCGTGGTCAGACTGCCAGTATCAAATTTAAACAGAAGGCTGGGCATGGGGGCGTGTTCAGTGAGCACGGCCCCGTGTCCAGTTACCTGAATTGGGCATTTTCTGCAGAACCTCGGGCACGGGGGCGTGTTGGGTTGAGGACGGCCCCGTGCTGAACTTGCTGTAATGAAGAAAAATTGTCGGAAGGCTTTGTTTTTGTGCATGGGGTGTGGGTTCAAGTTTCCCTTAGTAACCTTCACCATTTCGAGTGTGCTTTATTCCTGAAAATTAAAACTAAACTAGAAAACATAAAAGTTAAACTAATCTAAAACTAAGGATAGTTCCGCGGAATGCCTCCGTGGTGTTCCACGTTTATAAGGGTCCTTGGCTAGACCCACCTTATCGGGTGGTTCTGGCTCATCTTCAATTAGGGGGTCGTCATTGCCGATTGGACATTTCATTGATCGTTCAAGATCGACACATCTTTTGAATGACCCTAATTGAATGGGTAGATTGTTATACTTCCGATTTTCAAAGTTTCGTGGGTCTTTACAAAAGGTCATCCCAACACTAGAGGAGCGTCATCAAGGATGATAAAGTCGGTTGGGATTACCATTTGGTTTGTTTGGACCAAGACATCCTCAACTATACCGATTGATTTTATTACTTTCCGAGTGGATAGAAAAATGGGTATTTGAAGTGTAGAAAAATCACTAATACTTAATTTTTCGAAAATGTAGTTTGGCATTGTATTAACACAAAGATCTTTATCGATTGTGATATTACTAATAAAGGAATTTTGAAAAAAACATGGAACCGGTGTAATGTTAATTTCAAATGGGTCTTCTTTTATTAGCGATGTTTGATCATTTGTTAACTTAATGCTTACCGTTTCGCCAATTTTAGTGTTAGTGTTTAACTCTTTTAAAAACTTAGCATGAGTGGGAACTAAACAATGATTTTCGAAAGAAGGTGACAAGAGATTAATTTCTTCAAAATTAGACTCTTCTTGAAATTTAACGTTATCGGACTCACCATTTTCGTTGTTTAACTCATGTGTCGGTTTTTCACTTATTTGTTCTTCCATTTTTACATTTTCAACTATCTCTTTTTTATTTAATTCTTCTCTTGCGCGGGACTCCTCTTCCCTTGCGAGAGATTCTAATATGCAACGTTCGATAGTTTTAATTTTTTTCTATTAACCTATCGGCTATGTCGGTGATAGAGTAAGGATCGGGATCCTCAAAGCTCGAATCCGGTTGTTCGATCCTTTGTTCCTCATAATACTCATAGGAAGTAGATGGTTCACACCATTGTCTTTCATTGTAAGTATATGATGGATAAGGGTCGTAATTTTGTTCTTCATAATACTCATATGAGGTGGGTTGTTTACGCCATGGTTCCTCATAATAAGCATATGAAGGTGGTGGCTCATATTGTGGTTCCCCAAAGTATGAATATGAAGGCTCATATCTTGGTTCTTCAAAATATGAGTATGAGGGAGGAGGTTCATACCTTGGGTCTTCATAGGATGTGTATGAAGTTGATGGCTCGTACATGGCCTCCTCATAGTATGTGTATGAAGTGGATGGTTGAAACAAGTCATAATATTGAACCGAGTGCGGGTCACCACAAATGGTGCAATAGTCTTCCCTATAAATATCCTCCTCATAGGTGTAGTTGTAACCTCCTGAGTATTGATCCATGAGAATCACTCAGCAGACCACAACAGAGTCTCGAGACCAGAAAACAAAAATAAAAACGGAAACAGAGGCTGGACACGGCCCCGTGTTCAGTGAGCACGGCCCCGTGTTCAGATTCTGTATCTGGGCGTTTGAATTAAAGTTACTGGTTTTGTTGAGCACGGGGCGTGTTCAGTGAGTATGGCCCTGTGTTCAGGCTACTGTAAATGCAAAATCTAACTAAAATGCAGAAAAATGCGCGCGTTTTAAAAAGGTTTTGAAAAACTGAGTAGGCCGTCGATTTTAAGCTTTCTTAAAATCCTTGTGTCCCAGGCAACGGCGCCAAAAACTTGATGCGTGTGAAGTGTCGTATAGTTTTTAATGTATATTTTAAGCCCTTTAACACTTTTTAGCCAAGTTTTAAATTTATAAAACACGATATTTACTAACACTAAACACACATATGGGCAAGTGCACCCATCGTGAGCGTAGTATAGTGTTGGTAAGATACCGAGGTCATCCAAGGACACAAGAGCTTTTAGTACCGGTTTATCCTCAACGTCTAATCAAATCAAAAGTTTAGAAAAAGGTTTTTAAACTAAAAAAAATTAAAACTAACTAAAATGCTGAAAAATAAAATAAAATAAAAACAGATAGACAAGATGAATCACTTGGATCCGACTCGTGTTTAGTGTAATCTTTGATTATTTCCGCACTTTTGCATTTTTTAAGAGATTATTATCTTAGTTATTGTAGTAGACCGTTTTTCTGAAGGTGACGTTACCCTCAACCCAGTAGTTTGAGTCATCAAGGATACAATCCTAAAGGGTTGAATTATTGAAAGATAATTAATTAAGTTATTAATGCATATTGTGGTAGGCCCCTCTCCTGGAGGTGACGTTACCCTCGGCTAAGTAGTCTGAGTCCGCAGGGATACAGTCCTAAGTAGCAGGGTTAAAGTTTTAATAGTAGTTTACATATGAGGGGGTCAAGGAGTTCGGACCCCCGCCATCCAATACCAGTGGGTATTGAAGGAGGTCCTACTAAAGTTGACCCAGGTCCTTGCAGGATCTATACACTGAACAAGGCAAGACTCTTACCAAACCGTTCCCTTAACCCCCGACCAGGTAGCCAACATACCTCCATATAGACCGTGGAGATATGAATGGTGAAAATCTTTTATTTTATATAGACAGTAAAATAATGCCAAGACACCACAGACAAACGATAAAAAAAGACTCACCTTCAACATAAGAAACTAGTTATTAAAGTCATTAATACATAACCAAATAAAAAGTGCGAAAAGATTAAAAATAAAAAGTATTACACTAAACATTTGTCTTCACCAAGTGATGTAAGAGACTTAGGCAAACATGGCCTTTGATTGTCAAGAACTCTTACGATCAATCTTGGATCCCGAGACTACTCACACACTCTATAATGGATGATGGATGATGGTGGTGGATGTGGGTTGTGATGGTGGTGGTGGGTGGGTGAAGTGTGAGAGATGTGGTTTGCCAAGGGATGCCTTTGAAGTAAACCAATCACCCCTATTTATAGCCTGGACACGGCCCCGTGTCCACCATTCTTCTCTTTATTCATTAATTGCAGTTTGTCTGCATTAGTTGACCACGCCCCCGTGTCTACTGGGCACGGCCCCGTGTGCAGAAGCGTATCTGTACTATCAAGATTTGCTTGGATTCTGCGAATCTTAGCGTTGACCACGCCCCCGTGTTGAGCTGGGCACACCCCCGTGTCAGGAATAGAAGCTTCTACAACTTTGTCTTTTCTGCAGACACCTGAACACGCCCCCGTGTCTGCTGGGCACGCCCCGTGCTCAGCTGGGCACAGCCCCATGCTCAGCTTTCTTCTTGTTTTTTGCTTTGGGAGATACTGTCGAGGGGTCGGGCATGCCACGTTTCTTCCCTTTCTTTGTATTTATGTTGGTTTTGACTGTATATTTGTTCCTTTTGTTCATTTACGCTCATTTAATCCTGAAAATACAAAAGGAAGACAAAAGCACACTTTTTCCAACATTAGTACTAAAAAAAATGTTAGTTTTATGCATCATTTGATGTAATTTATATGTTGCATTTTACACACATTAAAAGCCCTTGTTTTTTTTTTGTGATTTGTGCCTAGGCTCCGGACGAGATCTTTGCGCCTTGAGTGCGCCTTGCGCCTTTTACAACATAGCTTGGAACAAGAAGAGTCACATTGCTACAAAGCTTCACGACGCCCACATGGATATTTTAGCAACAATTATATAACACAAAGATACACACTTGTATAGCATGATAAATAATATAAACAGTGTACATTTTACCTTCGTCTGTTCTAATTTATGGTTAACTTAAATGACAATATTATACGTCTCTTTCTGATGATGAAAGAAAAGACTTTGGTTGGCATGGGTCCGCTTGCATTTGCCGACATTCGATATCACCTTTTGAATGTACACATAGTTGAGTGAGTTATTTTTGTTAAGTAAGATCTAACCTTCAACTTTCTTTTTCATGTAGCACATAACATAACTTTATATTTAATATAGTGAGACAAAAGTAAAACACAAAAGGTAAAAAAAAAAAAAAAAAAATCATGTAAAAATTATATAAAAAAACTCATAAGGAAAATAAGTTAATTTACGATCGGTTTTTGTAAGATTGTAGAAGAAAAAAGGCACTTATAACTTTTTTAGGCTTATTAAATCATTTTTATAAGATAAAAAAATAGTTGAAAATTCTGGAACGGGACACCAACGTTCATATGTGCTTAGTTAATCATTTTTAATTTCAGCTAAGGGTGTGCATGGGTTGGTTTAGGTTGGTTTTGACTAAAAACTATAACCGTAATGTCGGTTAATAGATAATCATAACCATAAGCGATCGGTTATGACGGTTATGGTTAATCGGTTTTGATGATTATAGCAGTCGATTATGGGTCGATTAACCATGATTTACATCTGGCTAATATAACTTAAAAAAAATTTGACCATGAAATTAACTGTCATTACACTTTTGTATATTAATGTATTAAGTAGTATTAAAGAATACTATAATCTATAATATTAGTACCGATTGTTACCGAATATTCAAACAAAACGGTATGATATAAACAATAAATTCAAACAAACACTCAACCAAAATGATATGATATAACTCATAAATTCTAACAAACGCTATATTAAAAAAATGGTGAAAAGTTCAATATCCAACAAAAATTTTACTACATATTGGTTCGGTTCGTTTATGGTGGGTATGGAAACAGTGGTAACTATAACCGACCCACTACTTTCAGTTTAAAAAAATAATAATTAACCGATCCACTGGTTTTTGATTTGGTTCGGTTTTGTTGAATAATTCGATTATGAGTCAGTTAATTCGATTTTTTCACACACCCCTAAATTTTCAGCTAAAGACATTGCTGAATAGTCTTTGGATAAATATTAACAGTCAAATGAAACAACATAAAAATGAAAATTAATTAGACACTTCAAATTGTTGTTGAGAAGGATATAGATTTGATTATTCTTTTGAAACTTTAATTTGAGTTTCAAATCAAATATCTTTTCAATTTTACACTTATTTGGGACATAAACTTTTTAAGATGAAAATGACATACGTTAAAATTATGAAAACAACATTAGAACTTGTGTTGTAAATTGTTGTTGAGAAGGATATAGATTTGATTATTCTTTTGAAACTTTAATTTGAGTTTCAAATCAAATATCTTTTCAATTTTACACTTATTTGGGACATAAACTTTTTAAGATGAAAATGACATACGTTAAAATTATGAAAACAACATTAGAACTTGTGTTGTAAATTGTTGTTGAGAAGGATATAGATTTGATTATTCTTTTGAAACTTTAATTTGAGTTTCAAATCAAATATCTTTTCAATTTTACACTTATTTAGGACATAAACGTTTTAAGATGAAAATGACACATACGTTAAAATTATGAAAACAACGTTAGAACTTGTGTTGTAAATTCGGTATCAGTCATGTCTATTACTTGTTTGTGTATGTTTCTAAGAAAGTAAGAAGATATAAAGTTGTCTACAATAATTTGTAGGTACCTGTTTCACATGATGAACTTGTTTTGATGATTTCACCTCTTAAAAATCTAAAGGTCTTGAATTCAAGTATACATAAGTTTATGTGAATTTCATCATCATCAAATCCATCTAAATTTTATAATCCTTTTTAATTAAAAAAAAAAGTTTCTAGTTATTTGGGACATAAACTTTTTAAGATGAAAATGACATACGTTAAAATTATGAAAACAACATTAGAACTTGTGTTGTAAATTCGGTATCAGTCTTGTCTATTAGTTGTTTGTGTATGTTTCTAAGGGTGTCCGGGGCACCCTCGGTGACCCCTTGCGGGGACCATTTTTGCCGAGCGGGAAGGTGCCCCCTTGCAGGCGGGAAGCGAAATCGGGGACCAGTTTGGGGGGGAAGACACCGAAGAAGAAGGAGAGAGAAGGTGGGGCCAGCCTCATTTTCAACCAATGAAAAGTTTTCTTTTTTTTTTTTTTTTTTTTTTTTGAATAAAAAAACAAGTCACCTAATAGAGGAGTGCCGCCATCAAATTGGGGTGTTAGGGGAGTTTAAGAGGAGAGTTGACGTGGCACACGAGGATTGGTTATGCGTAAGAGAGGGGACTCCCCTCTTAGGGGAGTGCCCCCCTCACCCTAAGAAAGTAAGAAGATATAAAGTTGTCTACAATAATTTGTAGGTACCTGTTTCACATGATGAACTTGTTTTGATGATTTCACCTCCTAAAAATCTGAAGGTCTTGAATTCAAGTAAAACATAAGTTTATGTGAATTTCATCATCATCAAATCCATCTAAATTTTATAATCCTTTTTAATTAAAAAAAATTCTAGTTATTTAATACGTCAGCAACACAAACTTTCATCCTCCATCAAAGAATTGTTCTCAAACAATCCAACAATCATTCGCTCGTCATTACCCTGTAATCACAATCTTTATTATTATTTTCAGACCAAGCGATGTGGCAATGTTATGGTGGCGTGGAGGCTTCCATCACGCCAGCACACCTCCCCGTGCCATGGTGTGGTGCAGTGGCGGAACTAGAAGAAAATTCAGGGGTATCCCAATTTTTTTACCGTACATTTATAAAACGGAGCAATTTTTTTACCGATATTCAATGGTGGATCTAGCATTTTATTTATATGAAGACACTAATTTTAGAAGCTTCAATTTCATATAGGTGAACGTAAAAATTTCTAGCTCGGTTCGAGTGGGTCCTAACATAAGTTTTTTTATCTTCTTCTATATACTGATAATTCATCACGAACTTTAATTTAGTATATTAATTTGTTAAAGTATTTGAGGTTTATAGTTACTAAATAATCTCCACAACAAAACGTCTTTATATGGAGAAAAATGTTATTTGGTATTTATCTGGTTTAAGAAAAATAGATGACTTATGTGAAATGTTGTAATAATTAATAAGCTGCATATGAAAATAAAAAAATTAATAAACTAATACATAATAAATTGATTAAATAATAAATAATATATTGATTAATAAACTAATAGATAATAAGTTGATTAAATACTATAAAACTAATTGAATAATAATTTGTTAGTTATTAAAGTTGAATTGAATAATAATATATTAGTTACTAAAGTTAAATCATAAATAACAAACAAAATAAAGAATGATATGTCGGTGAACCCAGGTTGTAAAAATCTCGACTAGTCTCCGATTAGTCGCCGATTAATCACTAATCGGAGGTTCACCGATTAATGGCCGATTAATAGCTAGGCAGTCAATGACGGTCCTATTCTAGCCAAATTGTGGCTAGATGCCGACCAAATTTTGACCAAACCATATAAATTCCTTCCAATTACTTAAAAAAATGGGTTAATGAGGAGTTAAAATATGTCTACTTTAAAAAACTACATATAAAAATGTGTGTCTATATATGTAACTAAAAATTACATATAAAAATCTCAATCCGCTTAATTCCGATTAATCCCTATTAATCCCGATTAATCGCTAGTCGGTACTCCACCGCCCGACTAGTGCCTAACGATTCTTACAACACTAGTTACAACCCAATTTCCATATTTCAAGGGAAAAAATAAATCAAAATAATAACAATATCTTTTTTGGTTTTAGAAAAGGAAGAGCCACCATCTTCATCAAGCTCTGTGACGCCGACTGGCCGGAGATCTCACTTTCCTTCAAGAAATTTCAGTTTTCTTCTTTAACCCTCTCTAATATCATATTTAAGAATATCCTAATGTTTGCTCAAGGGTATCCAAATACATAAAACCGAAAAATAATTTTTTTTTGTATTTAGTCAACAAAGTTGAGGGGTATCCCGGGAACCCCCTCTCCTCCACATAGGTCCACCCCTGGTGTGGTGGTGGTGTGGAGGGGAGCGCTTGTAGAATTCCACCAGTATGGAGGGAGAAGGTGGGTGACGTGACGGCTCTTGATTGGTAAATGGTGTTTGGATTTGTTTTGATTGATTGGTTGATTTTTTTTTAAACGTCCCCTTTCAAGCCCCTTCCACCCTGTGCTTTTTTTTTTTATCACACCCCCTGCTGACATGGCTACAACGTGGCGCCTCATGCCCTTCACTTCGTCCAGCATTATAATTATAAATTTTATACAATAAAAATCATAGGGAATAAATAGTAACCGCCTCAATCAAAGCCTGCCCCGTGGCTGGTAATCGTTTTCCTTTTGTTTTTGAATTCGCTTTTCTATGAAAAATATATATACAGACAACTACAGCACAAAAACTTGGTAAGGGGCACGCTTCTCTTCTCCTGAGGCCAGGCAAAACCCCCTCCCCCTCCCTCTTTTGCGCTTTGCTTTTCATTTTTTCTTATTTGTTTCTTTTATTTTCCTTTCTTGGTTTTAAGAATATTCTTTTTTATGTAAATAATTATTATTTTACTTGAGTTGATAAAATAAATCGCTATAATCTATATCTATACTATGTAACAAAAGAAAACTATAAAGGTCACGTGTCATCCATTTAAGTCATTTATTTTCTTGTTTTCTCTCTCTCTTTTTTACTTAGTTATTGATACTTACTTTTTAATTAAAGATAATTATTATATCAAAAACCAAATGAGTATAATATGAAATTAGTTATTAATTTTTTTAGTAAATTGATATTTTTTTACTTAAAAACTTCATCAAGATTAAAATTCTGTTGATTAAAATATTAAAAAATAAGAATAACAATTATAATTGTTTTTACCTACAATTTCTAAAATTTTTCAACGTGGCTGGATGGTAAGAATATGTTAAATAATAAAAGTAGGTGGTATTTATAAATCAAAGTTAGTACTCCGTTGAAAAAACTAATGTTAAAATTAACAAACAAAATTTAAAATTATCACGTTACTGTTTATTTTTAGTAAATATATATCTTAACGATTGCATATGTTAACAAATTACATTATAATTTTTTCTATTAGTATAATACATGGGGTTATTCAACCATGCAATGCATATGTGTTTTTAAAACTTAACTTTTTATTATTAATCATATAACATTATATTTATCAACCCGTGTAATACACGAGATTGTAACCTAATTTGTTTATAAATTAGATTTTGTGTTCTTCAACGCTTATTTTCATATCAACATTTCAGGCTCAAATGAACCAAACCCAACCCACCATGGATTGAAATTCAAGCACCACTAATGAGTATATGAGCTGAAAAGTGGGCTTATAGTTAGCACTCATGAGGAGAGGAGGTGCGTTTCAAAAAGCCCACCCATGAATCCATGATCCATGAGTTCTTGCAGCATTATAAAGATTGATGATCTTCATATTTCAACACGTATTAAAGTTTTAGATCATGAGCCATTGAAATCCAATACTAGAGTCTTATGTAATAACATGAGAAACTACTTTGAATAATGATTCCATTTGAGATTTCTGATTTTGTTGATACCCCGTCTTCTTTTTTATTCAAACAATTTGAACTCTTCGATTGATTCTTTCAAAATTCATCATTTTACCATCAATATTGGTGTTGTTGCACTATGTTAGACTGTGTGTAGCGGAACAACATAAAATTGAAGAAAAAAAATCATACTACATCACTCATGTAGGCAACGAGGCTTTAACTAACTAAACCATAAAAAGTGTGTAACCACTTTATTAATATAATGTTTAGTAAAATAAATAAAAGGTAAACTAAATCAAAGTAGGTGAGGTGACTTGGGGTGCCACCCACTAAACTCGGTCTTAGAACTAACTATGTTGAAACATCATAACATACGGCTTTAATCATCGAGTCAATAACAAACATTTAAAAATTGAAACAAATTCAACACATCTGTGTTTGGATCGAGCAATAGCTCTAATTAATACAATGAAGAAATTGAAAAATATAAGAAAAACAGTAAAGAGGGTTTATAGCTAACTAACTGATTACTACACATGGACGATCTCTAATTTGGATGACTTTTTGGCAGTGGCGGATCCAGGGGTGTTTTGGGGTTCCCGGGAACCCTCTCGGTTGGAAAAAAATGAAAAAAACAGTGGAAATTTTATTTGATTTAAAAAAAATCGTGAGAATTAATGAAAATCTACCAAAAGGAACCCGGTGAAAATTTTTTTTGGATCCACCACTGCTTTTTGGTCATTTTGAACTTCATTTTATTTTAAAAAAAATCCATACCACACTAAATAAATGGTCACGGTCCTCAATTGAGAAAAAAATCTCTGATACGAGAAGATCACCGGCCAGTCAAACAACAAACACCCAAATCCAATAAAATTAATTTGTTAGGAAGATTATAAACTCATTTTTTAATATATATATAGAGAGAGAGAGTAAATTGTAATTTTAGTCCCTAAGTTTTTGTTTAAATTGTCATTTTAGTCCAAATAGTTTTTTTTTCTCCTCTGGGTCTTTGACTTTTTTTTTTCTTGCTATTTTGATCGCATTGCCTAACTTAGTCTAAAAACTAGGTTATAATACCCATGCTTATAACCAGATTTTGACTGAGTTAGGCAATGTGATCAAAATAGCAAGAACATGGAAAAGTCATGGACCCAGAGGAGAAAAAAAAACTATTTGGACTAAAATGACAGTTTGGACCAAACCTCAGGGACTAAAATGACAATTTACTCATATATTTATAGTTCATTGAATTGCTACAATACAAAGAAAACACCGAAAGAGAAAGAATCAAAGCACATAAATGAGTTGTCTGTTAGCAGTCTTCAACTGTTCCTTCCATTTTTCTGTTTCGTTCATTGTCTTCTTGCTGTTTTTTTCATCGGATTTGAGGACATTTTGTGTTAAACTTTGTGTATTATTGTTATATTCTTTAATTCGCAACTGTAACTGTTGTAAATCTGTTCTATTAGTTTAAACAAATGGTAGGTAGTGTTCTGACAAGTGGTTTAGCGCTTAAATCCACGAAATCTTGGAGATGGGATAAGGCTTTAGAAACAATAGGTACTGGATTCGATTCTCACAAGGGGGGGTTTTTCCATATTTATTGGGTTTTCTCCTGAATTGGTGTATAAGCATTGTGCTTAGTGGAGATGGATATAATCGGGTGGTTCCGCTGGTGGCACGATGATACTCCAGTGGTCCGTCAGTGATCCAAATTTACCGTTAAAAAAAAAGAATTAAGAAAATATAATTAAGTACGTTGATAATCTATCTTCCGTTGTGTAGTTGCGACTGATCTTTCTTAACCTCTCCACCCAAATAATAGTTATCCTTTTAAGATGCTAGAGCATAAATAGAAAAAACAAATAATATAAACTAGGTGTATTCGACGCCGCGCGGCGTTTCAGTTTACCTTTATTAAGGGATGGTTGCAAGGGAAGCGTCCGAAATTCAGTTGGTATCGGTTCGTATGTTTCAGTACCATCAAACAATATAGTAAGCGTAAGAGATTAACCAAAAATATTACTAAGTGGTGTCTTTTAAAAATACCAAAAAAAAACGTCAGGAAAAAAGTTATATACACACAGGAGCATAATTATTGGTTACCTAATTTTCCATGGATAACCAAGCAGAGATTTAGATATAGACTATAAATACTTACAACAACACAACAAATTTGATTATCAATTGTTTTAGAAACAATCCTTTCATCGTCGCACCATCATCTTACCGATGTATCACCACCAATTTTGATAAGTCGGGAAACCAACACAAAACTCCACTAAAGAACCTATATTTCAATTACATAATATTGTCAGAATATTTACCACCACTTGATTTCAACATGTCTAATGGTCAAGTGTACGATTATACCTTCATTCGCTGCTATTTCGTAACTGAATCGCATCATACTCCTCGGTAAGCGTACTGAGTATTTTGACTTCTGTCGACCCCCTTTTAAGTTTGACCACATGCACCCAACGGCTCGCAACACTGAACTCAAACGTATATTAATTTAAAAATTACAAAGCGTCATTTTTAATCCGTTAATAAAAGAACTGATTGCTACACATATCTAAATAATATGGTATCTAATGAACATACATGATGAGATCGGCCAAATAAAGTGGAAAACAATTCGTTGGATCAATTTAACTAACTGGAGTAGCTTAATAACTAAACATTATATAATTTAGGTGGAAGTGTGAACCTTGTAGAAACTAAAGATGCCAAATGATTCTAATCTTTATATATACGTATCAACATCTATATTCTATTCTATATCTAAATCTACTCTTAATCGGTGCCGCAACGTATATGAAGCTACAAATCCGAATTCTAATAAATATCGCCCTACCCGCATATAGTTCGTATATTTTATGAAATTAATTAGAGTATACCTCTTAAAACGTTCACCAAATAATCAAAATCATAACCAGAACAAAAAAAAATCTAGTACATAATGTCATTCAAAATATCCTTAAAGGCTTATGAGCCCATAACATTTTCCTTGTTTTTCTAACAACCTTACTATCCACCAGTCCATAACTGAAGCAAATTGTTTGCATAAACTTCGCCTTTCACATCTAATTCTAGAAAGTTCAATGGACCATCACTACAGCATGTTATATAGCATGGACACCTTTAATACCATGGAGAGAGAATTTTATAACTTCTATTAGTGGCTCCAACAATAGTCATTGCTTGATTTAAAGATTTAAATAACATTTACAAATTTTGTTCTTATATTTGAGCTACATTTCTCTTCAACATTGAAACTCCACACTTTCTGTTAAACAACTAAATCATAGCATTACTAAATCCATATCATTACATGGATACTGTCCTATTACACAGTTCAGATGTATCATAAGTTACAAACTAAATCCATAGCCATTATCATACCACCTAAATCATGACCCCTTTAGAACACCTAACAACAGATGAATTACTATATGGCCCAATATGTAATGAATAAATGGATTTATGCCCAAGTTAATTCACAAATAATACCTCAGTTTCTAGATTTAAGTGGTTGAACATGTCATGTGACACAACTTATATTTGAAACTACACAATCCACACTTTCAAATAAGTCGCAAAGTGTCTGAACTGTTAAATCATAGCACTTTTATAAGAGTCACGATAACTTAAACAGGTATCGTGAACATCAAACCCAGTTGTAAAACCTAGGCGAAGAGGATTGAGAAAACCCCTTTGTTATCATCAACGAAACCCAGTCACCAATGAGGTATGGTCACGCTATCAAGCATCTAACGAATGTAGAATGGATAGTGAATTTGTGCTTACCAGAACATCGCCGGAAATTGACTGGAGTTGTTGTCGGAGTCATAGCTGTTACTGGAAAAGAACCTAGATGAACGAAACTTCAACTCATCATCTTCGTTCATCTCAAAAAGCTCATACCAACCAACCTTTTCGCCATCCATCTCTGGCACCGCCAAATCCGGCCACCGGACTCCTCTCCACGCTTCTTTAACCCTCTCCCCCACAATAATAGCCGCCAGATCCACCGGATTATCCCCGTGTAACCGGTCATACACCATGGAGAAGCTACAACCGGCGACTTGACAGATCAGGACTCTAGAACTCGCCGCCGTCATCTCAGACGTTTGGTTCGGTGGGCAGCGGTTAGTGACGTCGAAACAAAAGTTACCGCTTCCTCGATGGAGGTTGGCGCCGGTTCCTCCATCACCGTCGCTCCGTTCTGTCGACCTCGTCTCTCTCACTCCTCTCTCTATCTCTCTGTTGTTGTGTGTTGATATAGCAAAAGAAAATGGGATTGAAAGCTGTGAAGGGCAAGGAGCCTCCCACGTGTCTGATGTCACCACCGCCTTCTACTGTTTGCTGTGTCAAAACCACCCGACCATCACCACCGCCAAGAGGGTGGCCAGCTGGAGACGACGGCTCTGCTCTCTCTGAAGCTATAATCTCTCTCTCTCTCTCTCTTACTCCTCTCTCTAAACCCTCATCTTCTGTGTTCATACAACAAAAGAGAAGGTGACATGTTTGGTATGAAATCCCAAAAATGCCCCTCGTTACTGTTCAAAGGCTTCAATTATTAATATGTAGTATAATTGGCGTAACTGATGAAGAAATTGATGGTTTGGTTATGGTTATCTATGGTGGCGGACTCAATTTTTTTTTCATGGGGATGCGGAACCTTTTTAAAGATTTTATGCCCCTAGGTATATAAAAAATATCGGTCCATATCGGGTTGTATTGGGTAGGGTCATGTAAAACAAAATAATATTAAGCTAAAATTTATATAATCATCCAAAACACATCAAACGTCATTCCAAACATATTTAAAACGTCACCCTACGTGTTTTCATTTTTTGAAATATATCCAAAACATGATTTAGAACTACTTTTCTAAGCAAGTTTTTCTCTATATAACACACACAACTAATTTTCAACACTAAACACTTAAACAGTCATCACCAAAATTTTCAACTTTAAAATCAAGCTCTAGTTTTAATTCTTGATTCTTTGTAATTAACCATTTAAACACACTAAACTTTAACTAAAATTACAAAATCAGCCAACTAAAGTTTCAAAAAACAACAAAACAACTAAAATTTCAAACTTTTTTAATAATTCTATTTCTCCTAAAAATCCAAATAAAACAAGAAAACAAAAAAAAAATCAAACCATATCCGAAAACAGTGATGAAGATGCTGTTTTTGTGAGTTTGGTGGCTGGAATTTACTATTCTTCGGGGAAATCAGAAGCTGTTGCTGCCTGATGAAGACCTGTTATGCGCTATTGTTGGTGTCGTGGGTCTGGGATTACAAAACAAAAAACGGGAAGAGAGAAGGGGAAAGGGCAGTGGGTTGGGTTATTATATTTTAGTTCAAATTAGATTGGGTTGGGCTTGGGTTATCGAGTGTTTATTGAGCTAAAGGTTAAGAAAAAAGCTAATTGGGTTAATTGAAAGTTAATTAGTTAAGTGGAAAATTAATTAGGTTGTATTTTAAATAAAATTCAATATTTACATAATTTTTTTATAAATTCATGAGATTTTTTTTTCCTACGGGGCGGTCGAAAATTTCCAAAGGGTGTGTTCGGAATTTTACCAGAAATTTAGCACTAATTTTTTTAAGGGTGTGCCCACCCACCCTGAACAATAGATGGGTACGCCCCTAGTTATGTAACCAAACTTTATGGTTCAGTTATAGTTATAGTTAACTGTGAAAACCTTGAAATCAACTTTTATATGATGTTATTTTTTGTAAACAATATTTTGTATACCTGCCATAAGGCTGTGGGGAGTAGGTCGGGGTATGTCCTTCAACGTCAGCTGCTTCATCCCGGGTTGGCGTTGGGCATGACATTGCCCCTTTGGTGTGGGTATTTGTCGCAACCCCCGACCCCTGCCCGGGAGCGGACGGTCGCGAGCTACTTTCAGAGCGGGTGGTATCGGTGTTTATTAATTTGGCAGCGGAATACATCAGGACCCTCATTTTGTAACTAATAAATATACTGGGACAATCCCAAGTTCATTTGACAATACATCATTAGGGATAAACCCTAATTATTGAAAACAAAAATGTCTTGTTTATTTAGGTAACTTTTATAGCCACTATTCCAAGCCTTTAGTGCTCTCCAGCTGGCTTCTATTGGGCTTTCATATTATGTTACCTTAAACGCGTTTTAAAACATTTTGTCAGCAAAAATACTGGTGACTGCATCCCAGTTTAATCAAAACTAGTTTTCAACATTTTAACAAAATTGAGGGCAACCCGCAATTACGTTTGCTTGGTCTAATCAATTACCCAAATGGTACTGTCAACCCGACTTGTGGGTCATATTACTCATTGACTAACTCGTTGTCCAATGGTAACGTCTCACAAATTTTGTGTACAAACCCAACATACCGATAGTAATTGTAGACTTACAAATACTCAATTACCGTTAAATATAATTTTAAACAGTTGAGGTTTTATAAAAACAGTTTATAAAAGAAACATATGAACTCACAAATAGTGAGAAAAAGCAAGATGTACTCACATTGCAAGTTTAGATAATACTAAGGCTTCCTGAAAATCTCCTGGTTATTATCTATTAAATAATGCACATGTGTTAGTAAAATAGCCCAATTCGGATTAACCGTACACTCGAGACAGAATTCCAATGACTGAGTCGGGCAAAGCTGACATGCATTACGGAATCCTAAATCGATCGTGTAGGGAAATAGCAGGGTTATAGTACTTACAACGAGGCAAAGCTTCGCTAAATAATGGTTATTATGCCTGAGCAGAGTTTCTACTACTAGATGTAACAACCCGCATCTTGGAAAGTCAAAGTCAAAGGAAGAAAAGATTGCTAATTGCGATCTGTCACTCCTTGCTTAACTGCTGATTGTACATTTTGACTTGTAATCGAACTCTATTTTATTTTCGCTTTAGTTGTATTATGTGGAGTATCTATAACAAATCGAGGTTTAATCGCAGTTTAATCGCTAGTCGACTTATCGCTAATCGCATCGCTATCGCATTCGCAACTCGAATTATGTGTTCTGAATATTGTTTTACGTGTGTGTGCTATTATGTGTTACTTGTGCATGTTATGTTTATGTTGAGGTGTTTAATCGCAATTGCAACTCTATCGCAACGCAATCTAAATCGCAAACGCTAAACGCAAGTTATTTATAGTGATTGTATGCTAGATATAGTAGTTAGGTTATTTGTGTAACTAATGGGTAATACTATCGCATCGCTCACTCGAAACACATCGCAACACTCAACACGCAAAACGAAACATCGAGACGCAACTCGTCGGAGCCAATCGATCGAATGACCATTCGATCGAATGGTTATCCGAAAGGGATGACCATCCGATCGGATGGCCATCCGATTGAAGTGTGACAACTCGAGTTTCCGACTTTCACTTTCGCATTAAATGCACGTTGACGTTGACTGTTTAGTTGTTTGATTGGTTTGACTTGTAACTATACACGATGTGTTAGAATGAAAAGCAGTGTGATTGTTGCATGTATGTGATTGATGTTATAACATGAGACTTGTTAGAAAACTTAAACTGTTAAACACATGAAACAACCCGACGAAACAGAAGTCTGTTTCGTCACTTCCATCTTGACGAAACACAAGTGATTCGCCATTCACATTTCGACGAAACGGATGTGTTTCGCCGGCCCATTATTACGCGAAGCCCAGTAAGGGGCCCAATTATGATACGCAAATATATACTAACCTAGGGTTACGTAAAACACATCAGTTATCAAATTTCAAACCCTAGAGTTCTTTGGGTGCGACGACAGCTTTTCTTTTACTCGAAGTCAGACTTCTTTTGTTAATCGTTCTTAGCCGGTTAGTGGTTTTTGTTTAAAGTTCGATTTCATTCTGAATGTATGGCCATGATATGAGCATGATTTTGATTAAGATACAAGTGATGAGTGATGATTATGAATGCATGTGTGATGCCTTGATAATGCAGTCAATTAGATAAGAATCCTTCATGATTGTCGGCCACTATTCTCAATCTTGCATGTGGTTGTCAGTATGTCATATGCTTATTATATGTATTTTAAATTGTATAGATCTCAATGCACATGTTCAACTTAAAATATGATAATCATATTAATTCTATGTTGAATGATTTCATATCACTGTTGGCATGTATGGATGATAGGGTCTTGCATTAATTGAATTGCGTGAAGATTTAAAAGTGCTGATCATTGCTATTGCATGAACTTTATGTCGATGTTAATGATTAGGGCGTTTGTGGTTGTACTGCTAATGATGTTGTTGATGATTAGTATCATAAGACTCATTATGTTGAACGATGATTTAATGATTGCTGTAAACTGTTGAATCGGCGATTAGGGTTTCTGCACGTAATTGTTTTATGGCGTAACTGACTTATTGACGAAACGATACCCTCGGCGAAACAGACATGACGTAACATATGCGTTTCGCCGAGACCACTTAATGACCAAACGAACACGGCGAATCGAGTGTGTTTCGTCGAGACCTTTTGCGACGAATCAGACATTGACGAAACAGTGTGTTTCGCCGAATGTGAAATCTGTACAGTAACCTAGTTTAATTCTGTTAGAGTTAACTGAGTTAGTTAACTGCCGTTAAATGTTGTGCATGACTTGTATGATCATGAATACGTGCAATGTGCTACTTGGTGATTTTTGATGCGTTGTCCACTATGATTATACTTGCGAGCCAACTTCGTAAATACAAACTGATTTCGTATACGTGCACTTTAGGACTTGACTGATTATTTGCGAGCACATACTTAGCATACCGAGCAAACCAAGGTGAGTTCACACAGCCAAGGCATGGGGTTCCCAGGGTGGGAATGGGTTTGGATTATTTACTTGTACTTATCTAGCTTATGGAACTTAGTTATATGGTCCTCGGGTGAGGAAGGGTTATTGATAAGATACGACTAGACTAGTGATACTTAAAGAACTGATCTTCGCACACACGCCGGGGTTGGCTGCGATAATATGACTGATCTTCGCACACACGCCGGGGTTGGCTGCGATAATATGACTAATCTTCGCACACATGCCTGGGATGGCTGCGAACCATACTATGAACTTCGCACACATGCCGGGTGGGCTGCGATACAAATATACCTAGTCTAGAAAACATGGGAAACCCCCCCCCCCCACAATCTTCGCACACATGTCTGGGAGACTGCGATTCAAGTACATACGATATATGGGTTACTAAACGAACATACGGTTTTCAATACAATTACTATAACTGAACAACCAACTGTGAACTCGCTCAACTAGTTGTTGACTCTCTGTTACATGCCTTGCAGGACCTTAGGTACTTATGGAGCTTGCACGGGAGGCGCGGTCGTTGTGGACTTGGATCGTGAATGTTTTGTTAAACATTATGACATTTCGTACTTATACTTATGATTGGGTTTACTTTTATGCTTCCGCTAAACATTGAATTATACTTATGTTTTGTACACCTCTCATATTGGTTTGGTTGAATTACATCACTATTTACATTGTTCAATATGATTGGTGGCTTGATCCTGGTCAGTCACGCCTCCAAGCGGTGGTATTCCGCGTGTGGATTTTGGGGGTGTGACAGATTGGTATCAGAGCCATTGGTTATAGAGAACTCGGTTTTAATAAGGGGAAAACGTTTTTTATTAAAACCAGACTATAACCTGTACAGTGCTCAACGATCCACAACGACGCCTCGCTCCACGTGCAAGACTCAACACTCTAGGTAATATGGTATATGTTTTATTGCCTACTTGCTAGAATTGCATAGAACTTTGCTCAGGGTATGCTTAGATTAACGTAACACTATTGCATGAGAACACTTGTGTGCTTACTCTCTTCTGTCATCGCACTACGCGCGAACCTCTCTCACTTATGTCATATTTGCTATCAAGATCGTGAGCGGACACGTTAACCTAACTCAAGCCCAGTTGGCGGCTTCGATCACTGAACAACTTACCGCAGCACTCGCAGCTGCCCAGGCAGGAGGTGTAACCTGCCATCACCACTTACTCTAGGATCTTTAGATCCTACTCTCGTAAACCAACACTCGTGCTCAAGTATGTTTACTCTTACGCACACGACAAGTCAACACGCTCAGCCAACTGTGTGCACCTTCAAGACTTTTATGGACTGTTGTCCTACTACTTTCAGTGGCACTGAAGGGGCCGTTGGACTCCTCCATTGGTTTGAAAAGCTCGAATCGGTCTTCGAAATGTGTGAATGCCCTGAGGCTCGTAGGGTGAAGTACGCCACTAGTACTCTCGAAGGCACTGCGCTAACTTGGTGGAACGCGCAAGTTCAGATGCTGGGGCTGGCGGCTGCTAATGCCACCCCATGGAAGGATTTCAAGGAACTGATCAAACGTGAATACTGTAGTCGTGATGACATCCACAAGCTGGAAGTGGAGTTCTTTAACCTGAAGATGACGGGGTCAGAGATAGAAGCATACACGAAACGACCCAACGAATTGGCAGTATTGTGTTTAACTATGGTGGATCCTCCCATCAAGCGCATTGAGATGGACCTCAAAGGCTTAGTACCAGAGATTCAAAGTCATGTGACTGCTGCTAACCATGCTACTATTCAAGATGTTACTCGTCTTGCTCATCGTCTCACAGACCAGGCTGTGGAACAGACAAGCTGCCTAAACGTATTGGTGCTACTACTACTACTACTACTACTACTACTACTACCACTACTACCACTACTACCACTACTACCACTACTACCACTACTACCACTACTACCACTACTACCACTACTACCACTACTACCACTACTACCACCTACCACCTACCACCTACCACCTACCACCTACCACCTACCACCTACCACCTACTACCACTACTACCACTACTACTTCTGTTACTCCCAGTGACAACAAACGAAAGTGGGATGGAACCTCCAGCAAGGGTTTGACTTCAGTTCAGTCCCAGGCACAGCAGTGAAAAACGGAGGAGTACAGGAGCCCCAGTCAGTAGTCTTTTGGTAATCGAAGTCAGGGTGGATACAGGGGAAACCACCCCAAGTGCAATCGATGTAATTTGCACCACGGCGGGCAGTGCAACAAAGATCGTTGTCAGAGATGCAACAAGCTTGGTCATGGAGCCCAAAGATTGTAAAAGCTCACGTCCTGCAAACCAGAACTAACAACAGCAGCCACAAGCTCCACGGAATCAGCAGCAACAGCAGGGTAACAAGGGATGTTATCCGTGTGGCGCTGAAGGTCACCTCAGGAGACACTGCCCACAGTTGAACCAGAACCAGAATTAGAACCACAACCAAGGAAACGGGAACAATAGTGGAGACAACAACGGGGGTAATAACGACGGCAATGGTGCCAGGGGTCAAGTGTTCGTGATTGGTCAGGATGATGCTAGGAATGAACCCAACGTTGTAATGGTTTCGACATCGTTATTGGTATGGATTGGCTACCTCAACATCGAGCAGAGATTCTTTGCAAAGAAAAGATCGTCCGCATTACTCGTGCTGGTTAAGAACCTTTGGTAATTCATGGCAACAAGCTCCTGGAGCAGCACCTATAGCTCGAGCACCCTATCGCTTAGCTCCAACCGAACTGGAAGAACGGTCTAAGCAATTGCAAGAACTCTTGGAAAAGGGTTTCATTCGTTCTAGCTCTTCGCCCTGGGGAGCTCCAGTATTATTTGTGAAGAAGAAAGACGGTACCTTCCACAGGTGCATAGATTACCGTGAACTGAACAAGGTGACCGTGAAGAATCACCATCCTCTTCCACGCATTGACGACTTGTTCGACCAGCTGCAAGGGTCGAGCTACTATTCAAAGATTGATCTGAGGTTAGGCTACCATCAACTGAGAGTTCGGGACTAGGACGTCTCCAAAACAGCATTCAGAACACGCTACGGCCATTACGAGTTTCTGGTCATGCCATTCGGGCTAACAAACGCACCTGCAGTTTCCATGGGTCTTATGAACCGGGTGGGCAAACTTTATCTGGATAAGTTTGTTATTGTATTTATCGACGACATACTGATCTATTCTAAGAGTCAGGAGGAACATGAGCAGCATTTACGACTTATTTTGGAACTCCTTCGAGCAGAACAGCTATACGCCAAGTTTTCAAAATGCGACTTCGGGCTTCGTGAAGTCCACATTCTAGGCCACGTGGTAAACAAGGATGGGATACATGTCGATCCATCCAAGGTAGACTCGATTAAGAACTGGCCTGCACCTCGTACACCAACAGAAATCCGCCAGTTCTTGGGTTTGGCGGGCTACTATAGAAGGTTCATCAAGGACCTCTCCAAGATTGCACAACCCCTCACCTCACTAACTCAGAAAGGCGTTATCTATCGTTGGGGAAATGCACAGGAATCAGCATTTCAGCACTTAAAGGATAAACTTTGTAGCGCACCTATCCTCTCATTGCCTGAAGGCACGAACGATTTTGTAGTCTACTGCGACGCATCCATCCAAGGTATTGGATGTGTGTTGATGCAACGGGATAAAGTTATTGCTTATGCTTCGCGCCAACTTAAGATTCACGAACGAAATTACACTACACATGATTTAGAGCTGGGAGCTATTGTTTTTGCGCTCAAGATATGGCGACATTACCTGTATGGTACCAGGTGCACCATCTACACCGATCACAGGAGTCTTGAGCATATCTTCAAGCAGAAGGAATTGAACATGCGACAACGACGATGGGTCGAATTACTGAACGATTACGAATGTGCTATAAAGTACCATCCGGGCAAAGCCAATGTGGTGGCCGATGCCCTCAGTCGAAAAGATACTACACCTAGGCGTGTACGAGCGTTGCAACTCACTATTCAGTCAAACCTTCCTTCACAGATACGAGATGCTCAGGTAGAAGCATTGAAACCAGAAAACGTCAGGGCTGAAGCTCTACGCGGCTCAAGGCAACGGTTAGAACAAAAGGCAGACGGCGCCTACTATGTAACAGGACGCATCTGGGTCCCACTCTATGGCAACTTACGCGAGCTTGTAATGGATGAAGCTCATAAGTCTCGCTACTCAGTATATCCTGGTTCGGATAAGATGTACCACGACCTGAAAACTACATATTGGTGGCCTAGCATGAAAGCTCACATAGCAACTTACGTTAGCAAGTGTTTGACTTGTGCGAGAGTCAAAGCGGAATATCAGAAACCTTCAGGCCCACTCCAACAACCTGAGATACCACAATGGAAATGGGAGCAAATTTCCATGGATTTTGTTACTGGCCTGCCTAGATCCCAACGTGGGAATGATACTATTTGGGTGATCGTGGATCGACTCACTAAGTCTGCACACTTCTTGGCTATCAAAGAAACAGACAAATTCTCTACCTTAGCAGACATCTACTTAAAAGAAGTGGTTTCAAGGCACGGGGTGCCAACCTCCATTATCTCTGATCGTGATGCACGTTTTACTTCAGAACTGTGGCAAGCAATGCACAAATCTTTTGGCTCTCGTTTAGACATGAGCACAGCTTATCATCCTCAGACAGATGGGCAGTCTGAGCGCACTATTCAAACTCTAGAAGACATGCTTCGGGCGTGCGTAATTGACTTTGGCAATGGCTGGGAAAAACATCTGCCACTTGTGGAATTTTCGTACAATAACAGCTACCACACCAGCATTAAAGCTGCTCCATTTGAGGCATTGTACGAGCGTAAATGCCGATCACCTCTTTGTTGGGCAGAGGTGGGTGACAGTCAGATCACAGGTCCAGAAATGGTAGTTGATACTACTGAAAAGATTGCTCAAATATGACAACGCATGGCGGCAGCTCGCGACCGTCAGAAAGCATACGCAGATAAAGACAGGAAACTACTCGAGTTCCAGGTTGGGGATCGAGTGCTACTCAAAGTTTCACCCTGGAAGGGTGTGGTTCGTTTTGGCAAACGAGGCAAGCTAAATCCACGATACGTTGGACCATTCGAAATTATTGAGAAAATAGGCAAAGTGGCCTACAGACTGAACTTACCAGCTGAACTCAGTGCAGTTCACAACGTCTTTCACATGTCGAATCTGAAGAAGTGTCTGTCAGATGAGACCCTCATAGTTCCTTTGAAGGAGCTCACTATCGACGAACAGTTGCATTTCGTCGAAGAACCAGTTGAAATCACGGACCGGGATGTTAAGGTCCTCAAGAACACGAGAATCCCTCTTGTACGAGTTCGTTGGAACTCCCGTCGCGGCCCAGAGTTCACCTGGGAGCATGAAGATCAAATGAAACTCAAGTATCCCCAGTTATTCGGAACCAATGCAACTACTACTGAGGCTGAAGCTACTACTGCAGAATTTCGGGACGAAATTCCAAATCAACGGGGGGATGATGTGACACCCCAGGAAAACCAGTGAACGATACAACTTACCTAGCTTCCTCAGTAACCGCATGCTAAATTTCGGGACGAAATTTCTTTCAAGTTGGGGATAATGTGACAACTCGAGTTTCCGACTTTCACTTTCGCATTAAATGCACGTTGACGTTGACTGTTTAGTTGTTTGATTGGTTTGACTTGTAACTGTACACGATGTGTTAGAATGAAAAGCAGTGTGATTGTTGCATGTATGTGATTGATGTTATAACATGAGACTTGTTAGAAAACTTAAACTGTTAAACACATGAAACAACCCGACGAAACAGAAGTCTGTTTCGTCACTTCCATCTTGACGAAACACAAGTGATTCGCCATTCACATTTCGACGAAACGGATGTGTTTCGCCGGCCCATTATTACGCGAAGCCCAGTAAGGGGCCCAATTATGATACGCAAATATATACTAACCTAGGGTTACGTAAAACACATCAGTTATCAAATTTCAAACCCTAGAGTTCTTTGGGTGCGACGGCAGCTTTTCTTTTACTCAGAGTCAGACTTCTTTTGTTAATCGTTCTTAGCCGGTTAGTGGGTTTTGTTTAAAGTTCGATTTCATTCTGAATGTATGGCCATGATATGAGCATGATTTTGATTAAGATACAAGTGATGAGTGATGATTATGAATGCATGTGTGATGCCTTGATAATGCAGACAATTAGATAAGAATCCTTCATGATTGTTGGCCACTATGATTATACTTGCGAGCCAACTTCGTAAATACAAACTGATTTCGTATACGTGCACTTTAGGACTTGACTGATTATTTGCGAGCACATACTTAGCATACCGAGCAAACCAAGGTGAGTTCACACAGCCAAGGCATGGGGTTCCCAGGGTGGGAATGGGTTTGGATTATTTACTTGTACTTATCTAGCTTATGGAACTTAGTTATATGGTCCTCGGGTGAGGAAGGGTTATTGATAAGATACGACTAGACTAGTGATACTTAAAGAACTGATCTTCGCACACACGCCGGGGTTGGCTGCGATAATATGACTGATCTTCGCACACGCGCCGGGGTTGGCTGCGATAATATGACTAATCTTCGCACACATGCCTGGGATGGCTGCGAACCATACTATGAACTTCGCACACATGCCGGGTGGGCTGCGATACAAATATACCTAGTCTAGAAAACATGGGAAACCCCCCCCCCCCCCACAATCTTCGCACACATGTCTGGGAGACTGCGATTCAAGTACATACGATATATGGGTTACTAAACGAACATACGGTTTTCAATACACTTACTATAACTGAACAACCAACTGTGAACTCGCTCAACTAGTTGTTGACTCTCTGTTACATGCCTTGCAGGACCTTAGGTACTTATGGAGCTTGCACGGGAGGCGCGGTCGTTGTGGACTTGGATCGTGAATGTTTTGTTAAACATTATGACATTTCGTACTTATACTTATGATTGGGTTTACTTTTATGCTTTCGCTAAACATTGAATTATACTTATGTTTTGTACACCTCTCATATTGGTTTGGTTGAATTACATCACTATTTACATTGTTCAATATGATTGGTGGCTTGATCCTGGTCAGTCACGCCTCCAAGCGGTGGTATTCCGCGTGTGGATTTTGGGGGTGTGACATGAAGTGCCATCCGATCCGTCACCTATGCGCCCTTTCCTCTTTTGGCAACCTATAAATACCCCCTGTCACATCACATCAGTGATGTGACAACTCTCTCGTTCGAACAGCACGCTCAAGCCCTCTTTTCCTTCGATTTCTCGCGATTCTTGTAAGTTTTCCACTCAAATCTTGCACTTCTATGATCTACACACACTTCTTCATCATTTTCACATTTGAATCTTAACTTTTAACCGTGAAATCAGCAGATTTGGGGTGTTCTAGGGTGATGTCATCATGGAGTTCTTATGAACTTCAAGCTTTGGCCTCATTCCACCAAGAACAACTCAAATCTGCATGATTTTCACATGTTTTAACACTATTTTCGCATAGATCTAAACATTTTCATACGAAGAATGATTGAAAGATGGTTTCACAACTTTCTTTCAACTCTTTTACACTCAATGCCTTCAAACCGATAGAATCGGAGCTCGTTCAGGCCTTCTACTCGTTACTAGTGAAGTATCGGTTTGAGATCTTGTTCCTATCAAAGAGACAACCGACTTCGGGATGAACACGAACGAACCGTCACGAACAGCCAACTGATCGGACTGGGGTGATTCCCATCCGATCCGATGGTCCGGGCTTGGTGGGGTTCCTGTTGTTCAATACGTTGTCATACCGCCTCGATCAAACCGCAACACTTTCAAAACGAAACAAGTTTCAAGACGATCAGATTTTCCGATCGGATTGCCATCCGATCGAACGACAATCCGATCGGATTGCACTTGGTTCCCACGCTTAACATTTTTCATAATTTTCAAAGACCATCAGTGTGACAACTGTCAAAAATTCCAGGTATCCGTGCAACTATTAAACCATAATTAGTGCTTAATGACTGTGCTGCATCACAATAAATGACTTGAACCGCTTTCTGATCATTGCATTATACATACATGAGCATCACATATTGCAAATGACATATCATTGTTGCATGAGAGCATTATTGACTCAAATGATGCACGAAACACAGTTAGCACAAGATTCAGACAAATCAGAAAAATGCTGACGGAGTTCGGTACATAGACAGACAATGTGTTGAGATACAGAATGAGCCAGAAACCAAGTATGACACTAGTATAGTGTGTAGGAAAGTAAGGATCACAAAACTGGCTTCCTAGCGATAGTTTAAGTGCCGGATAGTGCCTAAAACTCACATAAACTGCAGAATTCTGTAGAAAATCAGTAAATTCAACATTTAAACACTCTTATATTATGCAGAAATATGGGTAAATGGTCCTGAATGCTTTCCTAAGTGTCGGTAATCAAAAGTGTCACAAAAGGACACATAAAGCACACTAAACTGCAAAGTTTAGCACCTTAAAGAACCAGTAACCAACCGAACAACCGGACACTACCCGAAACACCAAATTTTCACTAGAAGCACTGTTTTAACATTACCAAGCTAGTTATGGTCCCCGAACACCATAACACATTATATAAATATCTAGTAACTAAAACATCTAACTAATACTTGGATTTTAACCTAAATACTAACCATATAGTTAGAACCTAGTCTACTACCCCCCCCCCCCCACCTATGGGACGGCCAACATGGCCCCCACACTTGTGATTTTCTTTCAATTAAAAATTAGATTGTGTTTCTTTATTTTGGACATAGGAACCATGAGATAAAGAATGAAAGTGGATTATAAGAATACCAAAGTGTCCTAACTTCTCATAAACTTCACAGACTAAACACACACTCCGCTCTCTTCCTCCTTGCCTTGTTCTCGGCCGAAACCACAACCATCATCACCACCATCTTTCAATCAAGTCTCATACATTCCAAGCATACTCAAAGGTGTTAGAGGTTGCATAAGGAAGCTAGGAGCTTTAGGAAGTTCAAGGACCTTCATCATTTGCTTTTATCCACTCTATTTCTTCTCTTGATAATCCCTAGCCTTTAGCTAGTGGTAGGAACATCATACACTCTATTTTACATCTATTTTAAGTGGTTAAAGAATGATACATGTTGATTATCATGAAGAACACTAAGAATCACAAGAATGAAACTTGAACATAAGCTTAAATCATGTAACACCCTTGCTATTATTTTAAGGTTGTCGTATAATTTACGAAAGTAACATGCAATTATGATTACAAATATGTTGAAAAATACAGGTAAATTATAATTTTTACAATTTAAAATAATACAACATAATGTGATTGAGTTCATCGTTTAAAATAACGACGAAACAACTTGCGGAAGCTTCATTTTCATGTGTTCGGTTCTTATACGTCGCTTGATCTTCATCCGGGTGCTCCTGATATTCACATATGATCAAAACCAACTTAAAAGTTAGTTTTGATAACTTAAATATAAGATTAAACAAGTTCGTAGCATCAAACCAACAAAATAAAAACAATTTTCCGGACTAGTGCCTCTCGCGCCACGCGAGAGGCTTCCCTTGTCCTTTCGCGTGTCGTGACGCCTGTCGCGAGTCCCGCCGATGTCACGATGTTCCCTCGCGTGCCGCGGGGGAGACTAGTTTCCAGCAGGTTCATGTCTGGGACCTGCATATCAGCCCAGCTATGTTTTTAATCGAAAATCAAACTTTAAAGTGTCATAACTTTTTATCTACAAGTCCGTTTTGCGTGATTCTTTTTCCCACGCGTCCGTAATTAAGCTACGGATCCGTTTATCACCTCGGTTTGCATAAAAATCTGAATTATAAGCTATTGGCTTATAAATCCTTTATATGATTATTCGACTCGTTTAACTATAACATCACACACTTGTTTCTAGTTAATCATAAATCATACACCAAAGTATTTAACTCAAAATCTTTATTTAAGATTTGTAACTTTTGTGAATTACGCAACCAATACCCATGTTATGCGCGTAATTCGTTTTGACCCGTTTAGAGAATTTAAACTTTTAAGTTTAAATTTTGCTCATTCTTTTCAACCATCATTTCCCAAATTTGAATTATCTACTTACATTTCACCACAACTATACTCGTGGTGGACTTAGTATATTTGACCAATTTTCCCGGATTCTACACTTCGGTTGGTTGTTTTACGAAAAAGACCCGTTTATAGGCACTTGACCCAAAAAGGCTTATGTCTAAAATGTATAAAACTTACCAAACATTATCTATGTTGTTAAACAACTTCTGGCCAAATATTATGTCAAAACTCGATAGTTAAGACATCGAAATAATTTCTGCAAGTAACGGAACTGTTGATGTCAACAACTAATTTATTGACAAAACGTCCGCGAAAATCTCGTCGAACAGCTTTAAAAAAATCTATAAAAATTACTAAACATCCTTTATGTTGTAAACCAAATTCTGGTCAAATATCGTGTCAAAACTCGATGGTTAAGACCTCGAAATAATTTCTGGAACTAGCGGAACTGTTGCTGTCAACAACTAATTTATTGACAAAACATCCGCGAAAACCTCGTCAAACAACGTTAAAAAATCTATAAAAATTACTAAACATCCTTTACGTTGTAAACCAACTTTTGGTCAAATATCGTGTCAAAACTCAATGGTTAAGACCTCGAAATAATTTCTGCAACTAGCGGAACTGTTGCTATCAACAACTAAATTATTGACAAAACATCCACGAAAACCTCGTCAAAAAACTTTAAAAAAATTTATAAAAATTACTAAACATCCTTTATGTTCTAAACCAACTTCTGGTCAAATATCGTGTCAAAACTCGATGATTAAGACCTCGAAATAATTTCTGCAACTAGAGGAACTGTTGCTGTCAACAACTAATTTATTGACAAACATCCGCGAAAACCTCGTCAAACAACTTTATAAAAATCTATAAAAATTACTAAACATCCTTTATCTTGTAATTCTATTCTAAGATTTGTAAGATTTACTTACATTCATCGACACGGGACTAATTTACTATTTTACCCTTTTTTTACAACCATCATGGTTTTCATCACTTTCACTTGTTCTGGCTCATATTATTCATGTCGGAACATCAAAATTCAATTACGGATTTTTTCTCTTTTCATTTTCAATTCACATACTAAGTGTTCTATAAAATAAAAAAGGGTGTAAGCAGTTACTTACTTCTCATCCAAATTACGCTTTTCTTCTCCTTCTTAATTCGTTTGACCCGCTTCCTCCCCCAAGCTTCCACCTAGCTTGTTACGCGTCAAACTATCATCATTGTTTACAAGGTGGTTAGTTAAATCATAATTTAATAAGATTCTTCCACCTTACGCATTTTATATCCAAAATTATCATTCATCGTATTCTAGGTCAGTTTGACTTTTTTAAAAGTCAAATGCCCATTCGTATATGAAATGCATAATCAAATCCATCAACTAGTTTAGGCATTCCTTAATTATCCGGTAGGCGTTATCTCTTGGCCACCGTTTTTTAACCAAAGTTCTAAGCAAATTTATTATATTTCCAACACTTTAACTAGTTCAAGCAATTATCATGACTAGTTTATTCATTCATTTTTGCAAGAACTAAGGGTTCTCATTTATAAGTGAGACCCGTTTCATCATACTATTTAGCATTCATCTGAACCCTTAATAAAATCAAGTTCTTCATATGATCTAGTGTATAACACGATTTCATTCATCTATTTACATGAACAAAATTACTAATTTCATCACAACACTCAAGACCCAATTCGAATCATGTATGGTTAAGTTCTCAAACTTGAAATTTGTTTAAGTACCTTGCCTTTACTATCAAATATGATGATTCTAATCACTAGTTAGGCACTAACATCATCATATTACAAAAGCCCACTTAGCTCATACTTGATTAGTTGACAAATCACTAGTTTATCGCACAAAATCAATAAGTTTGCACCTAGGGTTTTGTTTCTAGATTTAAACTCACATCAATTTCACTAAAACATTCAATTTTCATACAAGAATTTCATTCATGCATGATTATCAAAATTTCAAAATATCACCAAATCATAAATTTCGACATACCTTACGATCCCCTTGACTTGGTGATCATTTATATATATTCAAGTACGAATTTGGCCTTCGATTGATCCATCAATTTGAAGATTTGGTTGAGTTAGGGTTTCACCCTTTTCTTGTCTCTTGATGATCGACCTGCTACACCCTTTAAGTGTGTGTAGTGTTTTAATTTTTCTTTATAAATTACAACTTTCCCTCTTTACAATTTTGGCCCCTCAAGTTTAGTCTTAAGTGTTTAAGCCTACTTATTCATGTTTTATTACATGTTTATACATTAATAACTAGGTGAATTTATTCCTAGTTATTTTGTTTTACGGGTTATTTTTTTTACCATCTACGGTACTTCACCCGTCTTTTTAGTATTATCGTGGTTTGATTACCAAACCCGTTTTCGGGGTGTTACAAATCATGAAGAAAATATGTTGTTTATGTGTTGGTATGCTTGATGATTTTTGTTTATTCATGTATTTGATGTTGATCATCATATGATCTTGCTAGATCATGATTAAAAACATAATCTAGCAAAATGAGAGGATGAAAAAGTTGTAGGATCATAGATCATCCTCATGAGAAACATGAACTTGAAAGAATATGTTGTGTTCTTGTAAAATGATGACTAAAGTAAGTTGTAAATCTTGTAAATCTAAGATTTCAAGAGTGATTTCCAAGAAACCAAGTTAAAAATACAAGTTTTACTAAATCTTGGTTCTTAAATAAATAAACCTCATTTTTGGTGGTTAATGAAGTGTAGAAGCATATGTGTAACAAGAAAAATCTATAAAGAAACATTTTTAGAAATAAGATTGTAAGTTGTAAAGATCTAAATTCTTTAAAAATGATGTTTTTTAAAGAATCAACCACACTTTAAAGGGTAACAAGACTTACTAAATACACCAGTAAGTTACTACAAATTTTTATAAATTTTCAAGTTCATAAAGTGGTAGTTTATGCTTGTTTTTGGCAAAATTGGTAAGTGTAGATTGTTTATTGTTGATTGTGGATTGATTGTGTTGATTTACAAAAGAAAATTATATACCTTCAAGGTATGGAAACCTCCATTTTTAGAGGAAATTATGGCAAAAATTTTTCTAAAAATTAAACACTTAGAAAAATATTTCTAAACAAATATTTACAAGTGTATTTCAAACCATGGATTTTTCACATAAAGTTTGACATAATTTTTGTTACAAAATTATAAATATTGGAGGTTAATTTTTTTTATAAATAAAAGTGACTAAATATGTATTTAGGAAATATATATTTAGAAGGCACCATGTGTGTGATTATTTGTATATTATGTGTATTAGTTATATTATTTTAGAACTTGAAATAATATAACTCATCAAAATACCAAAAATTACAATCCAAAGTATTACCAAAATTCTAAGGAATAAATATACAAAGAATGCACAAAATATTGGTGAAACCGAACAAAGGAATATAACTCACAAAAATATTCCGGAAAATTTATTCGCAAATATATTTTTGGTAAATAATATTTTGGACATCAAGGAGACAAAAATATGATTTTTACAATTATTACGATTTATATCATATTTTTGACAAGAAGAAAATATATTATTTTGGGTGGATAAAAATATGTATTTTCTTGGGATTATTAGAAGATATAATATTTTTGGAAGGAATATATATATTTTCTCAAGTAAACTTGAAATATTATTTTTTGGATGAAAAATGGGTTATATATATATATATATTCTAAGTTAGACTTGAAAATATATAATTTTTGGAACTTATATGAAAATACAAATATTTTTGCCAAGGGAAAAATTATGAAAATTTTTTCTAAGTAATATTTCCTCAAAAAAAATATATATTTTGGAAATATATATTAAAGTATTTTTACTAGAAATATTATTCCGGAAAAACTTATACAAAATTAAGTATAAGAATACTTAACAATTACAAGAAAATACGTATTTTCGTACGTATAAATACACACCGGAATACGAATCAAATGCATGGCAAAAATATGCAAGTATAAGGATACAAATACAAATACACCCATCCTTGGAAAGGAAATACATGTACAAATACTTGAAGAGTATCAAATTAGAATATATTATTTATCAATTATTCCATAATTTAGTAAATATAATTTAAGTTAAAATATTTACTATTTTAAGAAATAATTATATAACTTGGAATAATAATGAAGACACAAATAAACGTAACTCAAAGACACTAACTAATACAATGTCAAGGCACGACCCGCTCATCTAATGGACCTTAGTACGTTGTAGGTAGTCGTGTACACACGAAGGAGCTTTGAGTTACTATGATATGAAGAACGCAAGACAGTGAGTTCATGTCCCCCTTTTCTTTTAACTGTTTTGTTTTATAACTTCGGGGGTGAAGTACATGTTACAAAATGTTTACAAACAATTACAATTGGTATGGTTAGCTATGGAATGCACAGTAGATCATGTGAATGGGTAGGCACACTCCTAAGACCATTAATCCTCGTGTTAGGACCGAGGGACATGAGTGATAGATCTATTTGGGTGTAGCGAGCCCACACCCATGAGGACCGGGGATTGGCCCATGAGGTGACTATGTCTTACAGCTGAAGGCCCGGTACAAAATTTGTTAGGTTTGAGCCTTCCTACGCCGTTGCACACATGTTAATGGCCTTGCAAACCATTAATTGATCTGATTCCTTGTTTTGCCTTCATACCGGGTTTACAAAACATACATACTTACAATTATTACAAAGGTTTATTCGTGCACACAAACAAACACATGAACTCGCTCAACTTTTGTTGATGTTTTCAAACTACATGTATTTCAGGGAATTAAAGTGGATCTGGCGGGCGTTTGGATGTTTCACGTTGTGTTAACAATAAAAGATGTCTTCCGGTGTCATAGGGTTTGGTTAGTGTGTCTTATCCTGGACGAGACACATCTTCCAAAGCCTGGTTTTATGTAATGTCTTTTATCGAGTCCTTGTGAACTCTTAAACTAGTTGCATGGTTTGTACTCGAATTTGAAGTCTATGTTTCAAGACAATGTTGTTATGTTTTTAAACTTATTCAATGAATAACCATCTTTAGTTTTATCATATAGTTGCTGTTATGATTGGATGCAATGATATTAAGCAAGTCACACATAATCACGCTTCCGCAAAAGTCAGGGTGTGACAGTTTGGTATCAGAGCTTCGATTGTAGCGAACTAGGATTCCTTCTCGAGTCTAGACTACAATCCTTAGGACTCTCACGAAAATATTTTTACAACATGTTTTCATTGCATACACAAGAACGCCCATATCCAGGGAAACAAACATTTTTACAAACAAAAAGACAAGAAACACGAATACAAGGTTTACGTTTGTGGTTTAGTCTGGGAGACTAGGTGGTTTAGTCTGGGAGACTAGGTGGTCTAGTCTGGGAGACTAGGAAGGATAGAAAGAATTTGTGAGGAACGATAAGGATACACAATTACATGATTTCATTATCTTTGATTGCATAATGTTAGTAGTTGATATATATGCATATGTTGTGATTGTTCTGTTACAGACACTATGTCTTCATCCGAGAGCGGATTGTCCGATACTGACGACCCCATGGCTATTTTTTCTGACGATGAGATCGCCCCAGAGCCAGAGATCTTTACATTCGATACTGAGAGCGACCCAGATATGCTATCAGACGATGACAACGACTTTCAGCCGTTTGCGTTGCCTGATTTTGGAGACGACTTACCACTTGCTGATGGTATCCCAGACGAGGATCCTTTTGTTATTCCCATTCCAGTCCATGATCATCTTATCATCGGTCATCCCGATGGTGAGCATGTCGTGGAACCGATCCTCGCTCCTGTTCCCCTCGTGGTCATCCCTCCTGAGGATTAGCCTTTTGACGATCTGTTTGATGATGATTTTGATCTGTTTGTCGATGGTCCTCCCGATGACGCCCATGGTGATGGAGAGTTAGATGAGGATGCTGTTGCTATTCCTCTTCTTGAGATCCCTGTTATTGAGATTTCCTATGACTCTAGCTTACACTCTGTCTCAGATTCCTTTGAGTCTGTGACATCTTCCGCCTTACAGATAGTTGGATTGAGACGTTATGCCACTGATTCTGACGATGATACGGCCATGTCAGCTGCACCATCCCCTCCACACGAGATTGAGCCTGGTCTTGAGCTAGACTTTGTTCCTGTCGATCAGCCTGATGCAACACCTACTGATCCTGAGCCTTTACCTGATCATGACCCTATTCCTTTTGGCATACCTGACATTGCTGTGACACTTGTGCTCCGTAAACACACACGATGTAGCACACTATCTTTTATCAAAGAAACAATGTGTTTTGGTCTAAAAAATTTGTTTATTTTGGTTTTACAATTTCACATTTTGATTCTAGTTCATTTTCAAGCTTTAGATCGCTTTCTGGAAAGTTATACGCGAACTGATGCGTAAACGTAATCAGTTTAATGCGGAAAACACTCCGTAACAGTGACATAGGCCTAACATACCTTAAATAACTTTTATATAACTTAGAAATAAGTTTTGAAAGCTTTGGTGAGTCAAAAACAAGTTTATTCACACTCAGGGACTATTTGCGTCAAACTACGAAAGTCTGCTGATTCACATTATATCGAACATTCTGGAACTTGATCATAAGTTAAACATGCCCTAAATATCCTTTACATAGCTTAGAAATAGGCTTTGAGGTGTTTGGTGCGCAAAAATAAACTTATTTGATCAATATGGACTAAAAGCGTCAAAAAGTGCATAAGTTTGCATTTTCGCGCATATCTTACGTTTTGAATATATCCGGACATCCAAAAATTTATTTAATCATTAAAATATTTTATTTTAGTGATTGTCTTGATAAAATTCCATTCGTCGCGTAATTTGGATCGTTTTTCGTGTCCGTTCGTGTTTCGTCGTAATTAACCGAACAACGCAACCGTACGACCAAACAAACCTACATCCGAGATGTTTTTGAGAATATTTTAAGTTCCCTATACTTTAACTTCATTTTAGAGCCTTGAAATGGGGTTAACGGGGCTTAAACGTGCCAAAACGCATCAAAAATCAAGTTCGGAGTCACTGGGGCCTGTTCTGCCAATTGCTGAAAGTTGCTGCCAGCACACAAGCTCCATACGGACTGTATGGTAGTGCTTATGGTCCGTAAGCCTTCTCCAGCACAACAGACTTCATTTTTATAAAACCCAGCTGCTCCCATTGTTTTGCACATAGTTTCTTTGATTCTATGGATTGGTTTTGGATGCCCCTTGTATTGCAAAACCATATGTATGGCTCAGATTAAAGCTCGTTTTTCGAGGAACGATCCTAACGGTTCACCAAAATCTATATAAACCCAACTCATTTTCATTCTTTCCTCACACTTTGATCTGATTTTACTCTAAGTTGGAGTGTATACTTCATACCTGAGTAATCTTTAGATCAAAACTTCCTAGCTTGGACCTCTTGTAAGTTTCTTTCATGCTTTTATGCGTTTTTAAGTGCAAAAGTCAAACAGTGTTTGACTTTCTGCTTTGATCGGTCAATGTTCAACACGAAATTCGTTTGAACTTCACAACGTGAGCGTAATCACGATGGTTATAGTCCCTCGCGACTATACCTACTGATTACCACGTTGATTAGGTGTAGTGACGAGTCATAGTTTCGGTCAAAATATGTGCCTATGCGTATTTTGCAACCAAACTATTCTTGGGTATCAAAACCGTTTGTTTTGATATCAAACTTGTTTTCTAACTTTGTTAAACATGTTTTAACATGTTTAACTCATCACTTTTAGGATAGTGCTTATATAGGGTCGTAAGATAAGCGGTCTAAACAACCGCTTAGACTTTCGAACCCGGCCCGTTTGGTCGATCGTTAGGATCCGACCAAACATATAATGTGACCATAGTTGTATAGGGAATAACCTTCCGAGGTTATACCTTATGGTCACTTTGTTTAGTTAGTTGTATGATAGGTAGTTATATGCCTTAGGTAAAATGACCAAAATGCCCTTTTTCGCATAATTTCATTTTAAGCATATGTAACACATGTTTTGACATCTAAACTGATTATACAACATAATTAGATATGTTAAGGCATATAATACTTGTCATAGGACTAGTTAGGCATCTCGAACGCTCTTTCACGCGAACGACGCGTTAAAGTAGCGTAAGCTACCTTAATGAGTCATAATGGGTCGTAAGCACTTAGAATAGGTTCTGATTTAGAATGTAGGCTTTGTTAAACCATATCACATGAGTTCCAATACTCGTTTGGTTTACAAGACCTCATTCTACCCGATCTTCCGATTTAGGTGTCGATTCGCTAACATAGTATCCGTTACACTAGGAACTGTTTCAACACTTGAACTCTTCGTCTTTTGAGCTTTGTTATACCCTTTAAACCGGGACTATACACAATCCCAGGTGAGTACATAGTTCCCCTCTTTTATCATTTTTCAAATGTTTTGGGGTGATTCATATGTGTAATCGATTTGTTTTCAAAATGTATGGCATATATGTGTTCACTAAGTGCTTCTATGTGTATTATTCCGATTATGCAAATACAATGTTTTTATCCTTAAGTGATCTACCTATCTTCATAGTTAGATTCATGTAGGATATTTGAAGTACAGTCTTAGATCTTTCTATCTTCATAGTAAGATTTTTAAGAAGTACTTTACAACTCGATGGTTGGTTTTTGTGTAGTTTGTTGGTGATTTAGATAACAAAACTAGATAATACAATAATTACATGGTGGATACGCCGCTGGTACTTCCTATATATAAGTGTGCTTATTGTATTACCTTTCGTGGCATTATCCCGAATCACCATTAGGATTTAGGATTGTTTCGATTTAATGTGACAGAACCCCGAATCCATATAGCATCTATCTATCTTTATAGGTTGATTCTTGTAGGATGTTTAGAGTACTAATATTGGAATCCCTGTTTGGAATTCATTATGTACTTTAATGCATGTTTGACTAGACAATGTGACAAGAACCTGATCCCTGTAGTATCTATCTATCTTCATAGTGAGACATATATGGGATGTTTAGAGTACTAATATTGGAATCCCTGTTTGGATTCATTGTGTACTTTAATGCATGGTTACGAGGTGGAACAAGTTGCCGATTATGTTGTTATGTGTTAGTTGTGATTTAGATAACGAAACGGGTGTAATAAAATAAGAACATGGTGGATACGCCGCTGGTACTTCCTATATATAAGTGTTCTTATTTTATTATTCTTGTAGCGTTATCTGGATCACTTTAGGATTTTGTGTACCATTGTTTCAGTATTCGATTATCGAAATCCTTGTAGAATCTCCCATATCTTTATATGTTAGATTCTTAGAAGGATATTTAAGGTATTATCATAAATCATTGATTTGATTTATATAGTACTCACACGGGTTTGATTAATTTCAAAGCTGTTATTATAAATCCTTAATTGGTTTTTCTAATAACATATTAACAAGTTTTTACGATGGTTTAAACGAGATTTCGATGTAAGGCATAAAATGACTTAGTAATAATCATATTGCCATATACAAATATAAGTGTTCTTATTTTATTATTCTTGTAGCGTTATCTGGATCACTTTAGGATTTTGTGTACCATTGTTTCAGTATTCGATTATCGAAATCCTTGTAGAATCTCCCATATCTTTATATGTTAGATTCTTAGAAGGATATTTAAGGTATTATCATAAATCATTGATTTGATTTATATAGTACTCACACGGGTTTGATTAATTTCAAAGCTGTTATTATAAATCCTTAATTGGTTTTTCTAATAACATATTAACAAGTTTTTACGATGGTTTAAACGAGATTTCGATGTAAGGCATAAAATGACTTAGTAATAATCATATTGCCATATACAAACCTATTTGTTACGAGTTTTCACAATTAAGATTATGTATTGCAATATTAAATTTTTGCCATTCTTTGGCTTCAAGATTCATTTTCAATTAACAGCTCTCGTAGCTGTTAAAGTATTGCAATACCAAATGTTTTGCCATTTACTTGGCTAATAAAACCTATGTATTCGTCGGCATTTTTATGCTGACTGTTTTTCACATATGTTTCAGGTTTTCAACTATTCAAGCATGCAACGCATAGGACTGCATTCAGGCCTTAGACTTCTAAAACAAAAGAACAATTTCATGTATTCTTTGTTTGTAAAACGATGTTAATGATATTGAAACAATTTAGTACCAGTAGTTGTGAGCAATTTGTAATGTGACTCCCCGATATTTCCGTCGCGTGTTGTTGTATTACGCGATTGGGGTGTTACAGATTGGTATCAGAGCACTGGTTATAGGGAATTAGGTTATTAGCATGCCTTAAACCTAGTCTATAACCTTCCTAGGACCCAAACGTGAGTAGACTTAGGAACTCTTTCCTAATCCTCATCCTTATTCGTGCCATAACTACTCTATGATTTACAAATCATCTAGCCCTAGATGATTTATCCTAAACCCTTAGGCTTTATGCCTTAAGGTATTCCTCAAAATGTTTTTCTCAAAACGTTTTCATTATAATATTTTTCAAAATGTTTTCTCTAACGTTTTTGTTAAAATATTTCACAACATGTTTTATCTCAAACGATTTGTATCAAAGGATTTCTCAAATGTTTTTCTTCAAACGTTTTTCATCGAAATCTTGGGTTTTAATAATGTGAACACATGCAATCTGGAAGGGTGGATGCCTGTACCCCGAGTTTTCTGTCTAAGGCTAGAGTGTTCGTACAAATCCGCATTTTCGGACCAGTCACTCTTACCTGGGAAATCTTAGGGTGAGTGTCCACTTATAGGCTAAAGCATGTCTTCGTGAAGCATTATAAAAACCTATCCATCTTGACCCTACCGAATGATTTTTAAACGAGCTTTGTAACCCTACTCATTCATGTTACCCTCGGTAATGTGTTTGCTCTTCATGACAATCGAAGCATCCTTCCTTTCCCAATACTATTTCATCATATTACCTTCGGTGATATGTTTGACTCAATACAGTTGAAATGAATCTCATTTCATTTCACGACACTACGAGATCCTATTTTATCTTCGAAATACTACATTTGTCTTTTAAAATTTCAAATTTTTACCATTTGGATGAGAATTTTCAAAATTTCAACACAAAGTTTCTTTATTTTAAAATTTTAATTTAAAAACATTTTGTCTTAAAAACAATAAATTTTTAACAGGTAAAGAACTTATAATACAAACCACTAACTCGGTTTGTATTCTCCCATCCAAAAATATTACAAAAGTTTATTTTCAAACAGCTCTTGTTTCAAAACAAAATCCACACCACCATATATTCTAAGTATAAGAACAAGACCAATGAACAGGATTTTACTAGATCAAAGTTTCCGCAATACAATAATGTTACAAACTCATAACAATTGGATAAATCTAATTTATTTGGTTTTCTCTATAGCTGAATTTTAGAAATGCCTCCTCGACGAGATGCACAACCTCAAACTAACGAAGAAATCGCAGCCCTTGTCACTCAGCAGATGGCTGCTGTGCTTCCGAACATAGTAACCCAGGTTCATCAGATATACAACAACAATAACAACAACAACGCCCAGTGTAATTTCAAGACCTTCAATTCAGCCAAACCGCTAAAATTTTCTGGGTCTGAAGGAGCAACCGCACTCTTACAATGGTTCGAAAGTATAGAAAGCACATTCCGCCATGTTCAGTGTCCCGTTGAGCGCAAGGTGGATTTCGCCTCGAGTGTCTTTCAAAGGAGAGCACTCACCTGGTGGAATGGTATTATGAGAGACTGAGGTGCCGATGTAGCAATGGAACTGACGTAGGAAGAATTTAAAGATCTTTTGAAGAAGGAATTCTGCCCAGGAAGTGAAATAAGGGCACTTGAAAACAAGTTCTATTATCTGAAACAGGATAGTGGGGAAAACTGTGCCTACACTGACCGATTTGAACAGTTAAGCCTACTTTGCCTCGCTATGGTCACACCTTTGGATCGGGCCATTGAGAAATACATCGATGGTTTACCTGACCCTGTCCAAGACATTGTCACTGGCAGCCAACCTACAACGCTTAGGGAGGCTAAGGAATTAGCTGCTATCTTGACTGACTCCCAGGTTAGAAAAGGTATGCTATTTCGAAAAGGAGGCAAGAAACAAAACACTGAATCTGTTAACGAGAATTCGAAAGGAACAAAGGCCGAATCTTCTAAAAGTTCTAGTAAGAGCAAGGCTTCAAAGAATTATGCAATTCCTACAACTGTTCCACTAAACTCAGTACCCTTCAAGGGATTTTATCGTGGAAAGCAGCCTCGGTGCAATCATAGCAATTATCATCATGCATCAAATTCCCCTTGTCGCCAGTGTACAATTTGTGGTTTATTTGGACATCTAGCTGTGACCTGTCGTATCCAGAACCGAGCAGCCCCTACTCAAACTCGCCCAAGAGCATGTTTCAATTGTGGTGACTTAAATCATTTCAAGCGAAACTGCCCCAAGCTTGCCAATGCTAATGGACGAGTATTCAACGTCAACGAGGCTCAAGCTAATGATCAAGCGCTTCTGATCATTTGAACCTCTAAATTTCGTGTTTATTTTCAAGAACAATGTACATATTTTAACTATGTTTGTAATGACGATATAAATTTCAAGAAGTTTATCTTTATCTTTGTTGTTCAATTTTCAATTTCAAACTCTAATGTGATTGCACTATGTGTGATTTCAAATTTCATGCTGATTTTGAGGATTCCGGTCTTTAGGAACTAAATCTTATAATATTAGCATAATATAAATTACACTCCGGTGCATTCGTACGAATGTGGTAACACGATCGATACGAGTACTAAGAACAAGTTAATACTATTTTATAATCATAACAGTACATACATGATTTATTTATCTAATATGTATAGTACATGGTTGTAAATACAAATTGCTTCGTATGTTGATAAAACATACTTAATACATTTTTGCTTAGTATGTTAACTTAGCGTACCTAGCACATGATTTGAGAACATTTTCTTGATATGTTTACATTATGATGATAATGTATGATTAGTATATGTTGCGCTCTACCTGTTTGGTTAATAATGAAACATATATATAAACATTCGTACTAGAATAGAACACCTACTACTAAAATTGTTGTATGCAAAATAAGTAGTGTTATCATTGCTAGTATGAAATACGATTCGATTTGGCAGATATTATGTTGTGACGATGTTTAGTTGATTTAAATGATAGTTCGACCTTATTATTTGTTTACCCTCACTTAACAAGAGGAGCTATGTGGACCATGCGACGAAACGAGTAATTATGGGTGCACACTTAATTATGAGATTCGACGCATGAGAATCATAGTAAGCCTTGTTAAGTATGGTGGCATAAAATCTAGAATGATTAAGGTAACGGGAGGAGTATGATGCGATAAGAACATGGTGGATACGCCGATGGTACTTCCTATATATAACTGTTCTTATTGTGTTGTTTTTCAGAACGTTGCTGAAATCATTTGGTGATTTTATGTTATCTTGGACCATTATGTGATTATGTGTTTAATTGTTATTTGTGTGGATATTTCCGATGGACAAGAACAAGTACATTCATTAACTCAAATCGAGCCGACCGGGAGCATAATATGGTGTTAAAGGTGACAATCTTGATGCCATAGGTATGTTGACCCGTCTCCTATGCATGGGATGCTCATGGTACATTGGAGGTACCTTGTAGGACGTTAGAAACCGTGTACGTGAAGGGCTTGAATGTACACCCCTTTATTTGCTAGAAATTACACTAGGAGCTTAGTATAACATAGTGCCATACTTAAATGATTTTTGAACACTAGTCAACTATCACAAGTTTCAAAGGGTTGAACACATTGAGATACTTTGAATATCCCAAATCACATTTTGAATTCCCTAAAATTTCCAAATGATGCTCCGCATCTTTAGGATCCAACAATCTTCTTGTCCATCAGTTGTTTCAATTTCATTTTACGGTCTCATTCGAATAAATTTCGGGATGAAATTTCCTGAAGTATGGGAGACTGTGACACTTGTGCTCTGTAAACACACACGATGTAGGAAACCATATTTTATCAAAGAAACAATGTGTTTTGGTCTAAAAAATTGTTTATTTTGGTTTTACAATTTCACATTTTAATTCTAGTTCATTTTCAAGCTTTAGATCGCTTTCTGGAAAGTTATACGCGAACTGATGCGTAAACGTAATCAGTTCAGTGCGGCAAACACTCCGAAATAGTGACATAGGCTTAACATACCTTAAATAACTTTTATATAACTTAGAAATAGGTTTTGAAAGCTTTGGTGTGTCAAAAACAAGTTTATTCACACTCAGGGACTATTTGCGTCAAACTGCGAAAGTCTGCTGATTCACATAGTATCGAACATTCCAAAACTTGATCATAAGTTAAACATGCCCTAAATATCCTTTACATAGCTTAGAAATAGGCTTTGAGGTGTTTGGTGCGCAAAAATAAACTTATTTGATCAATAGGGACTAAAAGCGTCAAAAAGTGCATAAGTTTGCATTTTCGCGCATATCTTACGTTCTGAATATATCTGGACATCCAAAAATTTATGTAATTATTAAAATATTTTATTTTAGTGATTGGCTAGATAAAATTCCATTCGTCGCGTAATTTGGATCGTTTTTCGTGTCCGTTCGTGTTTCGTCGTAATTAACTGAACAACGCAACCGTACGACCAAACGAACCGACATCCGAGATGTTTTTGAGCATATTTTAAGTTCCCTATACTTTAACTTCATTTCAGAGCCTTGAAATGGGGTTAACGGGGCTTAAACGTGCCAAAACGCATCAAAAATCAAGTTCGGAGTCACAGGGGCCTGTTCTGCCAATTGCTGAAAGTTGCTGCCAGCACACAAGCTCCACACGGACCGTATGGTAGTGCTTCCGTAAGCCTTCTCCAGCATAGCAGACTTCATTTTTATAAAACCCAGCTGATCCCATTGTTTTGCACATAGTTTCTTTGATTCTATGGACTGGTTTTGGATGCCGCTAGTATTGCAAAACCATGGGCACACATGTAAGGCTCAGATTAAAGCTCGTTTTTCGAGGAACGATCCTAACGGTTCTCCGAAATCTATATAAACCAACTCATTTTCATTCTTTCCTCACACTTTGATCTGATTTTACTCTAAGTTGGAGTGTATACTTCATACCTGAGTAATCTTTAGATCAAAACTTCCTAGCTTGGACCTCTTGTAAGTTTCTTTCATGCTTTTATGCGTTTTTAAGCGTAAAAGTCAAACAATGTTTGACTTTCTGCTTTGACCAGTCAATGGTCAACATGAAGTTCGTTTGAACTTCGCAACGTGAGCGTAATCACGTTGGTTATAGTCCCTTTCGACTATACCTACTGATTACCATGTTGATTAGGTGTAGTGACGAGTCATAGTTTCGGTCAAAATACGTGCCTATGCGTATTTTGCAACCAAACTATTCTTGGGTATCAAAACCGTTTTTTTTTTATATCAAACTTGTTTTCTAACTTCGTTAAACATGTTTTAACATGTTTAACTCGTCACTTTTAGGTTAGTGCTTATATAGGGTCGTAAGATAAGAGGTCTAAACAACCGCTTAGACTTTCAAACCCGACCCGTTTGGTCGATCGTTAGGATCCGACCAAACATATAATGTGACCATAGTTGTATAGGGAATAACCTTCCGAGGTTATACCTTATGGTCATTTTGTTTTGTTAGTTGTATGATAGGTAGTTATATGCCTTAGGTAAAATGCCAAAATGCCCTTTTTTCATAATTTCATTTTAATCATACATAACACATGTTTTGACATCTAAACTGATTATATAACATAATTAGATATGTTAAGGCATATAAAACTTGTCATAGGACTAGTTAGGCGTCTCGAACGCGCTTTCGCGCGAACGACGCGTTAAAGTAGCGTAAGCTACCTTAATGAGTCATAATGGGTCGTAAGCACTTAGAATAGGTTCCGATTTAGAATGTAGGCTTTGTTAAACCATATCACATGAGTTCCAATACTCGTTTGGTTTACAAGACCTCATTCTACCCGATCTTCCGATTTAGGTGTCGATTCGCTAACATAGTATCGGTTACACTAGGAACCGCTTCAACACTTGAACTCTTGGTCTTTTGAGCTTTATTATACCCTTTGAACCGGGACTATACGCAATCCTAGGCGAGTACATAGTTCCCCTCTTTTACCGTTTTTCAAATGTTTTGGGGTGATTTATATGTGTAATCGATTTGTTTTCAAAATGTATGGCATATATGTGTTCACTAAGTGCTTCTATGTGTATTATTCCTATTATGCAAATACAATGTTTTTATCCTTAAGTGATCTACCTATCTTCATAGTTAGATTCATGTAGGATATTTGAAGTACAGTCTTAGATCTTCCTATCTTCATAGTAAGATTTTTAAGAAGTACTTTACAACTCGATGGTTGGTTTTTGTGTAGTTTGTTGGTGATTTAGATAACGAAACTAGATAATACAATAAGTACATGGTGGATACGCCACTGGTACTTCCTATATATAAGTGTGCTTATTGTATTACCTTTCGTGGCGTTATCCCGAATCACCATTAGGATTTAGGATTGTTTCGATTTAATTTGACAGAACCCCGAAAATCCTTATAGCATCTATCTATCTTTATAGGTTGATTCTTGTAGGATGTTTAGAGTACTAATATTGGAATCCTTGTTTGGAATTCATTATGTACTTTAATGCATGTTTGACTAGACAATGTGACAAGAACCTGATCCCTGTAGTATCTATCTATCTTCATAGTGAGACATATATGGGATGTTTAGAGTACTAATATTGGAATCCTTGTTTGGATTCATTGTGTACTTTAATGCATGGTTACGAGGTGGAACAAGTTGCCGATTATGTGGTTATGTGTTAGTTGTGATTTAGATAACGAAACGGGTGTTATAAAATAAGAACATGGTGGACACGCCGCTGGTACTTCCTATATATAAGTGTTCTTATTTTATTATTCTTGTAGCGTTATCTAGATCACTTTAGGATTTTGTGTACTATTGTGTCAGTATTCGATTATCGAAATCCTTGTAGAATCTCCCATATCTTTATATGTTAGATTCTTAGAAGGATATTTAAGGTATTATCATAAATCATTGATTTAATTTATATAGTACTCACACAGGTTTGATTAATTTCAAAGCTGTTATTATAAATCCTTAATTGGTTTTTCAAATAACATATTAACAAGTTTTACGATGGTTTAAACGAGATTTCGATGTAAGGCATAAAATGACTTAGTAATAATCATATTGCCATATACAAACCTATTTGTCACGAGTTTTCACAATTAAGATTATGTATTGCAATATTAAAATTTTGCCATTCTTTGGCTTCAAGATTCATTTTCAATTAACAGCTCTCGTAGCTGTTAAAGTATTGCAATACCAAATGTTTTGCCATTTACTTGGCTAATAAAACCTATGTATTCGCTGGCATTTTTATGCTGACTGTTTTTCACATGTGTTTCAGGTTTTCAACTATTCAAGCATGCAACGCATAGGACTGCATTCGGGCCTTAGACTTCTAAAACAAAAGAACAATTTCATGTATTCTTTGTTTGTAAAACGATGTTAATGATATTGAAACAATTTAGTACCAGTAGTTGTGAGCAAATTGTAACGTGACTCCTCCACATGCACCTGCACCCGCTGATGTTGCTCCTTTTCACCCTGTGGAGTCTGATGTCCATCGTGTTGATCTACCCTTTGTTTTCTTAAAGGACATACCCGCATCCCGTCTAGGGGAGGGCACTTTAGGCCAGCAGCCTAGTCGTGACCCTCATGTTTCAGCAGCTTTCCCACACATACCCCAGTCTGCACCTTTTGTTCCTTTTACTTCTACACCACTTGATGAGCCATTCCGATGGTTCCCACCATACACCATGCCGATTTCTGATCCCTACCATCCCTCGTACTTTACTGGTTATACACAGGATGAGTTACTTTTATCACTTCAGTTACAGTATGAGATCATGAGTCGTAGGATTTTGGAGCTTGAGATGACACCGCGTCCTTTGCCATGTCCGTGTCAGCCTGCTTTTGTTCCCCCTTGTTCATCACCGTCCCCGTTTTCGCATCCTCCTGCACCTCTCACTCCATTCCCAGAGTTTGATGCTCGATTTCTTACAGTCGAGCAGCAGACCAGTTATCTGTTGCGTCATGTTTATGAGCTTGAGGAGGAGCTTGCGCATGTGCGCAGCTTGCTTTTCTTCCCTCCACCTCCTCCTCCACCACCATCAGCATAGCCGGTTTTTGGTTTTATGTAGGTTGCTTGGCTTTTGATGAGAGCACCACTATTGAGCTGAGCTAGTGAAGCCTTATGGAGACCACCCTTTTGATTGTATGACTTTGTAGACTGATAGACATTTTGGACAAGGGTAGTGTGACCCAGTGTTCCCTTTTGATACGATACTTTTGTAAAACATGTAACAATATTTGTGGTCGATGATTAATGAAAGCTCAATCGTCATGTTCTCATTAAATACGTTGTTAATTTACATGCTTGTAATTTGATTGTGATGACATGCTTGCTATGATAAACACTATTATATACACGTACTACTTATTATGCAAATAAGACCTGACCTATACAATCTTCTTTATAGAAGATGCCTCCACGAAGGAACACTCAGTTGCCCACAACAGAGGCAGAACTGCAAGAACGGATTTCACAGGCAATCGCACAAGATGAGGCCCTACGCTCCGAACACAGCAGAGGTACCTCAGGAAGTAACCCACCTCACGGTAATGTTTAAGTCACCTAAGACACATTACAATATGTTTGGACATTTCCATGTGCGTTTGCTAATGCTTTCTGTGAATGATGTTGCTTGTACAGGTTATACTTACAAGCAGTTCCTAGACTGCAAGCCTCTGAACTTTGACGGCACTGGAGGTGTTGTAGCTTTCGTAAGATGGGCTGAGAAAACAGACTCTGTGCTGCGAATGAGCAAGTGTGCGCCAGAGCACCAGGTCACTTACATATCTGGACTATTTCTAGACGGGGCTCTGTCGTGGTGGAAACTCCAGGTTTAGACTCTAGGTGAGGCTGTAGCGTACGGTATGACATGGGATGAGATGAAAGAACTGATGCATAAGAAGTACTGTTCAAGGGCTGAGATTCAGAAGCTGGAAACCGAGTTTTGGAATCTGAAAATGGATGGTCCCAAGATAGCCGAGTATGTGCAGAGATTCCATGATTTATCTCGTGTTGTCCCCTACATGGTAGAACCAGAATTTAAGCGAGTTGAACGTTTCATTTGGGGATTGGCACCCCAAATTATGAGCATGGTGACTACTTCCAAGCCTCCAACGATCACTGAAGCCATTGACTTGAGCGTGGCACTGACAGAGGAAGCAATTAGATTGAACAAGTTTTCAATCTCTAAGGGAAAGAAGAAGGAGACTCATGTCGAGTCGTCAGGGGAAAACAAAAGGAAATTCTCAAACTTCAAGAAGGGTACTCGTGCGAGCAACAATGCCAACAAGCGTAGAGACGCTAACCCACCAGTTGAGGCACAAACTGGTGCTACTAGTGCTGAGATTAGAGGAAAAGGGTATATGGGCACCCTGCCCAAATGTGATGTGTGTCAGTTTCATCACACTGGACGAAGCAGAGCTGGAAAGTGTGAAACGTGCGGAAAAGTTGGCCATGCTGGTATGGAGCCGGTCGGGGGAATAGTGGTCAAAGAGGAAACGGGAATGGTAATGGCAATGGGAACCGTGGTGGAAACGGTTATGGGAACAAAAACCAAGGTGGAAACAATAATCAGGGAGGTAATGGAAATCGTGGTGGTTCTAGAAATCAAGCTGGTAACGGAAACCGTGGAGCAAACAACAACCACAGCAGAAATGGAAACGGAAGTGGTCGTGGCCAAGGTTGTTTTGGCTGTGGTGATGTAGGGCATTTCAAGCGGGATTGCCCAAAGAACAACCAGGCCCAAGGAATAGTTTTCAATATAGGAGCTAGGGAAGCTCGTCAAGATCCAAACGTAGTCACTGGTACGTTCCCTATCAACGAACACTTTACATCTGTGCTATTTGATGCTGGTGCATACCTATAGCTTCGTATCTCTAGAGTTTAAGTATATACTTGGGTTAGTTGCCAGTAAGTTAGAAATCTCGTACTCGATAGAACTAGCTAATGGGAAGCTAGTAGAGGCAAATGAAGTGATTAGAGATTGTGTGATAGAGCTTAGAGAGCGTGAGTTTACGCTCGACCTTCTACCAGTCGAGTTGGGAAGCTTTGACGTGGTAGTTGGAATGGATTGGTTGTCAAGCAACCGAGCTGAAATCGTATGCCATAAGAAGATTATCTACATCCCAATGGCAAATGAAGAAACGATTGTGGTACACGGAGAAAAGCATGAAACGCCTCTAAGGATTATCAGTTGTCTGAAGGCCTGAAAGTTTTTGCGGAAAGGATGTGTTGCCTTCCTGGCACACGTTGTTGATAAAGAGGATGAAGGACCGAAGCTCAAAGATATCCCGGTGGTAAGGGAATATCCTGAAGTCTTCCCTGAAGACTTGCCAGGATTGCCACCCCAACGACAAGTCGAATTCCATATTGACTTGGTTCCGGGCGCCGCACCTATAGCCAAGGCACCTTATCGACTTGCGCCTTCTGATATGCAAGAGTTATCGACGCAGCTCCAGGAGCTTCTGGACAAGGGATTCATTAGACCAAGCTTCTCGCCTTAGGGAGCTCTAGTTCTGTTTGTCAAGAAGAAGGACGGTAGTTTCTGTATGTGCATTGACTACCGAGAGCTGAACAAGTTAACCATCAAGAATCGGTATCCCTTTCCGAGGATAGATGATTTATTCGATCAACTTCAAGGTTCAAGTTACTACTCCAAGATCGATCTTCGATCAGGTTATCACCAGTTGCAGATACAAAAAGAGAGTATACCGAAGACTGCCTTTAGAACTCGTTATGGACATTACGAGTTCCTAGTAATGCCGTTTGGTTTGACAAACGCGCCGGCAGTGTTTATGGATTTGATGAACTGAGTTTGCAAGCCATATCTCGATAAATTCATGATTGTATTTATCGACGATATTTTGATCTATTCGCGGACAAAAGAAGAGCATGAGCAACACCTTAGAGCCATCTTATAACTGCTCAAGAAGGAGAAACTGTATGCTAAGTTCTCGAAGTGTGAGTTTTGGTTGCGTGAGGTACAGTTCCTTGGTCACGTGGTAAACAAGGATGGAATTCATGTGGATCCCACCAAGATCGAGGCGATTAAGAATTGGGAAACCCCGAAGACGCCAACTGAGATCCGTCAGTTTCTGGGTTTAGCAGGGTACTATCGCCGATTCATTGAGGATTTTTCTAATATCGTTCAACCGCTGACCTCCCTTACTCAAAAGGATAAGAAGTATAAATGGGGAGACAAACAAGAAGAAGCATTTCAGTTGCTCAAGAATGAGCTTTGCGATGCACCTATTTTATCCCTACCCGAAGGCACCGACGACTTCGTGGTATACTGTGACGCCTCGCGTCTGGGATTGGGCTGTGTACTGATACAGCGACAGAAGGTTATCACTTATGCTTCGCGCCAGTTGAAGGTTCATGAGAAGAATTACACCACACATGATTTGGAATTAGGCGCAGTGGTATTTGCCTTGAAGATTTGGCGGCATTATCTGTATGGTACACGTTGTACTATTTTTACAGATCACAAGAGCCTACAACACATTTTTTATCAGAAAGAGCTTAATATGAGATAGCGACGATGGGTTGAGTTGTTAAATGATTATGATTGCGAAATCAAATATCATCCAGGGAAGGCAAATGTGGTGGCAGACGCCTTGAGTCGAAAAGAGAGGATTAAGCCCATAAGGGTTAGGGCTTTGGAGATGATTATTCAGACATATCTCTCGTTGCGTATTCGTGCTGCACAAAGAGAAGCTCTTAAGAAAGAGAACATTAGGGTTGAGTATCTCCGTGGGATGGAGAAAAAGTTGGTACCCAATGAGGAAGGAACCTTGTGTTTTGTGGGACGAATTTGGGTTCCTCTCTTTGGTGGTCTTAGAGATGTGATTTTTTATGAAGCTCATAAATCGAGGTACTCGATCCACCCCGGATCGGACAAGATGTACCAAGATTTGAAGGATTTCTACTGGTGGCCAAGACTGAAGGGCGATGTTGCTACTTACGTTAGAAAGTGTTTGACTTGCGCCAAAGTAAAGGCCGAGTATCAGAAGCCATCAGGTCTTCTACAGCAACCTGAGATACCCATGTGGAAATGGGAACATATCTCAATGGATTTCATAACGAAGTTGCCCAAGACTTCCAGAGGTCATGACACGATTTGGGTAATCGTGGACCGTTTGACAAAGTCTGCGCACTTTTTGCCAATCAGAGAGAAGGATAACACTGGTAAGCTAGCTGAGCTGTACCTAAGGCAGATAGTCGCACGTCATGGAGTGCCTATCTCGATTATATCTGACAGAGACGGAAGATTTTTGTCAAGGATTTGGCAATCTTTTCAAGAAGCGTTTGGTTCACAGTTGAATATGAGCACGGCTTTTCATCCACAGACGGACGGTCAAAGTGAGAGAACGATACAAACATTAGAAGATATGCTTCGTGCTTGCGTAATGCACTTGGGTGGCAGTTGGGACACTCACCTACATTTGGTGGAGTTCTCCTATAACAGCTACCATACAAGCATTCAAGCTGCACCATTCGAGGCTCTCTACGGACGCAAGTGTCGATCACCGCTATGCTGGGCAGATGCAGGCGATAGACAGCTGGTTGGTCCCGAACTGGTCCAAGAAATGACAGATAAGATCATGCAGATCCGAGAGCGCATCAAGGCGGCTCGTGATCGCCAAAAGAGCTATCCGGACCAAAGACGAAAACCTTTGGAATTTGAAGTGGGTGATATGGTTTTGTTAAAAGTCTCACCTTGGAAAGGTGTGGCACGCTTTGGGAAGCGTGGTAAGTTAAACCCATGATATATCGGACCGTTCAAAATCCTGGAAAGGATTGGTCCTGTAGCTTACAAGTTGGAGCTACCAACAGAACTTAATGGTGTTCATGATACCTTCCATGTATCTAATCTGAAGAAGAGTCCAACACAAGAAACAATGGTCATTCCTGTTGAGGAAGTTCACATTGATGACACACTCCACTTTACCGAAGAACCCATTGAAGTTACTTACTGGAAAGTTAACAAGACTCGGAGGAGTAGTGTTAAACTCGTCAAGGTTCGATGGAACGCACGTTATGGCCCAGAGTTTACTTGGGAGCGTGAGGACCGCATGAAAGCTAAATACCCGCATTTATTCCCCAACTCCCCTGCTGATAGTAGTAAAGCTTAAAATTTCGGGACGAATTTTTCTTAACAGGGGGAGAATGTGACAACTGTAAAAAATTCCAGGTATCCGTGCAACTATTAAACCATAATTAGTGCTTAATGACTGTGTTGCATCACAATAAATGACTTGAACTGCTTTCTAATCATTGCATTATACATACATGAGCATCACATATTGCAAATGACATATCATTATTGCATGAGAGCTTTATTGACTCAAATGATTCACGAAACACAGTTAGCACAAGATTCAGACAAATCAAAAAAATGCTGACGGAGTTCAGTACATAGACAGACAATGTGTTGAGACACAGAATGAGCCAGAAACCAAGTATGACACTAGTATAGTGTGTAGGAAAGTAAGGATCACAAAACTGCCTTCCTAGCGATAGTTTAAGTGCCAGAAAGTGCCTAAAACTCACATTTAAACACTCTTATATTATGCAGAAATATGGGTAAATGGTCCTGAATGTTTTCCTAAGTGTCAGGAATCAAAAGTGTCACAAAAGAATACATAAAGCACACTAAACTGCAAAGTTTAGCACCTTAACGAACCAGTAACCAACCGAACAACCGGACACTACCCGAAACACAAAATTTTCACTAGAAGCACTCTTTTAACATTACCAAGCTAGTTATGGTCCCCGAACACCATAACACATTATATAAATATCTAGTAACTAAAACATCTAACTAATACTTGGATTTTAACATAAATACTAACCATATAGTTAGAACCTAGTCTACTACCCCCCCCCACCTATGGGATGGCCAACATGCCGCCCACACTTGTGATTTTCTTTCAATTAAAAATTAGATTGTGTTTCTTCATTTTGGACAAAGGAACCATGAGATAAAGAATGAAAGTGGATTATAAGAATACCTAAGTGTCCTACCTTCTCATAAACTTAAAACACTAAACACACACTCCTCTCTCTTACTCCTTGCCTTGTTCTCAGCCAAAACCACAACCATCATCACCACCATCTTTCAATCAAGTCTTATACATTCCAAGCATACTCAAAGGTGTTAGAGGTTGCATAAGGAAGCTAGGAACTTTTGGAAGTTCAAGGACCTTCATCATTTGAATTTATCCACTCTATTTCTTCTCTTGATCATCCCTAGCCTTGAGCTAGTGGTAAGAACATCATACACTCTATTTTACATCTATTTTAAGTGGTTAAAGAATGATACATGTTGATTATCATGAAGAACACTAAGAATCACAAGAATGAAACTTGAACATAAGCTTAAATCATGAAGAAACTATGTTGTTTATGTGTTGATATACTTGATAATTGTTGTTTATTCATGTATTTGATGTTGATCATCATATGATCTTGCTAGATCATGATTAAAAACATAATCTAGCAAGATGAGAGGATGAAAATGTTGTAGGATCATAGATCATCCTCATGAGAAACATGAACTTGAAAGAATATGTTGTGTTCTTGTAAAATGATGACTAAAGTAAGTTGTAAATCTAAGATTTCAAGAGTGATTTCCAAGAAACCAAGTTAAAAATACAAGTTTTACTAAATCTTGGTTCTTAAATAAATAAACCTCATTTTTAGTGGTTAATGAAGTGTAGAAGCATATGTGTAACAAGAAAAATCCATGAAGAAACATTTTTAGAAAATAAGATTGTAAGTTGTAAAGATCTAAATTCTTTAAAAATGATGTTTTTAAAGAATCAACCACACTTTAAAGGGTAACAAGACTTACTAAATACACTAGTAAGTTACTACAAATTTTTATAAATTTTCAACTTCATGAAGTGGTAGTTTATGCTTGTTTTTGGCAAAATTGGTAAGTGTAGATTGTTTATTGTTGATTGTGGATTGATTGTGTTGATTTACAAAAGAAAATGATATACCTTCAAGTTATGGAAACCCCCATTTTTAGGGGAAACTATGGCAAAATTTTTCTAAAAATTAAACACTTAGAAAAATATTTCTAAACAAATATTTACAAGTGTATTTCAAACCATGGATTTTTCACATAAAGTTTGCCATAATTTTTGTTACAAAATTATAAATATTGGAGGATAATTTTTTTATAAATAAAAGTTACTAAATATGTATTTAGGAAATATATATTTAGAAGGCACCATGTGTGTGATTATTTGTATATTATGTGTATTAGTTATATTATTTTAGGACTTGAAATAATATAACTCATCAAAATACCAAAAATTACAATCCAAAGTATTACCAAAATTCTAAGGAATAAATATACAAAGAATGCACAAAATATTTGTGAAACCGAACAACGGAATATAACTCACAAAAATATTCCGGAAAATTTCGCAAATATATTTTTGGTAAATAATATTTTGGAAATCAAGGAAACAAAAATATGATTTTTACAATTATTACAATTTATATCATATTTTTGACAAGAAGAAAATATATTATTTTGGGTGGATAAAAATATATATATTTTCTTGGGATTGTTAGAAGATATAATATTTTTGGAAGGAATATATATATTTTTTCTCAAGTAAACTTGAAATATTATTTTTGGATGAAAAATGGGTTATATATATATTTTCTAAGTTAGACTTGAAAATATATCATTTTTGGAACTTATATGAAAATACAAATATTTTTGCTAAGAGAAAAATTATGAATAATTTTTCTAAGTAATATTTCCTCAAAAAAAATATATATTTTGTAAATATATATTAAAGTATTTTACTAGAAATATTATTCCGGAAAAACTTATACAAAATTAAGTATAAGAATACTTAACAATTACAAGAAAATACGTATTTTCGTACGTATAAATACACACCGGAATACGACTCAAATGCATGGCAAAAATATGCAAGTATAAGGATACAAATACAAATACACCCATCATTGGGAAGGAAATACATGTACAAATACTTGAAGAGTATCAAGTTAGAATATATTATTTATCAATTATTCCAAAATTTAGTAAATATAATTTAAGTTAAAATATTTACTATTTTAAGAAATAATTATATAACTTGGAATAATAATGAAGACACAAAGAAACTAACTAATACAAAGTCAAGGCACGACCCGCTCGTCTAATGGACCTTAGTACGTTGTAGGTAGTCGTGTACACACGAAGGAGCTTTGAGTTACTGTGATACGAAGAACGCAAGACAGTGAGTTCATGTCCCCCTTTTCTTTTAACTGTTTTGTTTTATAACTTCGGGGGAGAAGTTCATGTTACAAAATGTTTACAAACAATTACAATTGGTATGGTTAGCTATGGAATGCACAGTAGATCATGTGAATGGGTAGGCACACTCCTAAGACCATTAATCCTCGTGTTAGGACCGAGGGACATGAGTGATAGATCTATTTGGGTGTAGCGAGCCCACACCCATGAGGACCGGGGATTGGCCCATGAGGTGACTATGTCTTACAACCGGAGGCCCGGTATAAAATCTGCTAGGTTTGAGCCTTCCTACGCCGTTGCACGCATGTTAATGGCCTTGCAAACCATTAATTGATCTGATTCCTTGTTTTGCCTTCATACCGGGTTTACAAAACATACATACTTACAATGATTACAAAGGTTTATTCGTGCACACAAACAAACACATGAACTCGCTCAACTTTTGTTGATGTTTTCAAACTACATGTATTTCAGGGAATTAAAAGTGGATCTGGCGGGCGTTTGGATGTTTCAAGTTGTGTTAACAATAAAAGATGTCTTCCAGTGTCATAGGGTTTGGTTAGTGTGTCTTATCCTGGACGAGACACATCTTCCAAAGCCTAGTTTTATGTAATGTGTTTTGTCGAGTCCTTATGAACTCTTAAACTAGTTGCATGGTTTGTACTCGAATTTGAAGTCTATGTTTCAAGACAATATTGTTATGTTTTTAAACTTATTCAATGAATGACCATCTTTAGTTTTATCATATAGTTGCTGTTATGATTGGATGCAATGATATTAAGCAAGTCACACATAATCACGATTCCGCAAAAGTCAGGGTGTGACAATCAGTTCTAACGGATGGCCATCCGATCGGAAGACCATCCGATCGAATGACCATCCTGCTGTGAACTTGTTCTCACTAGAAATGTCTCGCCGATCAGATCGCCATCCGATCGAACGACCGTTCGATCGAACGACCTAAAAGGTAGAGATACTTCTCTGATTTTGAAATGCTACAACGAAAACTTCAAAGTCACATCATACACAAACACATCCATCCCAATGAATGTCAATCCGACTGAATGGCTATCCGACTGAATGGCTATCCGAACGGATTGACATCCGATCGAATGACCATCCGTTCGGATTGTCATCCGATCGGATGACCATTCGACACCTTGTTAACTCTTCATCGTTTAACGCGCCGTTCTTTTCGCTTATACTATCGTCCTGTAACTAGGCTTACTTTAGCGCTCCCTTCAATCCAACCACAGATCGTGTTTAGCCGCTACCATCTCAGTGAGTATACTCGATCCCTTTTTGCTTTAAGCAACGTTACTTATATCAAATCACATCGATCACACAACGCAAGCACTTTTATACGCTAACCGTTACTGCATGTTATACGTGTTACTCGATGAATGCTTGTATATTATGTTTACACAGTGATTGTTGCCTGACACCTTAGCAACGATAGTACTATAGTTTGGACTCAGCACCTGTCGTGGACAGGGGTTGTTAAGGGCTTTTCTCGCATGTCACAGTGGTGATATGTGTTGCGCATTCTACAACTCGCAGTCACGTCTGTGCATATTTCATTGTCGATAACCTACTAGCTTCACATTATACATGTTACATGCTGGTTATGCGTAAACGCTTTCGAATTCTATTATTACTATTAAACTTGTATGCTCACCTTTACACTATGTGTATTGACCTCTATTTTAACGTATGTGACAGGTTTTTGAGATGCTAGGATGCTTGCTTTTGTGAAATCAAGTAGGATGAGTCTAGAAACAAACAAACAATTTAAATCTCAGTTGTCAGAATCTTTATTTGTCTATGAGATAACTATGTCTGTAATAATTGTTTTACTTTGATGAGTTATGGTATGGGACATGATGTTAATTATCTGGTAATATAGTTGTTATGGATTTCTCCTGGACGATTTGTTTCGCTCAGTACCGCGCCCCGATGTTTCCACCATCGGTTGGGGTGTGACACTAGAGAAGTTGAGAGAGAATTCAGAAAATGAACGACGATAAAATGAGCTCGACCCCCCCCCCCCCTTATATAGGCTGATTCGGGGGTCTGTCGCGCCCCGCAAAAGCCAAGGCTAGGGCCTTCGCGGCCCGCGAGCGACTACGTGTCGTTTATAGCCTTGCTGAGTCAAGGGGTAGGCCTGCTGAGTCACATGCCACGTGGCACGCCACGTGTCCGGATCAGAACGAGGACGTCGCGCCCCGCGACAGAATAATAGGTCTCCGTCGCGGCCCGCGAGAGACTATAAAATTTCGTTTTTGTTGATTTTTACAAGTGTAGGGCTATTCCGGGTCCGGTTTTCATGTACGGGGGATATTTAGGGACATTTATGGTGTCCAAAAATATTTTTAGGAGGGTTGTTATAGTATTCAGCCTGGCGTGAGGCGGGGGGTAGGGTGAGTTGGCTGGCTTTGGCTGGCTGGTCCGATATGGTTGACTTTGGTTGGCTACTTTAATTAAAAAAAATTCACATGGCTGGTCACGCCAAGCTAAGCCACTCCACACCACACCCCTCATTTTCACCATAAGCTTGTGGATCCCACCTTCGCCACGTATCAAGTAATGCCCCCAACCCAAGCCACTCCACTCCACTCCACACCCCACAGCCAACGTTTTCTTCCGCTGCATTTTACGCGAGTTAAAGTGTATATGTGGCCATGTTATGATGTAATATCTGACTATACGCGTGATTAAGTTCTAACATGACTATAAAAATATATTTTATCTCAAAAAATAAGTAATTTCATTTGATATTCTCTTTTAAAAATTTATATAATATAAATTTGCAACATAATGTTGCATTACAAGTTGTACCTAGGACTGTAAACGAATCGAACATTCAGCGAACAGTTCGTGAACCGTTCGGGGGGAAGTTCGTTTATGTTCGTTCGATTAGCTTAACGAACGAACACGAATAAAAAATTTCGTTCGGTTAGCTTAGCGAACGAACACGAACATAGGTCTCGTTCGTCTGTGTTCGTTTGATTATATTAAAAAATAATATATAATAAACCTTTTATCTAAACATATTGAAAACTTGAAACCCTATTTTTTTCTAAGTTAGCTAAAATTTGGACATGCTAAGACATTTTTGGGGATAATTATGTCTAAGTTAGTTAAAGTTGATTCATTGTTTGGTGGTGTATTAGACTTCTTGTGTTTTGATTTATCATTTGATGGTTGTATTTAACTACTTATATCCAATGTTTAAGGATAACAATATTTTTATTTTTTGTTTTCAAGTTAAATGTTCGTTTGCATTCTTTTGTGTTCGCTTGCGTTCGTTTGTGTTCGAGACCAATGTTCACGAACTGTTTGTGAACAACTGAATTTCCTTAACGAACGAACACGAACACAAACTTATGTTCGATATGCGTTCGTGAACAGTTCGCGAACATGTTAATTTCCTTAACGAACGAACACGAACATGGCCTTGTTCGTGTTCGTTCGGTTCGTTTACAGCCCTAGTTGTACCATGTGCATAATGTTGGTTTTGTATATGTGATTGGTTTGTTATGGTGGTGTTATAATATAAATTTGCAATATAATGTTGCATTACAAGTTATACCATGTGCATGATGTTTATTTTGTATATGTGATTGGTTTATTATGGTGGTGGTGTTTTGTTCTCTCATTCCACATCTCACACCAAGCGTGCTCTCTCTCTATAGAACAAGAAAGTAACACCAGTCAGTGTTCTCCGGCGTTCTTGCGTTTTCCAGCAACCGATTGAAGGTTGTTGTTCACTTCTATCTACATCTTAGTTTTATTATGATGATTTTCGTTTGTGAAAGGGTGTGGTCCCAAACAAGTCGCGCACAGACCGTTCAGGTTGCGCGTTGGACCATACTCCTTAATTAAATTGGTGATCAATCTTTAGACCCGCGTGGGACGCTCAAGCAGAGCCAGAACTCGTGCGAGGTCCAAACAAGAGATAACATCAATTTTTATACTTAGCTTTCTGAATAATAGCCTTCAGCCCCTGCAAATCCTGCGCGGGTTACTGATGTACTCTTCAAGGGTCGCGCAGGAGGTAAAGCGCAAGGCCACTTCAGAAAGTACCAAAGGTACAAGTGGCAGAAGAATAAGCCAATCAGCGTCCTCCAGGCTGTGCTCTATCGTGCTCCACGATCGTCTGACGTGCAGGAGACAGAAAGTACACAAGGACACCCACGTGGCACCAATCAGGAGGCGGCGGCACCTGCCCCCTTATCTCCACTTACCTGCTGATGGCAGAGGGACAACAAGGCCGACAACTTGGACACGTGGCTCCAATCACGGTGCGCCAGCACCGGAGATCTTCTAGAAGACACTAACGGTCGATACCAATGAGACAAAGAGCATATCCTCTAGTTGTCGCCTTCCGGCCCAAGGCCCATCAGCCCATCTCCTCTTATACCTCTCCGGCTATAAATAGAGACCTCCATGCACAGGTTAAACATTCTACACTCTCTTCTCTCACTCTAAACACACTTATTTCCTCAAAGCAGATACTTATTCTCACGCCGGAGTCTGGTTAAGAGGGAAACCCCCATATTCCCCTCTTAACGAGCTAACGGTGTTCTGTTTTGCAGGAAGATCGGATCATCACGGAGCTCAGGAAAGTTAAAAGAGGATTAACCCTTATGAAAGGAACATAAACCAAACTAATTAACCCTAAAATTAGTTTCGTGTTTCTTCATTGGCGCCCACCATGGGGCTTGATCACAAACTTGGTTTTCTTTTGCGCTGGCTCCTTTGGATCCTTAAACTCAACACCCTTCTTCTCAGGGGTCTTCTTCTTAGCCTCTGCAAAAGCCAAGTGTTAAAAAGAAATTTCATTAAAGAGCATGAAGGAAGTCATAAAACTAACCCGGAGAAAATTTGTAGAGAGAGCGCAGACTGCTTTGCTTCCCTATAACAGGGACTCCCCCAGATTTCTGCGCCACCTTAAGCTCAGCAGCAACTTCCTATCTGCTTCTTTTCTGGCTCACTAGCTTGAGAGCAGGCTCTTCCTCTTCTTCTTCCTCTTCCTCCTCCTCATCCAGAGCGATAGAGGAGGGAGTAGCGCCAGCATCAGGGTTCCTTGACCCCGCGCTCCCAGAGCTCCTTGAACCAGCAGCGCTGGATTTCTTCTCACATATACGGGACAAGCCTTCAAGTGAGTCACTTGCAATTACGTAATCTTCTAAGTTACTCTGCCGGAATCGAAGAGTACCTTTCTCAGAAGCACCAGTAGACACGCGGCTACACCCGCCCTTCTTGCTGGTTGGCTCAGGATCAATGGTAATCACTTTCTTCTTCTTCTTCTTGTTCGGCTTATTCTTCTCCTCCGGATCAATGCCAAGGTCGCGCAACACACCTGCAAAGATGTTAGACCAGGAACTTAGCTCCCCATTTGAAGACCCTACAGACTCCTCTCTGGAAAGATAAAGAATCTCTTTCCCAGCAGAAGTCACAGCTCGCAAGGGACTGGGATTAGGTAGATGCGCACCTTCGGTTGCAGTGGGAGGATTGGCAAAAGCTCCAGCAGGAGGATACAGAAAATGACCTTTAATGCGCTCATACCAGTATTGCTCCCCTGATTCCAGCGGGCGCACGCTCATGGATCCACCGAAGGTGGGGAAAGCAGCTTGATAAAGGTGTGCCTCTACATTCAAAATCAACAATTAGGCGCAACTAAAAAAAGAAGAATTAATCAAAGAAATAACTAACCTCTATCTTGAAACTTCAAAACCGGCACCTCATTGCTATCTTCCGGCCATTGGTCGCTCATCTGCGCCTCAACTAAAACATTCTCACCAAAAATCCGGTTTGGCATCGCAGTCATATTTAAATACCAATCAGCTCCCTTTGGAATCAGCAATTCCTCCTTCTCGATCGTGTCTGGCGCCCGGAAGATCATGGCGATCGGCATAACCTCCTCTCGAATAAAGAAAAACTTCTGTTTCTAGTCATGGAAACTCTTTGGAGGGTTAAGAAGAATCTTCTTGGCAGACCCCCGGTTGCCAAAAGAATAGAACCCCATGTTCCTAATCAGCTGATAAAACGCCCTAAACTTCTCCACGGTAGGCTCTATATCATGTGATCGACACAAGAACTCGAAATGTCGCACCCTCACCATACCGGGTGGACTAATCTGTGATATATGAAACCCATAGTAGTGAAGAATATGGGCCATGAACTCCGTCGCCGGCAACCGGAAGTTGCCTTGTAAAAAGAAATCCTCAAAGAGGGTAATATACACGGGCGGCGCGTCAGCGGCTGTTTGGTTTTGACCGGGATATCGTGCATCCCATTCTGGTGGAAACCGTAAAACCCTAGTGATCTGTTCAAATGACCCCTAATCCCACTTAAGGACGAGGAGGGGACCTTCGTCACCTGGGTTCTCTTCTTCAGCCATAGATATTCAGATAGAAGATTTGAATATTTTCTGGAAAACTTGAATATTCAAAGAACAACTTGAAGATCTGCTAGTGCAACTGGTGAAGATTTGAAGAAGTTTTGAATACTTCAGAGAGAATAAGAGAAAGCAAAGAAGGATTTGTGATTTCCTCTCTCCTCTCGTCGACTATATATACCCATCGCATTTAATGCGATGGGTAAACGTGCCGGATTCACCGCGCGCGTAACCAACCAGAAGCTGCCATGTAGGGCGGGTTTCTCGGGGTGACGGTTATCACGCGCGCGTGGTCCTCAATCGCCTGACAAAAGGTGAACCGTCAGCAAGAACATGATGACGGACATGTCAGCAATCAACTCAAACGTCGCCATCAATGACATTTTGCACCAACCTGTCAGAATTCAAATTTTGAGGTTTTTCCCGCCCAAATTTACTACAAACTTCATGCAGAAGTTACCCAGGACGCGCAGCATTCACAATTCTCCAATGAACCTGCGCACTCACACTCGAAAGCAGAGGATTATCAACGGACAAATCTTGTTGTCGCGCCGTAATAACTGACAAACAGTTACACGCGCGCGGCTTACTAAGGTCTAGCAGGCATTTCCTCTAACCTAGCACTTCCTTTTTTCTAAGTCCAGAGCTCCAACCACTTACTTCACGCATGATGCAGCACTGGACTGGGGGGGCTTGAAGGGGTATGGACCCAAAAAAGCCGTGCAGACCATTCAGGTCGCGCGTTGGACCATACTCCTTAATTAAATTGGTGATCAATCTTTAGACCCGCGCGGTTAGGACTTCGCGCGAGGTCCAAACAAGAGATAACATCAATTTTTATACTTAGCTTTCTGAATAAGATCCTTCAGCCCCTGCAAATCCTGCGCGGGTTACTGACGTACTCTTCAAGGGTCGCGCAAGAGGTAAAGCGCAAGGCCACTTCAGAAAGTACCAAAGGTACAAGTGGCAGAAGAATAAGCCAATCAATGTCCTCCAAGTTGTGCTCTATCATGCTCCATGATCGTCTGACGTGCAGGAGACAGAAAGTACACAAGGACGCCCACGTGGCACCAATCAGGAGGCGGCGACACCTGCCCCATGATCTCCACTTACCTGCTGATGGCAGAGGGACAACAAGGCCGACAACTAGGACACATGGCTCCAATCACGGTGCGCCAGCACCGGAGATCTTCTAGAAGACACTAACGGTCGATACCAATGAGACAAAGAGCATATCCTCTGGTTGTCGCCTTCCGGCCCAAGGCCCATCAGCCCATCTCCTCTTATACCTCTCCGGCTATAAATAGAGACCTCCATGCACAGGTTAAACATTCTACACTCTCTTCTCTCACTCTAAACACACTTGTTTCCTCGAAGCAGATACTTATTCTCACGCCGGAGTCTAATTAAGAGAGAAACCCCCATATTCCCCTCTTAACGAGCTAACGGTGTTCTGTTTTGCAGGAAGATCGGATCATCACGGAGCTCAGGAAAGTTAAAAGAGGATTAACCCTTATGAAAGGAACATAAACCAAACTAATTAACCCTAAAATTAGTTCCGTGTTTCTTCAGTTTACCAATTTTGCTTCTTACGTTGGTGATTCTGGAAATTTTGTACGGTGCTTTGATTTTTGGCTATTAATGCACAGGCGAAGAGCATTTTTTTTCCTGATCAAATTACCAAGCAGGTTGGGCTATGAAAGCTTAGCAGGTCGTTTTTTCGTTTGTGCAATTCAAGTTTACTGATGTTTTTAAAGTTTTGTGTTGTGATAGGCTTTAAATTGTAAGCCCCGGCCGCAACGCGGCGGGGGTAAAACCTAGTTAATGACAAAACATATAAAAATATAATGAATTTAAATTAACTATTAAATGTAACAATTTTAAAAATAACTGAAACTTGCCGTTTGTCGATGACATGACCCTAGTTCATGACATGGAATATTTCACATCATTTAATATTTTACATACATTTTGCCCTCAACTAATTATCTTTCATATTTTCTCATAGGCCTGGTCTATTCGCACACGGTCTTTGTCTTTTTGCACACTCAAAGCGCCCCACTTTGGCCATAGCGGGGCGTTTTGGCCATGGTCAACAGACAAGGACTGACTTTATCGGTTACGTGTGATGTCTTATTCCGTTATATCGTATCATTTTGGTTTGAAAGCACAAGTACTCCTGTGAGAGGTGTTATGTGTATCAGCCGCCTACCGTACATGAACATGACGTATTTTTTCATTAATTGTAGTATTATGATGTATATTGTCATTAATTGTAGTATTATAATGTATATTGTCATTTTGGGTCGTGTCGGTGACATTCGGTTTTTAACGTGATGTAACGCATATATTGAACAAACACAAACGTGATTATTATTAAACACATTTAACATACATCGTGAACATATGGGGTTACATTAAGGTCAGGGGCACGATACGTAAGCATTTCGTACGCGTTGATCTGATCCCTGTATAATGTATGCCAGGCTGCTGCGCGCTCTGTTCTGTTCGCTGTCCAGAGTAGGTTTGGGGGAGGCATTGGATAACAACCTCCAAGCTCTACATGTATGAAATGCCCATGGTCGACGAACACAACCGCAACCACCAGGTGAGGTTCCTCAGCTTCGTTTGGCCCGCCCAGCAGAGGGAAAATTGTATCGCTCCTACGCATGTCGAAGGTGTGAACAATCACACCGTATCGTTGGGCAATAAGAAACCCCGTCTCAGGCATCGTCATGTAATTTTCGATATCTACTCGTCCCACCCCCTTGAAATCGATCCGTCTAACCAGCGCATCATAATGTCCTATGTTTTCCGGATCGAAAACCTGCCTCCAAAGCGATTCGTTCATACGTAACTCCTTTATAAGTTGTTTCCGGATCATCAAATATGAATTTTGTTTCGCTCCTAACCCAACTGCCACCGATCGAAACCCACAATGACCATCTGGTTTCACGTCCTTTATTCTAACGATGTATGGATGGATCACTTCGGGAATCTGAGATGCGTAGTTGCGGATCGCTATATCCGTCTTAGGACCGAGCTTGATCATCGGGAAATCAGGGTGTAGGTTGATCGGTTTGGTATTCTTTTGTCTTCTAGAATCTTCGGGTGATATGTACGAGCTGTGACGGGGAAGATCGTCTGAGGCCTCGACCCAAGTTTCTTCCGACGGAATGTACGAGCTTTTTCTAGCGGCTTCAACCTTTCTTTCTTCCTGCGTTTTCAATGTTGGGCGACCACGAGTTTTCTTCAGAACAGCGGGAGGTTTTTTGTTATTGTTCCCTGGATTGAGGATTTGCTGAAACTTTTCAAAGAAGCTCATTTTCACTTGAGGGGGTGTTGGATCGATCTGTTGTTTCAATTTTTCAAATTCCGCGTCTACATCGATATCCTCTATGTTTTTCTTTGCAGGCTTGAAGTCAACCTTTTTCCAGAACACGTCTATGTGTGTGATACGGATTTGCTGACCTGTGGACGAAAACAAATTAGGTGGCAAAATCATAACGAGAAAGGTCAAAGATATTAATTACCGTGATTTTCCAACTTTTCCAAACGACAGGCACATGGCAAACCACAGCTGGTAAAAAGTTGGCAACCACAGCTTGCACCGTAGGCTCTCAACCCGTCTTCCTTACGTTTTAGTTCCCTACTCAAAAGCTCAATCGCATATATTGAAACCATTCTGAGAATATATGCAAGCATGGGCTGATTCTTGTGGTGCGTCATCACTTTTCGGAGGCTTGTTTCAAAGCTACTACTAATCTCGGCGTATTGTCTATCAACAACATGATCAACATACAGTACAAGTTTATCCAGTGTGTTGCGATGACTTGGAAAGTGACTTTTTAGTGTTGCATGCATGCCCTCAACCCTGTTGGTCGTAGTTTGGTGAAAGTTGATAGTTTTGTTAATCCAGCAAGATACAAACTTTTCACGGTACGGATCCAACCAGGATTTCTTCAAATAATCAAAAACCTCTAAAATTAAAAAAACGTAAATAGTCAGTTTTTGTTATTATATAAAATTTGAACATAATTATGTAAGAAATACCCACGTTCACGGTCATCTTCTTTCAGCTGTGCTTCAAGGTTTTCCAAGTTATACCTGTATATTTCCTCGGTCGTAGACTCGCACAATAACCAAAATGTACGTACGAATTCTTTCCACTCCTTGTCAGAGAATTTCTTCTTGTTGTTCTTATTAATATTTTGTTGAATATGGAACCGACAAAGATACTTATGCGCTTTTGGAAAAACTTGTTCACACGCGTTCATTAGCGCAAAATCACTGTCTGTTAAAATCACGCGCGGTTCCATACATCCTACCAGCATAGACTTGATCCTCTGCAACACCCATAGGTAGTTCTCTGACTTCTCAGCGGAAATTACCGCACAAGCAGCCGTAAACGATTTGTTTGTCGACGTCATGCCTACGACCTGAACAAATGGCAGGTTGTACATGTTCGTTTTGTAGGTGGCGTTAATCATTAGCACATGCGGGAAGGCACACCACATAGTGAATGATTTTTTGTGAACAAAGAAGACATCTTCAACTTCGTTCGATATCTCATTCGTGCGCATGTAATAAGTGTAATCTTTTTCGAGAAGAATGTTTTCAAGTTTTTGCATCGGAGACTTACCGACATTTTTTTCGGCGTTGATCTTCTGAACAGCGTTGTGTATATCTTTCGGAATAAGCTTTCTAGCCGGATTGTTTTTCGTCAGCGTTCGCCAGATACTTTGGTTGGGAATATCTTGCTCTGCCAGCTCCTTAACCAGTTTTGTATCCTCCGAAGAAAGCCTTCTCGCATACGCGTGACCCTCTAAGTTTTCAATAGGAGTGTGGTTATGCTTCGCCTTCGTCACCTCGATCCTCCAAACACTTCCGGATGATTCCGAAAACCCGATCATCTCGAACGGGCAGCCTATTTTCTTGCTACCCGTTTTCCTCTGTGTAGCTATACTCTTATGCTCCCCACCAAAAGTACATTGAAACCAAATCTTGTAATTCTTTCCTCTTTTATTCGACCTCTTAATCACAATGAGGTAACCATTGTCTTTTGCCGTGTCTTGTACCCAACGCACCAACTCTTTACGTGACGAAAAGATCTGCGTTGTATCAAACGAAAATGTAACCGGGTAACAGCCTTCCTCGTCAACAGACACATTCTCTGGCTCACCATCGTCACCGAGGTCCGAATAGACTTGATGTTCAAAGCTCTGTTCACAACCGTAACTGTGGTTTGGATAACACTCCTGCTGTACAAAGCTGTGCTCGCCACCGTAACCGAAATTCAAATAACCTTGTTGTGCGTAAGGGTCCTCCACAGGGGTATTCAAATCCAGCGTCACCGTGTTATCACGATAACGAATGCCAGATACAACCTCTGCCTCCTTCAAGTTGGACGAGACCGGTTTCTCATACGAGTCAAAAATAGTGGTCCCCTCGTAAGAATCAGGAACAACTGACTCGTCAGAATATGGACCGAAAAGATAGTTGCTTAACCACGACATCGTTTTTTCAAGACACGTAACTAATACAGCAAAACCACGCGTATGTTTGTAAACAAAATATTTGCTTTATGTCTCGAACATTACTGTCTCAGGAGCTTGCATTTATAAGGGAAAATTTGGGGTCGAAGCGCCGCGCTATGGCCAAAGCGCGGCGCTTAGGGTTCACGGGCCACCTGCAACCTTCCAATCAAAGATTATGTCAAACAGCAACTTTATGTCTCTCAGACATCAATCAAATCACCTTATGTCGGCCTAAGCGCTGCGGTATGGCCATAGCGCGGCGCTTTGAGGTGTGAAAATAATTTCTTGCGTGTTTAAATAGCATGACCCTTTCTCATAAGCACTCTTAAACAAAATAAGAAAACTCTGAATAAAAAAATAAGAAGAAACATAAAAAAATCATTAATCGTTGTAAATTTTGATATTCTTTCTTTGTTCACAAGGAAATAGAAATAAAAATACCATAAATACACACACATATACAATTTTATATCCATAGATTTTGTAGCTTATGTGATGTTGTGTTGCATGGATGCAATGACATTGAAGAATGAGTATTTGCATGATTTAGTGTTAATGCAAGTGATTGTTGTGATGGGGAAGGATGCTATTCCTATTTCCTACACTGCCTTTTTTATGTCTATCTTTTTGTCCTTGTTGTGTTCCGTCATACTCTTCACCTTTTCTTTCTTTAAGGAAGAGACCAGACACCTTATGAATGACCTCACATCTATGTACTATCTATTTATCTTTGCATTTTCCCTTGGGACTTGCTACTCCCCCCTTTTATTCTAATATTTTAATAATTAATTGATTTACAAACATCTTTCATTTATAACAGTTTAGTTGCTATATGATTTGGTTTACTTAAGAAGAAGAAACAAAACCCAATATCCACTTTGAAAAAAAAAAAACTTGAAAAACCAAAACCCATGTTTTTTAAGAAGAAGCAACAAAACCCAATATCCACTTTGAAAAAAGAACTTGAAAAATCAAAACCCATGTTTTTTAATTGTAAAGTCACTTTTTTTTTACTTTTTAATCATATTATCGCCTTCTTGAAAGAAAAAAAAATATTAAGAAAATGTATTATGACTGTATATTTTTAAAAATATAGCATTACTATTTTCTTATGAAAATAAATTTGTTTGCCGATTTTTGTGTCTAATTATATTTCTAATAATATCATGGGCTGTAAGAATAAGGAGAGTATATGGTGAAAGAGACTTGTGTAGATGTTTCTCTTCACCGTATTGTCACCTCTTTGATGGTAAGGCTACACAGTATGGTGATGGTCCTCTCTTGGAGGATGGTCCGCCACGTAAGCGACACGTAGGATGGGCATGAGGATGGGGCAAAGAGGATGAAGGTGTGAAAATGGGAGGATGAACCTAAAATGTGTATGTATATATTGTATGTATAGGGGTCTGTGAGAGGGGGGGACAATTTTTGTCTTCTTGTGATCGTCCCCAACGTCGAGCAGAGGACGCCCAGGACGAGGACGGAGGGTGGTGGCGTGGTGTTTGGATCGTCGCCGATCCGGGACGGTGGAGGACTAACCTCCATACCGTGTAGCCTAAGATAAATCAGATACAAAGTTATGAATATATGGTATTCCTTTTTTTATAAAGCTGTCATGTCTGTTGTTCTTAAGAGTTACATTTTTTTATTATTATTATTATTATTATTATTTTTTTTTTTTTTTTTTGAAGAACCTTAGAATTGTAAAATAAAACTTTATATGACAAATGGTTTATTTAGACTCATCAAATGTTTGATTATTTGTTTGATCTGTATAAAGAGAAGGAAGATAGGAACTATCATTTGGGAGGGGAATCTTGCAATGTCAAAATAGTTATCTATATTTAGTTACATGTACCAACATGGTCCATTAACATAGTTTAAGGCCAAGTATGTTATCAAAGTCCAAGTGGATAATGTCTAAAGGTTAAACAAACACTTATATAATAGCAACTATTCTAATCCGCAATATTCTTGATGAATACAAGTAATAAAAAATCACTTTTTTAACAAATTATAATCCACACAAATCTTTTACAATAGCAACTGAATTAGAAACAAGATTGCCCATATAAATATCATAGTAAGGGGTATGAAGAAGGGAGATTACATTCAGCCATGGCGAAAGCTTTGGAGTCATCGGCTAGTAGAGGTGTACAAATCGGTTTTTTTTTTGGAATAACCGGTCCGGTTTTTAACTGAACCGGTTTTTTTTTTGTTGAAAAAAAAAAATGGTTTTCTTAATAACCGGTTCGGTTAAAAAAAAACCAGTTTTACATGGTTGGAACCCAAACTGGTCTATTCGATTCGGTTCGGTTAAAAACTAGTTTTGGCAAAAAAAAACCTTTTTTATCCGGTTAACCGGTTTTTTTAAAACCGGTTTCGATTTTTAAACCAGTTAGAAAGATCAAACATACTAACCTATATACAAACCGGCGGTTCGGTTCGGGAAGAAACCGGTTATTAAAAAAAACCGGTTTATGTTTTTTTAGGTTTGGGGGGGGGGGGGTTTAGGTTTTTTTAGGTTTTGGGTGGTGTAGTGGGTTTGTTTTGTTGTGTTCACATTGGTTCTCGCGGTTCTCGCAATAAAGGTGGTCCTCGCACGAATCATACCATATATATATATATATATAATCAAAATCCCTAAAATCTCGCTAGTTTCCGTATATACAAGATACATAGTTGTTAGTGTATACACATGTGTATAGTGTAACACATGCGTCCCTAGACTTTTATCTAATTGACACTTTTAGCCCCTATACTATATGATATTTGATACTTTTAACACTTGGTAAACTTATGCTATGATTCTTGAAACTTAATACTTGAGACTATGATTCTATGAGACTATGATTCTATTATGCTATGAAACTATGATTCTATGATGCTATGAGGCTATGATTCTATGATACTAGGATTCTATGAGACTTGATACTTTGGTGCTTGACTCTTGAGCCACGTGAAACTTGAGACTTGGTTAAACGAGGGACTGGAGTCTTGTCACTGGCGGAAACTATGGAAACTTGTTTTAAATAATGTAATCTAGTCACATGATACTATTACCCAATAAATACGCAACGCAACGCTTGATCTAATGCGCGAAACGAATCAAAGACGGGAACCCGGAAAGGATCGGTTGGCCGAGTGGCAATCCGATCGGATGACCATCCGATTGGATGACCACCCAATCGGATGGCCACTCGACCGAGTTTCCATCCGATCCATGCACACCGCCTCTCTTCCCCTCTCTCACACTATAAATAGGCCTGTCACATCAACTCTCACTGATGTGACAGCCTTACTCGACCCAGACGCACGCACTCCTCTTTTCTTCCATTTCTTGGCGATTTCGGTACGTTTTACACTAGATTCTTGTACATCCTTGATCTACACGCTATTCTCTACATGATTCCCCTTTCAAATCTCACTTTTCACCATGAAATCTCTAAGATTTGAGCTCTTGAGTGTGACGTCATCATGGTGGTTTGTACAAACTGTTGAGTGATGTCATTCTGTTCAAGATCTAGCTCAGATCTAAGGAATTTCATAATTTTTACACTAAATCTTTACTAAATCTATATTTTACAACTAAAACTTATGCTTATCTTCATCTTTTCTTAAGACTTCTTTTTACCAAAAACGGTGAGATCCGGATGTAAACGAGCGGCAGACTTAAAGATTAGTCTGGAGTTGGTTTGGAGAAGGATTGTTGCCGAAAAAGATGATCGGAGTATGAATTTTGACTTGAACACCGTCACGAACGGACGACTGAACGGACTGGGGTGATTCCCACCCGATCGGATCGGCTGTGCACTGAGGGGTTCACCGTTGTCTTAATGCGTACCACGTCGTCACTGTTTAATCAGAAACTTAGAAACTTTACAAGTTAGGAACGGGACAAGGATAACCCGATCGAGTGGCAATCCGATCGGATAGCCATCCGATCGAGTGACACCTGCCCCATAAACCCTAACACTTGGATACTTGAAACTTTGATCGTCGAATGGCAATCCGATCAGATAGCCATCCGATCGAACTGCCATCCGATCAAGCGTTATTACCTTAAACGTTCTTGGAACTTGAATCTTTGATCGTCGAATGGCAATCCGATCGAACTGCCATCCGATTAAAGTGACAACGAGCTTTAGAACCTTCCAACACTTGGATCGAATGGTAATCCGATCGGATAGCCATCCGATCGAGTGGCCATCCGCCACACACTCACACTGGTCATCCCAATCGGATGGCAATCCGATCGGATAACCATCCGATCGAACCGCCATCCGATCAAGGTGACTAATCCGACACTTGGTTGAATCTCATTATTCTGCCCGACTCTTATCTGTTGTAATCTAATCAGGCTAATTCTAAAGAGCTCCCTTTGATCCAATAACAGTAGATCTGTTAAGCAATCACTTTGAGTATACTCGATCCCTTTTTGTTTTAAACTTTGGGATGTAACATGTATTCTATTAAACTATGATACTTGAAACTTTTGGAATCTAAACTCTATCCTATGTTATGTGAAACTTATGATTCTTGTATTCTATTTGTACTATGTGGACGTTTAATCCAGGGGTGTGTAGTTCCGCCTTAACAATAGTAGCGCTATAGGAGATGCACCTCCCCATTATTTTGGGGGTATTGTTAGGAGGATTCTAGTTTTCCTTGAGACTTGGGAAAACAACAAAGCATCGGGATACTTGGGCTATCACTTGTTGGACTGCGAACACTAGCATGGCTAAAACTATATTTTGTTAACATTACATATGGATATGAGTTGTTTTAATCTATTATTCTATTACTCAAACCTGTATACTCGCCGGTACATTATTGTACTGACTTTATTTTAATACATGTTGCAGGCTGATAGGATGCTGAATCAAGGAAACCAAGCTAGGGTTGATGCTTAGAAACCCACCTAGTTTAAATCTAGACTTTGAACAATGATTAATGGTTGTATTTTGGATCTTTTGTTGGTGATGCTGTTTTAGACAAACCTATGCATGAAACTTATTTAATCTATATTGAAATTACTAGTGTTATGGAATCTCGTGAGCAATCTGAACGCTTAGTGCTCGCACCCCGATGTTTCCGCCATCGGTTGGGGTGTGTCAGATTGGTATCAGAGCCATAACTATAGGGAATTAGGATAAGTAAGAATACTTGCCCTAGTCTATAGTTCTAGGAATCTTAATTCTTATCTGTTGTTTAAGACTTATGCATTCTACCGTACCTGCTTCCTAGCAGCACTTTTCCTGCTAAACTTACATGTCTTTCCTGAGGCTGACACAATAGACACTTGATACTTGATAACACTGCTGGTCAGTGTTTGTGTTTTGCACGAAATCGCCCGCAAGCCAGGAGTGACATCCAAACCTTGATGGGAAATTTCCTGATTATATTCTAGTAGGTCTTATCTCCTGATAAGTACCGACGCTATTCGGGTACGATGTTGTCAAGATAGAGGTGAAACTCAGACCTTGATAACTAGTCCCACTCTTTGATTTTTATGTCTTGCCAAAGTCTCGAAACTCCCATTTAATTAGGAATGAGAAATGACCAAAAGGACGAATATCGTAGGCCTAACATCGATGACGTATTTGTCTAAGTAAGTCAAGACACGTTACCTCAATTGAAAAGGGGTTCGAATCACTTTGGTTAGTCGCTGTTCCTCTACCCGGAACAATCTATGTTTTATGAGCCTATCTTTTATGTTATCTCGATTTTACATGTGGTTTTAAACTTGATTCTTCGTCTATCTTGATTCTTCGTTTATTTGAGACTTTTTACACAAATCACACGTATGTCCACAATCTAAAACCTTAATTCTAATCTCAGAATCAAACTAAATTTATAAATATTTATTCTATCATGATAGCCTATGTGGGAATCTTGATCGACTATGATACTTTGTGAATCTACCTGGTGAATCTATGCATTAATGTAGTTGTAAAACACTAAACGGAACATGGCATAGAAATGCGAGACAGAAGTGACGTGTCTGAAGCATGGTGGATACGTCGCTGGTACTTCCTATATATAAGTGTTTCAAACATGTTACCAACTTTCGTACTAAGTGCCATGCGAAACTTAGTGTTTTGTAGACCGGTGATGAGTTTGATGAAATCTAATCCATGGGAAACTACCTGAGTAATCTATGAGGAATCTATGTGTAATCTATGCGTACTCTAGCATAATCTACGTGTAATCTAAGTATGTGCTGTTTTGAGAAACAAAATGCGAAACGTAGCCTAGCGCCGAAGACGAGGAGGACATGGCATGTCCAAAGCATGGTGGATACGCCGCTGGTACTTCCTATATATAAGTGTTTCTGGCATGTTACCGAGTCTTCGTACCACGCGCTAAGTGAAGTTCGTAGTTTTGTAGGCTCGGGTTTAAGTTGTGGAATCTATTTGGTTAATCTATGATTGAATCTATTTAATCTATGATGAATCTATTTGGGTTAATCTACGTTGTGAAAAGTGGTGGAATCTAATGCTGTGGTTAACGAAGCGTGACACCGATGACGAGGGGGACGTGGCATGATTGAAGCATGGTGGATACGCCGCTGGTACTTCCTATATATAAGTGCTTCCGTCATGATACCGAACTTTCGTAGCACGTGCCATGCGGGATTTCGTTGTTTGTGGGTTGTTAACATGAATCTATGAGGATCTAATAGAAACTATTGAATCTATTGGAATCTATGAATCTATTGAATCTAATGGAAACTATTGAATCTATTGGAATCTATGAATCTATTGAATCTATTGGAAGCTATTGAGTCTATTGGAGTCTATGAATCTATTGAATCTATTGAAACCTATGGAATCTATTGGAATCTATGTGAAACTATTGGAGTAGTCTATGTGAATCTATGATGATGAGTGTGTTTTACGACACGTAACATGACACCGAGTACGAGGAGGAAGCGATATGCCCGAAGCGTGGTGGATACGCCACTGGTACTTCCTATATATAAGCGTTTTTGACATGTTGCCAAACTTCGTACAACGTGCCATGCGAAGGTCGTGGGTTGTGGTGTTAAAACTAATGTGAACTATGTGAATCTTGTTGAATCTTGAGTCTTTAATCTATCGTGTGTGAGTCTATACTGTGAGACTTTGTGAACCTAGACTTATACGATCCTCTTGTTGGATCAATAGGATGTCTTCTCGAAAGCTCTCCGACACTCTCAAGAGATCCAGGGAAAAGTCTTAGAAAAAGATGATGTCCTTCATGGCCGACCAGATCGCTCGAGTCGTGCCAAAGATCGTCTCTGAGATCCAAGGATCGAACACTCCGCCCTCTTTTGTTGACTCTAAGACGGAGAAGGAAAAGTCTACCAAGTTCAGCTATAAACATCTTGTCTCTTGCAACCCTAAGTCTTTCACAGGAAGTGATGGGGTGACTGCTATGCTCGAGTGGTTTGATAGCATCGAGGTTACCTTCATCAACAGCGAATGCCCAGAGCAGCTAAAGACTAGGAGTGCAACGGGAATGTTTCAAGGCAGAGCATTGGAATGGTGGACAAATGAGAGAAACATTCGATGGAATGAAGAAGCCTATGCTCTTCCATGGGCTGAGGTGCGAGAATTGATTATGCTTGAATTATGCCCTCCTCATGAACAACTGAAGCTTGAAGAAGAGTTCTGGCACTTGAAGCAGATTGGTGATGATAATCTGGCTTATACTACCCGCTTCAAGCAGCTCAGCTTGATTGTTTCTCACTTGGTTTCTACCCCTAAACGCATGATAACCAAGTACCTCAATGGTCTACCTCCTGCTATGCGTGATTCTATTGAAGCAGCTCAACTCAGAAATATTGAGGAAGTCTACCGTCTTGCAGCTAGTCTCAACAACAACCGCGTTCGTGATAAGCAGTTTGCTAACCCTGCTCCCTCCAAGTCTGCACATAAGGTTACCCAGCAGCCAAGTGGCAGCAAGAACAAGAGGCGAAAGTCACAGGGTTCAGGATGCAATGCTATTGTTCCTGCTGTTAATCCTGCTACTAAGCCTGCTCCTGCTGCTACTGTTCAGAACTCTGCCGCACCTGAAGTCAAGAAGCAGTACTCCGGGACTTCCCCCAAGTGTACCACTTGTAATTTTCATCATCCTGTTGCTTCTGCATGTCGTTTGTGCACCAACTGCAATCGCTATGGTCACGCGACTCCCTATTGTCGTCAAGCTAACCCAGCTCAGCAAGCTCAGCAAGCCCCAGCTCAGGCAGCCCTACCAGCTCTCCCAACACCTCCGCAAAATCCTAAGCCAGTCAACGTTGTTCGTGCATGCTACAAGTGTGGAGATACTACTCATCTTTTTAACCAGTATCCTCAGCTGAACCAGGATCAACAGCTAGCCGCTCGTGGATGAGCGTTCAATCTCAATGCTAACCAGGCTTGTAACGACAATGACGTTATAAATGGTACATTTCTTGTGAATAACCTTTATGCTTCGATTCTATTTGATACTGGTGCCGACAGAAGCTTTATGTCCGTAGAATTTAATTGAATCTTTGTTAAACTGTGCACGCTCTATGTTACCTAAGTCGTTTTTGGTAGAGATTGCCGATGGGAAGTCTATTCTGGTTGATTCTATACTCTGTGGTTGTTCCTTGACTCTTAACGACCACGTGTTTACTATTGATCTAATACCCATGCAACTGGGTAGTTTTGATGTCATTATCGGTATGGATTGGTTGCGTATGAACCATGCCGAGATCGCTTGTCACGAGAAGTTTGTTCGTCTACCTCTACCGTCTGGTGATATCTTGCATGTCTATGGAGACCGACCTTCGAAAGGACTGAGGCTGATGTCATGCACACAAGCGAGCAGGTGCTTACGTAAACAGGACTTTGCTTTCTTGGCCCACGTGGTGGGACAAAAGAGTAAGGGGAAAAACATAAGCGATGTTCCAGTGGTGTGTGATTTCCCCGATGTCTTTCCTGAAGATCTACCTGGTCTTCCACCTCCTAGAACCGTCGATTTTCGTATTGATCTCATACCTGGTGCGACTCCTGTCGCCAAGGCCCCGTATCGTCTTGCACCTTCCGAGATGTAAGATCTATCTAGTCAGCTTCAAGAACTACTCGACAAGGGATTTATTCGTCCAAGTACCTCTTCGTGGGGTGCTTCCGTGCTATTCGTCAAGAAGAAAGATGGTTCGTTCCGTATGTGTATCGACTACCATGAACTTAATAAGCTTACCATTAAGAATCGTTATCCTCTTCCCCGTATCGATGATCTATTCGACCAACTACAAGGCGCGTCCTGTTTCTCGAAGATTAACCTTCATTCTGGCTATCATCAGCTTCGTGTACTCGAGGATGATGTACCCAAAACCGCATTTCGTACTCGTTATGGACACTACGAGTTCGTGGTCATGCCTTTTGGATTGACCAACGCACCCGCTGTGTTCATGGATCTAATGAATCGTGTTTGTAAGCCTTATCTTGATCATTTTGTGATAGTCTTTATTGATGATATTCTCAATTATTCTAAAACTAAAGCTGATCATGCTCGACATTTACGCTTGATGCTTGAACTCTTACGTGGTGAACGTTTGTATGCTAAATTTTCTAAGTGTGAGTTCTGGATTAATGAAGTACAATTTCTTGGTCACCTCGTTAGTAAGCAAGGTATTCATGTTGACCCGTCTAAAATCGAAGCTGTGAAGAATTGGAGCACGCCTAAATCTGCATCTGAAATTCGTTCCTTCTTAGGGTTGGCAGGATATTACCGCCAATTCATTTCGGACTTCTCTAAGATCGTTGTTCCCCTCACTTCGTTGACTCGGAAAGAGAGACCTTTTGTTTGGGGTCCCGAGTAAGAGGAATCTTTTCAAACTCTTAAGACTCTTTTGTGTAATGCTCCTGTTCTAACTCTCCCCGATGGGAATGATGATTTCGTGGTATATTGTGATGCCTCGAACCATGGTTTGGTGTAACACCACGTAAAAACGTGTCCAATTATGTATAGATACGTGTCCTAAACTCTAAACATGTGAAAGAGTTAGTTTGAAGGACCAAAGTTATCGAACAGTGAAACTATGAAACCACAGGGACTAAAAGTGTCAACATGCCAAACTTGTGCCTCTGAATGACCTTCCATGATGAATATATTCTTAAACGAGTGATTGATTGGATATAAGAAGCCGTTTATGAAAATAATCGGAAGATTATTAAATTACAAGGGTTAAACGTGTCAACATGTCGTTTCTGACCTCTGAGTGACCTTTTAACGAAACCGAGGCTTCGAAACATTCAAATATACTCTTAAGAATAAGTGGTATAAATTTCACGTAGTTTCGATATCGTTAAGCACGTTTTCAAGACTTTGGGCCAAAAGTGTCAACTTGATAAAACTTGCTTTCATAGTGATATTTAACGAACCCGAGACTAACAAAGTTAGTATATTCATCCTAGAGCTTCAACATACTGACTACAAGGGCCCCACATGTCAATAATGAGGTTAAAAAGGGTTAAAAACGAGCAGGGACTAAAGTTGCCAGCATGCAAACTTGTTTTGCCAGTTTAACAGGTCCAAGCGGCCCGCGTAAGATACCCTTAAGTCTTACGCGGCCCGCCTCAACATGCCCAGATCAGAAAACTGTTGACAGGTGCGGGTTTTGCCTGTTACACCGCCTTAGCCTAGTTTGTAACGAGCCTATGAGCTATAAGTCGGTTAAATACATTAGATAGGACACCTGGGGTGATCCCAGGGCCTCCAATAACACCTGGAATTGAACAAGAAGCATGGACTTTGCTATATAAAGGAGTTCACTCTTTTGTTCATAAACACATTTGCAACCAATTCACTTGAGGGACTTGTTCTGGAGCTTCCATCAGTAAGAAGAGGATTATCAAGTGTAGAAAAGTTTGCTAGGACCTTAAGTAAGCTTCTAATTTCTTGTTTAGTTGTTTAATTTAGCTTAATTACTCTAAAGTCAAACTTATCGTAAAATTAGTTTGACTTTCGTTTTAATTACATGTGGCTTAACCACTGATCAAATTGAAAGTGGTTATAAGACCACATTAGTGTAGGTGATTAACCCTTAAAAGGGCACCTCCTAATTATATCGTTTGACTGGTCAATTGTCGGGTCAAAGTAGTTTGACAAAAAGTCAAACTGGACAGAAATTACAAAAATGATTCTAATTAATAAAACAGAAGTTCTAAATTATATTTTAACATTCTAATGACTTGGTAATTAATATTAAAACATGTTTTATCAGTCCTAACCCGACAATTAATAGTCTAAGGTCAGTTTATAACCGAAAGTCGCAAAAGCTTGACTTTTGCTTTGACTTTCAGTTCTGACCCGTTCAAGCTTAATTCTTCCATGTTTTAAGCTTCCATTAGAACCACATTACTTAGTAGTATAACCTCCTGGAGTTATATTGCATGGTACCTAGTGGTTTGAATTATATGCACTTGATCGTAATTATGCTTAATAATGCCATAAACGCCCTTTTTACATACAACTGAGATTTTTAACAATGTGATTGGACTAAAACCTTTGCTACTGATATTTAGACATGTCCTAAAAAAATTTGACATCAATTGGAGGTCTAGAATAGGAGTTATGCTCAATAGCGTAATTAAGAAGCTTTTTAGTATTTAAATGGCGTAATTAGTATGAAGCCTATCTAAACCCGATTTTTAACACTAAAATTTGTACCTACTGATGTAAAATAATATTTTGGGATTTTTAAAGATTTTTAATTATTTTTAGGCTGAGCATAACATAGGTTTATAGCTCGATTTCGGTAAATGTCGGTTTTACCCTTTTCATGCATAAAATGAGTTTTACATAACTTTTTAGTGTCAAACCTTTTGCTACTGATTTCATATGATAAATAAAGTATTTCGAACTTTATAAACTGATCAAAAACTCAGATTTCCTCTTTTAACCCGAATACCCCTTTAAACCGACTTTTAAGCGTTTTAAGCACCTAGTTTGAGTTAAAATCATATTTGACATATAAAACTTAGTACCCACTGATGTTTTGAGCTAATTTATATAATTATACAGTAAGTCAAAGTTTCTAAACTCAGAAGTCTATTTTGACCTTTAAAGCCTATGTAAAATTACTAAAATGCCCCTATGGGACATAGTTTGGCTAAATAGTATAATTTTCACATATATAAAGTATCTTACTGTTATAAATTATAAAAATACATATTTTTACTGATTTGATCAGATCTGAAACTCAGTTGCATAATTAAACTCTTTTATGGGCATTAAAATTACCAAAATGCCCTTATGTGACTTATTTTGGTTTAAATTACTTTTTGGGCATATATGTTAACATCCTACTGATGTATTAACATATTTTGAGCATAATAATGATTAAGACCTGTATATAATTTATTTGGATACCCGTTACGCGTTTACGCGTTCGGATCGGTTTATGTGACTAGTTTACATAAAATAGCCGAAACGGGTCAAACCTTATCATTAAATCCTCAAATTCCAGAATGTGTTTAGTTTGCCCATATTATACAAGTATCCAAGCTTGTCGGGTCTAAACCACATTCTATTCCGGTCTCCGCTTAATCTAGCGTTTAGAACCGTAAGGTTTCTTTCTAGCTAGCTGGTCTAAGTCCTTGACTAAATTAAAGACCCCTTAGCATCCTAATAGGGTAATAAACCTTCTATACAGATTAAATAGCTTCCGGTAGAAGGTGCCTTCAAAAAGCTTTAAGATTTTACTGCTAGTATCAGGTAAATACTTTTAACTTATTTTCCCTTATACGGGCTTGGGATATGGTATTATAATAATACCACTTGGTCGGGTATGAAATCATTTAATCAGATTGTGATTAATAAATTTGCATAATCCGTTTTAATATGTCTTGTTTGATAACATAAACATTGGGGGTTAATCTGACCGTGTCCTGGATATCCTCGGCTCATTTCATTTAAAATGGCCACGACCTATGCACGGGGTGTAGGCATACACCTGACAGATGCAAATGCTAAAATATATATATAAACCCACATGTTGGGGATAACTCCTTTGTGGGTTCTATAAGTGGTGAGTCGGTTAATCATGACCGGCTTCCAACCGGCCCCAATTGTAAGACAAACATGTAAATATGTATACAAGATTATATTTAAATAATTGTCCCAAGTTATAAAAGATTTGTGCCATGTGCACTTAAATCAATTTTCATAAATGTTTTCAAAAGAGTCAGTTAATTGTATTTACCAGTGTAAACTGGCGTATTTTCTTAAAGACTGATTTGACAGGTACCTCTCGAAATAGGCTGGAGCTATAGGGTATCAATAGAGGATCTTGCAAATCCATAAGATGCCTGCAGTCTGTTATTTTTGTTTCTTTGTACATTTATGATCCGCCTGTGGATCTTATTACATTCCAATCTGTATATTCATAAACTCGAGCACTCAGACAATATGGTTTGTAATAGTTTATTCACCAAGACTTCCGCTGTGCTATTATATTGTGTGTATTGACTATGATGATATCAACTACGTCACGATACACCCCGCCGGGCCCACCGGTCATATGTGGAAATATCGGGGTGTGACATTTGGGCTGTGTGCTCATGCAGCGGGACAAGGTTATTGCTTATGCCTCTCGTCAACTCAAGGTGTACATGAGAAAAACTATACTACTCACGATCTGGAGCTTGGTGCAGTTGTGTTTGCGTTAAAGATATGGCGACATTACCTGTATGGTACTAAGTGTGTGGTTTTCACTGACCATAGGAGCCTACAACATATCTTTGACCAAAAAGAGCTGAACATGCGACAGAGACGTTGGGTGGAATTGCTTAACGACTACGACTGTGAAATTCGCTATCATCCGGGAAAGGCGAACGTAGTGGCCGATGCCCTTAGTCGTAAAACTCATGTGAATTCTATTCATATCTCTAATGATCTCCATGCGTGTATTCGTGATGCTCAGTATTCGTCAGCAAATGAAGGAAGTCTAGAAGTGGAAATCCAAGGCGCTAAGATTGGTCAACTCGAAACTAAACCGAATGGACTCCAATACTACCTCAATCGCATCTGGGTACCGGATCGTGATAATCACCGTGAGCTCATTATGAATGAGGCTCATAAATCCCGTTACTCTATTCATCCGGGCGCTGATAAGATGTACCATGATTTTCGAGCAACTTATTGGTGGCCTGGCATGAAGAGGGACATTGCTATATATGTTTCTAAATGCCTTACTTGTACGAAACTTAAGGATGAACATCAACGTCCTTCAGGACTCTTAGAACAGCCTGAAATCCCAGTTTGGAAATGGGATAGCATTGCTATGGACTTTATTACCAAGCTACCTCGAACACCTTCTGGTCACGATAGTATCTGGGTGATAATTGATCGTTTGACCAAATCAGCCCACTTTCTTCCTATTCGTGAGGATTATAAAGTGGAGAAACTTGCTCGAATCTATACTGATGAGATTATATGCCGCCATGGCATACCTCTTGACATAATCTCGGACCGTGATGGTCGTTTTACTTCACGTCTTTGGCAAACCTTTCAATCCCCTATGGGTTCTCATTTGAATCTTAGCACGGCTTTTCATCCTCAAACGGATGGACAGACCGAGCGTACTATTCAGACCCTAGAGGATATGCTCCGTTCTTGTGTCATCGAATTTGGTGGTAACTGGGATGTACATTTACCATTGATTGAGTTCTCATACAACAACAGCTGTCATTCCAGTATTCAGATGGCTCCTTTCGAAGCTTTATATGGCCGCAAGTGCCGATCTCCTCTCAGCTGGCATGAGATTGGTGACAAGCAGTTTACTGGCCCTGAAATCATTCAAGAGACAACGGATAAGATTCTTCAAGTCCGTGATAACTTGATCAAGGCTAGGAGCAGACAAAAGAGCTATGCTGATAATAGGCGCAAGCCTCTGGAATTTGATGTTGGTGACTGAGTTCTTCTCAAGGTATCTCCCTGGAAGGGAGTAGTTCATTTTGGTAAGAAGAGAAAGCTCGCTCCTCGCTATGTGGGTCCATTCGCAATACTCGAAAGGATTGGCAAGTTAACGTACAGACTCGACCTGCCACAGGAACTAAACAACGTGCATCCAGTGTTCCACGTATCTAACCTACCTAAATGCCTAGCTGACGAGGAACTACAGGTTCCCCTGGAAGACTTGCAAATAAATGATGTTGTACACTTTGTGGAGAAACCGGTTGAAATCATGGATCAGGGCGTCAAGCGACTGAGGCGCAGCAAAATTTCCATAGTCAAGGTTCGATGGGAAGGAAAGTGTGGCACCGAATTCACTTGGGAACTGAAAAGTGAGATGCAGGCCAAGTATCCGCAACTCTTCGAGCAGTCTTCTACCTAGATTTCAGGGACGAAATCACCTAAAGGAGGGGAGACTGTAACGCCTGCGTCCCTAGACTTTTATCTAATTGACAATTTTATCCCCTATACTATGTGATATTTAATACTTTTAACACTTGGTAAACTTATGTTATGATTCTTGAAACTTAATACTTGAGACTATGATTCTATGAGACTATGATTCTATGAGACTATGATTCTATGATGCTATGAAACTATGATTCTATGATGCTATGAGGCTATGATTCTATGATACTAGGATTCTATGAGACTTGATACTTTGGTGCTTGACTCTTGAGGCTCGTGAAACTTGAGACTTGGTTAAACGAGGGACTGGAGTTTTGTCACTGGCGGAAACTATGGAAACTATGGAAACTTGTTTTAAATAATGTAATCTAATCACATGATACTATTACCCAATAAATACGCAACGCAACGCTTGATCTAACACGCGAAACGAATCAAAGACAGGAACGCAGAAAGGATGGGTTGGCCGAGTGGCAATCCGATCGGATGACCATCCGATCCGTGCACACCGCCTCTCTTCCCCTCTCTCACGCTATAAATAGGCCTGTCACATCAACTCTCACTGATGTGACAGCCTCACTCGACCCAGACGCACGCTCTCCTCTTTTCTTCTATTTCTTGGCGATTTCGGTACGTTTTACACTAGATTCTTGTACATCCTTGATCTACACGCTATTCTCTACATGATTCTCCTATCAAATCTCACTTTTCACCATGAAATCTCTAAGATTTGAGCTCTTGAGTGTGACATCATCATGGTGGTTTGTACAAACTGTTGAGTGATGTCATTCTGTTCAAGATCTAGCTCAGATCTAAGGAATTTCATAAGTTTTTACACTAAATCTTTACTAAATCTATATTTTACATCTAAAACTTATGTTTATCTTCATCTTTTCTTAAGACTTCTTTTTACCAAAAACGGTGAGATCCGGATGTAAACGAGCTGCAGACTTAAAGATTAGTCTGGAGTTGGTTTGGAGAAGGATTGTTGCCGGAAAAGATGACCGGAGTATGAATTTTGACTTGAACACCGTCACGAACGGACGACTGAACGGACTGGGGTGACCACCCCATCGGATCGGCTGTGCACTGAGGGGTTCACCGTTGTCTTAATGCGTACCACGTCGTCACTATTTAATCAGAAACTTAGAAACTTTAAAAGTTAGGAACGGGACAAGGACAACCCGATCGAGTGGGAATCCGATTGGATAGCCATCCGATCGAACTGCCATCCGATCGAGTGACACCTGCCCCATAAACCCTAACACTTGGATACTTGAAACTTTGATCGTCGAATGGCAATCCGATCGGATAGCCATCCGATCGAACTGCCATCCGATCAAGCGTTATTACCTTAAACATTCTTGGAACTTGAATCTTTGATCGTCGAATGGCAATCCGATCGAACTACCATCCGATTAAAGTGACAACGAGCTTTAGAATCTTCCAACACTTGGATCGAATGGCAATCCGATCGGATAGCCATCCGATCGAGTGGCCATCCGCCACACACTCACACTGGTCATCCCAATCGGATGGCAATCCGATCGGATAACCATCCGATCGAACCGCCATCCGATCAAGGTGACTGATCTGACACTTGGTTGAATCTCGTTATTCTTCCCGACTCTTATCTGTTGTAATCTAATCAGGCTAATTCTAAAGAGCTCCCTTTGATCCAATAACAGTAGATCTGTTAAGCAATCACTGTGAGTATACTCGATCCCTTTTTGTTTTAAACTTTGGGATGTGACATGTATTCTATTAAACTATGATACTTGAAACTTTTGGAATCTAAACTCTATCCTATGTTATGTGAAACTTGTGATTCTTGTATTCTATTTGTGCTATGTGGACGTTTAATCCAGGGGTGTGTAGTTTCGCCTTAACAATAGTAGCGCTATAGGAGATGCACCTCCACATTATTCTCGGGGGTATTGTTAGGAGGATTCTAGTTTTCCTTGAGACTTGGGAAAACAACAAAGCATCGGGATACTTGGGTTATCACTTGTTGGACTACAAACACTAGCATGGCTGAAACTATTTTGTTAACATTACATATGGATATGAGTTGTTTTAATCTATTATTCTATTACTCGAACTTGTATACTCGCCGGTACATTTTAGTACTGACTTTATTTTAATACATGTTGTAGGCTGATAGGATGCTGAATCAAGGAAACCAAGCTAGGGCTGATGCTTAGAAACCCACCTAGTTTAAATCTAGACTTTGAACAATGATTAATGGTTGTATTTTGGATCTTTTGTTGGTGATGTTGTTTTAGACAAACCTGTGCATGAAACTTATTTAATCTATATTGAAATTACTAGTGTTATGGAATCTCGTGAGCAATCTGAACGCTTAGTGCTCGCACCCGATGTTTCCGCCATCGGTTGGGGTGTGACATACAGTCTCGCTAGTATCAGTTTATACAATATACACAGCTGTTAGTTTATACACATGTGTACTGTCTCTCTAACTATCAGTTTATACAAGATACACATCTGTTAGTTTATACACATGTGTACAGTCTTTTATACATCTGTGTATTATATTCAGAAATGGTTACATATGTGTATATTAACAACATATATTATATTAGGCATGCACACGAGTAGATTCATATAAAAATTATGAAATTAATGAAAATGAAACATATCACATGTATGCAAAAATAAATAATTTCATCACATATTCAAAAAAAAATTTAATGCCCAAAAATAATTATAATTTCAATCTCATAGAATTTTTTTAATGTTTATTGAAAATTATAAAAAGTTAAAAACAATGTATTATGATATCTATATATTCGGATAATAAAACAAAAACAATATTCAAGTTAAAATTAAAACAAAATCTATGAATAAAGAAATAATGGAGAAATAATTAGAAATGAGAGAGAGAGAGAGTAAGAGAGTTAAGAGATGAGAAAATTAAGGGATTTTAATTATATATACTTGGGAAATGTCAGTCTTATCGTTTTAATTTAAAAAATGATCAAGAGCCAAGATTATTTCACTCAGTTCACTCTGAAAAAGTTGTTCATTCTTGATCCTAATCATATATATATATACATATATATATATATGGTAAGGTTCATGCGAGAACCACCTTTATTGCGAGAACCGCGAGAACCAATGTGAACACAACCTAAAATAGCTAAAAAAACCTAACCCCCACCCCCCCCCCCCCAAAAAAAAAAAACCTAACCCCCCCCCCCAAAAAAAAAAACCTAAACCCCCCTCCCCCACCCCCCAAAAACCTAAACCCCCCCCCCCCCCCAAAGCTAAAATGCTAAAAACTAAACCCCCAAAAAACCTAAAAAAATCTAAAAAAAAAACTAATTTTTTTTTAAATATTTTTTATGTTAAAATCGCTACTTATAGTAGCCAAAAAAAAATTTTTTTTTTTTTAAATTAAAATAAAATTTGTTTTTTTTTTTTGCTACTAAAAGTAGCGATTTTTTTATAAAAAATATTAAAAAAATAAAAAAAAAATTGTGTGTTTTTTAGCTATTTTTAGACATTTTTTGTTGTGTTCACATTGGTTCTCGCGGTTCTCGCAATAAAGGGTGGTTCCTAACGGATCTTTGTCCTATATATATATATATATATATCCGGGAAGGTTCATTGGAGAACACTAAAAAATTGGGGAAAAGCGGGGAACCAACTCAAACGAACTCCGATTGGACTCATTCCAGCGGTGTTGGAACCGGCTTGTCGAACCCTAACTAAGATCTCTTAACCCTAAACCCTAAATCCTAACTCCTAAACTCTAAACCCTAAAACTAAAAAATAAGGCTAAAACCTAAGCTAAACCGTAAAATCTAAACTATAAACCCTAAAAGCTAAACCCTAAAGGCTAAACTTAAACCTAAACCCTAAACCTAAACCTAAACCCTAAACCTAAACCCTAAACCTTAAAGCTAAACCCTAAAGCTAAACCATACGGCTAAACCCTAAAGCTAAACCCTAATATATTTAGGGTTTAGGGGTTATGATTTAGGGTTTAGGGTTAAGAGATCTTAGTTAGGGTTCGACGAGCCGGTTCCAACGCCGCTGGAATGAGTCCAATCGGAGTTCGTTTGAGTCGGTTCCCCACCGTTCCCCACTTTTTTAGTGTTCCCCAATGAACCTCACACTATATCTATCTATACTTTCTATAAAAGGAGAAATCCAAGTGACATAAGAAAAGTTGATGTGTCAGCTAGAGAGCATGTCCAACAATGCTTTTATTATGTCATCAACGATGAGGTGGCAGCCATAGAAAAGCTTTGGTGACATCATAATTCAAAGATCTGCCCCACTTATGGCATCAAACCACTGCCCCACTATCAATTATGAGACCACTGATCAGTGGTCTCAAACCACTGATGTTCATTCAAGAGTCTCAAACCACTGATGTTTCATTAAAATAGGAGGGTAATTTGAAATTTGAAATTTGAAATTTAAAAACGTATAGGGATATGTAATTTGCATTTAATGTCATCAGAGCTTCAATTCTTCTCTCTCTCTCAAATATCAATTCAAACCCAAATCATAATTTCAAAAACCCATTCCAATCTCTCTCTCTACTCTCTCTCTTCGATGAAGAATACGAAGCATCCGAAGCTGCCATATGATGAATCGAAGATTACGAATCTTCACGCTGTTCTTGCACTTGTTTTTGAATCGAAGCCTCGTCCTGGCGTTCGTGGCAGTTTGAAGAAGTGAAGTTTGTGTTTATGGTAAATAGTTGTGATTGCTTCATTGTTTAAGCTTCTCATCCGTTGCTGGATTTACGGTTTAGTTCCTTAATTTTGTACTAATGATGATGAATTATGTGTAAATTTCAGGTTTATGGTGGTCGGGATCACTTCTGTAATTAACTCCAACAAGATCGAAGACCATCGTTCTCATTCTCCACTACAAAGGTGAGAGAGAAACCCTGCGTTATGTGTTAGGTTTATAACAAATCCCCAAATTAGGGTTCCAAGTTTCTCAGCAAATCTATTCAATTACCTTCATATCTCTCTTCTAATCATTTAATTTTATCTTTGCAGAACAAGGCACGTTAAAGAAGAAACGAAACAACCAGAATCAGACATGTCAAACTTCTGATTGACAAAAATGTTCGAATTTCTTTGCACAAAAGGTATGTAACTCATCCTCAATCATTCAATCGATAACCTATTTCTATTTCTTTCTGGCTTTCATACGATCTTAGGGTTTGTAATTTGTGTTAGGATTCTGTTTTGTATAACTTCGTTTGGATCTTACATCTTATGAGTTACGAGAGATCGTTTGGTTTAATTTGGTTTAATTTGTGTTTGATTTCTAAACGTCCAAACACAAATTCAAAAAAATACGTGGAGAAATTGCGGGTGGTAATCAACAATCCGGTAGCCTAAAAGTCGACGAGTCTCACTTATCATTGAAAAAAACTGGATGAATTTAATGATTATCTGCAAGAACTTCAGAAAGAGAAGGTACAATTTGACCTAAATCTTTTAGCAGCCAGTTAGTTAAAGCATAATTTACATCTGATTGGATGAATTTTTTTGGTGAAAGCATAATGGCATGCCTTATAGCGTGAGCAGGTTTTTAAACTGTCATAGTCAGTGTAGAACATTTGAGATGATAACATATCTGTATTAACGAAATGTGGTTATCTGATATCATGTGTGTAATATGTTTGTGTGAAAGTTGAATGTAGTAGTGAAATCTGTGTAATAATCATGGGAAGGCAGTTACTGATAGCTAACTGAGAATGCCGAATTTTGATAGTGGAGTTGAGGCATTAGGGGAATTGATTATAGCACTAGGGCAGTGATTATAGAACTAGGGCAGTTACTGATAGCTAACTAATTAGCATCATCGTCGTCGTCATCCATAGGTAATACTTCCTCCAAACTTTTATCTCAACTTACACAGATTTTACTTCAAGCAATCAGATCTACAACCATCATAGGTTTACAAGACTTCGAATTTATTATATTTTTAGTCTTTGTTTATCCGATTTGCTATGTAATATAATGAATTTGAACTTTAATTGGAAGATTTATCGTTGCTGAGCGTGCTAATTTACTCGATCGATAACTATTATCGTTGTTCGTTGTTATATGTCAATGTTTAGTCTTTATGCATATTTGAAGTCAAAAATCACGGTTTCTCTAGCGACTTTTGAAGTATATTTTGAAGATTTTTGAGAATGGAGGATGATAACAGTAGCGGCAGTGATACGGTGGTTGAGTTCACGTTTATGGCAGTGGAAATCGATATCGATTACGAGTTTGAAGCGGCGAGGTTTTTTGATTTTACGATAACGGAGACAGTCGATGAAACTTGTGAAGCGGAGATGTGGTTTGAGTCGGTTGGAAGCTATCGGCCTTCACGTAAGTTGTTAATTTCTCAAAATTAGGAATGCTGGGAATATATGTATTACACTTCTCTAAGTTAACTGATTTAGTTGGCTTCATTCACTTTCTGGCCTAACAGGTCATTAAGTTTGCACGATATAGAGCCCAAATGATCCACTGTATTGACTATAGCTTTAATGGCATAATCTTTTATCGTATCAACCAATCTGCAGAGACAGAGGGTGGAATTACTATCTTTTTATTCAGATAACCACTGCTTCTATAAACCAAGTTACTCACAACTGTTTTTGGTCATCGTTGGTGTAGGATAACTCAAAATATTCAGCAGCCACATACAGTTGTTTTCTCAGATTCTTCAAAATATTCAGCAGCCGCATACAGTGGTTTTCTCAGCCGCATACAGTTGTATTGAGGTCCTTAGAATTTACTTTATATTCGGACAAATACTGATTTGAGTTGAGATATCATTGCTTTTTACTTATGGATTTTGCAGAGAACATGGAGCTTCAATCGCTTCTCCGAAGAAAGATTTGCTTCTATAATGACGAAAATGATGAAAATCACCACTCGATTATATCACTGTTCAATGGCTTCCCAAATACGGTGGATGGGTGTGCTTCAGGTATCTCATAAACTCACAGTTAAATTGTTTATGGTTTGAATGTGCCCTCAAGCACATAAATATTACAAGACTGTTAAAAGTTTGAATGTGTAATTGAGGACTTTAAGGGATTCTTTTAGTATGTCTTTGTTGAGTTTTACTACCTCACTGCTCCTGCCACTGCTAAATTACACCTTTTCATTCATGATATGCAGAGGATTGCAATTGGATACCTGTTGGCATCAATAACTGAGATATGGTGTGTTAACAATAATGAAGTCAATTCAGCCATAGCATTTGGAAAGAAATACTACATTCAATGGCAAGTCTAAATTCTAGATTTAATCCTTTTATAAAAAATAACTAAATTATATGTATAATAATAATTATAATTAATATAAATTAATTAATAAAACACTAAACGAGTCAAGCCCGAGCCGAGCTCGAGCTTGAAAAATTACCTTCAAGTCAAGCTCGAGCTTTAGAAATAAAGCTCGAATTGAGCCGAGCTCGAGCTCAAGCTTTCATATGTTAAACGAGCCAAGCTTGAGCTTTCATATGTTAAACGAGCTGAGCTCGAGCTTTCATAAGCGAGCTGAGCGCGAGTTGAGTTCAAGTTGAAAAACTACTCACGAGCAGAGTTCAGGCTTTATAAATAGTTTTCTAAATGAGCCGATCTTGAGTTCTCTTAAGTTGAAGGAGTCGGGCTTGAGCTTGGCTTCTTTACACCTTTATTGGCTATTTATAGAAAAAGATTTTTGGCAGCTTCCAACTCATTTTGCATATATTTTTGCAAAACCCGTTGAGATAAAAGACAACCCAAATCAACCCATTGGCAAGCATTGACCGTTTTTTGTCTCACTTTAGGTTGCGGATATGCTCTTCGGGAATGGTTCAAGCTAAAGCCATTTAAGTTGGAATCCCAAATTTCAGAGGTAAATGGCCTGTCACAAATATGATATCAATTGAAACTGAGATTGTGTCGGTGCGTATAGTTAGACGAACTATTAGAGGTAGCAATTTCCACACAACTGAAATGCGAAATTTCATGCAGTTGTATTATTATTATTATTTTTTTTTTTTGAAAAAAAAAGTACTTACATGAGCTCCTGTAAGGTCCCAGCTAAGAACACCATAGGTTAGGAAAGGTGATACATCAGGAGGGGAAAGTGATCCTAATGACCATAGTTGTTGGATGAGACCAGAAGACATCGACTACGAACGACCTGTGACCGAATGCTCAAGACATCGACTACATCCAATGCGTTCATGAGAAAGAGAATTCTGATAAGTTGAAGCAATCTCTTCTTCTAGACTACAGAAATGACCCGAATCTGTAATAAAAAGTCGGGACTGCTACGCAAAAACCCGGTATTTTACCTCTATTTGACATTTTTTCTTCATACTGTGTTTAATGCAGGTTTGAGCATGCAAGACCTTTAAGCGGTATCTTTCAAAGATTCGAAGACCTTTAAGTTATTGTTATGTGGTTAGTTAATGATTGTTTTGTTTGCTATAAGGGATATTGTAGTGTTTAATTTTAAATTTTTGATTATACTTGGTTGATGTTGATGTTAATTTGGATGGATGGATGTTAATCTTAATTTTTTTATTATACTTTCATATATAAGTGAAACCTCTGTTTGGTTACAAACAGAGTCTTGAAGAGATTATCAATGCCACCAGCTTTGGATGTTTGTTTTTAAACAGAGGTTACAAACAGAGGTTAGGAAACAGAGCTTTGGTTTTTAAAACAGAGGTTACAAACAGAGCTTTGGTTTTTAAAACAGAGGTTACAAACAGAACTTTGGTTTTTAAAACAGAGGTTAGGATTTCAAACAGTGGTATGAGAAACATATGTTTGAAACCTCTGTTTGGTTACAAACAGAGTCTTGAGAAAGTGATTTGGCGAAACAGAGATTACCCTTTACCAACGGTGGTTGACTTTAGTCAAACAGAGTTTTAGATACCTCAAACAAATGATACACTCTTTTGAAACCTAAAATCTGTTTATTAATCAGAGGTTTGGTTTTTAAAACAGAGGTTACAAACAGAGGTTAGGATTTCAAACATTGGTATGAGAAACATATGTTTGAAACCTCTGTTTGGTTACAAACAGAGTCTTGAGATACAGTGATTTGGCGAAACAGAGATTACCCTTTACCAACAGTGGTTGACTTTAGACAAACAGAGTTTTACATACCTCAAACAAATGATACACTCTTTTGAAACCTAAAATCTGTTTATTAATCAGAGGTTTGGTTTTTGAAAACAAAGGTTAAATGTCTGTTCACTTTTGGTCAATCAGATGTTTGTTTTTCCTTTTGTAATCTCTGTTTTTGAAACAAAGGTTATGATTTCAAACAGTGGTATGAGAAACATATGTTTGAAACCTTTGTTTGGTTACAAACAAAGTCTTGAGAAACAGTGATTTGGCGAAACAGAGATTACCATTTACAAACAGTGGTTGACTTTAGTCAAACAGAGTTTTAGATACCTCAAACAAATGATACACTCTTTTGAAACCTAAAATCTGTTTATGAGTCAGAGGTTTCGTTTTTGAAGTCAAAGGTTAAATGTTTGTTCACTTTTGGTGTAACAGTCCTCAAGAAAACCGACACCTTAATAATTTTTCCCGACACCCTAAAATATTTTAAAATAACTCTATATGTCTTTAAATACAACTCGTATGTGAAAACCGAGCCCGAAATACAATATAGTATTAAAAATAAATAAAAAACAAGAAATATTAAGTTGAGGCGGGCCGCGTAGACCCATCCCAACCCTTACGCGGGCGGTATAAAGGTTAAAAACCTGATTTCTTTGATTCTTAAGTTCAAGCGGGCCGCGTAAGACTCCCGTTAGTTAACGCGGGCCGCGTGAGATCTAAAATGTGGCGCAGCCCGGTGATGACACGTGTCATCATCGTGTCAAGCCTAGTCACTGATCCGGGCGAGCTACGCATTGACCGGAGGTCAACGCGGGCCGCGTAGGCCCTGTGCTTGTGTTACGCGGGCCGGTGAAGACTAGAATCAGGCACTATATAAGAAGGGCATCGGCTTTCAGTTCCGATCGCTCACAAACGTTTCTCAATCTCAATTTCTGAATTATAGGCTTTATAAGCGGGTATTATACCCCCCTAATTAGCGAAGTTCTGCTCTGTTGTAAGTATTATAACCCCTGGATACGTATTAGAGATGCTGCCCGATTGATCTAGGGTTCCGTAACGGCTGTCGTGGTTCTGCCCGACGTAGTTGTTGGAATGCCGTCTCGGGGAGGGTATTACTAATGTTTAAATGGGTTATTATACTAACATGTGTGCATTTGTGTAAATTATAGATTGTCACCAAGAAACCCTTACGAAAAACCTAAGACAGCAATGTGAGTTTATCCTCTTTTTGTTAACATTTTTTACAAAACCTTAAATATTTTACAATGCAATTTAGCAGTGATTGAGTCTTTGTAATTCTTCAATTACTGCCGGTATGTTGGGGTTTTGTATACAAAATTTACTACACTGTGAGTAGTAAGTCGGGACGACAATATGTTACCATTGGACAATGAGTTAGCCAATGTGTAATATGACCCACAAGTCAGGATTGACAGTACTAATGGAGTAATTGTGTAGATATAAACATTGTAATTGCTCTCAATACTGTTTAAATTAAATTAATGTTTCTTGATTAAACTGGGATTCACTCACCAGTATTTCCCACTGACAAATGTTTTTAAAACGCGTTTCAGGTAACACAATGTGAAAGCCAATTAGAAGCCAGCTGGACAGCACTAAAGGCTTGGAAAAGTGGCTATAAAAGTTACCTAAATAAAGAAGGCGTTTTAATTCAAATAAAATGGGATTTATCCCTATAAATTAGTTTGTAATAAAAAACTTGGGTTTTAACCCATTTGTTTAATGTTATGAAATTGTGGTATTTTACTCTGATAAATATTTCCTAACTACGGTCCTGATGAAAAATTCCGCTGCCAAATTAAACAATACGAGATACCACCGAAACTGGCTCGCGGCCGCCCGTTCCCGGGACAGATAAGGGATCGGGGGTTGCGACAGAAGGTGGTATCAGAGCCTAGCCACTGGTCTAAGCCAAAGAAGTGTTCTGCTGACACTTAAATTTTAAATTCTATGTTAGGAAATAAATTACAGGAATACGTACGTAACTGTATTTAATTGTTATGTGTTATTTGACTATCTGTTAGTTTACAGTATGAGCGACCAAGGACCATCTGACGCGTACCGTCAATTGTCTGGTTCGCCTAGAAGCGAAGGCACCTCCTCTTCTCAGCCTGCCCTCTCAGGGTACTCTGCTGATACGGAAGAAGGAATCTTTGTGTTTAAGGCTCAGTCAGAAGAGCCATTTCCTCAGAAAAAGAGGGGATGGTTCAGTAGAGGGGCACACGAGCGTAGGAAGCGTATGAAAAAAGTTACAAGATCAGAGGGTACTAGCCGCAGCCAAGAGAGAGACAGATGCCTATGCCCAGGATATGATAAATAGGGGCATAGCCAATATTCACATCCTAGCCACTACTGCAGCTGACCCAAATTTGGAGCAAATAATAGCACCCCAACCCCAACCACCAATCCCTGATCAACCCATGGAGATAGAAAACCCTGAAAACCAAGTAGAGATGCATGACTTCAATCCAGAAGAAATCCCTAGGGTACCAGTACCAAACCCCTTAGACCTAAATTACGATCCCTGGTGGGATGACGTTAGGGATTATGTGCAACGTTACCCGATACATGAAGACACACCCATGCAAAACATCGGAGCCTATCTAGGTTTGGACCCTTTAGATCCCTATTTCCATGATGAATATATTAGGGAGATCTTAGAAGATCCTTACCAATTCCAGGCACCTACACCCCCATATCAGGAACCCGCACCCCAGATTCCGAACCCAGTCCTAGAACCTGCACCCCCAAGGAGTGCAGAAAATGTACAAGAACCTAGGACTTTTGGGGAGGAAATTTTAGAGAGCAGTGAGAGAATGAGACAGGTGGGAGAGCGTCTCGTATGGAAATACGATGAGCGCAATATGGATTTTTGGATGAATCCATATCCTTGAATATGATGGTAGGAGACGGTAATAGTAATAATAATAATAAAATAATAAAATATGTGTGTACGGATGCCTACTATTATTTATTTCTGTTGGTATTGTAATTTTATTTCAGTACTAGTGTGTAATAGATATATAGTAGATGAATAAGAGTAAAGTCGCAATGATCGGCGCTTTTGGCTAAAATGCGTGTCATGTGATTGACTATATTAGCTATTATTTTGTGATATGAATACGGGGTAAATGTTTAAAATTCAGATGGCCGACGAAGGAAATCAAGGAAATCTGAATAACGATAACCAGAGTAACATTAACGTGGTTAATGAGAATCCGAGCATCAATAACAATTGAAACCAAATGGATAATAGTGTCGTTCAACACATAGTGGCACAAGGAATCATAGATGCAATGCCATTTATTCTTCAAACGGTTCATGAAGCGAATAATAAAAGTAAGCATAGCAGTAAGCGACCAATTGAACCAGAACACAGCGTGAACAATGGCCCTGTACTTCAAGCGCCCATTCCCAAAAGAAGAAGAACTGTGTCTTACGGTTGTTCTTACAAAGAATTCTGGTCCTGCAAACCAATAGAATTCTCGGGCAATGAAGAACCTATTGCAGCTCTACGCTGGATAGAAAAGACTGAGGCTGTTCTGAAAATAAGTAAATGTGCGGAAGAGGACAAGATAATGTTTGCTTCCAATTTATTTAAAAATTCAGCCTTAGAATGGTGGAACACTATCCTTCAGTCAAGAGGAAGTGATAAGGTTTATAATATGGAATGAGAGGAATTTAGGAATATGGTAGAAAGGAAATTCTACCCTCCTAATGAAAAGGAACAAATAGCAAACAAATTCCTAAACCTTAGGATGAATGGAGTGGATAGTAAGGGGTATACCAAGATATTCTTTGAATATGCTAGAATAGTACCAACCCTTGCATCACCTGAACCGGTATTAATCTCCCGTTACATCTGGGGATTAATTGGAGAGATTAGACATGTAGTCAAGGCAGCTAGACCTCAAACTATAGAAGAAGCTGTAGAACTAGCAAATACCTTGACAGATGAATTAATCCGTACTAGAGAAGAAGAACAGAGGAAAAACCTAGCCCAAAGACTTACCCAAGAATTCCGTTCTGGGAATTACAACCGTAGGAATATGGGTTCTACCTCTGCACCTTATTGCAAGCATTGCAAAAGAAAGCATTCTGGAAAATGCTCCATCTATTGCAATTTCTGCAAAATATCAGTACACAAGGAAGAAAATTGCAGGAAGAAATCCAGTAATGGATTATGCTACAACTGTGGAGAAAAAGGTCATATTAGGCCAAACTGTCTAAAACTAGCCCCAGCTGCAAACAACAAGAACACTAAAAATGCTAGAGCATTTGTTCTGACTGCAGATGAAGCTAAGATGATTCCAGACGTGATAGCTGGTACGTTTTCAGTTAATGATGTTTTTGCTAAAGTATTATTTGACTCTGGTGCAAACCAAAGTTTTATTAATACTTCGTTTTGCAAACTTCTAAATCAGTCATTAACTAAACTACCACAAGAATGTCTCGTAGAGACAGCTAATGGAGAAACTGTTAGGATTTCTAAAATCTTGCAGGGAGCAAGAATAGAAATTTTAAAACAGAAATTTATTGCAAACCTTTATCCCATGAATCTGGCAGGATTTGATGTTGTATTAGGAATGGATTGGTTAATAGCCAATAAAGCCAGTATTTTATGTGATCAAAAGTCAATCCAAGTAAATTCACCAAAAGGTAAAAAGATCACAATTAAAGGAGATAAACCATCTCGATCCACAAAATTTATCTCTGTGATGAAAACTGCAAGCTATATAAGAAAAGGGTCTATAGTGTATTTGATTTCTATAATCACTAACACTAAAGGAAAATAACTAAAAGACATTCCAGTAGTGTCTCAGTTTTCAGATGTATTTCCAGAAGAATTGCCAGGACTACCACCGGATAGAGAAGTTGAATTCAGAATCCATCTACTGCCAGGAACAGCACCAATTGCCAAAGCACCTTACCGTTTGGCACCCGCCGAAATGTAGGAACTGAAGAAACAATTAGATGAATTGCTGGAAAAGGGATTTATACAACCAAGTTCGTCGCCATGGGGAGCGCCAATTTTATTCGTTAAAAAGAAGGACGGATCAATGCGTATGTGCATTGATTACCGAGAATTGAACAAAGTCACGATTAAGAATCGGTACCCATTACCGAGAATCGATGATCTGTTCGACCAACTGCAAGGAGCTCGATTTTTTCTCAAAAATCGATTTATGGTCAGGATATCATCAATTAAAGGTACAGGAAGAGGACATTCCTAAGACCGCATTTAGAACAAGGTATGGCCATTATGAATTTACTGTCATGCCATTTAGTTTAACCAATGCCCTAGTAGCATTCATGGACATGATGAATCGAATATGTAAGCCATATTTGGATAAATTCATAATTGTTTTTATAGATGATATTCTAATTTACTCTAAGAATAAGGAAGATCATGCAAAGCATTTGCACGCACTTTTAAGTCTATTAAGAAAGGAAAAGCTTTACGCTAAGTTTTCAAAGTGCGAGTTTTGGTTAGAACATGTACAATTTCTTGGACATTTAGTGAATCATGAAGGAATTCATGTGGATCCAACAAAGATCGAGGCGATTACCAAATGGAAAACCCCTGAATCACCAACCGAGGTTAGAAGTTTCTTAGGATTGGCCGGATATTATAGAAGATTTATTCAAGATTTTTCTAGAATAGCCATTCATTTAACTAAGTTAACCTGTAAATCCATTAAGTTTGAAAGGGGACCAAAACAAGAAGAAGCTTTTAGAATTCTTAAGCAAAGATTAACCCATACACCCATACTAGCGTTACCAGAAGGAACTGAAGACTTTGTAGTCTATTGTGACGCTTCTAAGTTAGGTTATGGATGTGTGTTGATGCAACGCCAAAAGGTTATAGCTTATGCATCTAGACAACTTAAGAATCATGAAGAAAATTATTCAACCCATGACTTGGAATTAGGAGCTATATTTTTTGCTCTTAAGATTTGGAGACATTACCTTTATGGTAGTAAGTTTACCATATTCACAGATCATAAGAGTTTAAGGTATGTTTTCGAGCAGAAAGAGTTGAATATGAGACAAAGACGCTGGATGGAGATGCTTAGTGATTATGATTGTGATATCTAGTATCATGAAGGAAAAGCAAATGTAGTGGCAGATGCTTTAAGCCAAAAATATCATGAAAAGCCAAAAAGGGTACGTTCTCTTAAATTGAATCTGCAAGTAGATTTAAATGATCAGATAAGAGAAGCACAAGAATCAGTAATCAAGGAAGATGCTGAAAAACTAAAAGGTATGATTAAGGAATTAGAACAAGGGACAGATGGAATTTGGAGATTCCATAAAAAGAGAATGTGGATACCTAAATTAGGAAACTTACGTCATCATATATTAGAAGAAGCCCATAAGTCTAAGTATACGATGCATCCAGGAAATGATAAAATGTACCAGGATTTAAGGAAAAATTTCTGGTGGATAGGAATGAAAAAGGACATAGCAGCCTATATTTCTAAATGTTTAACTTGTTCACAAGTTAAATCTGAACATCAGAAACCCTCAGGTTTGTTACAACAGTTAGAAATTCCAGTGTGGAAATGGGAATTAATAACAATGGATTTTGTTACTAAATTACCCAAAACAAAGAAAGGTAATGATATAATCTGGGTGATTGTAGATAGACTAACCAAGTCAGCCCATTTCCTACCAATGAAAGAACCTTTCAGTATGGAACAGCTAGCCAAATTGTATGTAAATGAAATTGTTTCATTACATGGAATTCCTTTATCAATTGTTTCTGATAGGGATAGCCGATTTACCTCTCATTTTTGGTCAAGTTTCCAAAAGGCAATGGGAACCAAGTTAAATCTGAGCACAACTTATCATCCTCAAACGGATGGACAAAGCGAAAGAACAATTCAGACAATGGAGGACATGCTTAGAGCTTGTGTAATTGATTTAGGAGGTAATTGGGACGATCACTTACCTTTAATAGAATTTTCTTATAATAATAGTTATCACACAAGTATCAATGCTGCACCATTCGAAGCACTTTATGGACGAAAGTGTCGAACCCCAGTCTGTTGGGCAGGAATTGGGGAAAAGCAACTATCTGGACCTGAGATAGTACAAGAAACAACCGACAAGATTATTCAAGTCAAGGAACGACTGAAAGCAGCACGAGATCGACCGAAGAGCTATGCCGATAACCGACGCAAGCCATTGGAATTTTAAGTAGGAGATAAGGTATTGTTAAAGGTCTCTCCTTGGAAAGGAGTAGTAAGATTCATCAAACGGGGAAAGCTAAGTCCCAGGTATATTGGACCTTTTGAGATTATTAGAAGAATATAACTTGTAGCTTATCAGCTACAACTGCCAGAGGAAATGGCAGGAATACATGATGTATTTCATGTATCTAACCTCAAGAAATGCTTAGCTGATGAATCGCTAATGGTACCTCTTAAGGATATAGAGGTAAATGAACAACTCAAGTTTGTAGAAAGACCTCTACAAATTGAAGACAGGAAAGTCAAGAATCTCAAACATAAGAGATTAGTTCTGGTCAAAGTGAAATGGGACTCCAAAAGAGGACCTGAGTACACATGGGAGCTCGAGTCAGAAATGCAAAGGAAATATCCACACTTATTCCAGTAGATCTAGAGGACGAGCTCTAAAACATGGTGGGGAGGATGTAACAGTCCTCAAGAAAACGACACCTTTATAATTTTTCCCGACACCCTAAAATATTTTAAAATAACTCTATATGTCTTTAAATACAACCCGTATGTGAAAACCGAGCCCGAAATACAATATAGTATTAAAAATAAATAAAAAAACAAGAAATATTAAGTTGAGGCGGGCCGCGTAGACCCACCCCAACCCTTACGCGGACGGTATAAAGGTTAAAAACCTGATTTCTTTGATTCTTAAGTTCAAGCGGGCCGCGTAAGACTCCCGTTAGTTAACACGGGCCGCGTGAGATCTAAAATGTGGCGCAGCCCGGTGATGACACGTGTCATCATCGTGTCAAGCCTAGTCGCTGATCCGGACGAGCTACGCATTGACCGGAGGTCAACGCGGGCCGCGTAGGCCCTGTGCTTGTGTTACACGGGCCGGTGAAGACTAGAATCAGGCACTATATAAGAAGGGCATCGGCTTTCAGTTCTGATCGCTCACAAACGTTTCTCAATCTCAATTTCTGAATTATAGGCTTTATAAGCGGGTATTATACCCCCCTAATTAGCGAAGTTCTGCTCTGTTGTAAGTATTATAACCCCTGGATACGTATTAGATACGCTGCCCGATTGATCTAGGGTTCCGTAACGGCTGTCGTGGTTCTGCCCGACGTAGTCGTTGGAATGCCGTCTCGGGGAGGGTATTACTAATGTTAAAATGGGTTATTATACTAACATGTGTGCATTTGTGTAAATTATAGATTGTCACTAGGAAACCCGTACGAAAAATCTAAGACAGCAATGTGAGTTTATCCTCTTTTTGTTAACAGTTTTTACAAAACCTTAAATATTTTACAATGCAATTTAGCAGTGATTGAGTCTTTGTAATTCTTCAATTACTGCCGGTATGTTGGGGTTTTGTATACAAAATTTACTACACTGTGAGTAGTAAGTCGGGACGACAATACGTTACCATTGGACAATGAGTTAGCCAATGTGTAATATGACTCACAAGTCAGATTGACAGTACTAATGGAGTAATTGTGTAGATATAAACATTGTAATTGCTCTCAATACTGTTTAAATTAAATTAATGTTTCTTGATTAAACTGGGATTCACTCACCAGTATTTCCCACTGACAAATGTTTTTAAAACGCGTTTCAGGTAACACAATGTGAAAGCCAATTAGAAGCCAGCTGGACAGCACTAAAGGCTTGAAAATGTGGCTATAAAAGTTACCTAAATAAAGAAGGCGTTTTAATTCAAATAAAATGGGATTTATCCCTATAAATTAGTTTGTAATTAAAAACTTGGGTTTTAACCCATTTGTTTAATGTTATGAAATTGTGGTATTTTACTCTGATAAATATTTCGTAACTACGGTCCTGATGAAAAATTCCGCTGCCAAATTAAACAATACGAGATACCACCGAAACTGGCTCGTGGCCGCCCGTTCCCGGGACAGATAAGGGATCGGGGGTTGCGACATTTGGTCAATCAGATGTTTGTTTTTCCTTTTGTAATCTCTGTTTTTGAAACAGAGGTTAGGATTTCAAAAAGTGGTTTGAAACCTCTGTTTGGTTACAAACAGAGTCTTGAGAAACAGTGATTTGGCAAAACAGAGATTACCCTTTACATACAGTGGTTGACTTTAGTCGAACAGAGTTTTAGATACCTCAAACAAATGATATACTCTTTTGAAACCTAAAATATGTTTATTAATCAAATGGTTTTTGAAAACAAAGGTTAAATGTCTGTTCACTTTTGGTCAATCTGATGTTTTTTTTCCTTTTGTAATCTCTGTTTTTGAAACAAAGGTTAACAATGTAACAGTGCTTAGGGTAATAACAGATGTTAGGAGTTTATTAGGCTGTTTGATTGTAGTTAATGTTTGTTGAAAGTCAAGTTGTATTGCATGTATTGATTTTTTTTCAAAGTAAAGATTTTAAGTTTGTTAGTATATTCATTTGATGTTTTACAACTTCTGTATCTAAGTTTCATAAGCACATTTCCAAAAGATATGAACATTCAGGAAAGTAATTCCCTTCTAAAAAATATATAGTGATTCGTTGTTTAATGTATTATGCATGGTTTTCTAAGAAACGACCCGTGTTTGCACACGGGTCTTACCGCTAGTAATATATAATAAAAGAAACCACTTTAGGGACACTTGTCATCATATTAGGTCATCTCTTATAGATAATTATTATTTTAATTTAATTTCTTCTAATTAATTATAGATAACTCTCCTACTAAATATTATTTAATTTGATATCTTATATTATAGATAACCCTCCTACTAAATATTATTAGTTTAATATCTTATGGATAATTATTATTTAGTTTAATCTCCTTTTCATTTACAATATTATTTATTTGAATTAATTATATTTGAACGTTTTGTTTAGTTTGGTATCAAATAAATTTTACGAAACTTAAAATAAAATTAACTAATATTATTTATCATGTATACATTTATGGAGTTTTAAATAAAATGGTTAAATTTATTGAGACTTCGTTAACAAATTTTGCAACAACAGAATAATCTATTTTTATCACGAAAACCAAACTTTGTATTAATATAGTAAATATTTTTATTTTCACTATACAAAATTACATTTACTCGACCCACGTAACACATGAGGTTTTTTAAGATATAACTTTTTATTATTTGATATTTAAAATTAGATTTATTCAATTCATACAATACACGGGTTTTTTAAGGATATATTTTTTTTTTATTTAGTACAGAAAATTACATTTATTTAAACCGTGTAATGCGCATATTTTTAAAGATGTAATTTTTTTATTGTTTGGTATATAAAACTACATTTATTCAAACCGTGTAATAAATGAGGTTTTTTAGAGACGTATTATTTTATTATTTGGTAAACAATATTACATTTATTCAACCCGTGTAATATACGTGGTTTTAAAGATATAACTTTTTTATTTGGTATATAAAATTACATTTATTCAACCCGTACAATATGGTTCTTATAGAAATAACTTTTTATTATTTAATATATAAATTATATTTATTCAACCCGTACAATAAATGAGGTTTTAAAGATATATTGTTTTATTAGTTAGTATATAAAATTTATTTATTCAACTCCGTGTAATACACGGGGTTATAACCTAGTGTATATATATATATATATATATATATATATAATATGTGTGTGTCATCTTTCAAAAATATAATATTGATATTATGGATAAGAAAATGAATTTATGTTTGTATTAATGCTCCATATAGAACCAAAAATGGGGTAAGCTTTCTTATTTATAAACTCTACTAATGAAACACCCACACGTGTAGGATTTCATAATAATAATAATAATTGACCCGTCTGTCTGAGCTCTGATCTGCTGCTCTCCTGCAATTTCTCAACACGGTTTTCATCTCACACATTCATTCATTCATAAACCCACTCAACACCACACCACACCACACCACACCCTTTTCAAGGCCAGACTTCACTCATTAAAACCCTTCAGTTAACACAGAGCATCCCCCCCTCCATTACTCTCTATCCACAAATGGGTTGTGGTCACACCCTCCATTTATTAACAACCATTTCTCTTCTCTTTCTCCTCCTTTTTGCTCAAGGTTAATTTCTCTCTAACCATTCCATCTTTATTTTTTTTCTCATTCAATAACCACTACGCTGTGTAAAATGGTGTCCCTTCCCGTAGGTTTGAGGGTTATATGTCCTCCTCGTAGAATTAGAAGTAGATTAGATTGCTGTTAAAATAATAATAAGAATTTCTAACATGTTCTTTTTCTTATTTATTTCAGGTAGAATGCTGGCCACTCAATCTCAGGTAACCAACCAACCAACCACTCAAGTCTTGTTATCTTTTGTCAACTTTTTATATATATATGGTTCAAAATTTGTAAAGATGTAATGGTTTTTTTTTATTTGTGATTTGTGAAGGTGGAGGAGCAGAAGACAATCCTGAGGGGACAAATAGGATCAAGACCACCAAGATGTGAAAGAAGATGTGGGTCTTGTGGGCATTGTGAAGCCATTCAAGTGCCTACAACCCCACAAACCAAGACAGCAATAAACGGAGTGAAGAACCCAACACTAGAATATGCAAGAGGTGATTACAGCTCAAACTACAAGCCCATGAGTTGGAAGTGCAAGTGTGGGAGCTTTATTTTCAACCCATGAGTTATCAATTTATTATAAATAAATAAATAATTAGTAAGTGTACATATAAGAAATATTCCCTGTGCTTCTTTAATTTTTTTTTTTTTTTTTTTTGTTTGAGTCCTGCCTTTTTCTTGAGGGCCTGATTTTTGTACTGCTTTTAATTATTCTGGATTAATATTCTATAATTAATTTATCATAAAGATTATAAAGATTTGGTTATTAATGCTGTGTGCGGATTGAAGTTTGTCTTATCTCCACGAGAATTAAATTTATGAAAGTGTTGAATTTTTTTTTTTTTTAACGGCCAACAAACTCAATCTCGAGCACTCTCGGAAACGGAGTACTCCGAGAGTAACCGAGTCCACCACCAATTCCGGGGAAAACCCGGTGTTGAATTTTAATCGACCACAATTAGGATTGCTTGAATATTAATAACGAAAAAATTGTTTTAACTTTAATTATTTTTGGCAAGATATACCCTACAGTTGGTTCTTTATTTATATATCGTTAAAATTGCTGTTTTACTTGAATTATAACTTTAATTTTTTTACGGCAAATTTAAATTACTGATGGACCACTGAGTATCATTGTGCCACCAGCGGAACTATCCGATCACATCCATCTCCACTAGTCAATAATGCATATACACATATTCAGGAGGAAACCCAATAAATCTAGGAAACTCTCTTGTAGGAATTGAACACATGACCTAATGATCATAAGCCTTATTCCAAGATGTCACTAGCCTTATCCCACCCCTAAAATATATAAGTTTATGTTAATGATGAATCATACAAAATTATAACTTTAAATAATTAGTTTAATTTTGTGTTAAGGTTTCTTTTAAAAAACATATTTATATTTATATTTATATTTAATTTTAAACGTAAAAGCAAAGGTTGGGTGAAGAGTTGGTGGTAAATTAAAAGAGATAAATGATCAAAGTAAGAGAGGTAGCGTGTAAGAACAGGAATGATTGATATATCACACCGTTATATCTATGTGCCCCTTTTTGTTTTATTTTTTTATTAGGGTGTCCGGAGTGGGGGCGGTAAACCCACCCGGCACCGCTTATCATCCCACCGCCAACATGTTGCCGAAAACATATTGCCGAAAAGGTGTTTAAAATCGGTGACTGCATGCCGAATCGGGGAAGGGAGGAAGGTGAGAGAGGGTATTGTGGGGTGGGGTCCATTCCAATATCAACCAATCACACATTTTTCCTTTTTTTAAAAAAAAAAGTTTACCACTTCACCAAATGTCTAAACCATTGCCAACACTTTTCATCAAAGTTTAAACACTTTTCACTGATTGACGTGGCGCACTCTGATAGGTCGTTTTTTGGTTTGCCACTCCAAAGTGTTTAACCACTCCTTACACCCTTAAGTATGTTTATTAGTGTTGTTTTGAAAATAATGAAAAAGTCATTCCGTATATAAGTTTGTGTACATTTTATTAAAATTATATTAACAAAAATAATAGAGATACTCTCTTTATATATTTCAAAAATTGTAATACCCGTATCATGTGCAAATCCAAAAGAAAATAAATATGAAATGCAACATATTTAAATAAATTGATTCAAACTGTTGTCTTCGACAGGAGCTTGAGCAGTGTCTTTTTGTACGATTTTCGTTTCATCTTTAACGAGAACTTGAATCGCGTCTCCTTGTACGATCCTTCTTGGCTACAATAGTGAACAAACTAATGTTGATGGTTGTGGCTGAGGCACGTGTTTAATATGCTTCCCTTAAAACAGATTTTGCGCCTCTACTAAGACGACGGGTATGTCTTTCAGGGTACAACAACCGAAGCAGTCTGTAAATGGCCATGGGCCCGAGGTTACACCGAATTAAATGGTAGTGTTAAAACTTGTGTAAAAAAATAAGGATACGAAAGTGATGAAATTGAGTAGAGAAAAATCATCTTTGTAAGTATCCAACACATTGACCTTCAATTATCACCAAGAACTCTTCTTATTTTTTTCGTGTATCTTTAGTATTTGTATTTAAGCATTTTCAAATGAGTCACATAGCCTACTATATATACAAGAGCCATGAATGGTGAAGAGGCTAAAAATAACTAGAGACTTAATCTCAGATATTAAAACACTAATAAATTGTTATAAATGAAACTATACTCAAGAGTTCATCACCTTTAAAAGCTCGGTTAATAATTTTAAATACCAATAGGGTGGTGGTGCATTGGCAAATGTAAAGTTTTTAAACACCTTAGAAGAGAAGGTATTGGGTTCAAGTCCAACAGGCAACAGGAATAAAAAGAAATTTGTCGTTCAAAAATAATAATTATAATTTACTAAATTAATTACCATTTATGTTATTCTATTTTTCTAACAGTTTATATATACATGTATCTTAATTTAAGAACTAATATTATGTTGAGCAACGCACAAATCAGAAAAGTATGTATGTATACTTGTATCTTAATTTTCTAACTACAACAAAACTCAATGTCGGCGGGAATAGAGATTCCCGTTGATTGGCTGACATGGACAGCAGGGGAATAATGTCAGCCAGCTGCCTGTAACACTTTCCTATTGGCCCAACAAATTTACGATTTTATTCCGCTTTAAAATTACGATTTTGCCATCAGTTCAGAATTACGTTTTTACCCCCACTTAAAAATAAATTTGCGTTTTTGCTCCCAGCTAAATATTTCAATTTTGCCCCTGGTTCAAAATTACGATTTTGCCCCGTTTTAATTTACAGTTTTGCCATTAGTTTTTTTCCCTTAAAATTACGATTTTGACATCAGTTCAAAAATATGTTTTTACCCCCACGTAAAAATAATTTACGCTTTTGCTCCCAGCTAAAAATTCCAATTTTGCCCTCGGTTCAAAATTACGAACTTGCCCCGTATAAATTTATAGTTTTGCCATTAGTTTTTTTTTCTCATTGCTAAGTTACGATTTTGCCCTCAACTTAAATTTACATTTTGTCTATCGTTTTTGTTTGTCTTCCTGGTGAAATTACAATTTGCCCCCAGTGTAAAATTACAGTCATGCCGGTAGCTTCCTGGCACTCCCCCATTGGTCCATTTAATTTACGATTTTATCCCTGAATTAAAATTATGATTTCGCCCTCAGTTAAAAATTACGTTTTCCCAATCGTTTTAGTTTTTTTAGCAAAACTATAAAGGTTTTTTGTTTTAATTGGTTTACTCGATTTAATTTTTTTTCGTCTCAAGGAGCTACCTAACACTCGCTCATTAGTTCTGAAAAAATACAGTTTTGCCATTAGCCCAAATTTATGATCTTATCATCGTTTTTGTTTTTTTTTCTACCAAACTTATAGTAGTCTTTTTTTAATTGATTGAGAATTATTCGGCAATCGACCCGCAACACAGGCGGGGGTATCAACTAGTTCAATACAAACCATAAAGTTGAAAAAAAGTGTTTATTTCCTCCTTACTCTTTCTTAGATTTTATCTACTCTTGTACTTTTGAAGAAAGAGGTATCAATGTGCACATGTGCATTTGTTTGCACCTATATAACCGCTAATTTTTATAAGTAAATTTCAAACATATTAAATTTTAGGGTTATTGGATTTTATCACCCCCAACTATCAGCCTTTGGCCGTTGCCACCAGCAACTAACACTTTGATACCCGGCACCACCAACTTGACTTTTTGTTTGCAATGGCACCACCCAGTTAAATCTGCACTAACTTTGTTAGTTTTTTTTTGCTGACGTGGCCATTTTTTAATGATGTGGCTTGTTTTTTATGAGGTGTCATGATGAGATAGCAAATTATATATAGAGTTAATTGCCAAAATCGCCCCTGAGGTTTGAGCACATTTGCCATTTTCGTCTAAAATGAAGGTTTTGTACCATTTTGCCCCCAACGTTTGTAACTTTTTGCCATTTTCATCCAAATACCTAACCAAGTTAATTTATACCATATTATGTGTAGTTTTGAACCAAACCAAGTTATTTTATACCTTATTATGAGGTATTTTTGAAATTTATTAACTAAAAGGGGTAATTTGTAAATTTATCAACTTTATTATATATCATCCCTTATAACTCACCTACCTCATTAAACCCATTTCATCACAGAGAAGATAACCCTAAAATTTAGGAATCGCTGAAGAACAACCACGAATCGGTGAAGAATCATCAATGGCCCAATCGTCTAGTGATTCGGAGCCAGATAATTGGTGTATTAGAGGTGAAAACGCAAATTTCAATCCCGACATTACATATGGTATGTTCTATCCACCATCATCTGAGAATTGCTTGTAAGCTAGGGTTTAGTTGATAAATCATTCGTTTTTTTTTTTTTGTTTGTTTGTTTCAGCCAAATTTCCAAGCTACTTCACCTTGGAATTTCACCATGGTGGTGAATTTGATGATGAACCAGAGTTTCATTACAAAGGGGGTAAAGTCGACTACATTGACAAGGTGAATCCCGATCTGTTTTCTGTTATTATAGTCAATGATATGATGCAAGAATTAGCTTATTCAGAGGAAAATGTAGTGATATACAACTTTAGGGAACCAGGAGGGATGCTAGAATCAGGTTTAAGATCTTTGGGTACTAGTTACAGACATGGTAGGATGTGTATGCATGTCTCATTGACCCAATTAATGGCATGGACATAATTAATGGCATGGACATGTGGCCAAAATCTGCATGCCCAACTACATTGGTTGCTCCAAAATATCATGCCCATGTTGGGAGGCCAAAAAAGAAGAGAAAGAAGTCTGTAGTGGAAATTGATGAGTTGAAGGGCAAAAAGGAAGCTGAAAAGTTAAGTGAACAGATACCAACTATTGGAAAAATGCCAAGGAAGGGCAACTCGTTGACTTGTAAGCTTTGCAAGGAGAAGGGACATAACAAGAGAACTTGTAGAAACAAGACAGGTGTTGGTCAGTCACAGCAGTCAGAGACAGGTGTTGGTCAGTCACAGGAGTCAGAGCATGTCCCTTAGTTGGATGCAGTTGAAGTTTTTGTGCAGTTTGAAGTTTTTGGTGCAGTTTGAAGTTTTTTGTGCAGAGTCTACGGCGGTGATGGTGGTGAATGGTGGTATGGGATGTGATGTTTCTTGGCCATTCAAGACCCGTGTTCGGGCAAGTGGGTTTCAAGAAATAATTTGGTGGGTCTCGAGACAGAATTTCGAGTTAGAAATAGGTTTTGATGAGGGCGATGGTGGTGGGTTTTGAGGAGGAAAGAGGGTGGCGGTGGTGGGTTTTGAAGAGGAAAGAGGGTGCCGATGGTGGTGGTGGTGGATTTTAAGATCTTGATTTGAAGATGATATATAATTTGTATGTTGGGTTTTGCAAATGATTTGGGATGAAAGATGATATAGAATCTGTATGTTGGATTTTGTATAATGATATAGAAATTAATTTTAGTATTAGATTTAGGTTTTGTTTTTTTATTTGTTCTTGTTTGCAGATGATTAGAATTAGCTTCTTGAATTTGCAGATGAACTTTGATGATGATGTTTGAATATGTTCTTGATTTTCTGGGTTTTAGATGTTCTTGAAGATGATGAACGATTTCTGAAGATGAACTGTGATTATGATGTTTGAAGATGTTCTTGCTATGAAAATGATGAAATTGATAAGAACATAGGCCCAGTTCTTCAAAATTATGAAATTAGAATTTAGGATTTGTTATTGTTTTTTTTTAAATATTGTAAAGAAGGAGATGAGGTTTAGATACGGCTCAAACTATCTACACATCAAGTGTGTAGATAGCCAACCCAAAAAGGTGTTTTTTGTCCTATGTGCATACCCTGCAGTGTCGAGCTGTGGCCAAAGCGCGGCGTTTTGGTCCGGTCAACCAGACAAAGACTGACGGGTGTCTGACGGGTCTGTTGACCGGACCAAAACGCCGAGCTTTGGCCGCGTTTTGGTCCTCGGGTCTGTTGACCGGAACAAAACGCCGAGCTTTGGCCGCGTTTTGGTCCTGTCAACCAGACCGGGTGTCAGTCTTTTGTCTGGTTGACAGGACCAAAACGCGGCCAAAGCTCGGCGTTTTGGTCCGGTCAACAGACCCGTCAGTCTTTGTCTGGTTGACCGGACCAAAACGCCGCGCTTTAGCCACAGCTCGACACTGCAGGGTGTGCATATAAGACAAAAAAACACCTTTTTGGTGTGCCAATAGGCAAATGGGTGTGCAAATAGGTACACCCTTAGATACACATCAGCGCCACGTATTGATCTCCAACTCAGCAAACATGTGCCACTTCAGATAAAAAATTAACCAAGTTAGTGCAGATTTAACTGGGTGGTGCCATTGCAAACAAAAAGTCAAGCTGGGGGTGCCGGGTGTCAAAGTGTTAGTTGCGGGTGGCAACGGCCAAAGGCCGATAGTTAAAGGTGATAAAATCTAATAACCCTAAATTTTACATACATTTTAGTCACTTCGTAAAAAAAGTATAAATAGTTATAAGAGTTGATGCGACTTTCATAGTTATAAGTTAAGTATTATTAACTCTATGACTAGTGTACAAAATATAAAATATATAAGTTTAGAGTAAACTGTCAAAATAGTCAGGTTTAGTTATTTTTGTCAATTTAGTTCAAAACTTAAACCTTTTAAATCTGGGTCAGTGTGGTTTTAATTTTGTTGTCATTTTCATTCAAAATCAAAATCTTGTCAAATTTTTCAGTTAACATCCAGTTTTTTTTTTTTGTCTTTTTTCTCCCTTTTAGTGAAGGGCTAAATAGTCTTTTAGCATTTTATTATAACAAATTAAAAAAATCTGACAATTTTGCCCTTCATTAAAAGGAGGAATAAGACCAAAAAACTTGATGCTAACTAAAAATATGACCAGATTTTGCTTTTAGATGAAAATGGCAACAAAATTGAAACCACAAGGACCCAGATTTAAAAGGTTTGAGTTTTGGACTAAAGTGTCAAAAGTGGCCAAATCTTAGAGACCATTTTGGCAGTTTACTCATAAGTTTATGTTAATGATAAGATATGCAAATTATTTTCTAGAGTAAATTGCCATTTTGGTCCCTGAGTTTTGGTCACTTTTAGCACTATAGTTCAAAACTCAAACCTTTTGAATCTGGGTTCCTGTGGTTTTAATTTTGTTGCCACTTTGGTCCAAAAGTGAAATCAGCTCATATATGTCTAATAAAATCCTTGTATTTTGTCTTTTTCCTTAGGGGCAAAATGATCATTATAATTAAAAACATATGTTAATTAAAAACTAATAAAATAAAATATATATAAACCTAAAACACACACTCTCTCTAAAGTCTAAAGTCTCTTTCTCCCCAAATTCTGTAACATAATTCTGAAGAACAAGAAGATGATGCAGGGGCGATGGTTATGGCCGGACAGTGATGTAAGGGCGGTTGTGGGTGGCCGGTTGTGCAGGGTTGGTTGTGGGCGGTCGGTTGAAGGAGGGTTAGTAGTGGTGGTGTTTTTGATGATGGTGGTGGTGGTAGCAGGTGGTTTATGGTGATGGTGAGAGAAGAGAGAGCAGACACATATCATCTTCCCCAAATACAACACTAATCTTCATCACCTCCTCCTCCTCTTCATCACTGATGTTCGAACCGGTCGTAGTTTCCTCCGGCCAGACGTTCGAACGGAGATCCGTTGAGGTATGTCGAAGACTCAATTTTATTCCGGTTATTGACGGATATAAACCTGATTTTTTGACTGTTATACCTAATTTAGCGCTCAAAAAGGCGATTCGTAACTTGTGCGACACACCGGATTATAGCTCTGTTAACGATTCTATTACGAATTTGATGTTGAAATCGAGTGAGTGTGATGGTGATGTTAGGTTTAGGGTTTCAGAACGAGAAGATGTTTTATTAAACCATTTAGACGAATCTTCTTCGTATTCATCGTTAGAAACCAATGAGTTAGAAAACATACCTTTTGGAAAGTTCTGCGTGTGGAGACCTAACATAACCGGTGAAACTGACACGTCGTCAACGGTGATGGCTGTAGGATCGTTTTACCGACCAAAACGAGTCGTTCAGAGGTGTTCTACTCAATATGAAAGGCGGAAACAGACATATCGAGTTCAATTCAGCTAGATATTCACTTTAAATGTCTTTCTAATTGATTTGACAAAGTTTTACAGCGAAACGACACTTCGGCAGCACTTCGGCTCCGAAATCTCCAAATCAGACCCTTATAAACGAAATTACAAGACCCCTATTTATAGGAAGCTAATTTCGCATGAACCAATTCATACGAAATTAGTTTCAAGCGAAATTATAATTTCATGCGAAATTACCAGTTGGTAATTTCATGCGAAATTAACCTCTAACCTCTATTTGACAATTTCCTCGTAAAACGTGCCCTGATCTATCTATACAAATACAAGACTCGATACAAGACGAAGTCGACAGACGTATGCACCATCAGACTCCCCCTCGGATGTTGACGAGTCTTCAGTGTCGAGTCTTCAACGTCTTCAGTCTATATCAGTCTGTTACTCTCTGAAGTATCTAACAATGTAAAGCATCCTCAATCTTCTTTCTCTTCTCTTCTCTTTCTTCCAGAATCTCAACCTGGCTCTTATCTCTCTCTAATTCTCTTGATCAGATCTCTTGATTCCTTAAATTCATCAGCATCAGCAATACCAATATCGTAACCTGGCTTCACATTCTGCTCAGGATCGAAACTTGGCTCTCTCTCATATCTGCACAATCTCTACCTCACAATAAATTTCACAAATTTAAAATTTGACAAATTTACTCTCTGCTAACCACTTGTTGAAACAAAAATAATCAAAGAATGATTTTACAATGTTAGTCTCTGATGAACCACTTGAAAGCAAAACATTTATTTTTATTCATTATAAACAAACTCCCCTTCACGAAATGTTCATCATGTTCAGCACTTGGAATTTTGAAACTCAGCTCTTCAACATCAGTTGTCGAAAATCTTTTATTATTTTCAAAATTTTTATGCTAAAACACTCCTAAAATCTTTTTGAATTTTGAAATAAAAGAAAATGCAGTAAAGAAATATTTACAAACAATATTTTTGTGAGTTTGTGCAAGAGGATCATATCAGTTTATGAGACAAATCACCAACACCGTTAAGCTTTTGACATTTTAAGTTCTAAACGATTCACTTAGATTGTCAGTATACTGATCCACTTAAATTTTCACACAAAGTTCAACTGTTTCGAGATACGAGATTAATGTTTTAAGTACTTAAACTTATACATGTGTCCCACCTCGGAATATACTCCCGTATCCAGATCCCAATATTCAGTCTTACAGGTGAGTATACCTAGATGATATCTGTAAGGGTTTAAATGCGAGGGCCGTGAGAGCTCAGGCTATTGCTTCCGCAAAATCAGAGAGATGACGGCTTCGACTTTAGGTGTATTCCCTTTAGAGAATCTTTTCTTCAACAGCACATGATTAGCATTTTGCAATGTTTCATCATTTTTATGCTGAGGGGGTTGCTATATTTCAAGCAAGCAGAAAGTATTATACGGGGACTAGGCCATTGCTTTCGCAAAATCAGAAGTCCCGGGATAATACCCCAGATATCACTAAGCATAAAGACCTAGTATTTCAGAAAGAGGGACCTTTCAAACAAGATTTAGGGGGTTACCCATATATCCGAGAGATGTTCCCCACGATATAAGTAAGTTTGAAATTTAGGTTTATATCTCGACACAATCTACTAAATGTGTAAAACCTACTGGCACATCATCAGTGAGATCGTTTATCACATTTGACCTTCCAATTCTTTAGCGTGTTGTGATAGTCCACTAATGTACTATCATTTCCTCTTTTTCACAACAAAACTCATTTTTGATTTTATCATGTTTTTTACTTTTTCAAATTTTCAAATGTTTTTGGATTTTCTAAAAATTCTTACACCCCTTAAAATTCAAAATTATTTAAAAGAAATTTGAAAAACAAACTATACAAATAAAGTGACAACTGTTGTGAATTGCTTCAATTCGCCATCCACTTGGCATAAACAATCAGAACTCCCCCTGACAACAAACTATTTTCCCATTATGATTTCAAAACACTTAAGTTTGTTTTAATCAAAATGGTTTTTCCGGAAAAATAGTTTTGTTGATTTTATAAAACCACTTGTAAGTTAGGGGATCTCATCACATTGTTTTCTTCAACCACTTGTAAAATTTTAACAATTTTAAGTTCATCAATAATACCACATGTAGGAAAGATAAATCAAGTACAACTTAATGTCCCTGATTACTCTTGTAGGTCGAAATATCACCAATGTGAATTTCTCAAGAAAGATGCCGATTCCTACTCCCCAATTACCAACCTGGGAGTTCCGGCAAGTCAGAAGTTTTACTTGTGAGATACAGACATCTAAGCTTCACCAAACTTGGATGTTACCTCCTCTTCTTCACTTGGGTAATAAGTTGCCTTCTTTGATTCATAAAAATATTTAACCCCTTTAACCTTCCCATCGACCATCTTTCCAAAAATCTTTTTTACATTTCCTTTAAAAACTTTTTCGACATCAAATTCTTTCTTTTCAGAATAGAATTGATTCGAAATCTCAACATTTCCAATTTTTCTAAAATTTCCAGCCCTCAATGGTGGAAAATTGACATCATCCATTGGAGGTACTGATGTTTCAATTTTTAGTTCAACTTGTGGCTCCTCTGACTTTGTGGAATCAGATTCATCGCCAGATTTTACCTCAGATTTCTTAACAACCCATGTTTGGTTGTTAGAATTCACCCTTCTTCTGTAAAATCTTTTCGAACATTCACCAACTTCGTATGTAGAGTTTTTGAAAATTTTGAACTTTTCAATTTGCGGTTCAATTTTATCAACAACTTTTTCTTTGAGTTTTTCAGAGACTCCCTGTTTTGTTTTTGTTGCTTGAGGACAGTTCCAAGCAATGTGACCAACTTCATTGCATCTGTAACAGGTTCTTGTCTCCTTTCTTTGATAAGCTCTATTCTTTATTTTCTCTTGCTTCTTGGCAAGAAATTCTCAGTTTGATTGTTTCCAGAAAGAACTCTTTGATTCCTCTTCACAGCTTGTCCCTGAAACAAATTTTGTATTTGTTTTAGAAGTTTTCTCATTTTTATAATTTTCAGGTGAAATAAAACCCAAACCCTTCTTTTTGAAATTACCATTATGGTTTGGTCTCTTTTGAAAACCAGAACCAGAATTGTAACCCTTTTTCTTGTTTAATCTTTGTTGAACTCTTGAGGTGTAAGGTCTTGGTTTTTCAGACAGATTTTCATCTTTTATTTCAGAAATATTAATTTATATTAGTCTGAAAACCTTTTTATCATCTCAATTTTAACACCTCTTATTGGAAATTCCTCATCAGAATATAATTTGTCTGAATCATTCAAAGTATATGCCACTTTGATTGGTTCGTCATTCAAATTAGATTTTGATAACAAGAATTCTTTATTATAAACTCTTTTAACCGACGTCTTTGAACTGTTGACCGACGAACTCGAACTTCCAGACTCATACTTTGACTCTGACTCCTCATCTTTATCCAACACCTGGTCGACCACCTTTTTTATTAACTCAGACTCATGATCAGTGTCAGATGATGTGAATGTGACGTCAATGTTTTCTAGTAACTCGTCAGTTGTTTCGGACTTTAAATTTATATTGACTGCCTTTTTGACTTGCTCCTCATTTGGTTTTCTGGGAGAATAACCTTCCCAGATCGGAGGCGGACACTTGTTATAATTTGCACTTTGTTTCTTACCAGTATCCTTTTCTTCAGGCTTCTTGTCTTGAAATGCTTCAAAACCTGCAACAGTTGGATAAATTCGATCAATCAAATAATCAGAACTAGAATAACTTTGCAGTAAACGTCTAATTCTCTCATTTTCAATCTTTTCTGTTTCCAACTCTTGTTTTAGCTTTGCATACTCTTCAATGTAATGATTAATGGCCTTCTGTTTTGTCATCATCACCGCATTCATCATGGTTAACGCATCTTCTCTTTCAGAATTTGTCTTTTGTAAACCATTCACTGTTCTATTCAACACATCATATGATTCTTTCACATAGTTGAGATTGAACAATAAATTTTCTTTCATCTTGTCTTGCTCACTCAACTTCTCATCTTTTTCTTCACAATGCTTACACGACTCCAAACACTTCAAGCAAGGTTTTGTGACTTCAACAATCTTTTCGACTTCAATAATCTTTTCACCTTCAACTACTTTCTCAACTTCAACTACGTTTTCAGCAACTTCAACTTCATTTACAGCAAACTCAACTACTTTCTCTTCCTGTTTAACAATCTTTTCTTGAACAACACTCTCACTTTTCATTTTTTTCTTTTCTTTTGCTTCTTGTTTCTCTTTCAGATTCTCCACTCTATCTGCAAAATAAAATTGAAAACTTTCAGAAGATAAATGAGTTTTTGCAATATTAATATGTTTTTCTTCCTCATCATCACTATCATCAGTTGATGATTGATCAAACACTTGTGTTTGTTCTGAACTGTGATCTGAAGAAACAAACTCTTCATCTTGACTTTTCTCATCACTGATAAACACTTTCATCCATTCTGTCATCAAATCTGGCTTTTGAACTATTTGTGCAATAAGAGCTACTACTTTTGAATCAGGCGGGATGTATTTGTCCCAACTGAAACCTTCTGCCACTTTTTCATCATCTTGATCGATTATACCAAAATAAGCTTTCTTATTTGCTTCTTCAATCATTTTGGCATGAGCAGTTTGTGGTTCCTTTTGTTGATACGGTTGATGAGCAACTTGTTGATAAATGGCTTTCCGATAATAATCATCTTTTCCAAACGGATTCTGTGCTCCACTTGCTTCTCGATTTTTACATTCTCTCTTGAAATGTCCTTTCTCCCTGCATCGAAAACAAATAACTTTAGATTTATCAAAACCCAAAGTAGATACATTTGCATCCAGAAAATCATTTCTCCATGTAATCATCTTAAATTTTTCAGCTCTTCTCAAAACACTAGCTAGACACCATTTAATATCCATCAGCTCCATTTCCTCAGCATCTATCTGATAATAATCCTCTTTTGTCAACATAGGATTTCCGATCCTTCCTGCAACTAACCCTTCATATGATTCTAACACTGTAGCAAGTAACGACATATGACTTTTAGCCACCTCTTCAGAGAAATTTTGACCGTTCTGAAGATGCAACGCGATGTTGCAATGTAAAATTTGACCATTACTGCTATTTGAACTTTGGAACTGGTGACGTGAAGTTGATTCCTTTGGATTAACACTTGGGTATGATGAAAATCCACTGCTGCTGTTTGGACTTTGATTCACCGATCCAGATGAGTTTTCTGCACTGAAAGCAGTTTGGATTTTCGGACTTGCTTCGATATTCTGAACACTCCCTTTGTAGTACATCTTAACATCTTGTTGTGCACTAGGATTGTTCATTCTTGCAATCTTTTGTTGCTCAAGATCTTGTCCTTCAATCTTTTCAATAAACTGAGATATTGTCAAACCATCATATTCTCCAGTATTCTTTAATAACATCAAAAATGTACCCCATTCTTTCTGAGGTAAAGCATCAGCTAGTTTATCAACCCATTCCTCACGATCTTTGTTGATGTTTAACAATGACATTGACCGTACTAAATGACAATATCTTTCAATCACTTTCTTTGTATCTTCTCCTGGCAAACTTGTAAATAAATCAAATTCTTTCTTTAGCAATGCCTTTTTACTCTTGATCATCTTCTCACTTCCTTCAAATTTAATTCGAAGTGCTTCCCAAATTGACCGTGAAGTCTTATCATGTTGAAGTAATATGAATATGTCTTCTTTAATGGCTTGCTGGAGTAAGCTGATCAACATCTTTTCTGCTTTGTACATGTCTCGTTCTTTATCCGTAAATTCATAAATTTTCTTTTCAACTCCCAAGTCTGTACGTGGTAGAACATACTTTTTCTCAACACATTCCCAAGACCTCAAATGATTAGCTTGAACCCAGTTTTCAAACCGATCTTTCCAACCATAATACTCTTCAATGCCCATTAGCTTCGGGGGTTTTTGCATTGTTCCAGTTTCGTTTTCCATATTCATGCTTTGAGCAATAGCAGCCGGAGTAGTAGGGATGTAGCAAACGCGTTATAGAATTCCTCTTCCATGATTTCGGTAACAATTTTCAAAATCAGACACTTTCAAACGAAATTAGCACCTTCAAACGAAAACCTTTCAAGTGAAATAACTTCTCAAGCGAAATACCCTCCACAAACGAAATAACCTGCAAAACAGTTTCAAGCGAAATAACAACACAAGCAAAATTAGAATCTTCAAACGAAATTAGGGATTTCGTTTGAACCGACCAAACGAAATTTAATTTCGTACAGAATTACAAACAAATTCAAACGAAATAACAACTTTGAAACGAAATTGTAATTTCGTATGGAATCTCTCAAGCGAAATTATAATTCCGTGAGAAATTAGGTGCAATTTCAAACGAAATTAATCTCAAAATGTAATTCCGTGCGAAATTAGGTGCAATTCCACACGAAATTATGCTGATGTCATCATTTCGGTCAAACTTTTGTCAAATTGATCAGGTTTTAGCTCGATTTTAGGTCCAATTCTCTCAAGGCTTTGTTAAAACACAATTTCACATATAATGTGTGAAATTCAAACCATTTTAACCGTGAAATTTTGTTCAATTTTGAAAAGAAGGTGTAGAATTTAGAAAATCTGATGAAATCAAACTGAATACGGTAGAACTCCTCCTCCTGAGCTCTGATACCACTTGTAGGATCGTTTTACCGACCAAAACGAGTCGTTCAGAGGTGTTCTACTCAATATGAAAGGCGGAAACAGACATATCGAGTTCAATTCAGCTAGATATTCACTTTAAATGTCTTTCTAATTGATTTGACAAAGTTTTACAGCGAAACGATACTTCGGCAGCACTTCGGCTCCGGAATCTCCAAATCAGACCCTTATAAACGAAATTACAAGACCCCTATTTATAGGAAGCTAATTTCGCATGAACCAGTTCATACGAAATTAGTTTCAAGCGAAATTATAATTTCATGCGAAATTACCAGTTGGTAATTTCGTGCGAAATTAACCTCTAACCTCTATTTGACAATTTCCTTGTAAAACGTGCCCTGATCTATCTATACAAATACAAGACTCGATACAAGACGAAGTCGACAGACGTATGCACCAACAATGGCGAAATGTAATAAGAGTAGTTTAACCGGATCCGGATCTAAGCGGTTGAGGGGACGGTATTTGCTCCGGCGGAGTAACAACGAAGGTAAGGAGTCGATGGTGCTGTTAAGTTCTAAACAGAAACGAAGCTCGAGTGAGGTTTCAAAGCAGAGACGGAGATCCGGTGAGGTTTTGAATGTTGTAGGCCGGTGGAAGGCGGGAACGCCGGTTCATGAGCAGTTTGGGTTTGGAAAAGATGATGTCTTATAATAAAATTATAATGACCGTTTTGCCTCTGAGGAAAAGGACAAAATATCAGGTTTTTATTAGACAAATATGAGCTAATTTCACTTTTGGACCAAAATGGCAATAAAACTAAAACCCTAGGAAACCAGATTCAAAAGGTTTGAGTTTTGGACTAAAGTGGCAAAAGTGACCAAAACTCAGGGACCAAAATGACAGTTTACTCTATTTTCTATTACTTCTTTTGTTATGCATTAAAATTATATTATACCTTACTAGCAGTGGCATACCCACCCCAAGCCGTGGCTGGGCGGGCGCACCCCTTGAAAAATTATTTTTTAGTGTTATTTTTCGTCAGAAATTCCGACCGTACCCCTTGGAAATTTTCACCCCCACCCCTTGGAAATTTTCAACCGCCACACTTAGAAAAAAATATTATGAATTTATAAAAAAAAAGTTAAACACTAATTATTTTTTAATCGATAAGTATATAAGACAATTTATATAATTATTCTTTAACCACTTATTCACTTTATTACTTAACCCAATCAAAACCCATTCTACAATCTATTTTTATTAACTCAGCCCAATGAAATTTGAACTAAATAAAATAACCCAAACACATCCACCCATTCCAATTCCAAATCCCGCCCCAAGAAAAACTTCCTGCGACTTGACGCCATTGCTCACGACCAGACGACTTTTTTTACCGGAAAAACCAAAATTCCGGCAAAACCGACTCATATTACGCCAGAATTCCGATATAGAACTGGTATGGTTTCTTTATTGATTTTTTTGTTGTTGTTTTATGCGAAGATTAGGAGAAAATATAGATGTATAAGGGTTTGATCTTTTTATGTTTTTTGGTTGTTCTAGACTTGTAGTTAAATGATTTTGCTATTTTATTTATAACTTTGTTTGTTTAAATGATTAGTTATAAGTAATCAACATTTAATACTAGGGCTTGAATGTTTGAAAATAAAATTGAAAATTATGGACTATGATGGAACATGAATGTTTATTTTGTTTAAGTGTTTAGTGTTGTTTTATGAACTTATGGAGCGATTTATATGTGATAGGAACCTTGAGTAAGAATGTAATGAACTTATGGAGTGTTTAGTATCTCTAGATGATGTTTTGGATAGGCTTAAAAACATAAAAACCTGTAGGGCACAATTTTAAATATGTTTGTAATGACGTTTGACATGTTTTTGATGATTATATAAATTTTAGTTTGATGTTCTTTTGTCTTACATGACCCGACCCGATCTGACCCGCTATGAACCAATTTTTTTATACAGCTAGGGCCTTAAAATCTTTAAAAATATTCGGCACCCCCAGGAAAAAATTCATGGGTCCACCACTGATTACTAGAAAAGTACCCGCATGATACGGCGGGAAACACATACAATGCAAGGATGTGCATGGTTCGATGGGTACGGTTTCTCAACCGAACTTGCATCTGAAATAATCGATTAGTCTATTTTATTAAACAATACGTTTCTGTTAATCAGTTTGGTTTAATATGTTAGATTGATGGTTTTTGGTTAATTTTGGTTAATAGCCAAAACCAAATTTAACAAACTTGGGCTAAAACTTTTGTTTAGAAATAAATGAAATTGAGGTATGAATACATGAAATTGATGTGTAAATAAATGAGATGGAAGTATAAATATATGAAATGGATGTATAAAATATTAAATACATAAACTGGATGTATAAAATATTAAATACATAAACTGGATGTATAAAAGCAAGGGCTATATAGAAATATGAAATGTTCCGTTTGGTTCAGTTAATTTTGGTTAAACGAGGGTAAAAAGACCGATAACTTGTTTTTGGTTCATTCGGTTTTCAGTTAATTCAGTTTTTTGTTGATTTCGGTTTGGTTTCTCCTGTTTTCAATTCGCTTTTGGACTTTTTGTTAATAATTATTTATTATTCACCCATAGACAATGTTAATCACATAATATATCAACTTTTAAACTAAAAAAATTGTAGTAATTCTATACTGAAATTAAAGATAATAAAATGTTCGTTTTGATAGTGTAATTTTTTAAAACAATATTAACGTACGTAAAAGTTATGGTCTTTTAAGAAATGTGGGTGTAATATGTGTGTGTAGTTAGTTTTTTTATAAAGGAATAAAGTGTAACTGTTAATCAATTATCCATAATTTGGTTAAAGATAATGAAATTAAAGTGTAACTAAGATAAGAGATTAAAGTGTAATTAGTACTTGAAAGACTAATTTACTCTTATTTTAGAGTTGTGTCTTAGACCATGTGTAGTGAGGCATTAGGATAATGCCCCTTTTATGGGGGTTGTGTGACATGTGGCATCAATGTACTCCCTTAAAGATCAAGCCCCTCAGGCGTTTTCACAATCACGCCAACACCAATTTTTTGAAGATCATGCCCAGGGAGTGTTGTACGGGGCATTATTGTCACACCCCAAAAACGTCGCAGCGGAATATTAAACGTAGTGGAGACGAAAGTTGGTGCCCATTTATATCTTGTCGAGCAATGCATTTTATTGTTGGACATATCGGTTTATTTTAAACATAAGTGATTAAACATTAAGTTTTAAGACACGACACGACTACATAGTTAAGATGTCTTCGATCCTCGCGGATCTTATTACAAAAGTCCCAGAAAGTTTATAGTTGTCCAACATTTTTAAACAAAACAACATGCATCATCAAACACAAGATACTCCATGATTTCCCGAAGCCGAATTCAAGTACCTGTAGAACACGTTAAAATCAAGTGTCAACACAAAGGAAGGTGAGTTCACTTATTCACATACAATCAATATTATTTCAAGGAAAACTTTCTGATTAGGTGTTTATTTGAAAACATCCATGTAATTTTAGAAAGTCCATTTTACTTCCTTAATAAAATCCATGGGCCTTCCGTCGGTTCATTACTCCGACAACAGTAATACTGCCCAGGTTTTGTATATTAAATTATTGCGTCAATTTTCAGACTCGTATGTTAGCTAGACGATACGAACTATATATTAACCATGCAGGGATAATCAATGCTAGACAATAAACAGAATAATAATTCGTCATTTGACATTGACACGGGGTGACCGGTCATGACGGGGTTGTCAACCCGATAGATCTACCAACAATTCCTCGCGTACATTACTTAACTGATTAAACGACATCATGGGCGCAGGGTTCTTTCTCGAAGAACAATATGATGTCTGCCTCACGTACAATATATATATCCTACTAATATGACAATTTAATATACTACGATTTACGAATTCCCCTGTCACTCAAATGTTGAGACTCAGTCCGGAATTCATCCCTAATTCGTACGGTCTCGTTTCACTTAAGAAATACCGCACATACAATATTCATTAATCAAAAACGTTTTACTTCGAAACGTATAACTTATCAAATTCATATATTTTCAGCGAAAATATATATTTTATATTAAAAGGTATGTTTTATTTTGAAAACATTATTAAACCCTTTTAACGACGTGTTTCACCCCCAAAATATATATAAAACAGTAAAAACAGGGGTTTAGTGACACTCACCTTTGGGTGCGTATTTTAATACCGCAATCCCAGAGATTGATTTTTATATACGTCCTAATATAGGAACAATTCTAAATCAATATATATATAACACAAAAATCCTAAGTTTCTCTGTTTCTTAGAATTATCACATAACTTTGAGATTTTCTCGAAACGTTGTCATTTTTTATTATGTTGGCATGTTAATATATATATATATATATGAATCCATATATATTTTTATGATTTTTGCGACTTGAATGATTTTATTGGTGACCATTATTGTGTAAATTCGTTAACTCTCCAGTTTCTACGCAATATATCTACGATTTGCGCGTCGTAATATACATACATAAACGTTCATAGATTTTAACAGCGAACACACAAAATATTACTAACTTATCTATTTTGTCATTTTTAAAGCAAATATACATAAAACATCTCATATGTACCAAATTTCATGCTCGACAAACATTACATATTTAAAGCAATTTTACCGTTTCTACCGCACAAAACGTACATGCATACATGCGTAGTCTAAATTTCCCACTATCTAATTAACACTTAACATATTATCACATTTACATGTTTAAATCACTTAACACATTTTATCACATAAGGTTCACTCAAAATTTACCCATACTAGTGTTCATTGAAAAATGCGTATTTTAGCGATTCGGTAACGTTTTCGGGCGTCGGAAGTCACGTATGACCAACCAAACACCAAGTAAACTCAAAATTAGTTAAAATATTTGTTTTTAAACTAAAAACATTAGTTAATTTACTGATCTAAATCAGTTTTATAAAAATCACCCGAAAAGCCGCTTTTTGACCGTTTTAACGCATAGTTTTGCGTTAAACGTTACTATAGTCATCCCAAGACGAAACAACTTGATATTTTAACACAATACATGTTATTTACTGATTAAAATAGTGGTTATAATCAGATTAGTGCAGTTTTTGTGTAAGTCACATAAATCATGCGATTTCACATATTTTTACAACTTTTAATGCACCAAGTACAACAAGCAAAGCTAGCAAACATTATGACAAAGTTATATATCATTAAACACTTCAAAATAACTTTATTTTAAGGTTTATAATCTGATCAAAATTGATTTTTATCAAATCATGCTCAAATGATCATTTCATGCTTTCATATTAACATGCATGTCCAGATATGTGCATCTAATGCACTCATACAACATCCTCAACATTATTTATGATCTAATCATACATCAAGAACACATTAATATCATGTTCTTATAAAACACAACACACACATCATGATCATCCAATCATTCATACATAAATGCTAATATCCTTCATATTTAAGAACATAGAACAATCTTTTTTATGCATGCATACATACATACATATATATATATATATATATATATATATATATATATATATATATATATATACGAAATATATACACACACATATACCACCAAAATTTCACTTTTCATCATGTCACTTTTCAAATCTTAAATCATCTTTAGAACCTTCTCATATGACACACTTAGATCTTACATGCATCCTACTTTTCAAGTAATCATGTAACTCAAGAATCTTTCAACAAATCAAAAACACAAACACTTACACACACATATATACCTACGGCCATACATATACATACACACTTATCCATTTCATTTTTCTTTAAAAACCCATTTGTTTTATGTTTTATGTTTTAAGTTTATGATTAATCTCAAGATCAAGAGAAACTTTCATTTCTATCAAGAATCAAGACAAAGTTTTTAAAGTAAATTTATACCTTCAAGTTCTTAGATGGGTTTTTTTTTTGTGAATAAATGAGAAGATGAAGGTTGTTCTTGCTTGAAATCACTTCCAATCACCCTTTTTAGCTTGAAATCACCTTGAAAGGACCTTGAATCTTCATGAAATGACTTGAAATTTTTGAATGTGTATGTATGTGAGGGTGTTCGGCCGTAGCTTAGAGAGAGAGAGTGAGAGAATGAATTTTGATCTTTTGTTGCTTGAATGAAGTGTGTTAGAAGTTTAAATGATTAAACAAACTTCTCTAAATCCACATGGCACACAATGACCATTCCAAGAAAAGGTGGCACCCTCCTTGGCCGCCAACACTCCCTCTCTCTCCTATATACTCACACAAAATTCTATATATACATATATATATATATATATGTAAATTTAGGTTAAATCAGGTATTTTACTGGACACCGGGTATTTTATCTAGCGTTTTAAACCCGTTTTAGTGCGTTTAAATTATTTTTAGAGCTCTATAAAAATAAACCTGCCAAAATATTACTGAACGATATTTTGTTTGCCTGGGCTGGCTTCGTTGTCGGTTTTTGGCAGTATGCGCGCTGTGTTGCGTGGTACGCGCTTTAAATCGCAAAAATAGGAATTTAAGCGTTTTTATTTATTTTTGTCATTCAATAAGAATAAACTTATTAAATTATTGCTAAAATGATTATCAGTTGCCTTGACAGGCTGTGTTGACAGTATTTTGTCGGTACACGCACTGCATCGCGCGGTACGCGCTTAAACTCGAAAAATAGAGTTTCTTAGCGTTTTAATTTATTTTTCCTTACGAATAGGATTAAAATAATTATTCTAATCATAACAGACTATTTTTAGGATTTTAACACTGATCGGCTGGTCACCGACGTTCGTTTCGCATTTTAATCGTTACGCGATAAGCGTTTATCTTACCGTTGCCAACATAATTTTTATCAAAGTTTAATTTTACCAACTCATTAAATTTCACATAAAAACATCATAATCAGTCAAATACAGCCTTTTATTTATTCACAACACGTGTTACAATTGTACAGTACGGCCTGAAAAGCCGGATGTCACAGTCTCCCCCTGTTTAGGAAATTTCGTCCCCGAAATTTTTACTCTACAGGTTTTGTTTTCGCACTAAAAAAAAATAAACAAAAAGGAATCTATTGAATATAGTCTCATAGTTTCTACGAGAAACTTGGATTCTTACGAAGAATCCTTGTAGATCTATATTATACACATTCTCGATTCCTAAACTCTCATCTCAACACTCTCCACCCTTTCCAAGGTCCAACATTCGCAAGCTCTAAATCAAGAAGATTCAAATCAAGGTTCCACCATTTCGGGTATCCACCGGTTACATGACCTATAAATCGTAGATACTACTGGAATGCTGAAATTGCCCTTCCGGTTAGAATCATAACTTTTCTGGCTATACGCACTGCTTCTCCGATGCTTCGATAAACCTCCATTTATCTCCCAAATAATCTTTACAAAGCGTAAAATTAGTGTATCACCCATAATACACCTTTTTAAATGCATCCGAATAGTACATCACGTACACCATTCATTTCTGATGGTAATTTGAGCCCATATGCAACTGATCCAACTCAAGATGGGCTCTCAAAAGGACCAAGTCAATGTGGCTCAGCTTTTCTTTCCTCTGCTAAACCCTATAGCATCTCTCTTAATATAACTCCTTATCCATGCAAGGCTTCAAACTGAGCAACCTAAATACTAGCGTGTTAAGCATTGTTGTAAGATATCTCTGCCAAGGGCATGTGAGTATCTTGTTCTTCCTTCTAAGTCCATGATACATGCTTCCCAATTCTCAAACTGATCTTCAAGCATACCTTCATCATCCTTTCCAATTCCATAGTTAACTTCAAACGTTACTCATAATTCTCTTTGGTTCGTGTATAGGCGAACATGTCGTCGATGACTGTTATCACGAACTTACTTGATTTGGGTTTCCATACCCTATTCATGAGATTTATGAATTTAAATGGCACATTAATTAAATCAAAGGGCATGACTAATATCTCGTAATGGCCATATTACGTTTGAAAAGCAGTCCTCAAATTTTTTTGTAACAACTTTCAACTGATACTATCCTAATTGTAGATCGACTCCTCATATAGCGACTGAGTTCCGATAGCCTGGTTGAACAAATTGTCATGTCCTCGGTAATAAGGTACCGATTCTTGATAGTCAACTTGCTCGACTTTCTGAAGTCTTCACATATACTGAAGAATCCATTCTTCTTTATTCCATCAAAGCAGATGCATCTTGAGTCCAAAAGCTCGATCGAGTGAAATCCTTGTCCAAAGCTCTTAAAACTATTTCGTCATTTCTATCATTTCAGGCGGTGCTTAATCTATAGGAAGATTATGCAGTCGGGCGCAGCACCGTGAGTCAGACCGATTCGAAGTTCGATCCATCTCGTAGGGAAGATCCAGGTAAGTCTTTTTAGGAAGACTTCCGGATAGTTGCGTTTGATAGAAATCTCTCCGACGTTCCTTCATTCAATTTCCGCATCCATCACATTCACTGCAAACGTTGGATTGCCCTTTCACAGCAACTCGACATCCTCACAACACTGACCACTCTCGACTATAACACTCAACACTCGACTCGAACGATTCCCGCGAACCGCTTTCGCCTTTCCATTGTCACCAGGACGAAATATTCCAACTAGCTTCTTCAAGCGATAGTCCCCACTTCTTCCTCAGATAGTGAATTCATTCTTGCATTTTCATCAAAGCTTCTCAACTCCACTAGTAAGAATCCAATCTCTAGAACTACAATCGCCTAACTAAATACTATAACTACGAATGACCTCACTAGTTTCTATCAATTTACCAACTATTAGTTCTATCGGACACTTTATACTTGGCCTACTTATAGGTGAACACAACAATGGTTAATAGTTTCTTGAATGAAACTCAAGTCAGCTTTAGTATTATAAGTACGAACATAGATGGGCTTTTGATTCGAAACATACCGGTAACAGTAGCAGGACTCTCACTTGCCTTCCTGACACTTGTCCCAACGGAATTACTCTTAACGTCCTGTTCTTTCGATTTCGGGCAGTCTCTTTTGTAGTGTCCTTGTCCACCACATGTAAAGCATCCTTCAAGCGTAGCTCCATCCACTGTACTCTTAGCGTAACACTGGGAAGTCACATGTCCGGTTCGGCTACATCTGGCGCACTTCTCTTGTCCATCGCCGTCCTTACCCTTTCCTGACTCTTGAGGGTTAGCTGCACTTGCTTTCTCCAATTTGCGTTTCTTCCTACTTCCAACTTCGGGAGTCTTCTTGGAGCTCTCGAGTTTGGGCTTCTTCGGATTTCCAATTCCAGGTTCAGATCGCTGAAACACTCGGATAACTGACTCATTCTGACAACCTGATATCACGCATATCGAGGTCACATCATTGCATAGGACACCAGTAAATGATCTTGGGCTACAACCCTGGATTGTTTTGTGTATGCTCCGGTGCACTGTTCATATGGTTAATAGAAATCAGGAATACGTTCCAATGAGATCATAACAAATGAACAACCAAAACTTTCCGATCATTATTTTACCTGAAGGGTTTCCAATCTGTGTCCCACCAAGATCCTGCCCAGGAGTACCGCATTCACGTTTCTGGCCATCATTTTGGTTAGCATCGCGCTGTTCCAAGGCAGTATTAACGCGTTGGGTTATGAGTCGTGCCAACTCCTCTGGGGTGGCAGGTAGTCCAGTGTCCTGTCTTGCTTTTGGTGGCATTTTCGTCGTTTCTATTATTTACAACAATAATAACCACATGAGATGATAACCAAAATAAAAATAATTCAATCATTAAATTAGTGGACCTAACATTGCGCATGTATAATATCCACATTTTAATGAAAACAATTTTTAAACCAAAAGTTAATCATCTGATATTATCATAGAAATTAACCAACTTGTTTTTCAGTACATTATATCCATCATTGGCATGTCTACATCGACACCCTTAACAAGTTTTTCACAAAATTTCTACCTAATATCACAAAATATAACCGGCACGCAGGCCCCCAAAAATAAAAGCATCAAAAAGAGCATCCAGACACTACAACCAAAGACAAACAACCACAAACCAACAAAAACATCTCCTAACGCTTCATCCCTATAAAATCTAGCATCTTCCTAACCAACTCCTCCAGATCCACAATCCTCTAATGCATCTGATCCATCACGCTGTCATCTAATTCCTTCAACTCATCGTACCAATCCATCTGTCCCTCGAGGTCCTTCAGTTTACTCTTGGTCGTTTCTAGTTCTTCGCGCATGGAAGCAAACTGTCGGTCACAATGGCAACATCGATCCACCCAAACTCCTTTCTGCTTCTTAGAAGCAGATGCAGTCTCAACTTGTGACGTAGAAGCAACCTCTCCAGCAGGCCTAACTCTCTTCCTACAGCGATAATACACTAATAGAGGCGTAGTAGATGCGCGTGACTCAATGACAGGTAAAGGTGACTCTGAAAAAACAGGTGGAGGGACCTCAGCAACAGGCTCGATCACAGTAGCAGGTGGAGCAATAAACGGCTCTAATGGGCGAGCTGTAACAATGGTGGCATCCACTGCTGGTGCAATACTAAAAGGTCCTCCAAATACAGGGACATCTCTGATCACGTCATCGATAACTAGTATTGTGCCAGATGATTGTCCTGTCTCATGGATCGAGAGAGGAGCGTCATCGTTGTCATCAATCCACCCGTTGCTCGTGAAAGCATATCGGGGGTCTACCTGACTAGCGAAAGCAGGGTCGACATGGAATGATGAAGCAAACTCAGCCATACCAACTATCTGTGGGGTCGTGATAGGTGCCTCTGGTAAAATGGATCTGGGTGAAGTCTCGAAATCTGGCTCGCTACTTGAGTCGTTGATCTTGATGACCTCGTGCTCGTGCGACATCTGTGACACATATGTAACCGTACAAGTAAGTGTGTGATCAACATGAATAGTAACACATAATGCTCAAAATAAACAGAAAATCACGTATGCACATAATCACATAAGGGTTCTCACACACAGGTATGGGATGTGTGCTTATGCAGAAGGGCAAAGTTATTGCCTACGCTTCTCGACAATTAAAAGTGCATGTGAAGAATTACACCACCCACGACTTGGAGTTGGGTGCCGTTGTATTTGCACTGAAACTGTGGAGGCATTACTTGTATGGAACCAAGTGCGTGATCTATTCGGATCACAAGAGCCTTCAACATTTGTTCAATCAGAAGGACTTGAACATGAGGCAGCGACGATGGATGGAAACTTTGAATGATTATGACTGTGAGATATGATACCATCCAGCAAGGCAAATGTGGTGGCCGATGCCTTAAGTAGGAAGGAAAGGGTTAAGCCCATAAGAATCAATGCCAAGAGCATTGAATTAAAGAATAGTCTGAATGAAAGGTTGTTAGCTGCGCAGAAGGAAGATGTACTAGAAGCTAACTATCCTGATGAGAAGTTAGGAGTAACTGCTGAGCAGTTATCCTATGGCAAGGACGGAATCCTGAGATTAAATAGACGAATATGGGTTCCAATTTATGGAGGACTTCGGGATGTGATCCTCCAGGAAGCCCACAGTTCTAAGTACTCCGTTCATCCTGGAGCGGACAAGATGTACCAGGATTTGAGGGCAAATTTTTGGTGGATAGGCTTGAAAAAGTCTATAGCTACCTATGTAGCCAAATGTTTAACGTGCGCTCAAGTTAAAGCTGAACACCAAAAGCCGTTAGGTTTGCTACAACAGCCTGAACTTCCCACCTGGAAGTGGGAAATGGTGACAATGGATTTTATCACCAAATTGCCAAAGACAAAGAAAGGAAACGATACTATTTGGGTGATAGTGGATAGACTTACTAAGTCAGCTCACTTCCTACCTATTAAGGAAACACATAGCTCAGATAAGTTAGCTCAGTTGTACGTGGATGAGATTGTATCTCTCCACGGAGTGCCAGTGTCTATCATTTCTGATAGGGATACAAGGTATACATCGCACTTCTGGAAAAGCTTTCAGCCATCCCTAGGCACTCGATTGAACTTCAGTACTGTATATCATCCGCAAACGGATGGTCAAAGTGAGCGAACAATTCAAACGCTGGAAGATATGTTAAGAGCTTGTGTCATTGATCTAGGTGGAAGTTGGGATGATCATCTTCCATTGATCGAGTTTTCATACAATAATAGCTATCACTCAAGTATCCAAGCTGCACCATTTGAAGCCCTATATGGAAGGAAGTGCAGAACGCCCGTTTGTTGGGCAGAAGTTGGAGATGTCTAACTAACAGGACCTGATATAGTCCTGGAGACGACAGATAAGATCGTGCAAATAAGAGATCGTCTCAAAGCTGCCAGGGATAGGCAGAAAAGCTACGCAGATAAAATGCGTAAACCTCTAAAGTTTGCGGTTGGTGACAAAGTGTTACTTAAAGTATCACCCTGGAAGGGAGTGATGCGATTTGGTAAGAAAGGTAAGTTAAGCCCTAGGTATATAGGTCCATTCGAGATCATCGAATGTGTCGGATCAGTGGCTTATAAGTTGAACTTACCTGAAGAGCTCAGTGGTATTCATAATGTATTCCACATCTGCAATCTGAAGAAATGTCTAGCTGATGAATCACTAGTCATGTCGCATAAGGATGTGCACATTGATGAGAGCTTAAAGTTTGTTGAAAAACCTTTGTCGATCGAGGATCGACAGGTTAAGAAGCTTCGAACGAAGCAAGTGCCGATTGTAAAGGTCAAATGGGATACCCGTAGAGGTCCCGAGTACACGTGGGAGGTGGAATCCACAATGAAAGAAAAGTACCCTTATTTGTTTCAGTAAATCTTGAGGTCGAGATTTCTTTTAAGGGGGTGAGGATGTAACACCTCATAAATTTATGTCCAATAATATATCAACACGTGTCATGAGCTTTAAACGTGTAAAGAATTGCTTTAGAGGGACTAAAGTGGACAAACATAGAAAGTATGTGAATAAAAGGATTCAAAATGTCAACAATGGATAAATATACCTTTCAATAACCCTACACGATGTTTATACCCTTAAACGAATGAATTATGGATCATACGAAGCTAATTGTGGAAGAAAGTGAGAGATTACAAACTACAGGGGTTAAATGTGTCAACATGTTTAAAGTATACCTCTGAGTGACCTTTTAGCAAACCTGAAGCTTTATAATGATTAATTATGCTCATTAGAATAAGTGATAAAAATTTCACAAGGTTTTGATAAAGTATGAGAAAGTTATGATAACATTCGTATACGAGGGGTTAAAAGCGTCAACGTTGAAATTTAAGGCTTTTCGGGTGATCATAAAGTTAACCAAGGACTTAACAAAGTTTGGTTATGTATTGAGGTCCTTAGAAATCAATTTAGAAGGTTAAAAGTGCAAAATGGGAACTTAAAACCACTTTTAAAAGGACCAGGGGCTGAAATGTAATAAATGAAACTTGGTTAACCTTTTCTGGCCATCCATACCGGCCGCGTAAGACATGCATGGGTCTTACGCGGGCCGCCTAGCCCTCTGCAGTGACAAAAAACTTCACAGCTGCCAGTTCAGGCTGTGTAACAAACTTTGGAGCTTGTTTTTACATACCAGGGGCTGCACCAACAGGTTTTCATGCATAAGGGGCACCTGTAACCATCATATTACACCTGTAGACTTGCTTGGCATGATCTAATGGCATCAAAACTCCTATATAAGAAACCCACAAGTTGCATCATTTGAACACACTCACTTAAAACTCTCACAACTTCTTTCCTGAAGATTTTTGGAGCTCAAGGCCACTTCCTAGAAGTCATTAGTCGTGCATAGGACCTCAGTAAGTGTCCTTAACCTTTCTTAATTCAGTTTTACTTAGTTTATTAGCCTAAAGTCAAACCATCGTAATTAAGGTTTGACTTCGTAATTAATCAAAATCTGTCCAGTCAAATATCGAATTGAAAGTACCTATGAGTTGGTAATTATGTGGGTAATAAACCCTTAAAAGGGCACCATCTGATTCCCACTCTAACTAGGTCAATCGTCGGGTCAAACTTAATCATAAAAAGTCAACAGAAAGCTTATTTTCAAATAAACGCATAATTAACAATGTAGAAGCCATGCAACCTGTTTTATCACTCATTAACTTGGTAATTAATGTAAGAACATGTCTAAGCATGTTCAACCCGACATTTTTTAGTTTAAGCTCGGTTCGGAACCGAAAGTCGCAAAAGTAGACTTTTGCTTTGACTTTCAGTTCTGACCCATTAGAGCATAGTTTAGAAATGCCTTAGAGCTTTATTAGGACCAGGTTACATGTTAGTATAACCCTCTGTGATTATACAACTTGGTTCATTAGATATCCGATTCATATGCATGTTTCCGTTAAATGCTTAAATGTTGACTATTATGCCCTTTTAACCTTAAAACGAGATTTTTGAAAATACAAAAAAATAGAAACCTTTATTACTGATTTATAAACTTGTCCTTAAAATTTGACATCAGTTTGAGGTCTAGATTAGGAGTTATGCTCGTTAGCGTAAATGAAAAGCTTTTTATTAATTAAACGGCGTAATTAGCATAAAGCCTATCTAAACCCAATTTTTTATACCAAAATTTTTACCTACTGATATAAAATAATATTTTGGGATTTTTGAAGATTTTTATTTATTTTTAGGCTGAGCATAACATAGGGTTCTAGCTTTGATTCGGTAATTGTCGGTTTTGCCCTTTTGGCCTATAAAATGAGTTTTTCAAATCTTTTTTATACCAAACCTTTTTCTACTGATCCTATATGATAAATAAAATATTTTAAGCCTTCTGGAATAATAAAAATATCAGCTTTTCTTATAAAACCCGGAAATCGCTTAAAACCGCCTTTTTACGCGTTTTAAACGCATAGTATGTATTAAAACTATTTTAAATATATAAGACCTGATACCTACTGATATTTTAAGTAAATTATTATACTTTAGCAGTAAGCAAAAGTTTTAAACTCTGATTTCCAGATTTGACCTTTAAACCTTAGGTGAAATTACCAAAATGCCCCTTCGGTGCATAGTTTGGTTATAAATGATGAATTTCTCATATATGTAATACCCTACTGATATAACTTATTAAATTTAGTATTTTTAGTGATTATATCAGACCTGAAACTCAGATTTGTATTAAATCTCTTTTATAACCTTTTAAATGACCAAAATACCCATACGGGGCATAATTTGAGTTAAAAATTCGTTTTGGGCATAATAGAAGATATCTTACTGATGTCACAACATATTTAAGGCATATTAACTTAGGAAACCTGTATATGACTCATATGGTTACCCATTACGCATTTTGCGCGTTCGGTTTATGTAACTAGTTTGCATAAATTGACCGAAACGGGTCAAACCTTATCATTTTTGTCTCAAAATCCAGAATGTGTTTAGTTTACCCATATTGTACAAGTCTTTAAACTTGTCGGGTCTAAATCACATTCTATTCCGGTCTTCGCTTAATCGTGTGTTTTGAACCGTATCTTCCTTTAAAACTAACCGGTCTAAGTTTAGGCTTAATTAAAGACCCGTTAGGAATCTAATAGGTTATTAAAAACCTTCGTTCCAGATTAGGAGACCCGGTAAAAGCTACTTGCACTTGCTGTTGTGAATTATACTTGCTCAGGTAAATACTTTTAACTTATTTTCCCTATACGGGCTTGGGGTACGGTATATAAAATACCGCTTGGTCGGGCATTGAATTTTTAATTGTATGAAGGTTAATTTATTGAAATGTCCCATTTAAATTGTTTTGTTTGCTTAAAGCCTTTGGGGGGTTAATGACCATGTCCCGGATATCCTTGGCATCATTCATTGAATGGCCACGACCTTAGCACGGGGTGTAGGCATACACCCGCCAGTGCATATATAAATAAAAAGGTATAACCGCCGGTTTCGAGAATAACTCGCCGCGGGACTATATCATGTGGTGTGTCTATTAATCTTTAACCCGGTACTCAGCCCGGGCTACTGAACGTATAACGAACATGTAATTCTTTTACAAGTTTATATATAAATAATTATCCCAAGTGTATTTACCAGTGTAAACTGACGTATTTTCCAGTGTAAACTGACGTATTTACCAGGTATGGGATGTGTGCTTATGCAGAAGGGCAAAGTTATTGCCTACGCTTCTCGACAGTTAAAAGTGCATGAGAAGAATTACACCACCCACGACTTGGAGTTGGGTATCGTTGTATTTGCACTGAAACTGTGGAGGCATTACTTGTATGGAACCAAGTGCGTGATCTATTCGGATCACAAGAGCCTTCAACATTTGTTCAATCAGAAGGACTTGAACATGAGGCAGCGACGATGGATGGAAACTTTGAATGATTATGACTGTGAGATACGATACCATCCAGGCAAGGCAAATGTGGTTGCCGATGCCTTAAGTAGGAAGGAAAGGGTTAAGCCCATAAGAATCAATGCCAAGAGCATTGAATTAAAGAATAGTCTGAATGAAAGGCTGTTAGCTGCGCAGAAGGAAGCTGTACTAGAAGCTAACTATCATGATGAGAAGTTAGGAGTAACTGCTGAGCAGTTATCCTATGGCAAGGACGGAATCCTGAGATTAAATAGACGAATATGGGTTCCAATTTATGGAGGACTTCGGGATGTGATCCTCCAGGAAGCCCACAGTTCTAAGTACTCCGTTCATCCTGGAGCGGACAAGATGTACCAGGATTTGAAGGCAAATTTTTGGTGGATAGGCTTGAAAAAGTCTATAGCTACCTATGTAGCCAAATGTTTAACGTGCGCGCAAGTTAAAGCTGAACACCAAAAGCCGTCAGGTTTGCTACAACAGCCTGAACTTCCCACCTGGAAGTGGGAAATGGTGACAATGGATTTTATCACCAAATTGCCAAAGTCAAAGAAAGGAAACGATACTATTTGGGTGATACTGGATAGACTGACTAAGTCAGCTCATTTCCTACCTATTAAGGAAACACATAGCTCAGATAAGTTAGCTCAGCTGTACGTGGATGAGATTGTATCTCTACACGGAGTGCCAGTGTCTATCATTTCTGATAGGGATACAAGGTATACATCGCACTTCTGGAAAAGCTTTCAGCAATCCCTAGGCACTCGATTGAACTTCAGTACTGCATATCATCCGCAAACGGATGGTCAAAGTGAGCGAACAATTCAAACGCTGGAAGATATGTTAAGAGCTTGTGTCATTGATCTAGGTGGAAGTTGGGATGATCATCTTCCACTGATCGAGTTTTCATACAATAATAGCTATCACTCAAGTATCCAAGCTGCACCATTTGAAGCCCTATATGGAAGGAAGTGCAGAACGCCCATTTATTGGGCAGAAGTTGGAGATGTGCAACTAACAGGACCTGATATAGTCCTGGAGACGACAAATAAGATCGTGCAAATAAGAGATCATCTCAAAGCTGCCAGAGATAGGCAGAAAAGCTACGCAGATAAAAGGCGTAAACCTCTAAAGTTTGAGGTTGGTGACAAAGTGTTACTTAAAGTATCACCCTGGAGGGGAGTGATGCGATTTGGTAAGAAAGGTAAGTTAAGCCCTAGGTATATAGGTCCATTCGAGATCATCGAATGTGTCGGATCAGTGGCTTATAAGTTGAACTTACCTGAAGAGCTCAGTGGTATTCATAATGTATTCCACATCTGCAATCTGAAGAAATGTCTAGCTGATTGTTGGTGCACAAATGTTTGTTAACTTCGTCTTTATCGAGTCTTGTGTCTAGATAGGATAAACCAGTGCTCAGCAGGTTAGAAATTAGGATTTATGTGTATTTGTGTGTAATTTCTCTTGAAAGAGCCATTGGCAGTTTCAAACGAAATTAACATTTGTGATTTCGTTTGAAATGGGCAGTGACACTTTCAAGCGGAATTACCAAATCTATATATAGCTGAAGCACTTGGTCATTTGAAACGGAATTAGATTTTTTTATTCAGAGCCGAGGTGCTGCCGGATTGTTATTTGATTTGTAAAAGCTTTGGAAATCAATAAAAAAAGATAATTAGGAAGTATCAAGCTGTGTTCACATCGATATCACTGATTCCGCCTTTGATATTGATTGTGAACTCTTCAGATTGACTCATTAGGGTCACACGACGATCCAACAAGTGGTATCAGAGCTCAGGACGAGGAGTTCATACCAATTCAGCTTGATTTCATCGGATTCTCTCACTTCTACTCTTTCTTTTCAAAATTAAACGAGATTTAACGGACAAAATGGCTTGATTTTCACATATTATAAGCGAAACACTGTTTTAACTAATCCTTGAAAGAATTGGACCAAAATTCGAACAAAAACCGGATCAATTTGACAAAATGGCTGCCGAAATGATGATGTCATCATAATTCCGCTTGAAATTGCACTTGTTATTTCACACGGAATTAGCTTTTGTAACTAATTTTGTTTGAAACTACCACTTATTTCACACGGAATAACTAATTTCGTTTGAAAGTTCACACGAAATCACTAATTTTGTTTGAAAGTGTCTTTGATTTCAAACGAAATTAGATTCCGTTTGTAAGTTACAAACGAAATTAGCTATTCCGTTCCAAAGTGACCTTATTTCGTTTGAAAATCCTAATTTCGTTTGAATTGGGTATTCCGTGTGAAAAGCTGATTTCGCTTGAAGTGATTCCGCTTGAAAGTGTGTTTGATAAAATCCAAAAATTTTTCTAAGTGTTTGTTGATTGTTTCAGATACACGAAGATGGATGAGTTTATGAATCCGTTCAGTGACATGTTTGCTTTCACGGGAAACACTGGAGATGATACATCAAACAACATCAATGAAAATGTTCCTAATCCAAGTGCAAAGAAAACCCCGTCTGATGCTTTAAGTTTGGAGAGTGCATATGGCACATACAACAAACCTCCCAAACTGATGGCAATTGAAGAATACAATAGATGGGCTACAAGGTTTGAAGAATGGCTTAAAGCGTTTGCCTATCCCAGTTGGAAAAGCTTGAAGAATGGTTTTGATTTGGGGAGAACGGATTATGAAAATTTAGAAGAAAATCAAATAGAAAGATATGTTGCTGAACAAAAGTGCATTGTTTTGCTTCATCAGTCTGTGAGAGACGACATCATTTCATTGATTGAGTACAAAGATTCGAAGGATCTATGGGAGAAACTGAGAGTGAAATGTGTGGGTAGTGCTGAGATAGTTAAGAACAAAAAGAAGTTGTTACGAAAGGAATTTGATTTGTTTGGATGTTTGAAAAACGAATCGGTGTCTAAAATGATTGAAAGATTTGGGCATTTGAAGATGGAACTTGCAAGACACGGAATCATATACACTCGAGAGGAGTTGGTTGACAAATTATTTGATTCACTACCAAATGAGCAAGACTGGCAATACTTTGCTTTGATGCTGAAAAACACAATCAAGTCAGAAGATTTGACAGTGGATCTGCTTATCGAAAGATTGGAAAGCCATGAATTGGAGATCAGAAAATCCAATAAAGTCAACAACACATCATACCAGCAGAATGTGGAGCTGTATTACAGAGGAAGTATGATCCCGAAATCTGCATCACCAAAAACAGCATTTTCTGCAGAAAGTTCAAATACAGTGAATCAAGAAACCCCTAGCAGTGGCTATCATAGTGGATCCTCATCAACTGCTCAAAGTCAATCTGTTCCGAAAAATATATTTCAATGCAAGATTGCTGTGGATTTAAAGAATGGTCAGAATTTTAGTGAAGAATCTGCCAAACAACAGATGGTGTTTTTAGCGTATGTGTTAGAATCGTACGAAAGTCTCGTTGCAGGAAAGATTGGAAACACCAACTTAACAAAAGAAGACTACGATCAGATCGACCCTGAGGAGATGGAGTTGATCGATATAAGGTGGTGTATAGCGAGTGCAGTGAGAAGAGCGCATCGATTCATGGAGATTACCGGAAGACAGTCTATTGGTGGACCTTCTACCAAGTTAGGCTTTGACAAGTCAAAAGTCACATGCTTTAAATGTAAACAAAAAGGTCATTTTAAGCGTGAGTGCCGAAATGCTTACACTGATGATACTGCAAATCCTTTTCAAGAGGATTATTACAAAAGAGCAATTTATCATCAAAATAAAGCAGAACCTCCCAGGATGAAGCAGATAGAGGAGGAACCCAAAGAAAAATCCAAGGCACTTGCTGTTTTTCATGATGATGAAGGTTATGATTGGAGTGATGTTTTGCCAGAGGAAGATGCAGTTGGATATGCCTTTACAGCACAGATTGTTCCTTTTAAAGATACCAGATCTGAAGAAGTGAAGTACGTCAACAGGAAGGCAACAGCTCAATTCATGAAAGGCAAAATCTATCGTACATGGATGGAAGCAAAGAAAGCAAATCGATGGGATCCTGATAGAGAATGTTATCTCGATTCTAATGGAAACATAGCTGTTGATCCAGATACTGTAGATGTTGAAATTCTCACCAAACAAATTGCTGAAGAAGAAGAAGCCAGGCAAAGAATGTGGTGGGGAAAAGGAGAAGCTGATGAGAAAGAGAAAGAGAAAGAGCCGCAGCCAAAGAAAATTGATGACGGGATTATTGATACGTCACAAGAGTTTACCGCAGAAAACTTGAAGAAGATGGCTGACAAAGTTCTTGTTGCAAAAGAACTAGAGGTAGTTTCTGGTTCTGGAACTGAGTCCAAAAACAAGGTCAGTTCAAACGATACACATGAGTCAGGTAAGAAAGTTAAATCTGAGAACGACTGCAAAAATTGCATGAAAGAGTGCAAAGTTTATAGTACAATTGCTTACCTCAGCGGTAAGAAGGTTGAAGAACTGACTGGTAGAGTCAGAAGTGTTGAAGATCATATCTTAAACCGTGATAAATTGTTAAAATCTTCGAACGACAAATTAAAAGAATTAACTGAGAAAATCGAAAACGATAAAAATGACGTAGAAAGAATTAGGAAAGAAAATGAAAAATTGATTCTTGAAAATCGTCAAATTTCAGAAAATTTTGAAAAATTAAAACGAACGGTAAAAGATTCTGATGAAAGAAATGGTAATACAGACAAAGAAAATCTTCAGTTGACTGGTGTTCTTAGAGTTAAAGAAGAGCAAATCAACCAACAACTAGATGAGATTGCTAAGTTGAAGCTTCAGTTTCAAGAAGCTAAAATTGAAAATGAACGCATTCAGTTGAAATTGACCAGTTACAACTCCGCAAGTTTTGTTCTTCAACATATTGTTCCTAAACCAATTGGGAAGAACAAAGCAGGTGAAGATGTTTATTCGGATGGAACTGGGGTTGGGTTTCATCAGGTTCCACCACCAGTTCTAAACAATTTTTCAAAGAAAAAATCAGGGTTGGTTAATGATGAAGAAGAAATTGATGTTAAGCTTCCAGACACGATTGATGTCACATTTACCACATCATCTGATGAAGATAGTGTCCAATCTGAAGTTGTGAAAAGCATGGTTGAAAATGTTTTAAAGTCTGAAAGTGACACTACTGAGGATGATGAATGCTTTTTGGACAAATATATTCCAAAATCAAAATCCAAAAACAACTTAAGTGAAGAACCAAATCTTGTGATGTACAAGATGGCAGGATCTGATAAGTTGTGTTCGGATCATGATTTTCCATTGGAGAATGTGAATATAGGGAAACTGAGAAATGTGTTCAAGTTGATTGAAATCGATGTGTCAGAAATTGAAGGTTTGAAAAATGCTAAAAGACAATTAAAATTTGAGAAAGATAAAGCTTACTACAAAAAACCTGTTATTCCGCCGCGTTTTTCTAACAACAATCAAAACAATTGGTCGGGTGGTTATAAGGGTGGTAAGAATTATCAAAAAAGGAATGTTCAAAACAAGAAGTGTGTTGAGAAAAAGGTGTTTGTTTCGAGTTCAAGTTCACTTTCTGATGAAGAATCTAAAATTTTTTCGAAAACAAATGAAGAATTCTTTGAGAAGAAGGTCTCACAGCCTCAGTCTGAAGGCACAAGTCGGGTTGTTGACACCCGAACATGCTTCAAATGCAATCAAGTTGGACATATTGCACGAAAATGTACCAACTTGAAGTCTAAGATTGAAGTTGTTGAAAATCGGAAAAAGAACGTTGATGCAAAAGGAAAAGCTCCAATGGTTGTTGAGAAGAAAGTTTTGAAAAATAAAAATATCAAACTCAAAACTGAATATGTAAAGAATGTGGTAACTAAAAATGACAAATTTTACAAACGGGTTGCTTCGCCTCAACAAGCATGGAAGCCAAAATTAGTTGAAAAGAAAACAAGTTCTCCAAAACCAAAGGTTTCTGAGACTGCAAAATCATCATCTTCAACTAAGAAGATGTATGTACCTTTGGATTACTATGAGAAACTTGAACCACAAGAGGCTACTACTTCTGAAAAGAAAAATGTATCAAAGCCAGACCAATCATCTGGTCAACCTTCTCAAAATGATTTCTTTTTATACAAAAAGGTTGAGATTGGGTCTGAGGAGAGCTCAAAGATGAATGAGAAGAATTTTCCGCCACTTTACATTGCAAAAACTCACTTAAATGTCAAGTTACCCGAGTCAAAAGAGGCTTGGGTGGCATCAACTTCTAACTAAATGTTTGTGATATGTGCAGGAGCTTCCAAGATCCGTTTCACGTTGGATTATGGATAGTGGAGCTTCTCGGCACATGACGGGGAAGAAAACCCTATTGTATGATGTTAGAGGGTTTAATGGAGGATATGTGGGATTTGCAGGAAATCAAGGTGGTCGAATAGTTGGTGAAGGAACTTTATCGAATGGTATTGTCACATTTGAGAGAGTAAACTACATCGCCGAGCTTGAAAACAATCTTCTGAGCATATTTCAGATCTGTGATCGTATGTATACAACGCACTTTACAGACAAAGAATGTTTGATCTTGAAACCAGGATTTGTTATTCCCGAAGAGTGGGTAATCATGAGAGCGCCCAGAGTCAATGATCTGTACGTGTTGGACATGAGTGTAGCAACTACTACCACGGGTCAGGCTCATTGTTTTATGTCAAGAGCAACGGAAAAAGAATCATAATTGTGGCATCGAAAGATGGGCCATATTCACCTGAGAAAAATGAATCACCTGGTGCATAATGACTTAGTAATTGGTGTTCATGTGAAAGGTTTTCATCTTGAGGGGGAGTGCATTAGCTGTGTCAAAGGCAAGCAAAAGAAGAAATCTCACCCTGGGAAGAAGGAAAACTCAATCTTGAGACCTTTAGAGAGACTCCATATGGATCTGTTTGGTCCAGTGAACGTCAAAAGCATAACTGGGGATCTCTATTGTCTAGTAGTTACAGACGATTACTCAAGATTTTCATGGGTATTATTTTTGAAGTCAAAAGATGAGACGTTTGATCATTTGATGATGCTTTTCAAGAAGGTAGAAAACTTGTACCAAACCCGCATTAGAAGATTACGTAGTGATAATGGTACTGAGTTCAAGAATTTCAAAATGGAAGAATATTGTGATGAAAGAGGTATATTGCATGAATTTAGCGCACCTTACACTCCGCAGCAGAATGGAGTAGCTGAAAGAAAGAACAGGACGCTAATTGAAACGGCCAGGACGATGCTTGCTGATTCTAAACTACCTGTTAACTTTTGGGCAGAAGCAGTGTCAGCCGCATGCTATACTCTCAACCGGGTTCTTACAGTAAAGAAATTCAACAAGACATGTTTCGAGCTGATCAATAACCGCAAACCGAACCTGAAGTATTTAGAACCGTTTGGGTCTCCCTGCACTGTTCTAGAGCCTTTTGGTAAATTTGGTGCAAAGAGCATTGAAGGAATATTTGTGGGTTACTCGAGTCCATTAAAGCGAGTCTTTGTTCCAAGCTTGAGGCGGATTATTGAAGCACACAATGTTGAATGCCAAGGTTATACTATGCCACCGCAGAATCCAGGTGACTCATGGCATTTTAATTACGATACTTTATGGGATTCGTTTGACATTGAAGAAGAAACAGATTTCTTTGACGAGTTGGATATTCTGAGAGAGTATGAAGAATCACAAGAAAGGTTCCCAGCTGAGTATTCTAGACGTCAAAATCGAGCTTCTAATGATGATGAAGCCGGTCCTAGTAATGCTGGAGAGCATGATGATATTCAGCAAACTCTTGACAATCAGACGGCAGTCAATGATAATCAAGAATCTGATAATATGCCTATATTTGATCGTGGTGATTCAGATTCTGAGGGGGAGCAGATCCATATTTCAAGTCAAACAATTCCAGTCAGTGAACAAGGTGCAAATCAGAATGTCACAAATTTGGAAGGCGAGGTAGATGTTCCAGGCGAGGTGATGCCGAGAACTCTTTTATACCATCCAGAAGAGTTGATTATTGGAGAATTACAATCAGGCGTTCGCACTAGACGTCAAATTGACCAAGGCCTTACTTGTTTTTATTCTACAGTAGCTCCGTTACAAACTGAGTTTTCACTTGGTTGTTTTATTTCGCAGATTGAACCGCGAACATATAAAGAGGCGCTAACTGAAGATTCTTGGGTCAACGCGATGCAAGAGGAGCTGAGTCAGTTTGAGAAGTTAGGAGTGTGGAAGTTAGTAGACTTGCCTGATGGTCAAAGGAAGATAAACACCAAGTGGGTGTTCAAGTGTAAGAGAGACGATAGAGGGGTTATTATTCGTAACAAAGCTCGACTCGTAGTCCAGGGTTTCAGTCAGCAGGAGGGGATAGATTTCACCGAAGTATATGCTCCGGTTGCTAGACTTGAAGCGATCAGAATCTTCCTAGCATTTGCATCTTGGAAAAATTTTGAAGTTTATCAGCTAGATGTTAAATCGGCGTTTCTCTATGGGAAGGTAAAAGAGGAGGTATATGTCGGACAGCCACCGGGCTTCACCGACCCAATCCACAAAGACAAGGTTTATTTGCTGGATAAAGCACTGTATGGTTTACACCAGGCCCCGAGAGCTTGGTACGAGACTTTGTCTCAACACCTGCTAGACAACAGCTTCATCCGTGGAAAAGTGGATGCTACTCTCTTCACCAAAGAGGTCGACGGTCATCTTCTGATAGTTCAGATATACGTGGACGACATCATATTTGGGTCAACAAATGAGAATCTGTGCAAAGATTTCGAAAGAGTTATGAAGCAAAAATTTGAAATGTCATCGATGGGTGAGATGAAATTCTTCTTGGGACTTCAAGTTGATCAATTGCCTAAGGGAATTTTCATACATCAAACGAAGTATGTTCATGATATCTTAGAGAAATTTGGGATGTCAGGATCTACTCCAGCTTCCACCCCGTTAGCGACGAACCATGGGATAAATCCTGATCTCACCGGAGAGAAGGTAGATGAAACGTTGTATCGTTCCATGATCGGATCGCTGATGTACTTGACAGCTTTTAGACCCGATATTATGTATCCAACCTGCCTCGCAGCAAGATTTCAGTCTAACCCAAGAGCTTCACACATGGTGATTGTGAAAAGGATATTACGCTACCTGAAAGGAACTCCATCACTGGGGTTGTGGTATACAAGAGAATGCGACTTTATGCTCGAAGGGTATTCCGATTCCGATTTCGGATGCTGCAAAGTTAACGCTAAATCAACAACAGCGGGATGTCAGTTTTTCGGACCACGATTAGTCACCTGGCAATGCAAGAAGCAGACCTCTGTAGCTTTGTCCACATGTGAAGCTGAGTATGTATCTGCTAGCAGTTGCTGCTCTCAGATCTTGTGGATCCAGCAACAGATGCGCGACTACGGTTTGCAATTTCTTAACACCCCTATCTTTGTTGATAATGAGGCAGCGAAAAACATTACTAAAAATCCTATTCATCACGCTAAAACAAAACACATTGAAATTCGTCATCACTTCATCCGAGATTGTTTCGAGAAGAAGTTGATACGAATTGAGAAAATCCACACTGACGAACAAAAAGCTGATTTACATACCAAAGCTTTTGATAAAAATCGCTTTCAATATTTGCTAAAATTGAACGGTATGAAGCTTTTATCGGTGTCGGAGGAGATTCTTGGCGTTGATGAAGGAGACATTGTAGATGATGTTGAGAAGCAATCTGCAATGGTTTGTCGATTTTTTACTTGTTTTGGTATTTAGGGGGAGTATAGGGTAATATTTTCAGAAAATACAAAAACAGTAAAAAATTTCAAAAATCCAAAAACATGAGATATTTTCAAAATACAAAAACAATAGAAAATCAGAAAAGAGCTTGTGTAAAAAGGGAAAATGATAGTACATTGGCTTGATAGTTACGGTATGCTAAAGAATTGTAAAGTTTAAAAGTCTTAAACAGTCTCGCTGATGATATGCCGATAGGTTTTTACACATTTAGTAGGTTTGTTCGGGATATAAACCTAAAATCTTTACTTACTTATTTCGTGGGGAACACTACTTGGATATATAGGTAACCCCTGAAATCTTGTTTGAAAGATCCCTCTTTCTGAGATACTAGGTCTTTATACTCAGTGATATCTGGGGTATTATCCCGGGACTTCTGATTTTGCGGAAGCAATGGCCTAGTCCCCGTATAATACTTTACTGCTTGCTTAAAATATAGCACCGCCCTCAGCACAAAAATGATGAAACATTGAAAAATGCTAATCATTGCTGTTGTAAAAAAGATCCTCTAAAGGGCCCACTTAAAGTCGAAGCCGTCATCTCTCTGCTGAACGGAAGTTCTGACCTAAGCTCTCACGGTCTTTGCAATTAACCCCTTACAGATATCATCTGTGGTATACTCACCTGTAAGACTGAATATTGGGATTTGGATACGGGAGTATATTCAAGAGGTGGGACACATGAATGAGTTTAAGTCTCTTAATACACCTAATTCGTATCCTGGACAGATTGAAAATTGTGTGAGAATTTAAGTGGATCAGTATATCGACAATCTAAGTGAATTGTTTAATTCTGAGTATGAAATTGAAGCTTAACGGTACTTGTGACTTGTCGAATAGCTGATATGATTCCCTAACATGTTCACCCAAAAATATGTTTGTAAATAGTTTACATTTACTGCATTTTATTTCTGTAATTCATTTCTAGTTTAGAAACTATATTCAAAATCCAAAAAGATTTTACATTTCTGCTTTATTTTCCGACAAACCAAAGTGGAAAGCTGACCTCCAGATTCAAAAATTTGAAGCAGATGCAGGAAGTTTCTGAGCTGGACAGATGAGTTGTGAGCTAATCTTGTTAAACCTGGAAATTGAAAAGTTAAAACAAGTTCATTAATTTGAAACTTGCAATTTTCAGAAAATTGTTTGAACTAGTTTGTACAAAATGTCAGTGTGATTTGTCTCAGATCAATCAAGGTCATTAAATTGGACTTGGTAGACAAATTGAGTAATCAGGGTCATTAATTTGGACCTGGATACTTAAGTGGATTTCTAAATTCTGACAAAACCAACAAATGAAGTCAAATAGTAAGTTTGGATTGAAATTGTTATAATCATAAATCTTATGTTAAGGTAGAGATTGTGCAGGTAACAGGTTTGTTATTGAAAACAACATAGCAAAATCCCAGCTAACTGATAGGGGGAGTCTGAAAACTTAAAAGTCAGATACAGTTCCTGGATCTACATTCAAGGGGGAGCTTGAAGGATGTTAAAGATTCAGTTTCTATGATTCATGCTAGCTGTTGATAGAAAAAGTGAAGATTTGAAGGATGATTACAGTGTCAGACAAATTGGAAAGAGATAGACAAAGACTAAAGACTGAAGATTTGATGCTAAAGACTTCGTCAACATCCAAGGGGGAGTCTGTTGGTTCACAAATGTCTGTTAACTTCGTCTTTATCGAGTCTTGTGTCTAGATAGGATAAACTAGTGCTCAGCAGGTTAGAAATTAGGATTTATGTGTATTTGTGTGTAATTTCGCTTGAAAGAGCCATTGGCAGTTTCAAACGAAATTAAGATTTGTGATTTCGTTTGAAATGGGCAGTGACACTTTCAAGCAGAATTACCAAATCTATATATAGATGAAGCACTTGGTCATTTGAAACGGAATTAGATTGTTTGATTCAGAGCCGAGGTGCTGCCGGATTGTTATTTGATTTGTAAAAGCTTTGGGGTTAAATGTGTCAACATGTTTAAAGTATACCTCAGAGTGACCTTTTAGCAAACCCGAAGCTTTATAACGATTAATTATGCTCACTAGAATAAGTGATAAAAATTTCACAAGGTTTCGATAAAGTATGAGAAAGTTATGATAACATTCGTATACGAGGGGTTAAAAGCGTCAACGTTGAAATTTAAGGCTTTTCGGGTGATCATAAAGTTAACCAAGGACTTAACAAAGTTTGGTTATGTATTGAGGTTCTTAGAAATCAATTTAGAATGTTAAAAGTGCAAAATGGGAACTTAAAACCACTTTTAAAAGGACCAGGGGCTGAAATGTAATAAATGAAACTTGGTTAACCTTTTCTGGCCATCCATACCGGCCGCGTAAGACATGTATGGGTCTTACGCAGGCCGCCTAGCCCTCTGCAGCGACGAAAAAACTTCACAGCTGCCAGTTCAGGCTGTGTAACCGACTTTGGAGCTTGTTTTTACATACCAGGGGTTGCACCAACAGGTTTTCATGCATAGGGGGCATCTGTAACCATCATATTACACCTGTAGACTTGCTTGGCATGATCTAATGGCATCAAAACTCCTATATAAGAAACCCACAAGTTGCATCATTTGAACACACTCACTTGAAACTCTCACAACTTCTTTCCTGAAGATTTTTGGAGCTCAAGGCCACTTCCTAGAAGTCATTAGTCGTGCATAGGACCTCAGTAAGTGTCCTTAACCTTTCTTAATTCAGTTTTACTTAGTTTATTAGCCTAAAGTCAAACCATCGTAATTAAGGTTTGACTTCGTAATTAATCAAAATCTGTCCAGTCAAATCTCGAATTGAAAGTACCTATGAGTTGGTAATTATGTGGGTAATAAACCGTTAAAAGGGCACCCTCTGATTCCCACTCTAACTAGGTCAATTGTCGGGTCAAACTTAATCATAAAAAGTCAACAGAAAGCTTATTTTCAAATAAACGCATAATTAACAATGTAGAAGCCATGCAACCTGTTTTATCACTCATATAACTTGGTAATTAATGTAAGAACATGTAATTAATGTAAGAACATGTCGCAAAAGTAGACTTTTGCTTTGACTTTCAGTTCTGACCCATTAGAGCATAGTTTAGAAATGCCTTAGAGCTTTATTAGGACCAGGTTACATGTTAGTATAACCCGCTGTGATTATACAACTTGGTTCATTAGATATCCGATTCATATGCATGTTTCCGTTAAATGCTTAAATGTTGACTATTATGCCCTTTTAACCTTAAAACGAGATTTTTGAAAATATAAAAGAATAGAAACCTTTATTACTGATTTATAAACTTGTCCTTAAAATTTGACATCAGTTTGAGGTCTAGATTAGGAGTTATGCTCATTAGCGTAAATGAAAAGCTTTTTATTAATTAAACGGCGTAATTAGCATAAAGCCTACCTAAACCCAATTTTTGATACCAAACTTTTTACCTACTAATATAAAATAATATTTTGGGATTTTTGAAGATTTTTATTTATTTTTAGGCTGAGCATAACATAGGGTTCTAGCTTTGATTCGGTAATTGTCGGTTTTGCCCTTTTGGCCTATAAAATGAGTTTTTCAAATATTTTTGATACCAAACCTTTTTCTACTGATCCTATATGATAAATAAAATATTTTAAGCCTTATGGAATAATAAAAATATCAGCTTTTCTTATAAAACCCGGAAATCGCTTAAAACCGCCTTTTTACGCGTTTTAAACGCATAGTATGTATTAAAACTATTTTAAATATATAAGACTTGATACCTACTGATATTTTAAGTAAATTATTATACTTTAGCAGTAAGCAAAAGTTTTAATCTCAGATTTCCAGATTTGACCTTTAAACCTTAGGTGAAATTACCAAAATGCCCCTTCGGTGCATAGTTTGGTTATAAATGATGAATTTCACATATATGTAATACCCTACTGATATAACTTATTAAATTTAGTATTTTTACTGATTATATCAGGCCTGAAACTCAGATTTGTATTAAATCTCTTTTATAACCTTTTAAATGACCAAAATACCCATACGGGGCATAATTTGAGTTAAAAATTCGTTTTGGGCATAATAGAAGATATCTTACTGATGTCACAACATATTTAAGGCATATTAACTTAGGAAACATGTATATGACTCATATGGTTACCCATTACGCATTTTGCGCGTTCGGTTCGGTTTATGTAACTAGTTTGCATAAATTGACCGAAACGGATCAAACCTTATCATTTTTGTCTCAAAATCCAGAATGTGTTTAGTTTACCCATATTGTACAAGTTTTTAAACTTGTTGGGTCTAAATCACATTCTATTCCGGTCTTAGCTTAATCGTGCGTTTTGAACCGTATCTTCCTTTAAAGCTAACCGGTCTAAGTTTAGGCTTAATTAAAGACCCGTTAGGAATCTAATAGGTTATTAAAAACCTTCGTTCCAGATTAGGAGACCCGGTAAAAGCTACTTGCACTTGCTGTTGTGAATTATACTTGCTCAGGTAAATACTTTTAACTTATTTTCCCTATACGGGCTTGGGGTACGGTATATAAAATACCGCTTGGTCGGGCATTGAATTTTTAATTGTATGAAGGTTAATTTATTGAAATGTCCCATTTAAATTGTTTTGTTTGCTTAAAGCCTTTGGGGGGTTAATGACCATGTCCCGGATATCCTTGGCATCATTCATTGAATGGCCATGACCTTAGCACGGGGTGTAGGCATACACCCGCCAGTGCATATATAAATAAAAAGGTATAACCGCCGGTTTCGAGAATAACTCGCCGCGGGACTATATCATGTGGTGTGTCTATTAATCTTTAACCCGGTACTCAGCCCGGGCTACTGAACGTATAACGAACATGTAATTCTTTTACAAGTTTATATATAAATAATTATCCCAAGTTATAAAATGTTTTGTGCCTTGTGCATTCAAATCAATTTTTCTAAACCCTTTTCAAAATGAGTCAGTTAGTTGTATTTACCAGTGTAAACTGACGTATTTTCCCAAAAAGGCTAAGTGCAGGTACTAATCAAAATAGGTTGGCCTCTCCTTAGCATCAATAAGAGTCTTGCAAGCTTGGATGCATTTTAAATCTGATGAACTATGTTTCCTTTTTATTTAATCCGCCTGGGGATCCTTTACAGTCCGTTTGTAATACTTTGATATTACTTTATATTCGGTTTGTAATGTGATTCATCTTTTGCTTCCGCTGTGCATTTAAATTGTGTTGTTTGACTATGATGATATCAACTACGTCACGATACTCCCCACCGGGCCCACCGGTAATACGTGGAAATATCGGGGTGTGACATGTAGAACACGTTAAAATCAAGTGTCAACACAAAGGAAGGTGAGTTCACTTATTCACATACAATCAATATTATTTCAAGGAAAACTTTCTGATTAGGTGTTTATTTGAAAACATCCATGTAATTTTAGAAAGTCCATTTTACTTCCTTAATAAAATCCATGGGCCTTCCGTCGGTTCATTACTCCGACAACAGTAATACTGCCAAGGTTTTGTAAATTAAATTATTGCGTCAATTTTCAGACTCGTATGTTAGCTAGACGATACGAACTATATATTAACCATGCAGGGATAATCAATGCTAGACAATAAACAGAATAATAATTCGTCGTTTGACATTGACACGGGGCGACCTGTCACGACGGGGTTGTCAACCCGATAGATCTACCAACAATTCCTCGCGTACATTACTTAACTGATTAAACGACATCATGGGCGCATGGTTCTTTCTCGAAGAACAATATGATGTCTGCCTCATGTACAATATATATATATCCTACTAATATGACAATTTAATATACTACGATTTACGAATTCCCCTGTCACTCAAATGTTGAGACTCGGTCCGGAATTCATCCCCAATTCGTACGGTCTCGTTTCACTTAAGAAATACCGCACATACAATATTTATTCATCAAAAACGTTTTACTTCGAAACGTATAACTTACCAAATTCATATATTTTCAGCGAAAATATATATTTTATATTAAAATGTATGTTTTATTTTGAAAACATTATTAAACCCTTTTAACGACGTGTTCCACCCCCAAAATATATATAAAACAGTAAAAAGAGGGGTTTAGTGACACTCACCTTTGGGTGCGTATTTTAATACCGCAATCCCAGAGATTGATTTTTATATACGTCCTAATATAGGAACAATTCTAAATCAATATATATATAACACAAAAATCCTAAGTTTCTCCGTTTCTTAGAATTATCACATAACTTTGAGATTTTCTCGAAAAGTTGTCATTTTTTATTATGTTGGCATGTTAATATATATATATATATATATATATGAGTCCATATATATTTTTATGATTTTTGCGACTTGAACGATTTTATTGGTGACCATTATTGTGTAAATTCGTTAACTCTCCAGTTTATACGCAATATATATCTACGATTTGCGCGTCGTAATATACATACATAAACGTTCATAGATTTTAACATCGAACACACAAAATATTACTAACTTATCTATTTTGTCATTTTTAAAGCAAATATACATAAAACATCTCATATGTACCAAATTTCATGCTCGACAAACAAGTTACATATTTAATGCAATTTTACCGTTTCTACCGCACAAAACGTACATGCATACATGCGTAGTCTAAATTTCCAACTATCTAATTAACACTTAACATATTATCACATTTACATGTTTAAATCACTTAACACATTTTATCACATAAGGTTCACTCAAAATTTACCCATACTAGTGTTTATTGAAAAATGCGTATTTTAGCGATTCGGTAACGTTTTCGGGCGTAGGAAGTCACGTATGACCAACCAAACACCAAGTAAACTCAAAATTAGTTAAAATATTTGTTTTTAAACTAAAAACATCAGTTAATTTACTGATCTAAATCAGTTTTATAAAAATCACCCGAAAAGTCGATTTTTGACCGTTTTAACGCATAGTTTTGCGTTAAACGTTACTATAATCATCCCAACTCGAAACGAATTGATATTTTAACACAATACATGTTATTTATTGATTAAAATAGTGGTTATAATCAGATTAGTGCAGTTTTTGTGTAAGTCACATAAATCATGCGATTTCACATATTTTTACAACTTTTAATGCACCAAGTACAACATGCAAAGCTAGAAAACATTATGACAAAGTTATATATCATTAAACACTTAAAAATAACTTTATTTTAAGGTTTATAATCTGATAAAAATTGATTTTTATCAAATCATGCTCAAATGATCATTTCATGCTTTCATATTAACATGCATGTCCACATATGTGCATCTAATGCACTCATACAACATCCTCAACATTATTTATGATCTAATCATACATCAAGAACACATTAATATCATGTTCTTACAAAACACAACACACACATCATGATCATCCAATCATTCATACATAAATGCTAATATCCTTCATATTTAAGAACATAGAACAATCTTTTATATGCATGCATGCATACATACATACATACATACATACATATATATATACGAAATATATACACACACATATACCACCAAAATTTCACTTTTCATCATGTCACTTTTCAAATCTTAAATCATCTTTAGAACCTTCTCATATGACACACTTAGATCTTACATGCATCCTACTTTTCAAGTAATCATGTAACTCAAGAATCTTTCAACAAAAATAAAAAACACAAACACTTACACACACATATATACCTACGGCCATACATATACATACACACTTATCCATTTCATTTTTCTTTAAAAACCCATTTGTTTTATGTTTTATGTTTTATGTTTTATGTTTTAAGTTTATGATTAATCTCAAGATCAAGAGAAACTTTCATTTCTATCAAGAATCATCAAGAATCAAGACAAAGTTTTTAAAGTAAATTTATACCTTCAAGTTCTTAGATGAGTTTTTTTTTTTGTGAATAAATGGTTGTTCTTGCTTGAAATCACTTCCAATCACCCTTTTTAGCTTGAAATCACCTTGAAAGGACCTTGAATCTTCATGAAATGACTTGAAATTTTTGAATGTGTACGTATGTGAGGGTGTTCGGCCGTAGCTTAGAGAGAGAGAGTGAGAGAATGAATTTTGATCTTTTGTTGCTTGAATGAAGTGTGTTAGAAGTTTAAATGATTAAACACACTTCTCTAAATCCACATGGCACACAATGACCATTCCAAGAAAAGGTGGCACCCTCCTTGGCCGCCAACACTCCCTCTCTCTCCTATATACTCACACAAAATTCTATATATACATATATATATATATATATGTAAATTTAGGTTAAATCAGGTATTTTACTGGACACCGGGTATTTTATCTAGCGTTTTAAACCCGTTTTAGTGCGTTTAAATTATTTTTAGAGCTCTATAAAAATAAACCTGCCAAAATATTACTGAACGATATTTTGTTTGCCTGGGCTGGCTTTGTTGTCGGTATTTGGCAGTATGCGCGCTGTGTTGCGCGGTACGCGCTTTAAATCGCAAAAATAAGAATTTAAGAGTTTTTATTTATTTTTGTCATTCAATAAGAATAAACTTATTAAATTATTGCTAAAATGATTATCAGTTGCCTTGACAGGCTGTGTTGACAGTATTTTGTCGGTACACGCGCTGCATCGCGCGGTACGCGCTTAAACTCGAAAAATAGAGTTTCTTAGCGTTTTAATTTATTTTTCCTTACGAATAGGATTAAAATAATTATTCTAATCATAACAGACTATTTTTAGGATTTTAACACTGATCGGGTGGTCACCGACGTTTGTTTCGCATTTTAATCGTTACGCGATAAGCGTTTATCTTACCGTTGCCAACATAATTTTTATCAAAGTTTAATTTTACCAACTCATTAAATTTCACATATAAACATCATAATCAGTCAAATACAGCCTTTTATCTATTCACAACACGTGTTACAATTGTACGGTATGGCCTGAAAAGCCGGGTGTCACAATTATGGGGCTTAGTGACGGGGCTAGCCCATTAATTTAGGGGTATCCTATAACAACCCTCCTAGAACCCATAAATGTGACCCTAAACATTCCTAATATTCCCCGTATGCGAGAAACATGCCCAGAATACCTTAATATTTAAAACAAAATTTGGGAGTCGTTCGCGGGACGCGACCCCCTTAGCTACTTCTGTCGCGGGCCGCGACTGGCCTGGTTGCTTGCCGGATACCCATTCCGCCACGTGTCGACACGTGGCAAGGATAGGTTCACAGACTAGCTGAGCCTAAGACCTAGTCTACTCTCTCACGGGCCACGAGAGAGTTAGAAAATGTTTACGCGGGCCGCGAGCCGCCATACTTCAGGCCTGTAAATAGGGTCGATCGGCTCATTTGTTCAACGTTCAAAAATTCAGATTCTCTCTCAAATTTCTGTAGCACTTATAATACTCGGGTATTATACCCCTATAAAACGAAGCTCTGCCTCATTGTAAGTATTATAACCCTGTTGTTACCCTACACGATCGATCTAGGACTCCGTAACGCATGTCAAGGCTCTGCCTGACTCAGTCGTTGGAGTTCTGTCTCGTGTTACACCTGATTGATCTAGGACTCTGTAATGCATGTCAAGACTCTGCCTGACTCAGTCATTGGAGTTCTGTCTCGAGTTCTACGGTTAATGTGGTTTGGGTTATTTTACTAACACGTGTGCATTGTTTAATTTTAATATATAATAACCAGGAGAATCACCAGGAAGCTATAGTAGTATCACCTAATTCAACAATGTGAGTACATTCTCTTTTTGTAAATCTTTTTGTGAGTCAAAATGTTTTACCAAAACCTCAAATGTTTTAAATTACACTTAACAGCAATTGAGTATTTGTGATTCTACAATTACTATCGGTATGTTGGAGTTTTGTATACAAAATGTGAAAGACGTTACCATTGGACAAAGAGTTAGCTAATGAGTAATATGACCCACAAGTAAGGTGTTGATAGTACTGAATGAGTAATTGAGTAGATATAAGCAAATGTAATTGCGGATGCCCCCAATACTGTAAAGTGATAAAACTGTTTTGATTAATCTGGGATGCACTCGCCAGTATTTCTTGCTGATAAAATCTTTTTCTAAAACGCGTTTCAGGTAACAAAATATGAAAGCCAATAGAAGCCAGCTGGAGAGCACTGAAGGCTTGAAAAAGTGGCTATAAAAGTTACCTAAATAAAAATGAGATTTTTTGTTTTCAATAATTAGGGTTTATTCCTACAAATGTATTGTCAAATAAACTTGGGTTTTACCCCAATAATTTATTATTATAAAAAGTTTGGTGTTTAACTCTGATAAAAATATTTCCTAACTACGATCCTGATTTATTTCGCTGCCAAATTAATAAACACCGATACCACCAGTTCTGAGTCTCGCGACACCCGCTCCAGGGCAGGGGTCGGGGGCTACGACAGGAGGTGGTATCAGAGCTACAGCCACTGGTTTAAGCCAAAGAAGTGTTCTGCTGACACTTAATTTCTGTGTTAGGAAATAACTTATGCGATTACATGTAAATATGGTTTTGTGTTATTTGATTATTTGTTAGTTTACAATATGAGTGAGCAAGGAACATCGGACGCTTATCGTCATATAGCTAGTTCACCAAAAGATGAAGGAGCATCATTTCAACCCAATCCCTCAGGATACTCGGCCGATACTAAGGAAGGGATATTTATTTTTGAAGGCACAGTCTGAGGAACCATTCACTACAAAAAAGAGAGGTTGGTCTAATAGAGGAGCACATGAGAGAAGAAAAAGAATGAAGAAATTACAACAGAGAGTGATAGTCAGAGCTAATAGGGAAGCGAATGCACAAACTCAGGAAACAGTCAATAGGCCACCGTGGGAAGGGGAACTAGATAGACAGTTGGCAGATTTCCATAAGCTAGCAACTACAGCAGTAGACGCTAACCGAAACCAAATAGCTGAACTGCCACTGTAACCTTTATTCCCAGACCATCAAATGCTAGAACCCAACCAGGAAAACCAATTCCCGATACCTGCATTTGACCCCAACGAGTTACCTAGAATCCCAACCCCAATCCCTTTAGAACGTGATCCGTGGTGGGATGATGATAGAACATTCTTTGAAATGAATAACGCAGACCCTTACGAGGAACCCATACCTCATAACCCTGACCCAGTAAACCCACCAATGAGTCGAGAATGTGTGCAGGAACTCTGTCAGTATAGAGAAAGTTTAGTGAATGAAGGGAATTGAATTCGACAGATAGGGGAGAAACTAGTTTGGAAATATGATGAGAATGAAATACAGTACTGGATGAATGGCACTTAGAAAATGCCTAGATATATGTGTAATTTTGTATTTTGATTAAAAAAACTAGACTAGTGTAACACCCGTTCTTATAAATCAAGGTTTAACGTATTATTTACGAAAACAATCATGTAATTAAGATTACCTATACATCGGAAAAACGGGTTTACTAAAAACTTTTACAATTTAAAAGTATACAACATATCATGTGTACATTCGTCATTTAACATAATAACGATACATAGTGCGGAAGCTTATTTCGTGATCGTGTTCGGTTCTTGCTAGTCGCTTGATCTTCATCCGGGCACTTATGGTAATCACCTATGATCAAAACCAACTTAAAAGTTAGTTTTGATAGTCAATTATGAAGTTCAAACAAGTACAGGGGTTAAATATGAAGTTCAAACAAGCGTTTACCCTATGGGTCACAAAACATGAGTTAAACTAGTCATACGCAACTTAAAACGCGTTTAAACGAGTTCCCAAGGAAAAACTAGGCACGGTAACACTTTTCGGAGGAACATGACCCGTCGCGCGACGCGACGGGCCGTCGCGCTACGCGACACCCCTTAAACGACAGAAACATTGCAGCTGGTTGCTGCATATTCCCAGCACGATCTGATTTCACGGAAACGGCCATAACTTCTTCGTTATTGATCCGTTTTACCCGATTCTTTTTCCTACGCGTCCGTAATTTAATTCTCCATCTTATGGAGTTAAAATCCAACAACCTTCATAATAAAATTTCAGACTTTTAAGTCTTCGGCTTATCGCCCTTTTACCAAATTTTGACCCGTTTATGCATTTTATCAAATGAACATATTTGTTTGATTCCTACATCACCCACCCTTCTTAAAATTGTTATTAACTACCATTTTAGGTTCTAATCACAAGTTTATTTCACAATTTAAACCCGTTTTCGCTCGTATGCTTATTTTGACCCGTTAAGGGTATTTAAGCACTTTCGAGCCTAAAATCGCTCTCGATTGTTTCTAGCATTTCACCACCACATTTCTTATCAAGTGACCTTCCATCACATCTATATTTGTGATGGTTTTAATGTGACGAATTATCTAATCCGAGTTTTACCCTTCGGATTATCAATTTACGGCAAAGACTCATATAGAGTCTTTTGACCAAGGATTTACATCTTACGCTATTAGACTTATTCTAAGTATTAACTTGATTATAAAACTTGTTTTCAAGCAACTTCTAAGAGTTGTTTGCTTAATTATGCTAACAAGGGCGTTTTGGTCATTTTTAACCCTTCTTTTACAACGAAGGGCTTGCTTAAGCCATGCACGCCCAAAATCTCATTTTTAACCAAATCTTATTTTCAAAACACTCTGTCTATAATTTAAATCCTTCGGTTTACCTTTTAAGGTAACCGAATGTCCCTTTTTACTTTGTCTAAATCTCATAGATCTCCAAGTTCTAAATGAGGAGTTGATCTATTATACATACCTGGCCCGGATCAACTTATTAACCCGGTTTTAATACCTTGCTTTATATTCGCTAATTTAGAACGATGCGAATATCCATTGGATATCTATTCCTGTAAACATATAACTCGACAAAAGAATCATTAGTCGATATTGTCAAAAGGTGATGTCTACACCTTTTGACCCGTTTGGCCGAAATGGTTGTTTATCTATGCGAGATGATATTTATTATCGTCTCATCTACATGACTCGTTCCGTTTAACACCGTACGGTCATTTTACTTGTAAACCGTTTATTGCTTTCGACATAATATGACCAAATTATCGATTTACTTCTTTTTAACCATTATTATGGTTTCTTTCATCTTTGAATTTCTTGTTCCGTTCGACTACACGACGGAACATCATATTTCAATTGTTTAGATATCTCATTCATAATTTATATGATAAGAAAATATTCCACAATTTAAGACTAGTGTAAGCTATACTTACCTTGCATCCGAATTATGCTTTTCCATCATTCTTGCTTCGTTTGACCCGCTTCCTTCCCCAAGCTTTCACCTAGCTTGCCAAGCGTCAAACTATCATTGTAATTGTAAGATGGTTAGGTTAGTCATAATCATTTACGACTATTCCATCCTACTCTTCTTATATCGAATTTACCATCCGATCATGCACTTGGTCGATTTGACTTTTTAAGGTCAATCGACTTATCAACTTATTCATTGCACATTTTCACTCTAATTTCAACACTTTAGGTTTTATTTAGGCATTTTATCAAACACCTAATGTGCATACATTGTTTTTACACATTTTACAACTAGGTAACATGATTTCAAGCATCTATATCTCGATCTTAACATCAATTCTTTTATATCATATAACAACCCATTTCATGGTAAATATGATTTATGTACCCAAACACCTAAATTGTTCAAGTACTTTGTCTTACTAACTAATATGATGATTTCAATCACAAGTTTGACACTAACATCATCATATCATAAAAACCCATCTCAAGTCATGTATGTTCAACACTCAAACTTGCAAATTGTTCAAGTATCTTGTTTCTACTAGCAACTATGATGATTTTAAGCATGTGTAAACCATCATCTTCACTACATAATCAAAACCCACTTAGCACATAATAGGTTAATTATCAAATCCCTAGTTTTAACACCAATTCTCCAAGTTTTCAACTAGGGTTTGTTTCTAAACAAAGATTTCAACACAATAGCACTCATAGATTCAATATTCATTCCAGAATTTCGATTATGATTGTTCATCATAATCTCAAAGTATCACCAAATCTTAAAATTCGACATACCTTGTGATCCCCACGACTAGGTGATCATTTATATGTGTTCATGCATCAATCTGGGTCTTGATTTGAGCTTCAATTTGTTGATTTGTTGAAGTTAGGGTTTTGGCTCCCCTTGGAGCCTTCTCCTGGTCGTTCACGAACACACCAGGTGTGTGTGTTTTGTTTTTGATTTTAGTAAATAATCTTTTAGATTATTCCACCTTTGGCCCCTCAAGTTTTGTTATCTATCAAGTAGGTTATAACCTACTTATTTACAATCCATATTCCCTCTTATTAACCGGGTCAAACATTCCTAGTTAGCTTAGCGGGTTCGGGAATATTTACGACTAAGTTTATTTTAGGTCCCGTCAACTCGGGCCTTTTAAACACTTTATTTATCCATAAGCCTTTGTATAACTTTTATTTAATATTAGGATGATTTATTTAAAAACCTAATATTTACCGGGTTAATTTTTACCACTAACGGTATTTTACCCGTCGTCACTATTAACGTGGCTTGATTACCAAACCCGTTTTTGGGGTGTTACAAGTCTACCCCCCTTAAAGAGGTTTCGTCCTCGAAACCTTGCTTACATAGTTCATTGAGTTTCTAAACTCAATGCGTTTGACCTGAGTAATCTCTTAAGCATTACTCGTACTTTAACCAATTGTTAGCATTACCAGAAGAATTATGGTAATGTCTTTTTGGTTACAGAACCTCTACGTACCTCATATGACATAATGTAACTTGAAATAACGTAATTCCGTTATTTTTACTAGTTTAGTTAACTTAGCGATTTCCATCGCTTTTATATATTATCGAACTCTTGGTGCATCCGTCACCTTGACCCGTTTTAAAGGTCCTTAGTGAAATATTTCACTTTCAGCAATACTTTCTTTTGTTTTCATTTTCATTTATTCGATTCAGTTATATTGAATCCACCCTGTTTAAAGGTCTTTAGTGAAATCTTTTCACTTTTAGCAACAAATCCTTTTATTTTCAAATTTATTTATTCGGTTTAGTTATTCCGAATTTACCGCTTACAAGCAAACCAAATTTCTTAACTTGAATTGCTGCCCTTAACCGGTTTCACTAACTAGACTTATTAGTCCGGTTTCTTTTTGCCGCTCGCTTGGTTATAATGTGATTCCACTTCACATTGCATTTCTTGACCGTGATCGTGTCACATCATGTTTATTTTATATCAACCTTTTCATTTTCGATAATATCACTTTTCGAATATATCGTCTTGCGCCTATCAGTGTCAAGACTTGTATCTTTCATGCTTTCTATTTAAATTCCTATCAGAATTTGTGTTGGTAAAAACATCATTTCTTACTAAAACCGAAGTTTTAGTTTTAGGATCTTCTCTTTAACTTTTGTCAATTATCCATACCAGGATATTGACAGTCCATCATTTATTCTTATTTGGTTAAATCCCATTACCGGGCTCATTATTCTCTTGCATTTAACGCTATCTTTATCTGGCTAGCGCTCATTTATGCCATTCGGCGTTATATTGTATTCAACATGTTTGACCTATTAATGTGAAATCCATCACTTATAAACAATCAACTTTATTCTTTATTCAACCCATTCGACTTCGAATAGTTGAACATATTTACTCACAATTTCTACATACGAGATTTTATAGTCATAACTCGTAATCCAAGTCCTTTGATTTTTTTTTTTCAACCCGCGTTCACATCTCTTGGTTTACGCATGTGTTTAATTCTTACCCATCAACCGAGTGTTTTACCGAAGTCGTTATTATTGCAACCCTCCCGGTATGCATTAAGACCCCGCTTCATTTTTATATTCCGACTTTGTCTTTAAGTTCGACGTTTTACAAAAACGACCCGTTAAGGGACATATTTGCATTTTCCGGGTTCGAGTGTAAGTACACTCCCTCCCAATGCTTGTCTAAATCATTTTACATGCTTGCGTTTTCTGGGTTCGAGTGTAAGTACACTCCCTCCCAATACTTGTCTAAATCATTTTTCATGCTTGTGTTTTCTGGGTTCGAGTGTAAGTACACTCCCTCCCAATACTTGTCTAAATCATTTTTCATGCTTGCGTTTTCTGGGTTCGAGTGTAAGTACACTCCCTCCCAATACTTGTCTAAATCATTTTTCATGCTTGCGTTTTCTGGGTTCGAGTGTAAGTACACTCCCTCCCAATACTTGTCTAAATCATTTTTCATGCTTGTGTTTTCTGGGTTCGAGTGTAAGTACACTCCCTCCCAATACTTGTCTAAATCATTTTTCATACTTCTTTGTCCCTTCACTCGGCTCATTATCATGATGTAATACGCTTCCGTCCCCGGTTGTGCGTTTACATTATTATCAAATATTTTGCTTATCTGATTCATTTGGGTACTTTTAAGTTAGTCCCATTCACCCCGCCCTTACTACATCGGATGTAAACGTGTCCGCCATAAAAAACTCATGGTATCATATGCCACTACTTACTTGGCCAGAGTAAGCGATTAACACATGACACACATGACCTTTTTATAGTTTTCACATCACGCCCTATGTAAGTAACGCCTCTATTTGTTTTTCTTGGAAACAATATCCCGAATACTTTCTCTATTCGGATTTTTCCAAGTTTTCAATCTACATATGCAACTTTCAATTTCTACTTATTTGTTGCATATTACTATTTGTGCAATTATTGAAAATGTGCACCTGGTAATGTTTGCCCCAACGGGCGTTCCTTGCCATTTACCTTGTTCGCGGTCGTTACGCGATTTAGTCCTCGGTGAGCATGCTCCTCTCCTCATACTTCGGACCGTTCCATCATCATATCCACAATTCGTTTGACTCTCGTCGTCTTCAAACGCGAGTGTCCTTCAATTAAGGCATTCACAAAGTTAGTAACGTCAACTTCAATAATCGCCCGTATTATAATACAAGGCTTTTTCTACTATATGCGTCAACGCGCGTATTTTCGTCAACTATACCAATCATTTTAATTGGGGTAACGTGCATCACACGATAGCCCTATGTGTTGTTTACAACACTTTAGCATGCTAAACTATTAACATACTTGTACCTACCGGATTTGCGATCAAGCTTCGAACCGAACACTATTCTTTGTCAAGAGCATAAGGTTTAAGTCCAAGCATGGTTCCTCCCCACCATACTCGAATCTCTTAAACCAAGGCTCTGATACCAACTTGTAACACCCGTTCTTATAAATCAAGGTTTAACGTATTATTTACGAAAACAATCATGTAATTAAGATTACCTATACATCGGAAAAACGGGTTTACTAAAAACTTTTACAATTTAAAAGTATACAACATATCATGTGTACATTCGTCATTTAACATAATAACGATACATAGTGCGGAAGCTTATTTCGTGATCGTGTTCGGTTCTTGCTAGTCGCTTGATCTTCATCCGGGCACTCATGGTAATCACCTATGATCAAAACCAACTTAAAAGTTAGTTTTGATAGTCAATTATGAAGTTCAAACAAGTACAGGGGTTAAATATGAAGTTCAAACAAGCGTTTACCCTATGGGTCACAAAACATGAGTTAAACTAGTCATACGCAACTTAAAACGCGTTTAAACGAGTTCCCAAGGCAAAACTAGGCACGGTAACACTTTTCGGAGGAACATGACCCGTCGCGCGATGCGACGGGCCGTCGCGCTACGCGACACCCCTTAAACGACAGAAACATTGCAGCTGGTTGCTGCATATTCCCAGCACGATCTGATTTCACGGAAACGGCCATAACTTCTTCGTTATTGATCCGTTTTACCCGATTCTTTTTCCTACGCGTCCGTAATTTAATTCTCCATCTTATGGAGTTAAAATCCAACAACCTTCATAATAAAATTTCAGACTTTTAAGTCTTCGGCTTATCGCCCTTTTACCAAATTTTGACCCGTTTATGCATTTTATCAAATGAACATATTTGTTTGATTCCTACATCACCCACCCTTCTTCAAATTGTTATTAACTACCATTTTAGGTTCTAATCACAAGTTTATTTCACAATTTAAACCCGTTTTCGCTCGTATGCTTATTTTGACCCGTTAAGGGTATTTAAGCACTTTCGAGCCTAAAATCGCTCTTGATTGTTTCTAGCATTTCACCACCACATTTCTTATCAAGTGACCTTCCATCACATCTATATTTGTGATGGTTTTAATGTGACGAATTATCTAATCCGAGTTTTACCCTTCGGATTATCAATTTACGGCAAAGACTCATATAGAGTCTTTTGACCAAGGATTTACATCTTACGCTATTAGACTTATTCTAAGTATTAACTTGATTATAAAACTCGTTTTCAAGCAACTTCTAAGAGTTGTTTGCTTAATTATGCTAACAAGGGCGTTTTGGTCATTTTTAACCCTTCTTTTACAACGAAGGGCTTGCTTAAGCCATGCACGCCCAAAATCTCATTTTTAACCAAATCTTATTTTCAAAACACTCTGTCTATAATTTAAATCCTTCGGTTTACCTTTTAAGGTAACCGAATGTCCCTTTTTACTTTGTCTAAATCTCATAGATCTCCAAGTTCTAAATGAGGAGTTGATCTATTATACATACCTGGCCCGGATCAACTTATTAACCCGGTTTTAATACCTTGCTTTATATTCGCTAATTTAGAACGATGCGAATATCCATTGGATATCTATTCCTGTAAACATATAACTCGACAAAAGAATCATTAGTCGATATTGTCAAAAGGTGATGTCTACACCTTTTGACCCGTTTGGCCGAAATGGTTGTTTATCTATGCGAGATGATATTTATTATCGTCTCATCTACATGACTCGTTCCGTTTAACACCGTACGGTCATTTTACTTGTAAACCGTTTATTGCTTTCGACATAATATGACCAAATTATCGATTTACTTCTTTTTAACCATTATTATGGTTTCTTTCATCTTTGAATTTCTTGTTCCGTTCGACTACACGACGGAACATCATATTTCAATTGTTTAGATATCTCATTCATAATTTATATGATAAGAAAATATTCCACAATTTAAGACTAGTGTAAGCTATACTTACCTTGCATCCGAATTATGCTTTTCCATCATTCTTGCTTCGTTTGACCCGCTTCCTTCCCCAAGCTTTCACCTAGCTTGCCAAGCGTCAAACTATCATTGTAATTGTAAGATGGTTAGGTTAGTCATAATCATTTACGACTATTCCATCCTACTCTTCTTATATCGAATTTACCATCCGATCATGCACTTGGTCGATTTGACTTTTTAAGGTCAATCGACTTATCAACTTATTCATTGCACATTTTCACTCTAATTTCAACACTTTAGGTTTTATTTAGGCATTTTATCAAACACCTAATGTGCATACATTGTTTTTACACATTTTACAACTAGGTAACATGATTTCAAGCATCTATATCTCGATCTTAACATCAATTCTTTTATATCATATAACAACCCATTTCATGGTAAATATGATTTATGTACCCAAACACCTAAATTGTTCAAGTACTTTGTCTTACTAACTAATATGATGATTTCAATCACAAGTTTGACACTAACATCATCATATCATAAAAACCCATCTCAAGTCATGTATGTTCAACACTCAAACTTGCAAATTGTTCAAGTATCTTGTTTCTACTAGCAACTATGATGATTTTAAGCATGTGTAAACCATCATCTTCACTACATAATCAAAACCCACTTAGCACATAATAGGTTAATTATCAAATCCCTAGTTTTAACACCAATTCTCCAAGTTTTCAACTAGGGTTTGTTTCTAAACAAAGATTTCAACACAATAGCACTCATAGATTCAATATTCATTCCAGAATTTCGATTATGATTGTTCATCATAATCTCAAAGTATCACCAAATCTTAAAATTCGACATACCTTGTGATCCCCATGACTAGGTGATCATTTATATGTGTTCATGCATCAATTTGGGTCTTGATTTGAGCTTCAATTTGTTGATTTGTTGAAGTTAGGGTTTTGGCTCCCCTTGGAGCCTTCTCCTGGTCGTTCACGAACACACCAGGTGTGTGTGTTTTGTTTTTGATTTTAGTAAATAATCTTTTAGATTATTCCACCTTTGGCCCCTCAAGTTTTGTTATCTATCAAGTAGGTTATAACCTACTTATTTACAATCCATATTCCCTCTTATTAACCGGGTCAAACATTCCTAGTTAGCTTAGCGGGTTCGGGAATATTTACGACTAAGTTTATTTTAGGTCCCGTCAACTCGGGCCTTTTAAACACTTTATTTATCCATAAGCCTTTGTATAACTTTTATTTAATATTAGGATGATTTATTTAAAAACCTAATATTTACCGGGTTAATTTTTACCACTAACGGTATTTTACCCGCCGTCACTATTAACGTGGCTTGATTACCAAACCCGTTTTTTGGGTGTTACAACTAGATAGACTAAAATAGATACGGATGCATAACTACTAGTATATTTTATTTTCAGCTGTAGTATGTAACCGATGCATATATATATATATATATATATAGAAAGAGTAAAAGTCGCAATGATCGACATTTTTGATCAATTTGTTTGTGTGATTGTGTATAAATATTTGTACTAAATTTATTCTGTGATAATTAATACTTGATAAATGTTCACAATTCAGATGGACAACGAAGTAAATGAGGAAAACCAGAATAATGAGAATAATGGAAACCAAATAGATAACAGTGTCATCCAACATATAGTAGCACAAGGAATTATAGATGCTACGCCTTATATTATCAAGATTGTTAAAGAAGCAGAAAATAATAAATCTGCAAATGGAAGTAAACGCCAACACACTGAACCAAGTCACAGTGTGAACGATAATAACGGACCAATAATCCAAGCTCCAATTGCTAAAAGAAGAAGAACCACTTCTTACGGTTGTTCTTATAAAGAATTATTGGCCTGCAAACCAATAGAATTCTCAGGCAATGAAGGAGCCATTGCAGCCTTACGTTGGAAGAAAAGACAGAAGCAGTCATAAAAATAAGTAAATGTGCAGACGAAGATAAGATTATGTTTGCTTCTAATCTTTTCAAAAAAGCGGCCTTAGAATGGTGGAATACTATTCTGCAGTCTAGGGGAAGTGACAGAGTTTATAATATGGAATGGACCAACTTTAAGGAGATATCATCCTAATGAAAAGGAACAAATCGCCAATAAGTTTCTAAATCTTAAAATGACTGGAATAGACTGCAAAGGTTACACTACCATATTCTTCGAATATGCTAGGATAGTTCCAACCTTAGCCTCACCTGAACCCGTGTTAATCTCCCGTTATATTAGGGGATTAAATAGTGAGATTAGACACGTAGTCAAGGCAGCTAGACCACAAACCATAGAAGAAGCAGTAGAACTAGCCAATACCCTGACTGACGAATTGGTACGCACCCAAGAGGAAAACCAGAGAAAGAACCTAGCTCAAAAGCTTACCCAGGAATTTCGCTACGTTAATTCCAACCGTGGGAAAGGTACAGGTTCTTCCTCTACACCTTACTGTAAGTATTGCAAAATAAAGCACTCGGGAAGATGCTCTGTATACTGCAACTTTTGCAAAATATCTGGACACAAGGAAGAAGTCTGTAGGAAGCAACCTAGTAATAGGATACGCTTCAATTGTGGAGAAACTGGGCACATCAGACCGAACTGTCCGAAACTAGCTCTAGTGACAACCAACAAGGCTAAGACAACTGAAGGACCTAATAAGAATTTCAGAGCGTTTGTTCTGACAGCTGAGGAAGCCAAGATGATCCCAGATGTGATTGCCGGTACGTTCTTAGTTAATAATATATTTGCCAAAGTATTATTTGACTCTTGTGCAAACCAAAGTTTTATCAATACTTCTTTCTACAAACTTCTCGACCAACCCTTAGCCAAACTTCAACAAGATTGTCTGGTAGAGACAGCAAACGGAGAATCCATTAAGATTAGTGAGATCTTGCAGGGAGCAAGAATAGAAATCCTGAACCATCATTTCTTTGCTAACCTTTATCCAATGAATCTGGCCGGATTCGATGTTGTATTAGGAATGGATTGGTTGGTAGTCAATCATGCCAGTATTTTATATGATCAAAAGTCAGTACAAGTAAGTACACCAACAGGTGAAAAGATCACAATTAAAGGAGATAAGCCAACTAGATCGACAAAGTTCATCTCTGTGATGAAAGCCGCAAGTTATGAAAGGAAAGAAGGTATAGTATATATGATTTCTATAATCATCAATACTAAAGGAAAGAATTAAAAGATATCCCTGTGATATCTAAATTTTTAGATGTCTTATCCAGAAGAATTTCCTGGATTACCTCCTGATAGAGAGGTTGAATTTAGGATTCACCTAATACCAGGAACGACACCGATTGCCAAAGCACCATTTCGATTAGCACCAATGGAGATGCAGGAACTGAAGAAACAATTGGACGAATTTCTTGACAAGGGTTTTATACAACCAAGTTCATCACTGTGGGGAGCACCGGTGTTGTTTGTTAAGAAGAAAGACGGATCGATGCGTATGTGCATTGATTACCGAGAATTGAACAAGGTTACGATTAAGAATCGGTACCCACTACCGAGAATCGATGATCTGTTCGATCAACTTCAAGGAGCTCGATTCTTTTCTAAGATCGACTTACGCTCAGGATATCATCAATTGAAAGTACAGGAAGAGGACATTCCTAAAACTGCTTTCAGAACTAGGTACGGTCATTATGAGTTTACCGTCATGCCATTTGGTTTAACCAATGCCCCAGATGCATTTATGGACATGATGAACAGGATATGTAAACCATACCTGGATAAATTCATAATTGTTTTTATAGATGATATTCTAATTTACTCTAAGAATAAAGAGGAACATGCAGCGCTTCTGCATACACTTCTGACATTATTGAGAAAAGAGAAGCTTTATGCTAAATTCTCAAAATGTGAATTTTGGTTACAAGAAGTGCAATTCCTTGGACATCCGGTTAATCATGAAGGAATTCATGTGGATCCTACAAAGATTGAGGCGATTACTAAGTGGAAAGTCCCTGAGTCGCCAACAGAAGTAAGAAGTTTTCTTGGACTGGCAGGATATTATAGACGGTTTATCCAAGATTTCTCTAGAATAGCCATTCCATTAACCAAACTGACCTGCAAATCAGTTAAGTTTGAATGGGGACAAGCTTTTAAGATTCTTAAGCAAAGATTAACCAACGCACCCATACTCGCATTACCAGAAGGAACTGAAGACTTTATAGTCTATTGTGATGCGTCTAAGTTAGGATATGGATGTGTGTTGATGCAACGTCAAAAGGTTATAGCTTATGCCTCTAGACAACTTAAGAAACATGAAGAGAATTATACAACTCATGATCTAGTGTTAGGAGCCATAGTTTTTGCACTTAAGATTTGGAGACACTATTTATATGGAAATAAATTCGTTGTCTTCACCGATCATAAGATTTTAAGGTATCTTTTTGGGCAAAAAGAATTAAATATGAGACAGATGTTGGATCGTTGTCGGTGACCCTAAAGTCAGTTAAAGCAGTTCATCTTCAAATACGAGGGCGGAATCAACGTAAACGAAGTCAATAACAGCTTGTATCCTTTTAACTTTCTTTCTATTACTGATTGTGATCTTTTACAATGTATTCTGATGAAAATCCGGCAGCACCTTCACTCACACACACATACATGACCGCTTCAAATGAACAACACACACCCCTATATATAGGCCTACAGGGTTTCGCTTGAGAGTGTCAAACCATGGGGTTTCGCTTGAGATTGGTTTCAAGCGAAACTGTATGATGTTGATAATGAGGTTTCGCTTGAATCTGCCATGTCACACTTTCAAGCGAAAACCCTTCCTTAAACATGAACTAAACCTAATTTCGACCCTGTTGTGTGTTCATTCAACCTATCTAGACAAAAGACTTGTATAAGACAAAGTTAACAGACACTAAGTGCACCAACAGACTCCCCCTTGGATGTTGACGAAGTCTTTGGCTTCAAGTCTTTGTCTTTATCATTCTCCAATCATTGTAAATCTCTCTTCAATTTATATCTTCAAACTTTAATCTTCAATCTCCCCTTTGACTTTTGATCCATAATTCTGACTCCCCCTTTCACAGACTCCCCCTCTCAGTAAGCTAGGGCTCAAATTCTGGTTCAAACTTTGAAATTCATCACCATGGAGATTCCTGTATAAACTCTACCCAAATATAAGATATATGATAATAACAATTACAATCCAAACTTACTATACAACTTTCAGTGTTAGAAATCTACTTAAGTACTCAGGTTCAAGTTAATGACCCTGATTACTCAATTTATCTACCAAGTCCAATTTAATGACCTTGGTTGATCTGAGATAAACCACACTAACTTCTTGTTCAATCATTCTCTGAAAATTTACAAGTTTCAAGTTAATGAACTTGTTTTAACTTTCCAATTTTCACAAACTTATCATGTTTTAGCTCACGACTCATCCTCCAGTCCAGAAACCTTCCTGCATCTGCTTTCATCTTTCAGAATTCGAATCCGAAGATCAACTCTCCACTTTGGTTTGTCAAAAATAAAACAGAAATGTAAAATCTTTTTGGATTTTAACAAAGTTTCTATACTAGAAATGAAATACAGAACAAAAATGCAATAAAAGTAAACTATTTACAAACATATTTTGGTGAGCGTGTTAGGGAATCATATCAGCTATTCGACAAATCACAAGTACCGTTAAGCTTCAATTACATACTCAGAATTAAACAATTCACTTAGATTGTCGATATACTGATCCACTTAAATTCTCACACAAATTTCAATCTGTCCAGGATACGGAATTAGTGTTTTTAGAGACTTAAACTTATACATGTGTCCCACCTCTTGAATATACTCCCGTATCCAGATCCCAATATTCAGTCTTACAGGCAATTATAACACAAATGATATCTGTAAGGATTAATAAATTATGAAGAATCATGAGAGCTCAGGTCAGAACTACCGTTCAGCAGAGAGATCATGACTCAACTTGTGGGTGTGTCCCCTTTAGAGGATCTTTTTTACAACAGCATTGCTAAGCAATTTTATTGTCTTATCATATATACTGAGGGTGATGCTATGTTTCAAGCATTGCGGAAAGTATTATTCGAGGACTAGGTCAGAACTTCCATTCAGCAGAAGTCCCGGAATAATACCCCAGATATCACTGAGTATAAAAACCTAGTATATCAGAAAAAGGAATCTTTCAAACAAGATTTCAGGGGTTACCTATATATCCAAGTAGTGTTCCCCACGAAATAAGCAAGTAAGATTTAGGTTTATATCCCGAACAAACCTACTAAATGTGTAAAAACCTATTGGCACATCATCAGTGAGACTGTTTAAACTTTAAACATTTCATTTCTTTAGCATACCGTGACTGTCAAGCCGATGTACTATCATTTTCCCTTTTTACACAAACTCTTTTCAGGTTTTCTATTGTTTTTGGATTTTGAAAATATCTCATGTTTTTGTATTTTTGTCATTTTTTATTGTTTTTGTATTTTCTGAAAATATTTACCCTATACCTCCCCCTAAATACCAAAACATGTAAAAAATCGACAAACCATTGCAGATTGCTTCTCAACATCATCTACAATGTCTCCTTCATCAACGCCAATGATCTCCTCCAACACCGATAAAAGCTTCATACCATTCAGTTTTAGCAAATACTGAAAACATGTTCTATCAAATGCTTTGGTATGTAAATCAGCTTTTTGATCATCAGTGTGGATTTTCTCAATACGTATCAACTTCTTCTCGAAACAATCGCGAATGAAGTGATGACGAATCTCAATATGTTTGGTTTTAGCGTGATGAACTGGATTTTTAGTAATGTTAATCGCTGCCTCATTATCAACAAAAATAGGGGTGTTTAGAAATTGCAAACCGTAGTCGCGCATCTGTTGCTGGATCCACAAGATCTGAGAGCAGCAGCTGCTAGCAGATACATACTCCGCTTCACATGTGGATAAAGCCACAGAGGTTTGCTTTTTGCATTGCCAGGTGATCAATCGTGATCCAAAGAACTGACACCCTGTTGTTGTTGATTTAGCATTAACTTTGCAGCATCCGAAATCGGAATCGGAATACCCTTCGAGCGTGAAATCGCCTTCTCTTGGATACCACAACCCCAATGATGGAGTTCCTTTCAGGTAGCGCAATATCCTTTTCACAATAATCATGTGCGATGCTCTCGGGTTAGATTGAAATCTTGCTGCGAGGCAGGTTGGGTACATGATATCGGGTCTTGAAGCTGTCAAATACATCAGCGAACCGATTATGGAACGATACATCGTTTCATCTACCTTCTCTCCGGTGAGATCAGGGTTTATCCCATGATTCGTTGCTAATGGGGTGGCTGCTGGAGTAGAACCTGACATCCCAAATTTCTCCAAGATATCATGAACGTACTTCGTTTGATGTATGAAAATTCCTTTGGGTAGTTGATCAACTTGCAGTCCCAAAAAGAATTTCATCTCACCCATCGATGACATTTCGAATTTCTGCTTCATAACACATTCAAAATCTTTACGTAGATCCTCATTTGTTGACCCAAATATGATATCGTCCACATATATCTGAACAATCAGAAGATGTCCATCGACCTCTTTGGTGAAGAGAGTGGCATCCACTTTTCCACGGATGAAGCTGTTGGCTAGTAGGTGTTGAGACAATGTCTCGTACCAAGCTCTCGGGGCCTGGTGTAAACCATACAGCGCTTTGTCTAGCAAGTAGACCTTGTCTTTGTGGTGTGGATCGGTAAAGCCCGGTGGCTGACCGACATATACCTCCTCTTTTACCTTCCCGTAGAGAAAAGCCGATTTTACATCTAACTGATATACTTTGAAATTTTTCCAAGACGCAAATGCTAGAAAGATTCTGATTGCTTCTAGTCTAGCAACTGGAGCATACACTTCAGTGAAATCTATACCCTCCTGCTGACAGAAACCCTGGACAACGAGTCGAGCTTTGTTACGAACCACAACTCCTCTATCGTCTCTCTTGCACTTAAACACCCACTTGGTGTTTATCTTCCTCTGACCATCAGGTAAATCCACTAACTTCCACACTCCCAACTTTTCAAATTGGCTAAGTTCCTCCTGCATTGCATTGACCCAAGAATCTTCAGTAAGCGCCTCTTTGTAAGTTCTTGGTTCAACCTGCGAGATAAAACAGCTCAATGAGAATTCAGTTTGCAAAGGAGCAACTGTTGTATAAAAACATGTAAGCCCTTTATCAATCTGTCTTCGAGTGCGAACGCCTGTCTGCAGTTCTCCAATGATCAATTCCTCTGGATGATATGAAAGAGTTCGTGGCATCACTTCGCCTGAAACATCTACATCGCCTTCCAGATTAGTAACATTCTGATTTGCACCTTGTTCACTGACTGGGTTTGTTTGACTTGAGATCTGAATTTGCTCCCCCTCAGAATCTGAATCACCACGATCAAATACTGGCATGTTCTCAGATTCTTGATTATCATTCTGTGCCGACTGATTATCTTGAGCAACTTCATTTTGTTGCACATCATCATGTTCACCAGCATTGCTTGGACCTGCTTCATCGTCATTTGATGCTCGTTGCGGTCGTCTTGAATACTCAGCTGGGAACCTTTCCAGAGATGACTCATACTCTCGCAAAATATCCAACTCATCAAAGAAATCTTCTTCTTCTTGTTGTTCTTCCATCATGTCAAACGAATCCCATAACTTGTCATAATGATAACGCCATGAATCTCCAGGATTCTGCGGCGGCATTGTATAACCTTGACATTCAACATTAGAAGCTTCAATAATCCGCTTCAGACTTGGAACGAAGACACGTCGTAACGGACTTGCATAACCTATGAATATCCCTTCAATACTCTTCGGACCAAACTTTCCAAAAGGCTCTATAACAGTACAGGGTGACCCGAACGGTTCAAGATACTTCAGATTCGGTTTGCGGTTATTGATCAACTCAAAGCATGTTTTGTTGAATTTCTTGACAGTGAGAACCCGGTTGAGCGTATAGCATGCGGCAGAAACTGCTTCTGCCCAAAAATTTATCGGTAACTTTGAATCAGCAAGCATTGTTCTAGCCGTTTCGATTAGCGTCATGTTCTTGCGTTCTGCGACTCCATTCTGCTGCGGAGTGTACGGAGCACTAAACTCATGCAATATACCTCTTTCATCACAATATTCTTCCATTTTGTTGTTCTTGAATTCAGTACCATTATCACTTCTGATTCTTCTGATACGCCTTTGGTACAAGTTTTCAATCTTTCTGAACAACGCCATCAAACTGTCAAACGTTTCATCTTTCGACTTCAAAAATGATACCCACGAAAATCTGGAATAATCATCAGTAACCACAAGACAGTAGAGATCCCCTGTAATACTTTTGACGTTTACTGGACCAAACAGATCCATATGTAGTCTCTCTAACGGTCCGGAAACTGAGTTGACTTGCTTTTTAGGGTGTGACTTTTTCTTCTGCTTGCCTTTGATGCAGCTAATGCACTCCCCTTCCAGATGAAAACCTTTGATATTAACACCAAGAACTAAATCATTGTGCACCAAGTGATTCATTTTTCTAAGATGTATATGCCCCATCTTCCGATGCCACAACTTTGATTCTTTCTCTGTTGCTCTAGACACAAAACAATGTGCTTGACTAGTAGTTGTAGTCGCTACACTCATATCCAACACATATAAATCATTCACTCTAGGTGCCCGCATGATAATCCATTCTTCAGGGATAACAAATCCTGGTTTCAAAATCAAGCATTCTTTGTCTGTGAAGTGAGTGGTATACATATTGTCACAAATCTGTGAAATACTTAGCAGATTATTCTCCAGCTCAGTAATGTAGTTAACTCTCTCAAACGTTACAATCCCATTGGATAACGTTCCTTCACCAATAATTCGACCACCTTCATGTCCAGCAAATCCCACATAACCTCCATTGATATTTCTAACATCGTACAACAATGCAGTCTTTCCTGTCATATGTCGAGATGCTCCACTATCCATAATCCATCTTGAAATAGCTCTCGGAAGATCCTGCACATATCACAAACAATTCAATAAAGATGCCGATTCATGCTTCACGATTACCAACTAGGAAGCTCCGGCAAGTCCAAAATCTTTAATGAGATTTTGATGCTACCCAAGCCTCTTTTGACTCAGGTAACTTGACTTTAATGTGAGTTTTAGCAGTGTAAAGTGGCGGAAAATTTTTATCATTCATTTTCAAACTTTCATTTGATTCAACCTCAACCTTTTTGTATAAGAAAAACTCATCTATTTTAAGTTGACCAGTTGGTTGAATTTTCTTTTGAACATTCTTCTTCTCAGATGGAGTAGAAGATTGTTTCTCCAACTTTTCATAATAATCCAAAGGAACATTCATCTTAACCGTTGTGGTAGAAGACGATTGTTTTTCTGACTCTGAAACCTTTGGTTTATCAACAACTTTTGGCTTCCATGTTTGTTGAGATGATGCAACCCGTTTATAAAATTTGTCATTTTTGGTTACCAAGTTCTTAACAGGTTCAATTTTGATTTTTGTTTTCTCATTTTTCAAAACTTTCTCAACAACCATTGGAGCTTTTCCTTTTGAATCAACCTTCTTCTGTCGATTTTCAACAACTTCAGTCTTAGGTTTGTAGTTGGTGCAATTTCTTGCAATGTGACCAACTTTGTTGCATCGAAAACATGTACGAGTATCAACTACATGACTTGTGCCTTCAGATTGAGGTTGTGAGGCCCTTTTCTCAAAAAATTCTTCATTTGATTTTGAAAAGATTTCATTTTCCTCATCAGAAAGTGAACTTGAACCGTTCACAAACACCTTCTTTTCAGCAGACCTTTTGTTTTGAAAACTCCTTTTCTGATAACTCTTACCACCCTGATATCCACCCGACCAATTATTTCGATTATTGTTATAAAAACGTGGTGGAACTATAGGTTTCTTATAGTAAGCTTTATCTTTCTCAAAATTCATTTGTCTCTTTGTTTGACTCAAACTGTTCACTTCTGACATCTCAACTTCAACCAATTTGAAAACATTTGTTAACTTGTTCACATTAATATTCTCAATGGGAAACTCAGAATCCGAATACAACTTATCAGATCCAGCCATCTTGTACATCACAAGACCCGGTTCATCACTTAAGTTGTTTTTGGATTTTGGTTTCTGAATGTACTTGTCCAAGAAACATTCATCATCTTCAGTTGAATCAGACAACAAAACACTTTCAGATGTGCTTTTAACTATCTCAGTTTGAACACTATCATTAGATGATGATGAAGAAAATGTCACATCAATCGAATCAGGAAGTTTCACTTCATTTTCTTCTTCAATTTCAACCAACTCAGATTGTTTTTTCGAGTAATTATCAAGAACTGGTGGTGGAACTTGATGAAAACCCACCCCTGTTCCATCAGAGTACACATCTTCACCTGCTTTGTCTTTCCCAATGGGTTTGGGAATAATGTGTTGCAAAACAAAGCTTGCGGAGTTGTAACTCTTAAGCTTCAACTGGATTCGCTCATTTTCAATTTCAGCTTCTTGAACTTTAAGTTTCAATTTAGCGATTTCATCTAGTTGTTGGTTGATTAATTCTTCTTTTAATCTCAAAACACATTGCAATTGGCAATTTTCTTTGTATGTTTTACCATTTCTATCATCATTATCTTTAATCGTGCTTTTAAGCTTCTCCAATTTTTCAGTGATCTGACGATTTTCAAGAACTAGCTTCTCATTTTCTTTCCTAACCCTTTCCTGATCAATTTTATCAGTTTCAATTTTGTTAGTTAATTCTTTTAATCGTTCAGTTGAAGCTTTCACCGATTTATCACGATCAAGAATTTGATCCTCAACACTTTTGACTTTAGCAGTCAAATCCTCAATCTTCTTACCTTTGAGATAAGTGTTTGTACTACAAACCTTGCATTCTTTGATGCAATTTTTGCAGTCAACATCACCACTAACCTTCTTACCTGACTCAGTCGTTGACTCGTTTGAACTGACTTGGCTTTTAGACTCAGAATCAGATTTAGAATCTACCTCAATTGCCTTAGCTGCCAGCACCTTGTCAACCATCTTTCCCATGTTTTCAGCAATCAACTCCTGTGTCGTATCAATGATCCCAGTGTCAACTTTCTTTAACTTCTCTATCTCTTCTTTCTCTGTCTTCTCTTTCTCTTCGTCTTCTCCGCTTCCCCACCATTTCTTCTGCCAATAATCATCTTCAATTTTATATTCTTGAATTATGGTTTCCACATCAAGAGTGTTGTGATCCACAGCAATGTTTCCATAGGGGTCAAGATAACACTCCCTGTCTGGATCCCATCTCTTTGCTCTTTTTGCCTCAGAAAAAATACCAGATATTCTGATCAATCTGTTCGTGGCTAACATCCTTCTGTAATTATACTTCTGTTCTTCAGTTCTGTTATCTTTCCAAGGTTTAGGTTCAGAATTTGCCATGAATGCATATCCAACCGCATCTTCCTCAGGTAACAACTCGCTCCAGTCGAAACCTTCATCGTCGTGAATCACCGCAAGAGCTCTAGATTTTTCTTTGTTATCTTCAATCTGCTTCATTCTTGGTGGCTCCGATTTATTCTGATGATAAATCGCTTTCTTGTAGTAATCTTCTCTGAACGGGTTCTCAGATTCATCAGCATACGCATTTCTGCATTCACGCTTAAAGTGACCTTTCTGTTTGCATTTGAAACACGTCACTTTAGACTTATCAAAGCCCAACTTGGTAGATGGTCCACCAATTGACTTCCTCCCTGTTATCTCCATGAAACGCTGTGCTCGGCGAACTGCACTGGCCATACACCATCTTATGTCGATCAGCTCCATCTCCTTAGGATCAATCTGATCATAGTCTTCTTTTGTCAGATTGGTGTTGCCTATCTTCCCTGCTACAAGACTTTCATAAGATTCTAGCACAGATGCTAAGAAAACCATCTGTTGCTTTGCCGACTCCTCGCTAAAATTCTGAGCGTTCTTTAAGTCTACAGCAATGTTGCATTGAAATAAATTCTTTGCATCAGACTGGTTTGAATTTGATGAAGACCCACTGTGATAACCACTGCCACTGCTTTGACTTTCTTTGCTAGTTGTGGAGACATTCTCAGCAGAAAATGCAGTCTTGGGAGATGTATTCTTTGGCATCATGCTCTTTGGATAATACAAATCCAAATTCTGCTGATAAGAGGAATGATTGACTTTGTGTGTCTTCTTTAATTCCAACTCGTGACTCTCTAATCTCTCAATCAACAAATCCACCTTAAGATATGCAGGCTTAATTGTATTTTTTAGCATCAACGCATAGTATTGCCAATCCATCTCGTCTGGTAGTGAGTCAAACAGCTTATCGACTAGCTCTTCTTGAGAATAACTAATATCATGTCTCGCCAGTTCCAGTTTCAGATGCCCAAACCTCTCTATCATTTTACAAACTGATTCGTTCTTTAAACATCCAAACAAATCAAACTCTTTTCTAAGTAGTTTCTTTTTGTTTTTCACAATTTCTTCGCTTCCTATACATTTTTGTTTCAATTTGTTCCAGAGATCTGTAGCACTAGAATATTCGATCAAAGATATGATATCTTCTCTGACAGACTGAAACAGCAACGCAATACATTTTTGCTCAGCAACAAACGATTCTATTTCATCAGGTGTCGTTAAAGTTTCACCATTTTTGCCTCCATTATCATAACCATTTTTTAGACTCTTCCAGCTGAGAAAAGCAAAAGCTCTCAACCAATCTTCAAATTTCTTTGCCCACCGACTGTAATCTTCTATAGCCATCAACTTTGGTGGTTTGTTATAAGTTCCAAAAGCGCTTTCAACCTCCAATGCATCCGATAACTTTTTCTTTGGATTCGGCGTGTTCTCATTGATGTTACTCGAAGAAGTATCATTTCCACCGTCTCCAGCAAATGCATATATATATCATGAAATGGATTGAAATCATCCATCTTGAACGTACCTGAAAAACAATCAAACACTTAAAAAAAATTTTGATTTTGAAAAATATCAATTTCAAGCGAAAGATGTTCAAGCGAAACAGCTTGTATTATCAATGTTCAAGCGAAAACCAATAATCTGTTTCGCTTGAGATTTCAAGCGAAAAGGCTGATACAAGTTCAACAGTTCAAGCGAAAACCACTAATCCTAGTTCGCTTGAACTTTTCAAGCGAAGGGGTCTGATTTTCAAGCGAAACTACGAAGAACACTGTCAAGCGAAAGGCTGTTTTAGTCCATTTTTTACCAGTTTTAATCCGAATTTTAATCTGATACTTTGTAGGCTTTGTTAAAACTATGTTTTACACAACATATGTAAAAATCAGGCCATTTCAACCGTAAGAACTCGTTCAAATCAGAAAAATATGAGAAGAAGTGAGTAGAAAGTAGAAAATCCGGTAGAATCAAGCTGCTATGGTATGAACTCCTCGTCCTGAGCTCTGATACCACTTGTTGGATCGTTGTCGGTGACCCTAAAGTCAGTTAAAGCAGTTCATCTTCAAATACGAGGGCGGAATCAACGTAAACGAAGTCAATAACAGCTTGTATCCTTTTAACTTTCTTTCTATTACTGATTGTGAGCTTTTACAATGTATTCTGATGAAAATCCGGCAGCACCTTCACTCACACACACATACATGACCGCTTCAAATGAACAACACACACCCCTATATATAGGCCTACAGGGTTTCGCTTGAGAGTGTCAAACCATGGGGTTTCGCTTGAGATTGGTTTCAAGCGAAACTATATGATGTTGATAATGAGGTTTCGCTTGAATCTGCCATGTCACACTTTCAAGCGAAAACCCTTCCTTAAACATGAACTAAACCTAATTTCGACCCTGTTGTGTGTTCATTCAACCTATCTAGACAAAAGACTTGTATAAGACAAAGTTAACAGACACTAAGTGCACCAACAACAGAGACACGCTGGATGGAAGTTCTTAGTGATTATGATTGTGATATCCAGCATCATGCTGGGAAAGCAAATGTAGTAGCTGATGCTTTAAGTCAAAAGTATCATGAAAAGCAGAAACAAGTACGTTCTCTCGGGTTAAATCTACAAGTAGATTTAAATGAGCAAATTAGAGAGGTACAGGAAACAGCAATCAAGGCCGATGCTGAAAGTTTAAAGGAATGATTAAGGAGTTAGAACAAGGAACATATGGAATTTGGAAGTTCCATAAGAAAAGGATGTGGATACCTAAACAAGGAAACCTACGCCACAGAATTCTAGAAGAAGCTCATAAGTCTAAGTATACGATACACCCCGGAAGTGATAAGATGTATCAAGATCTAAGAAGAAATTTCTGATGGATAGGAATGAGAAAGGATATAGCAAACTACGTTGCTAAATGTCTGACATGTTCACAAGTTAAAGCTGAACATCAGAAACCCTCAGGATTATTACAAGCATTAGAGATGCCAATATGGAAATGAGAATTGATAACAATGGACTTTGTTACCAAATTACCCAAGACAAGAAAAGGAAATGATACAATCTGGGTGATTGTTGACAGATTGACCAAATCTGCTCATTTCTTACCAATGAAGGAAACTTTCAGTATGGAACAGTTAGCCAAGCTATATGTTAATGAAATAGTTTCATTACACGGAATTCCTTTATCTATTGTATCCGATAGAGATAGTCGTTTTACTTCTCATTTTTGGACAAATTTCCAAAAAGCGATAGGAACCAGGTTAAACCTAAGCACAACTTATCATCCACAAGCGGAGGGACAAAGCGAAAGGACAATACAAACAATGGAAGATATGCTTAGAGCCTGTGTAATTGATTTCGGAGGAAATTGGGAAGACCATTTACCATTAATAGAATTTTCATACAATAACAGCTATCATACTAGCATTAACGCTGCACCATTTGAAGCACTTTATGGACGAAAGTGCCAAACTCTGATCTGTTGGGCAGAAATTGGAGAAAAGCAACTATCTGGACCAGAGATAGTACAAGAAACAACAGATAAGATAATTCGAGTCAAGGAAAGACTAAAAGCAGCACGAGATCGTCAAAAGAGTTATGCAGATAACGGACGAAAACCTTTAGAATTTCAAGTAGGAGATAATGTATGGTTAAAAGTCTCTCCATGGAAAGGAGTAGTCAGATTCGTTAAAAGAGGAAAGCTAAGCCCCAGGTATGTTGGACCTTTTGAGATTATTAGAAGAATAGGACCCGTAGCCTATCAGCTACAACTGCCAGAGGAAATGGCAGGAATACATGATGTGTTTCATGTTTGCAATCTCAAAAAGTGTTTAGCAAACGAATCATTAGTGATACCTCTTAAGGACATAGAGGTAAATGAGAAACTTAAGTTTGTCAAGAAACCCATTCAGATTGAAGATAGAAAGATCAAGAATCTCAAACACAAGAGACTAGTTCTGGTCAAAGTGAAATGGGATTCCAAGAGAGGACCAAAATACACTTGGGAGCTCGAAGCAGAGATGCAAAAGAAATACCCACACCTGCTCCGTAACGCATGTCAAGGCTCTGCCTAACTCAGTCGTTGGAGTTCTGTCTCGTGTTACACCCGATTGATATAGGACTCCGTAATGCATATCAAGGCTCTGCCTGACTCAGTCATTGGAGTTCTGTCTCGAGTTATACGGTTAATGTGATTTGGGTTATTTTACTAACACGTGTACATTGTTTAATTTTAATAGATAATAACCAGGAGAATTACCAGGAAGCTATAATAGTATCACCTAAGTCAACAATGTGAGTACATTCTCTTTTTGTAAATATTTTTGTGAGTCAAAATGTTTTACCAAAACCTCAAACATTTTAAATTACACTTAACAACAATTGAGTATTTGTGATTCTACAATTACTGCCGGTATGTTGGGGTTTTGTATACAAAATGTGAAAGACGTTACCATTGGACAAAGAGTTAGCCAATGAGTAATATGACCCACAAGTCAGGTGTTGACAGTACTGAATGAGTAATTGAGTAGATATAAGCAAATGTAATTGCGGATGCCCTCAATAATGTAAAGTGATAAAACTATTTTGATTAAACTGGGATGCACTCGCAAGTATTTCTTGCTGATAAAATCTTTTTAAAACGTGTTTCAGGTAACAAAATGTGAAAGCCAATAGAAGTCAGCTGGAGAGCACTTAAGGCTTGGAAAAGTGACTATAAAAGTTACCTAAATAAAAAATAGATATTTTTTGTTTTCAATAATTAGAATTTATCCCTTCAAATGTATTGTCAAATAAACTTGGGTTTTACCCTAGTGATTTATTATTATAAAAAGTTTGGTGTTTAACCCTGATAAAAATATTTCCTAACTACGGTCCTGATGTATTCTGCTGCCAAATTAATAAACACTGATACCACCAGTTCTGAATCTCGCGGCACCCGCTCCCGGCCAGGGGTCGGGGGCTGCGACATATCCCAATTTTTTTTATCATACAATCATACAATAATAAAAAACGATAATAAATAAAGTAAAACAAATACCTAATAGATTTTTTTTTTCATAACTTGAAATCGGGCGATCGCATCGTCGTCTTTTACTTGATCAAAAAAAATTTTTTTTTGACCGCATAAACTATATTATTGTTCAAATATTTCGGGGCTCATTCTTTTGCGTAAATTCATGTTGACAGCTTCAAGTTAGAAAAACATCTTTCAACGGCTGCGGTTGCAACCGGTAAAACCAAAGCTAGCTTCACTACCTGATAAACCAAAGGACAAGAACTATGTGTTCCGGTTTGCACCATAAGATGAGCAATATCACTTATTCAATTATAATATTGTTTTGGGTCTTGGGCTAACTTTATCAATTATATTTAGGGTCTTCTTTCAATTCGATTATTGTTAATTTGGGCTTATTATATCATTTTGGCTTAATTATTTTTTACAAGTTTTCGGATTGAAAAATGTTTGGACTTATAAAAAAATGGGATTTTAGTAATATCAATTATCCTATTTCCCTTGTATAAAATCGGAAAAAAAACACTATAAATACGGGTTTGAGCCGTAGGCCGTGCTACGGCTCCAAACACTATGGTTTCGCCCATGATAGGGCGTGATCTTTGCCACTTCACGTCCAATCAGATTACCCACTACACATTATCTTATGCATTAAACTAAAAACAATTCTTAACTTTTGGATATCTTAAAATATATCTCCTTCATGTATTATAACTATAGGATAGATTTATCATAAACACATTCAACTATAAAAATTTAGATGCTAAACCTGATTCTGTGAATTTATAATATACAATCAATTATTTTAATCAAAATCATATAATATATGTAACTTGTAAGTGAAATATGTGATGTTACCTAGACCTTTGATTCATAGGGATTGAGGGTGGTTTTTGTTTACTTGTCTTGCAAGTCATTGGATCTTCTGGGGATATGGGTGGTGGATATCTTTTAGTATTTCCTATTCCAGTTTTATCATGCTTTTTTAACCCTTCTAATCATACTTTCCAGTCAGATTCGTTTAAATGTTACTTTAGTGAGGTTCAATCTTATATATTGATTTATTGAATTGAATGATCTAAGGAAGGAGTCAGAAAAAAATATACAGGTGAATAAATTCAAATACGAGCCGGCAGATTTGTTATTGTTGATTTAACTCATTTAAATATAAGTTAAAACCGAATTTATTAGTTTCTTAGGAATATTTTGTAGAATAGCAAATCATGTTTTAGGATGTCTCAATCAGGTCACTCATACATATTTTTGTTCTAATTAAGTCATTAAAGTTTATACTATAATTTGAAAGGGTTCTCTAATGTCTTCGTATTAACAATAACCAGAAACTTTAAGTAGATAAATGGTAAGAGCATTCAAAGAGTTCAAAGAGGTGTCCTGGTGATAGTAAAGAAGAAGTTAAGACTACCTCTCACAAAAATAGTAAGGGTTCAAACATTAGGAGCATCGTTTGAAATTAAAAATGAAAAAAATAAATGGTAACAACGCTTGATAATATTTACTACTGAATCAATTTCATAAAACTGCATGGTGTGATGGGCGAGGGCAAAGGGCAAGAGCATGCCACGTTGACGTCAAATCACCAAAAGGGCTTTGCGCTCCACATTACAAAAAGAGAAGGGGTGGTGAAAAACAACAGGACAAAGACAAAACTCTAAAAAATCAAGTGGGTTAACCCTTCAAAAAGCCCCAAAGCCCATAGGAATCCTGCCTTGGGCGTGGGCAACGCCCTTGTGGCTTTTATGGTGGCGTGGATGGCATGGAGAGGCTTGTACTCCCCTTCCCACACCGCACACCCTATAGGCTAAGAATAACTCCCAACCGTACACGCATTCTTTTATGAGATTCATTTTTAATGCTTGTGATTTGTTTAAAAAAAATATCACTTTGAAAATTTATGTTTATATGTATTGTGGTGAAAAAATGATAATATACAAAAGTATGAATAAGAATTATTTGAATCTCTAATTTTAGAAAGGGAAGAAATGTTGTGTGGACAAAAATAGGCATGGAAGAGTAAGATCGATGGGATCTTTCATCAACCACCTCCCCCTCATATTTTGTCCTTTTATGTTCTTTCCCTTTCATTCTTCATCCACCCCAATGTTCAACTATTCAAACTATTTCAAAAAATAAACCATTATGCTCTCGTTTGACTTAGGGAATGTATCATTATTGGTTGGATTAACCAGCTTTTAAATTGTTATACTGTAATAAAATTACTGAAAATTAAATAATTACAAATTTCATATATACTATAAATTGGGTACAAAATTTTAGTAACCACAAATGAGAAATTTATAAAGTATAATAACAATGATAAGGTCTTTTTTTTGTGCAAAAACACAATAATGCTAGTGCGTCAAGATGTCAATAAGCTACACTTTAGTGTTAAGAGTGGAGGGTATGGAGAGCCCATCCTCATGAGGATGGGCTGCCACGTAGGCGCTACATCACCATCCCATGGAGGATGGGCCTACCTCACATAATTTTATTTTTATTGTTTAATTTATTTTATTTATTTAATTTTATTGTTTAATTTTTTTATTTGTTTAACTTTATAAAAACAATTCAAAATTTAAATAAAAATAAGACATAAAAGAAGATGATAAAATCCATTACATAATATAAATAAAAATTACATAACCTAAAAAAAAATTTACACTACCTAAAATTTATAAAAATTACACTACTCGCTATCGTCTTCGTCACCGTCCCTGCCGTTTGCGTTGTTCCATATATGTTCTACCAAATCCTGTTGAAGGTTTCCATGCGTGAAGTCGTTGGTTAGCGAGAACGAGTTTAAATCCTGTTGCGTCAGATCTACCGGGACAGTATTCCCGATAGATGCATTCTTATCATACTCACAAATCGCCCGACCTTCGTCTTCAATAATCATGTTATGGAGCAAAATGCAAGCGTACATACAAAGGCGCAACCTCTTCGGTGTGAACGCACGCGCCAGTTGTTCAATGATGGCCCTTTTTTTTGTAGAACACCAAAACAACGTTCGATGTCTTTTCTTGCAGCTTCTTGACGTTTGGCGAATTTTCTCCTTTTTTCGTCCTCGGGATATGGAATAGTCTTGACAATTGTAGAGTAAGACGGATATATTCCGTCAGCAAGATAATACCCGCGTCTATACTCAACCCCAGAAACTGAAAAACTGGTGTCCGGACCGGTTCCATTAACGACATCGCTAAAGATCGCCGATTGGTATAGCACGTTGAGGTCGTTAAGTGAACCAGGGAGACCAAAGAAAGAATGCCAGATCCACAAATCTTGTGAGGCCACGGCCTCAAGTATTAATAATCTGCGCCGCCCTTAGCACAGCGTTTGCGTAAAACATCTTCTCTTCCTCCTCCGAAGACGATGACCACCAAGAATTAGATTGTATTGTGGGTGAAAAAATATTTTTTTATAAAAGAATGGTATAAAAATGAAAGTGTTTTGGGTTGAAAGTGGGAAGAAAATGGTGAAATACTGGTATAAAATGAAAGTGTTTTATAGAAAAGGGGGAATTTTTTTTATTAAAGATACTAGCCGTTATAACGACTATAATTTTGAAAACAAGGCCCGTCGAGCACGTCGTGTGAGAGCCGGTCAAGACGGGACGTCCTTATGGGGGCGGTGTGGGGGGTGCGGCGCCGGGCCACGCCGGTCCTAAGCCGGCCCCCATACCTTCCGGTCTAATAAAACAACTTGTTTTTATCATTTTGACACATCTGTTTCATGTTTTTTGGACTAAGGCCATGCGTAGTAGTCCGTGATATACCATCCAAATCAAACATGGCGTCCCATAGCGCCGCCCAACACCATTACAGGGGGTGCTATGGGTGTTTAAAATTGTGCTCCCGTTATCCTCTACGCGGCGTGAGGGGGGTTGTTTTAAAAAATCCAACAGTTACCACTCACACACATGTATATACATACATATATAAAGCCCCATACATATATAACCCCACTACACCTTCTTGTGATATAAAGCTCATCTCTTACGCGTTTCGCCACTTGTCACATAACGCCCCCTCATGGGCTTTATGACTACACATGGACTAATAATAAACGAAATTCAATAAATACTTAAACAACTTATAAAGTTTTCAGTATATATAATTAATATCAAATTTAAAAATCACTCCAAGTTAACTTAAAAAATCTTACAAAACGGCTTTTTCTTGAGAAATTTTTAAAAATCCTTTTGTATATATATTTTTTAAAAATACTGTAACTCTTTGTTAAAATACAAGCCAGTAGAATAAAATATGATATGGAGTACAAATTGACATGTAACAATCAAATGGAATGATGTAGCACCATCACCCTCCAAAATCCTAGAAACCAACCCCATCCATTAGTCTCTTTCTCATTTTTATACGAATTTCTCACATTAATTTTTAGTGTTTTTACATCTGGATCTATTACAAAATCGATTGTGTTATTGGTCCGGGTGTCGAGTCACTTAAAAAAAATGATACCCAATAAATAATCTGAAAACTTACAAATTATAATATAAAACAAATTTATGAAACTACTTTGGTCTTTTTTTTTTTTTGGCGTGTGCATTAGCAATATTAACAAAATATGAAGAATGAGATAACTATAAAGTAAGAATTTGTAAATGATATTATAAAAAAAAAAAATTTGGTCAATCATATCCATTAATCCGATTCAACAGTTCAAGCAGTCTGTCCAACGAGCCTAGATAGTTCCTAATTTGACCAATCGATGCGACCAGGTTATGAGAACAATGGTCATTTTAGCTTTAGTTTAATAAATCCATTTGAATAGAGAAATGGTTAAAAATTGGTTGTTATATAGAAAATAGAATCTTATTTCTCAATCCTCATTGAAAATGTGTATATTATGGTCGTTTTAAGGTCTTATAAGTTGGAAGAGCAGACGAAACATATATTTAAACTTTCATATATATGGTATGCGTACCAATCCCGTAAACTCTATATATATTATACAAGTGAAAATATTTAAAACGAATTTAAATGTCACATTCTACAACACATAAAATAAACTAAATGCATAAAACTTAATAAAATTATATATATAACAATTACTTGAAAAACTACAATTATATTTAATTTATATGTAACGAGGCTTAAATATAAACCATAAGTCAAATATAAATATAGGCTTCTCAGAGAATTGGGCTTTTAACATAGTTTTGGAAGTTATGGGCCACAAGTGACCTACCATAAGTCCATAAACCAAGTATCCAGACCCAAGAGTTAGATAACATTTGATACTGGAAAGTACTACCATTGGTTTAACCCATAAGGCCTTTTGAGTTGGACCCTGGACCCTAGGGATAACAATAACCTGCGTTATTTTAGCTGATGTTTAAATAACTTTTTTTATATTGATCATTTGTTTTTTTTAAACGGCCAACAGAATCAATCACGAGCACTTTCGGGGCACCCACTGGACCAAACCATGGTTGTAAAACAAGGTTTCCAAGGCCGAGTACTCCCCGAGTAGTCGATACAAGGTAGGCTACCGAGGCGACTTTCTCTAACTCCGCCTAATTACTCGGAGTCGATCAAACGCGGTTAAACTCGGCCAAAATCGGATCTAGTAGGTCAATTCGGGCCGAGTTTGACTTAAAAAATAATACAACATAATTTATATGACTATCATATTAAATAATGAATATTATTTTCACGTATTTTGTTATAAATATTAGTAAATTTATGTTATTAGACATATATTTAATTTCCGAAAACTAATTTCTTTATAATTTAACATGTCCGAGTACTCCCCGAGTACTCTCCGCCTATGCCGAGTACTCTCAACTCCCCGGTCGACCGACTAGGGAGCGCCTAGCGACTTTTGCAACCATGGACCAAACGGAGTAACCCGAGTCAACCACCAATTCCGAGGAAAACCTGATAACCCACCCGCCCGTAGGCACGACGGTTATATGATTTCCGGTGGTGATTTTAAAGTTTTGTGAGTCATAGTCGAAAGTTGTTTTTCATCAACTTTTAACTATGATATATGACATGTGTAGCGTTTAATGAAACAAACTAATTTTATATTATACTATAATTGTCTTGCATCATAATTTAACACTTATGATAGCACAACATTTTTATTCTATAATGACACTTTCATTAAAGGTTATAAATATTGTGTACCATACTTCTTTAAGTGTGTTCACAAACTTTTAGACTATGACGACGACAACAGAATCATCCCGATTCTAGTGTAATTGGGCTTGAGTTTGGTGGCCAAAGTAAATTGTAATACATATCAAACAGGTTAGGAGGTGTGAGAGTGCACACTTTTTTTGAGTTTTTTTTATAGTTCTAAGTGTTTGGACGGAACCCCTTATCAATGAGTGTTCCAAGGGGGTAATGCCCCCTTGGTGGGGTCCGAGGGCAACACCCCTGATAGCAGGGTCCAAGGTGCCTTTACTGGGATCGAGCTGAAAATTCCTTTTATTTTCAAGATGGAAAATTAGGGCATTTGGAGGGAATTTTTTTATTTAAAATAATAACTGCTCAGAGGCAGTTACCAGTGGTTTTCATCCTTAATTCGAAATCATCTTTGGTCACAGATTCTCTGTTCACAAATTTACAATCAAATCACATACTAGTTTTTTTCTCAATCTAAGTTGTATCTGATTGAATTTTTTCGAATGAACCACCAAAATAATTTGATAACATGTAAAGTTGTATGGTGGGGAAATTAAGATTGCAAGGATGATGCTTGTAATCACAAGCATCATCCTTGCAATCTTAATTTCCCCACCATACAACTTTACATGTTATCACAAATTCAAATCGCATATCTCCCATTCATATAACTTTAACATTTAAAAATATACTAACAAGCTAAACATACTAAAAAAAAAAATCATATCCGATATTAAAATCCTTGCTACTTTTCTCAAAGACAAAAAAAAGAAAGAAAAAGAAAAAAAAAATCCTCCTACTTTTCGGATATACAATCTATATATACTATATACTAGCCTAAGATCCCGCGACTTTCGCGGGTGGCTTAACACAAACATATAATATATACTGGCAATGAGATGAACTTTGTAATGAAAGAACTTTTCAATATAAACGTATAAAAATATGATTTTTCTCACTAAGGTAAATATGTTTTGATTCATTTTTTATAGGTATTGAGATGTTATTGTACAAATGATTTTATAGCAATTTTTAGAACCCGGATAGATTTCATTTTTTTAATTATTTTTTTATAACTTTGGTTATTTGATATATATTTTCTTAAATAAAGCATTTTTAACCAGTTTTGACCTTAACGTATATTGAGCGGAACACATATTGACATGAACCTATTTTGAGCAAAACCCGTTTTGACTGACCCGAACCTATTTTGACCTTAACATATATTGCGCAGAACACATATAATCAATGAAATAAATCATAGTAAAGCTATTTATGATTAACACATAACTAAACCAAATACCAAATCGCCCAAAATAACGCCCAATCACGTCGGTATGTAATGTTTATCGGGCGTTTTCCGGCGTTTTTTTCGAATTTTTTTTACAAAACACGCCCCATTACGGGCGGTCTTATAAACAATAACAGTCGTACCCTAGGAAAAAAAAAGCAAAACAAATCGACTAAAATTATCAGCACCCTAACTTTGCATTAATCATCATTTAAGTTGTTGCATGACACGGTGATTGTTCTTAAATATACCCAATGATGAACTGAATTTATAAAGCCTTTAGGCTATGTTTTTAATGTACAGTAGAAACTCGATTATTTAATAAACTCTCTAAGATAATATTTTTTGCCGGTCCCGACTCGGGGATAGGGTGCTAAATTAATAATTCGCTAAAATTATAAGATAATACATTTTTGATAATTTCTTTAGACCCCATATAAAATATAAATTAATAATTCCTTATATATAGCATATTACATGAATGATTTATGAAGGTTTCTTGATCCGGTTGAAGTCTAAAAAACAAACCTGTTTAAGATCAAAACATGTAAATAATTACATCACTAAAGTACAAAATATACAGTAGAAACTCGATAAATTAATACTTGATTATTTAATAAACTCTCTAAGATAATATTTTTTGCCGGTCCCGACTCGGGGATAGGGTGCTAAATTAATAATTCGCTAAAATTATAAGATAATACATTTTTGATAATTTCTTTAGACCCCATATAAAATATAAATTAATAATTCCTTATATATAGCATATTACATGAATGATTTATGAAGGTTTCTTGATCCGGTTGAAGTCTAAAAAACAAACCTGTTTAAGATCAAAACATGTAAATAATTACATCACTAAAGTACAAAATATAAAATAAAATAATAAAAAAACAAACCTGTTTCATCCATATTAAAGATGTCTTTCATTTCAAACTGATCAACTTTGTCTCTTATGGATTTTATTTTGTCCTCCATGCCCTCCATTTCAACAGATCCACTCTCTCCAAAACGCCGGAAATTTTTAATTCCATATCTTGCTTTGAACTTTCCAAGCCAACCAATAGAAAAAGTAAAGTCTGGAGTATCCACTGGATACATATTTTTCATGAACTTTTTCGCCTTCTCGATGATTAGTTCACCTGTCATATTCACATGTTCTTGATATTGAAGAATCCATTCATAGAGAGATTTTTCTAGGTCAGGAAATTTTGCCGGTTTATGTCGCTTAACATCGCCTCTTTCGGGAGCAAGTGAGAGATACTCTAAAGACCGCTTAACTGTATTCGATATTGTCGCTTGACTCACCTGCAAACCATAGTTACTATGAACTCATTCTTGCAATTGCTTTTGAGTGAGACTTGGATTATCCTTGTTGTGCTTGCATAATGCTCTTCGAATCTCGTCTGTCATTGTTGTTTTTTTCACACCTTTAAGATGGGAAGCCATGTTGTGTGTATGATTTGTTTGTGTTAATCTATTTTGATCTTGTATTTATATAGAAAATATTTTTAATGTCCATAAAGTGATACATTGAACACAAGAAGCATAATAAGGTGGGAGATTGAAGGTTTCTTTCAAATTGGGTCGTTCATTTGATATACATGCATTGTATACAATAATTAAGTGGAAGCTTGAAAGGTGTTTCTAAACTAAGTATTCTACTATAAATTAATAAAATATTAATTAATATATAAATTAATAATTATTAATTTATCGATTAATTAATAACTCTTTTAATTAATAAATTTTGGTGGTCCCAAGTGTATTATTTTATAGAGTTTCTACTGTAAAATAAAATAATAAAAAAACAAACCTGTTTCATCCATATTAAAGATGTCTTTCATTTCAAACTGATCAACTTTGTCTCTTATGGATTTTAATTTGTCCTCCATGCCCTCCATTTCAACAGATCCACTCTCTCCAAAACGCCGGAAATTTTTAATTCCATATCTTACTTTGAACTTTCCAAGCCAACCAATAGAAAAAGTAAAGTCTGGAGTATCCACTGGATACATATTTTTCATGAACTTTTTCGCCTTCTCGATGATTAGTTCACCTGTCATATTCACATGTTCTTGATATTGAAGAATCCATTCATAGAGAGATTTTTCTAGGTCAGGAAATTTTGCCGGTTTGTGTCGCTTAACATCGCATCTTTCGGGAGCAAGTGAGAGATACTCTAAAGACCGCTTAACTGTATTCGATATTGTCGCTTGACTCACCTGCAAACCATAGTTACTATGAACCCATTCTTGCAATTGCTTTTGAGTGAGACTTGGATTATCCTTGTTGTGCTAGCATAATGCTCTTCGAATCTCGTCTGTCATTGTTGTTTTTTTCACACCTTTAAGATGGGAAGCCATGTTGTGTGTATGATTTGTTTGTGTTAATCTATTTTGATCTTGTATTTATGTAGAAAATATTTTTAATGTCCATAAAGTGATACATTGAACACAAGAAGCATAATAAGGTAGGAGATTGAAGGTTTCTTTCAAATTGGGTCGTTCATTTGATATATGTAACACCTCGAAAATTCACGTCCAATAATGTGTTGACACGTGTCATAAAGTTTGAACGTGTGAAAGAATGTTATAAAAGGACTAAAGTTGACAAACATGGAAAGTATGTGAATATACGTATTCTAAGTGTCAACTGTGAATAAATATAATGTACATTAACCCTACATGATGTTCATAACATCAAACGAATAAATCATGGATCATACGAAGCTAAAAGTGAGAGATTTCAAACTACAGGGGTCAAATGTGTCAACATGTTAAAGATATACCTCTGAGTGATCTTTTGACAAACCCGAAGCTTTGTAAATATAAATTACGCTCACTAGAATGCACGATTAAAATTTCATAAAGTTTCGTTATCGTATGAGAAAGTTATGATCAATTTCGTGTGCGAGGGGTTAAAGTGTTAACGTTGAAAGTTAAGGCTTTTCGGGTTAACCGGAAGTGTTCAGGGACTTGGCAAAGTGGGTATGTGTCCTAACGTCCTTGTGGGTATATTACAAGGGGTCAAATTGCAAGATTAAAAGCCCAAATACCCCTTAATAAACCCAAAGGTCAAGTTGGAAATCAAATAAAAATAAAAATCTGATATATGTGTCTCAGGCGGCCCGCCTGAGACTTTCTTATATAGGACGCGGGCCGCGTCCAGGCCCCAGATACAGAATACGGGGACAGGCCCCAATATACGCGGAGAAACGGCTTTTTAACGCATTTTCCACTTGGTGGGCGACCCCTAACTGTGCTAGAACACTAGGGACATGTGTTGGATGGTTGTGGTTGATCCTAGAGTTAGTTGTCAATCAATTATGGTGGGTGATTTCACTATATAAGGCCCTTCATGTTCACAATCATTCTCACACCATTCTCTGCATTGTTGGATTGATTCTGGAACTCAAGCTTGCTTCCTAGTGATCATATCTCGTGCATAGGACTTCAGTAAGTCTTCTAGTTCTTCTTTGTTTGAGTTTAGCTAGGTTAATTAGCTAAAAGTCAAACCGTCGTAATTACGGTTTGACTTCGAGATTAGTCACTAATGACTCAGTCTTATCTCGAATTAAAAGTAGTTATAGGATGGTATTTATGTGGGTAATAAAACCCCAAAAGGGTTTCCACTGATCACCATCCTAAGCAGGTCAAATGTCGGGTCAAACCTTTACTTAAAAAGTCAACAGGATGCTTAAAATGTCATTTATGCATAATTAGCTATCTAGAACATATATAACCTGTTTGATCATTGTTATAACTTAGTAATAAGTGTAAGAACATGTCCGAACATGTTCAACCCGACTATTTCCTGTTTAGACCCGGTTCGGAACCGAAAGTCACATAGTTTGACTTTCACTTTGACTTTCAGTTCTGACCCGTTTAGGTATGTTTTAGAAATAACTCAGAGCTTTAATTGGATTAGGATACATGTTAGAACAACCCTCTGTGATTACACACCTTGGTTCACTAGTTATCCAATTAATATGCATATTTCCGTTAATTGCTCATATGTTGACCGTTATGCCCTTATTACCTTAAAACGTGATTTATGAAAATGTAAAAGTGTAGAAACCTTAGTTACTGATATATAAACTTGTATGCAAAGTTTGACATCAGTTTGACTTGTAGATTAAGAGTTATGCTCAATATCGCAAAAATTAAAGCTTTATGTTAATAAAATGGCGTAATTAGCGTATAGCCTAGTTAAGCCTACTTTTTGGTATCAAACTTATTACCCACTGATTTAATATATTATTTTGGGATTTTTAAAGATTTTTAATTAATTTTAGGCTGAGCATAACTAGTAGTCGTAGGCTTAATCCGGTAATTGTCGGTTTTGCCCTTACGGGCCATAAAATGAGTTTTAATTATCTAAACGACTCCAAACCTTTTGCTACTGATCACATATGATAAATAAATTATTTTAATCCTTCTGGAAATATAAAAATATCAGATTTAAGTATCGAACCCGGAAATGGCCTTTAATCGCCATAATTAGCGTTTTTAACGCATAGTATGTCTTAAAATCATATTGGGCATACCCGGGTTGATACCTACTGATATATGAGGCAAATTATGATATTTTAACAGTAAGCAAAGGTTGATTAACTCAGACTTCGTTTTTGAGCTTTTCGGCTTATGTGAAATTACCAAAATACCCCTACGGGGCATAGTTTGGTTAAAGATGATAAATTTCACATATATGCTTTAGTCTACTGTTATAACTCATCAAATTGAGTATGTTTGCTGTTTACATCAGACCTGTAACTCAGTTAAACATCTAAGCACTTTTACAAACTTTAAAATGACCAAACTACCCTACGGGGCATAGTTTGTGTTTAAATTAGTTCGGGGCATAACGAAAGACATCCTACTGATGTCACAACATATTTGAAGCATATTGACTTAGGAAACCTGTATATGGCTCTTACGGATACCCATTACGCTTATTTCGCGATCGGTTCGGTTTATGTAACAAGTTTACATAAATTAGCCGAAACGGGTCAAACCTTATCGGTTTTATCTCAAAATCCAGAATGTGAATAATAAACCCATATTAAACAAGTCTTCAAACTTGTCGGGTCTGAATCACATTCTATCCGGTCTTCGCTTAATCGTGCGTACGAACCGTATACCGAAAACTAGCCGGTCTAAGCTTAAGCTTAATTAAAGACCCGTTAGGATTCTAATAGGTTATTAAAAACCTTCGTTCCAGATTAGGAGCCCAGTAAAAGCTATCTGTACTTGCTGAATTGATATACGGCTGGGATTGAATTTATATTTAGCTCAGGTAAATACTTTTAACTTATTTTCCCTATACGGGCTTGGGTTACGGTACATAGCGTACCGCTTGATCGGGCATCAAATCTCCACGCTTAGTGGGTAGTTGAATAATTTGATCGGCTCGTTTTAAACAGATTTGTTACTTTACAGCCTTTGGGGGGTTAATGACCATGTCCCGGATATCCTCGGCATTATCTTACGAGATGGCCACGACCTGAGCACGGGGTGTAGGCGTACACCTGTCAGTGTATAACTCTAGAATTGTGGTGTGTCTATTGATCTTTAACCCGGATACGTTCCGGGCTACTGAACGCATAAGTAACATGTAAATCGTTCTCAATATTATAATATTAAATAATTCTCCCAAGTTAAAAAGATTAATTTTGCCTCTGTGCATTTTAATCAATGTGTCAAGATATTTTGTGCCACGTGCATTCAAAAACAATTTACAAACTCTTTTTCCAAAATGAGTCAGTTGAATGTATTTACCAGTGTAAACTGACGTATTTTCCAAAAAGGCTAAATGCAGGTACTATACGAAATTGGCTGGATATGTCTCCTTAGCATCAATAGGAGTCTCGCAAGCTTAAGATGCCTAAAAGTCTGTTGAACCATTGTTTCCATTTTATGTTCGATCCTTCTGTGGATAAACTTCCGAATATTGTGACAATCGATATTACAATAATAAATTCGGTTGTATTATATTTTCAATTGCTTCCGCTGTGCATTATTATATTGTGTTGTTTGACTATTACGTTGCCAACCATGACGTCACGATACTCCCCACCGGGCCCACCGGTGACACGTGGAAATCGGGGTGTGACAGGTTGGTATCAGAGCCAACACTGAGTGAATTAAACACTAGCCTTAGTGTTTAATCTCAGTTACACAATTGCACAATTCTAAACTTCTGAGTCTAGACTTAACTTAGGAATATTCTCAATCCAAAAAAAAAAAAAAAATTTATTTCCAAAATTTTTGATACGTCGCCAAGCGAAGAAGCCGTAATAATAATTCTCCCCATCTGGAGCCTTGAAATGCTGAGCTTCGTACCGCGACCAGGATGAAACGTGCGACCAAGGAGAAAGCATTCGAGAATCGAATGAAGAAGAAACTCCTTTGCTGAAGATCGTTTCCTCAATAGTCCTTATAAGGACATATTTACCTTTTCAGTCCCTTCGAGGACAACATTATTCCTTTTAAGTCCCGCTTAGGGCAACTTTATACTTTTATTTATATATAATGGAATGATTAAGTTTAAACTTTCATTCTAAATAAGAAATATTAAATAAATGGAAAAATAATATTTCCTTTTTGCAAGATCTACCATTATAGTAAAATGGCAAAATCTAAAAGGGCAAGACCTAGCTTCGGGTCATATTAAGACCGGCCAAGATGGCAGTTCCGCAATTTAGATTCAGATCCATATTTACACCTCAATTTAAAATTGTTCTGCGTTAATTATAAATTAAGAATCTTAAGTGTGAAACCTAGCCTCGGGTCAATTATAAGACCGGGCCAAGATGGTAAGACCTGTTAAAAAGATTCAAATCATTAATTAAGAATCTTAAATGTGAAACCTAGCCTTCGGGTCAATTATAAGACCGGGCCAAGATGGTAAGACCTGTTTAAAAGATTCAAATCCCTGTTAACATCTTAAAACATGTTAACACTCCTGGCAGATGTGATTCATTTAAAATCACACACGTCATTTTTATATGGAATTCTTCAAAAGATTCCTAACCCAGTTTAATGATCTCTAAATCCTGGGTTTACATCATCAATTAAGATGATCATATTTTAACCATACGTGGTAATATAGTGCCTACGGGCCTTGCTCATTTCTACATGAGCCAAAATACAGTGGTAGCTATGACTCCCTGTCAGATAAAGGTAATGAACTAGGTTCAAACCTCAAATGCTTTGATTCTCTGAAATCCTAGCATATAATTTATAATTGTCTACGTGACTAGGCCTATTGTGCCAATATACTTTCATGCTTTGATTCTCTGAAATCATAGCTTATAAATTATATATGTCCTTGTGACTAAGCCAGTTGTGCTAATATACTTAAAGGCCTTGATTCTCTGAAATCATGGCTTATAATTTAAAAATTTGTCCTTGTGACTAGGCCTTTTGTGCTATTAAATAAAACAGTTATTGTTGCTTTGATTCTCTGAAATCATAAGCTTATAATTTATAAATGTCCATGTGACCAGGCCATTGGTGCCACTAATAAGACTGTTAATGTTTTATAATTAGGATAAATGATAATAGAAATCCTAAATAAATATGATTAATAAATTAACCAAATATGGTCTCTGTTTACCATGGTTAATGAATTTCCCTAAGGGGCAATCCAGTAATAAACATCTCTTATAAGGAAAGTGCCTACGGGCTATAGTTAATGTCCTCTGAGACTAAAGACAGTGGTAGCCTACAGCTCCCTGTCAAGAAAAGGTAATGAACTTTGATTCAAACCTTAAGGCCACGATTCTCTGAAATCATGGCTTATAAATTTAACTTGTCTACGCGACTAGGCCATTGGTGCTATTATTAACTTATGAATTAGGATTTATGATAAAAATCCTGAATAAAATAAATATCCTTCCTTCTCTGTCAGTATGCAATTGAAGGGAATCTTAAAGGTGAAACCTAGCCTACGCGGCCAAGATGGTGAAACCTACTCAAGGGATTCACATCCTTGTTAACACCTAGGAATGTGTTAGCACTCTTGACAAGTGTGATTCGAGAAAATCACAACAGTCATCCTTATATTGGATTCTTCCAATTCTCAAATCTAGCCTAGTGATCTAGGAATCATGGCTTATACCATCCTATAAGATGATCATATTATAAACATCCGTTAGTGATGAAGCACCTACGGACTAAACTTGTTGTCCGATAAGACAACGACAGTGGTGGTCTTTGACCTCCTGTCTAAAATGTTGGACTATGTCCAAACATAATAGTCTATGTGATCAATGCGATCATGACTAATACCATCTAATACGATGATCATATTATTTAACATCCTTTAAGGATGTCTTGCCTACGGGCTATAATATATTGTCCATTTGAGACATTGACATTGTTATCTTTATGATTCCTTGTCTAAGGTGGTGAGCTATGCTCAAGCCAAATAATCAATATGATTAATGCAATCATGACTTATAGCATCTAATAGGATGAACCAATTATAAACATCCATGAGTGATGTTTTCGCCTATGGGCCAAATTATACTGTCCATGTGTGACAAAGACATTGTGATCGTTACGATTCCCGGTCCACGGTGGTGAGCTATGCTCAAGCCTAATAGTTCATATGATCAATACGATCATGACAAAAAAAAAAATCATCAATACGATGATTAAAAAAAAAAAATTTAAACATCCGTAATGATGTTTTGCCTAAGGGCTATATTATATCATCCAACTGAGACAAGGCAATTGTAATCTTTTGTGATTCTTTGCCAAGGGGGTGAGCTATACTCAAATCCCATAGTCTATGCTACCATTGCGATCCTGACTGGTATCATCAGTATGATGATCATAATATTAACATCCCTCGCGATGAAATGCCTACGGGCTATACCCTATTCTGGTGTCGGTAAGACAACGATAGTAGTGATCTTTATGATCCCCTGTTCAAAATGGTGTGATTATACCCAAACCTAATAGTCAATATGATCGATGTGATCATGACTAATATCATTAGATACGATGGTTATATATAAACATCCATTGGTGATGTTGATTGGCTTATTTTTCTGCCAAAAGAATCGTCTTTCAAGACGATGACAGTTGTAGTCTATGACTCCCTGTCCAAAGGTGAAGAACCACGTTCAAACCTTGAAGCCCTAATCTAATAAGATTGCGGCTTATAAATTAAGGTCCTTGGTGATAGACCATCAAGTTATGTTTTAAAGTCATTCATGACAAGCCTATGTGCTATAATTGGTCATTCGTGACAAGTTAACATATTAAATGTTAACATTCCTGGTGACATGCCTTTGTACCAGATTTGATGAATGTCCTTATAACAAGGCCGTTTGTGCCATATCTAAATGTCCTTTGTGACAAGGCCTTCGTGCCGTATAATCATTTATGTCCTTCATGACTGTGCTTTATGCCATATTTTTCTACGTCCCTCGCGACAGGCTTCTATGCCATATATGTATATAAATATATATAATCGAAGTCATGAAAGGCTAGCCTTTGAGCTATTTATAATCGTACTTGTGACAAGGACAGTTGTGACATTATGGTCCCCTGTCAAGCAAGTATTGGACTCGCTCCAAGCTTTGAATGCCATTGATGGTCCAGTTGTGACCTAGGCTAAGTATAATGGAAATACATTCAAAATAACATTCACTATGAATGTTCGGAACAGAATAGCCCATACGGTTTATGAATGCCGTGGCTAATCTAAGTCAGGTCATCAGGATGATGACTGATAAAGGTTAAATCTTGGTGATTAGTACCAAGTTTCGAGTATGGAAAACTCGGATGAGGTAGACGACAGTCGCAACGCTATTAAGGCGACGAAAGTTAATAAAACTACAAACGTAAACCTCAATATTAATGGAGTTAATCTTCAGGCTGTGGTTGACGCAGCAGATGGAAGGACCATAGAAAGGTCATGAGACAATCCAAAGAGCCGAATTCTTCTCGCTCTAAATCTCATTAAAAACCATGTTTATATTGCTCATGAGGAGATTTTGTTCACACTTCGTATATGAAGGATGAACCAAAAGAAGGAGAATAACTTCCAGAAATCTGAGAAAGAGAGCAAGTACAGGCTTAATAAAAAGCAACGAAAGTTCAGTAAGAAGCCTGTATACCTCTGAGACTGCTTCAGCATTATTAGATGGATGTTTTATATCCATAAGGAATCATTTTTGATGTCCTAGTTACGTTAAATACAAGGACTCAATATAGTGATAAAAATCAAACCCGTATTGTGGGTAATAAGAAGCAATTAATTATCAAGACTCCTTATGAGACAACTCTAATAATTACACGTATCTGTGCGATTAATTAATATTAAACATAAAAAAATGGTGGAACTGGCCGTCCCCGGAATCGAACCTGGGTCTAGGCCGGCCGCACCCTTTCGCGCGCCTAGCCAACTGAGCTAGGTGCCTAGTTTGTGAAACTTCCATTATTAATTAAATATAAGCACTTGTACAATAAACTTCCTTATCATTTATCAATGATAATTTCTGCTAAGTGTCCTGTTTTTAATACAGGCAATAATAAATCTTCATGAACCATAAACTTAGCAAAAATTTTTTTTATCATCCACAAGGTATAACTACCAAGGAAACCATAGTAACCGATTCTTCTAGTATCGGCAAGGAATTCTTCCGAAAAATCTAAGAGTACTCTTTCTTCGCATAGAGTACGACAACATATGTTATTTTAATTATTTTTCTCATTGTTTTCTATCGCCTGCGAATTCCAAACTATGTTTGATAAAAGTGTCATATGAGGATTGGCGTATCCTAGTGTGTCCCATAGATTATTTCCATGTCTGATCAGCATGGAGGTTTAATACATGGAACCCCTAAGATATCCCAATGATCATATTGTACTAAAGTCGACTAGTAGTATTCAAAGAAGATATCCAAAAATGGAAAAAAAAAATTTCCAAGTAAATGTTCCCGATTAAGGAAGTCGTGGACTTATAACATAAAAGTGTCACTCATTTGACACGAACAATGATGGATGAACTGGAGCCTGAGATATGGAAAATCTCTATAGCCTCCTTGTATCTTAATTATCTTCTTTTAAGTTTTCCCTGCTTACCTCCTGGAAGACAGGTAGAACTAAGATTAACATCCCGCTGTGGCCTGGAGTATTATGAAAACTCCATATTGATTATGGAAAAATCGAAACCTTGATTTAGTAGGTTTTAAGACATAGGCTCATATAGCCTGACTCAATATTCTGAGGGTTTTATGTTAATAAATAAGAAAGACGGTTCATATTGCTTATGCATACATGCCGCAACCCTAATTAGGCAACGATTAAGAATTTGCCATCAGCTACCCAGGATCTAAGGGCAAATTATTGGTGGATAGGCTTGAACAAGTCTGTAGCCACCCATGTAGCTAAATGCTTGACATGTGCGCAAGTCAAAGCCGAGCATCAAAAGCCGTCAGGCTTGCTACGACAGCCTGAACTTCCTACGTGGAAATGGGAAATGGTAACTATGGATTTTATTACCAAGTTACCCAAGACAAGGAAAGGAAATGATACGATAAGAGTTACAGTTGACAGACTAACTAAGTCCGCACATTTCCTACCCATCAAGGAGACTTATAGCTCCGATATGTTAGCCCAGTTATACATGGATAAGATTGTAGCCCTACATGGCATACCTGTAGCTATTATCTCTGACAGAGATACTAGGTACACGACACATTTTTCGAAGAGTTTCCAACAATTTTTGGGCACACGTTTGAACTTTAGTACGGCTTACCATCCTCAGACAGACGGTCAGAGTGAGCGTACTATTCAAACGTTGGAAGACATGCTACGTGCATGTGCGATCGATTTAGGTGGTAGTTGGGATAAGAACCTACCATTAATCGAATTCTCCTACAACAATAACTACCACACCAGCATCAATGCTGCGCCTTTTGAGGCACTATACGGTAGAAAGTGTAGAACGCCAGTTTGTTGGGCGGAAGTTGGAGATGTCCAGTTATCAGGACCAGAGATAGTGTTCGAAACGACGGACGAGATGGTCCAGTTTCGTGACCGTCTCAAAACTGTCGTGATAGGCAGAGGAGTTACGCAGATCTAAAGCGTAAAGCTTTTCACTTCGAAGTAGGTGACGAAGTATTGCTTAAAGTATCACCCTGGAAGAGGGTGATGCAGTTTGGTAAGAAAGACAAACTAAGCCCGAGATACATAGGACCTTTTGAGGTTATCGAACGTATCGGGACAGTTGCCTATAAATTAAACTTACCTGAAGAGCTCAGTGGAATTCACAATGTGTTCCACATCTGCAATCTGAAGAAGTGTTTCGCTGACGAATCACTGGTTATACCGTATACAGATGTGCATATAGATGAGAGCTTAAATTTTGTGGAAAAACCTGTGTCGATTGAAGATCGACGGGTAAAGAAGCTTCGGAGAAAGCATATACCTATTGTTAAGGTCAAATGGGATGCCCGTAGAGGTCCCGAATTCACGTGGGAGGTTGAAGCCACGATGAAAGAAAAGTACCCTTACTTATTTCAGTAAATCTCGGGTCGAGATTTATTTTAAGGGGGTGAGGATGTAACACCTCGAAAATTCACGTCCAATAATGTGTTGACACGTGTCATAAAGTTTGAACGTGTGAAAGAATGTTATAAAAGGACTAAAGTTGACAAACATGGAAAGTATGTGAATATACGTATTCTAAGTGTCAACTGTGAATAAATATAATGTACATTAACCCTACATGATGTTCATAACATCAAACGAATAAATCATGGATCATACGAAGCTAAAAGTGAGAGATTTCAAACTACAGGGGTCAAATGTGTCAACATGTTAAAGATATACCTCTGAGTGATCTTTTGACAAACCCGAAGCTTTGTAAATATAAATTACGCTCACTAGAATGCACGATTAAAATTTCATAAAGTTTCGTTATCGTATGAGAAAGTTATGATCAATTTCGTGTGCGAGGGGTTAAAGTGTTAACGTTGAAAGTTAAGGCTTTTCGGGTTAACCGGAAGTGTTCAGGGACTTGGCAAAGTGGGTATGTGTCCTAACGTCCTTGTGGGTATATTACAAGGGGTCAAATTGCAAGATTAAAAGCCCAAATACCCCTTAATAAACCCAAAGGTCAAGTTGGAAATCAAATAAAAATAAAAATCTGATATATGTGTCTCAGGCGGCCCGCCTGAGACTTTCTTATATAGGACGCGGGCCGCGTCCAGGCCCCAGATACAGAATACGGGGACAGGCCCCAATATACGCGGAGAAACGGCTTTTTAACGCATTTTCCACTTGGTGGGCGACCCCTAACTGTGCTAGAACACTAGGGACATGTGTTGGATGGTTGTGGTTGATCCTAGAGTTAGTTGTCAATCAATTATGGTGGGTGATTTCACTATATAAGGCCCTTCATGTTCACAATCATTCTCACACCATTCTCTGCATTGTTGGATTGATTCTGGAACTCAAGCTTGCTTCCTAGTGATCATATCTCGTGCATAGGACTTCAGTAAGTCTTCTAGTTCTTCTTTGTTTGAGTTTAGCTAGGTTAATTAGCTAAAAGTCAAACCGTCGTAATTACGGTTTGACTTCGAGATTAGTCACTAATGACTCAGTCTTATCTCGAATTAAAAGTAGTTATAGGATGGTATTTATGTGGGTAATAAAACCCCAAAAGGGTTTCCACTGATCACCATCCTAAGCAGGTCAAATGTCGGGTCAAACCTTTACTTAAAAAGTCAACAGGATGCTTAAAATGTCATTTATGCATAATTAGCTATCTAGAACATATATAACCTGTTTGATCATTGTTATAACTTAGTAATAAGTGTAAGAACATGTCCGAACATGTTCAACCCGACTATTTCCTGTTTAGACCCGGTTCGGAACCGAAAGTCACATAGTTTGACTTTCACTTTGACTTTCAGTTCTGACCCGTTTAGGTATGTTTTAGAAATACCTCAGAGCTTTAATTGGATTAGGATACATGTTAGAACAACCCTCTGTGATTACACACCTTGGTTCACTAGTTATCCAATTAATATGCATATTTCCGTTAATTGCTCATATGTTGACCGTTATGCCCTTATTACCTTAAAACGTGATTTATGAAAATGTAAAAGTGTAGAAACCTTAGTTACTGATATATAAACTTGTATGCAAATTTTGACATCAGTTTGACTTGTAGATTAAGAGTTATGCTCAATATCGCAAAAATTAAAGCTTTATGTTAATAAAATGGCGTAATAAGCGTATAGCCTAGTTAAGCCTACTTTTTGGTATCAAACTTATTACCCACTGATTTAATATATTATTTTGGGATTTTTAAAGATTTTTAATTAATTTTAGGCTGAGCATAACTAGTAGTCGTAGGCTTAATCCGGTAATTGTCGGTTTTGCCCTTACGGGCCATAAAATGAGTTTTAATTATCTAAACGACTCCAAACCTTTTGCTACTGATAACATATGATAAATAAATTATTTTAAGCCTTCTGGAAATATAAAAATATCAGATTTAAGTATCGAACCCGGAAATGGCCTTTAATCGCCATAATTAGCGTTTTTAACGCATAGTATGTCTTAAAATCATATTGGGCATACCCGGGTTGATACCTACTGATATATGAGGCAAATTATGATATTTTAACAGTAAGCAAAGGTTGATTAACTCAGACTTCGTTTTTGAGCTTTTCGGCTTATGTGAAATTACCAAAATACCCCTACGGGGCATAGTTTGGTTAAAGATGATAAATTTCACATATATGCTTTAGTCTACTGTTATAACTCATCAAATTGAGTATGTTTTCTGTTTACATCAGACCTGTAACTCAGTTAAACATCTAAGCACTTTTACAAACTTTAAAATGACCAAACTACCCTACGGGGCATAGTTTGTGTTTAAATTAGTTCGGGGCATAACGAAAGACATCCTACTGATGTCACAACATATTTGAAGCATATTGACTTAGGAAACCTGTATATGGCTCTTACGGATACCCGTTACGCTTATTTCACGATCGGTTCGGTTTATGTAACAAGTTTACATAAATTAGCCGAAACGGGTCAAACCTTATCGGTTTTATCTCAAAATCCAGAATGTGAATAATAAACCCATATTAAACAAGTCTTCAAACTTGTCGGGTCTGAATCACATTCTATCCGGTCTTCGCTTAATCGTGCGTACGAACCGTATACCGAAAACTAGCCGGTCTAAGCTTAAGCTTAATTAAAGACCCGTTAGGATTCTAATAGGTTATTAAAAACCTTCATTCCAGATTAGGAGCCCAGTAAAAGCTATCTGTACTTGCTGAATTGATATACGGCTGGGATTGAATTTATATTTAGCTCAGGTAAATACTTTTAACTTATTTTCCCTATACGGGCTTGGGTTACGGTACATAGCGTACCGCTTGATCGGGCATCAAATCTCCACGCTTAGTGGGTAGTTGAATAATTTGATCGGCTCGTTTTAAACAGATTTGTTACTTTACAGCCTTTGGGGGGTTAATGACCATGTCCCGGATATCCTCGGCATTATCTTACGAGATGGCCACGACCTGAGCACGGGGTGTAGGCGTACACCTGTCAGTGTATAACTCTAGAATTGTGGTGTGTCTATTGATCTTTAACCCGGATACGTTCCGGGCTACTGAACGCATAAGTAACATGTAAATCGTTCTCAAGATTATAATATTAAATAATTCTCCCAAGTTAAAAAGATTAATTTTGCCTCTGTGCATTTTAATCAATGTGTCAAGATATTTTGTGCCACGTGCATTCAAAAACAATTTACAAACTCTTTTTCCAAAATGAGTCAGTTGAATGTATTTACCAGTGTAAACTGACGTATTTTCCAAAAAGGCTAAATGCAGGTACTATACGAAATTGGCTGGATATGTCTCCTTAGCATCAATAGGAGTCTCGCAAGCTTAAGATGCCTAAAAGTCTGTTGAACCATTGTTTCCATTTTATGTTCGATCCTTCTGTGGATAAACTTCCGAATATTGTGACAATCGATATTACAATAATAAATTCGGTTGTATTATATTTTCAATTGCTTCCGCTGTGCATTATTATATTGTGTTGTTTGACTATTACGTTGCCAACCATGACGTCACGATACTCCCCACCGGGCCCACCGGTGACACGTGGAAATCGGGGTGTGACAATATACATGCATTGTATACAATAATTAAATGGAAGCTTGAAAGGTGTTTGTAAACTAAGTATTCTACTATAAATTAATAAAATATTAATTAATATATAAATTAATAATTATTAATTTATTGATTAATTAATAACTCTTTTAATTAATAAATTTTGGTGGTCCCAAGTGTATTATTTTATAGAGTTTCTACTGTAGTTAGCTAAAACAAACGAAAATATAACAAACTTCCCATTATCTCTGTTGACATCTTCTAGCATATTCTAATTTTCTATATGAAATATATATAAGCTTCAGTTTTATCCATGGCAAAGAAAGATGATATACCATACAATTGCTTTATATGCAACAATTTAACATATTATTACTTTTAAGAAAGGTACCCAACTTAACACTTAGCTCTAATGGATTGGCTACAAAATTGTTCAGATCGACCACCAATGCCCACTCCAGGTCTCGCTCCCATTATCTTAAAAAATCTAAACAAAAAAACAAAGTCAGTTATTGGCTATAGTGCATTAATCGAACAAAACATTTTCGGTACCGAGCTCATCCTTAGGTAACACAGCGAAAGTTAACCGGAGTGTAATTTTGATTCTTAAAACCTCCTAAATTATTTTATTCAAATGCATAGGTTCCATTAAAAAAATAAAATAACATATCTTTAACAATCGTTTGGCATGCTAATCATTAACTGAAAGCATTGGCAATTTTGGGAAAAAAAGTGCTTTGTGTTAACATGAACTCACCCGTTTCGACGGGTACCAAGCATACCTTCTGAAGTAGATGTTGGGTTTAGCAAACTCATATATAAGAAGCATCAATGTGTAAAGCTACCTTCCCCTGTTAACATTACATATGCATCTGCAATTGTCAAAAATGTGTGATGAATAACCTGACATCAAAACAAATATCATGAGTAGATTAGCCGGCATCTATTTTTCCAGCATGTTTGTAAAAACTCCCGTGACTGTCCTTCGCTTGTATACTTTTCATTATCTTACTTTGGAGGAAATTTACACTTTTTAGACATAACCTATTTTAGACTCTTTTAAATATTCAGGTGTAAAACAAATGTCTTTAATGTCAGCTTGTCCTAGATATCACACATTACTGAACAACTTAAATCCAATTCCCTTCAATCTTATCCCATCTCATGTCTCCCACGGCAATACCCTATAGGGTCAATATTAAAGAAGTGAATTACAGATATGGACATTAATTTAAGTTAAAATAAGAAAAAATATCAAACATACCTGCATGAGAAGATTAGGTAGTAGGCGTTAATTAACTCCATTAGACGCAACCGGTGAGAAACACTAAGAAACTATACCTATAAAAAAACAAACAAAAGTCATTAAGAAACACTAAGAATCTATACCTATAAAAAATGTTAATAGGTTATATTCGGTCTGTTTAGACACATTTCTAATTCTGATCGCTTCGGTTTTCGTTTAGGTCCAAAAAACTAACCTGTGCGAATATCAAAAGCAGTTCCAATTCTCGTCCAGCAGTATCCACATGCAACAATACATTCCCGCTGGCTCGTAGAGTGAAAACATGTAATGTTTTATGCAGACTAACCTGTTCGGATATCAAAAGCAGTTCCAGTACTCGTCCAGCAGTATCCACAGGCAACAATACATTGCCGCTGGCTCGTAGAGTGTTTAATATAGCCTCTAAATTTTCAAGACACAAAAATATGATTGTTATTTATAAGAATCGGCTTGCAAATTTCGGTGCACGCAAATAGCTGAATGAAACATATTTTTTTTCAGACTACATATTTCAGTTAAAAAATACCTAAAAATTCCTGATCTCTTTAACGTCTAGAAGGCTGATTACTCAAAGCATTATATGCATCTGTTATAAGAACTGCAGGACGAACAAAAGACTCCAAAACTGTTCCATATAAATGCCTGAAAATAAAAAATCAGCAACAACATTATGCAACGGAAATAAATTCAATATATTTGCAGTTGGTATAGGGAATACCTCTCTTTGCGACGATTAAAGTCAACAGCATATATAACATCTTCTCCATCTTTAGTTATTTTCCAAACGATACCGCCCAAAAGACGACCAGCAACATGAGGTGCAATCACAATACCCTCCCCTTTTCCTGAAATAAGTTCATTGAATCAATAAAAAAAATGTAAAGTGGACTTAAAACTGAATGATGAGTAAGATATGGAATTCCTTGGTACTGTCTTTCTCAATGACAACAACCGCCGTTCTACAGACTTCCGTTGCCATACAGGCCGTTCAATTGTTGGAGCAGCAGGAGTTGTTGGCTCTTTTTCTTTTTTCTCCACTGATGCTTTTGTCTTGCGGTTACTTTTTTCATCACCGCCCTTCTTTTTTGCGCCTTTTTTCGTTCTCTTCTCCTCCGGGGTCTCTTCATGATCCTCTTCTTCCGTCTTTTGAATCAGCAGCTTTTGTATCCTTATTCTCAGTCTCCTTGTCTGGAGCTTTCTTGTCATCAACTTCCATTGGCTCACTCTCGGGTTCTTCATTCCCTTTTTCTTCCCATCCTTCTCATTCTTTCTCATTTCAAACATGCACATTACACCTGACACAACATTGAAACATTAAAAGGTAACGAAATAATAATATTCTCCAAAACTCGATTAAAAGACAAAATTTGCATACCATGATATGAGAATGCGGATGGTATTGCTGTAATTACAAAAGAATTTGATCTTTGATTTTGAGTGCGTGTTTGTTTTTAGCTATAAAGCGTGTTCACTGTTCTAAATTTGACTTTTAGGCTTGACTCATGTGCAAAGTGAACCAAAGCCAGCTTCTTTTAGTGACCCATTTTACATATTAATTTTACTTGTGAACTAAAAAGATACTTGACTAAAGCTCCTCTTTTCATAACATACTTGCAAATTATTTGAATCGACTAAGAAAATTAGTCACCAAAGTCACCAACAACATAAATTAAAAAGCCCATTAAAATTTAAGAAAATAGCAGATCACATAATAGTCAATGAGTAAGAAAGCCGATGACCACTGTTAATCTAAACCCATATTTAATGTTTAGGGTCTTCGGCTAAGCTTTGGCATTTACTAAATGGGCTCCTTTCAATTATATTACTTTATAATTTGGGCTTAATTTATTCTATAACTTTTGGGGCGGGCTTATAAAAATTGGGATTTTAATAACATCAACTATCCTATTTTTTTGTCAGGGGTATCTTCGTATTTATTTAGGGGTATCCTTTGTATAAAACCGAAAAAAATACACTACGACTACGGGGTTGAGCTGTAGCGTGTGCTACCCCTATTATTACATGGGCTCCGCCCTTGCCCTCAACTGCACCACCAAAACCTTTTGTCCCCAAAACTGAAACGCAACCCAACCCATTTCTAGCATCTCAATTTTCTGCCAATTTACTAAAGCTGACAATTTAGTTTGAAAAAGAAGATAAAATACAATTATAACTTAATAAGTATTTAAAAAAAGACAAACCCTTGGATGTCTCATGAATGTAACATGAAAAAGGTACCCGAGAGAATGGCATAAGTAGGCTCAAACAATAGATTATGATATAATTCATTTATTCTATACTCCATTATTCTCAACATAAAATTTAACTCAAAACCACACCCTCTCAGGCTTGTCTTTTCATACCATACAAACAGGACTAACAGGTCCAATGGTCCTAAACCCGGTCTGTACAGGGCACAATCTTTTAAATTCATTTGGGTAATGTTTATTACGTTTTGGTTAACATTTTGGGCACCAATACCTTCAAATCAGTTTTTTCGTTAAACTCATTAATATATTCGTTTAATGTCCAATTCGTTATAAAAGTTGAGACAGGTAAATGGGCAGCAGAGATACGTTTATGAAATGTATAAGTTTATAGATTAGTGATGTGATGTGACATGACGTGGCATGTTGATAAATTTTTTTAATAGAAGCTCTGACAATTTTATTTACATAATGGGTTACAAAAACAAAGCCGTCTTAAGTTAGCTTAAAGACCGGTCCAAATTATGTGTGGTTGGGCTTGGACCTAAACCAAGCTTTACGCCTAACCAGTCCTGGTCCTAAGGTGGGACTGAAAAGAATCATAAGACCATCAGGCTTGGATCCAGTCCTATCAATCAGGAATTTTTCACCCTAGTGTAGGGCCAATTCTCGAAATAATCAAAGGCCTATGCCCATTTGTGCATGGGGTCAGATATATTATTGACATATAAACTTGTGAATAGGAGAAAAGATAGAACCTGTGCAGCATGATGGCGAGCGGCTTGTGTTAAAACTTAAAAGACTTCGCCATTCTCCTTCCTTAAGTGATTTTATCTGAAATACACAGAGTCTAGTCACTTGTCATATTCACTTCTTATGATTGATATTACGTAAGAAATAATATGAATGATAATGTAACCATTTTGTCCTCAAACAAAGAGGTTAATACCAAAAACAACTGATGGAAGATGCTTTTCTCATTGATTCCCAACTTAAGATACTTGAGGAAATTGGAACAAAGAGGTTAACCAGAATATTGAAATACATAGAATTAATCATAATATCAAATAGTTTCTAAGTTTTAAAAAATTTTATCATCCAAAAAGGATATATAACATAAGTAAAGGGTAAACGTCATACCTCCTCATATTCTATTTTTTTTATGTTCACCAGCCAATGAATCTTCACTCTATCAAATAAACTGCCGATGTACCACATTTAAATGAAGCATCATCCTGAACCACAACATAAACAATTCTTGATCAATTAATTGTTTATTTTGTTAGGATTGACCGTTTAAGAAGTCAAATTTTCATAACCTTAATTTATCAATGAATGAACCTTATACTTGCAAAAATCATTGCAACTTTCAAATCATAGCCAGTTTCATGAGAAAAGGCCAAAAGAGTCTCAACTTGAAAAATGCAATAATGGAGTTCAAGCTGCTGTAAGAAGATTAAGATGAGTAAAACACAAATCGAAACAAACCAAAAATAAGAAATCACAATATTGATTCAAACCAACTAAAATCTAGAGCTCAATAACTTAAGCAAAGACCTCAATTAAATTCAGTAATAAAAAAATAAAAACCACTTTTGAGAACCCCCACTAATCCTACTCCATGAATTCTATTGAAACATATATAAGCAAATCAATTGCAGTGACATTTAAAATAAAGAACAAAAGAAGATTCTAAAGGACACCAAAAATCAGTTGCCATCCTCTTAATTGTTATAGTTATTGTAATGACTTTTTCATTAACTTTTTCCTGTCGGGCAAGTATGATTTTATTGCATACTTTTAGAATATGATATTACCTGTTTCAGCTCGCCAGAGGCAACATAATACAAATCAAATCATCAACCTTCATCATCACGAAATACATAAACAAATCTGGAACAATGAACATCAGAATACAAATCGAATCATCAAACATAGGTTATCTATAATACCAGAAAACATAAAACTTTGTAGCATCAAAAACCGAATCAGAGATTATTTCTTATTCTGAAACAAACGTAACAAAATTAAAAAAAAACTTAAAAACCTAAAAACGATTTAGGGTAAAAATTAAGTCGAATTGTATCACTCTCAGATGAACAAATATATGTTAAATCGACGTTAGGGTTTCAAGAATAATCGATTAGATTAAAAAGTTTGGGTTTTTAAAACCCTAATCGATGAACCAATATATGTTAAATCAACATTAGGGTTTCAAGAATAATCTATTAGAGTTCGTATAAAGATTATCGAATGAAAAAATGAATAAAAAATGGAGAATCTAACCTTCTTGCTTGCAAATTGCGATGGAACATGAAGAGTTTTAGGGTTTGTGTATTAGGGGATGAGAGTAAAGGATGAGAGGCGTGGATTCAGGGGAAATTGGATGATAGCTACAGATGAAATCGCCAATGTGGATGACGGCTGAGATTAGGGTTTTTGATTGTGAGAAGACGAATGAAAAGACAAAGAGCGTGAGGCATAATGAGTTTTGGCGGTCAATTGTGAAAAAGAGGGATTAATCAAATGCCACGTGGCAAGTAATGGCTTAAACTAATGACATGTGGCTTAAGCTTGTTTTGCTTTATTAGAAGTCATAGATAAGCATTTCCCATGTCTAAAATAGCAATTTAACCCCAACTTTTTAAGATGGCACACTAAAAGTCTCAAACAAAACCTATATTTTTACATTTTCCTTCCCATCTTACCCTTCGCTCCCTATATCCCCTTCCCCTATCAGATATTTAACACCAATGTTATCATCAGTTTCTTCCAATTCAATCGTTCTCTTCAATAAGGGTTTATGACTGAATCTCTACAGCCGCATAAGGAATTCGATGGATTACGCCAACTGAAATCAATTACCCCATACGTTTCATTCCTGCAATTATTTAACACCGAACCCATCATGGAATTGGGTAGGGTTTTCACCCCTGCCCCAACTCATCGGCCTTGTTGTTCTGGGATTCTTTTTCGATTGTCTGAACAGGTTCTGGTTATTGGGGTTGGAGTATGATGGCCGAGTTATTGGATTGGACTAGCCGATTGATTTTGTAAACAACACCGGATGAGAGAAGATATGCACCGGTAAGCGGATTTAACTTCGTGTTGTTTAGTAAGTTTTGATTGGTTGACTAGATTCATCCAGTTTGGTTAGCTAAACCCTAGATCTGTAATCAAATCGAAACATATCAACCCCTATCTTCTTTTTTTTTTTTTTGAACAAGAATTCCTAAATTTTCTAGGCTAAAATTTCAAACTTTTTTGGGGTGGTGGGAGTCAGTTTGGTAATACAGGAGGGTCACATTCAAAGGCATTTTTGGAGTTTATATGGAGACTCTTATGAATGCTATTGTCAAGCCAGAGTATCTAAAGCATCAAGACGAACAAGTTAAGCTTCTTGTTGCACTTGTGAGATACCAAGAATTGCTGGCCTTGAAGCTCCATATGAAAATGAAGGTATTTTTTTGCTTTACGTGACTATATGTTTTGATAATAAGTGCTCAAATTTACACAATTATGGTCTTTTTTTTCTTTATGGTACTAACTGTTTTTTTTCATTTGCTTTGAGGACATCATTCATTTGTAAGTACTTTCTAGGGTTAAAATATACTAAAGACCCATCTTTTGGAAGGATAGATAGTAAACATACCGGAGACCATTGCAAAGTACATATCATTTGCTGTGACGTTGGATCTCGAGTGCGATGATGTAGTGAATGAAATATTTAAAACTGTTTTCAATGTTTCCTGGTTAAGTTTTTTTAACTTTAATAAAGTATAGAATGATAAGCGGGATATATAACAGACTGATTTGTTTTGTTTTTGTACACGAGCATACTGAAATTGTTACTGTGGTGGTGGAGACAATAATGACGTTTTTTTTAAGAAAGTTTTACTCATTTTCTATCTGTTTTAGGCTGTGATAAGTAAGTTAGTGATAACCTCTTTGACCCTTTTTAATTACTAATGACTAATATATGTTTATTGATATAGTTACCAGTTTACCATTAATTGTGTTGATCAGAAAAATACTCAACTTCATTTCTTAGGATATAAGTGTTGACGGGAGATGGTGTGAACGATGCACCAGCACTCAAGTGAGCAGACATCGGTATAGCAGTGGATGACTCCACGGACGCTGATGTTATCGTTCATACACATCTTATTATTGCAAGGGGAAATAAAGCGTGAAATTTCTATTGTGCAAACGTCCGATCAACTTTCGAGGGTATCAGTCAACATTATGGTATTTTGGTTACATTCTCGTTTGCATTTTGTGTTTTATTATAGAAACATATGATGCCCACTAACTGTGTCTTAAAAAACCTGGTATGTGCGTATTCATTGTTTGCCTTTTCTTCTGTTGTGCACGGCTGTCTGCGGATGCAGCCAGTGTTCGTGGTTTGGTTGGTGATGCACTCGCTCAGCTCGTTCAAGATTTATCTTCTGTTGTGAAAGTGATGCGGGTTTATAGAGATAAATCTGCAGGTCCCGAAAGAATGGGGATAAAACAAGGTTTGATCGCGGGGGCTGGGTTTGGAGTATCGTGTTTGATCGCGGGGGCTGGGTGAGTGATGTTTAAACTTGAAGCCACAACCTGTTTGTTGATGGTTTGATTATCGGGTCACATTTGATATTGTTGGGACCTATATGTTCTTGTAGGTATTCTATGCTTTGACGATGGCAGCAATGGCAGTGTCTAATTCGGGCAAGTTTGCCCCGGATACAAGTAAAGCCAAGTGTTCGGTTGCATCGGTATTTGCCATTCTGGATCGTGAGTCAGATATAGACCCAAGCGATGAATCCGGAATGATATTACAATATGTAAAAGGGGAAATCGAGCTTCGTCATGTTAGTTTTCGGTATCCAACCAGACCTAATGTCGAGGTATTTCGTGATCTATACTTAACCATCAATAGTGGCAAGGTAACTATTAACAATTAAAATGTGTATTCTATATGTAACCAATCGTTTAAAGCTAATTATTATGGCGTCAAGTGGCTAATCCAAACACCTCTTAACGGTATCTTCCTTTCAGACAGCTAAATTGGTTGGGGAGAGCGGAAGTGGGAAATCGACGATTATTTCACTCCCACAAAGATTTTACAATCCGGGTTCGGGTTGTATCACAATGGACGGATACGAGTTACATAAGTTCCAACTCAACTGGCTCAGACTGCAGATGGGTTGATTTTTTTATGTAAGATTTGCTTTTATTGTTTTCTTTTGTGCATATTTTATGATTTTTATATATAATTTTATCCCTCCTAGAGTATGTCAATTAGCTGTATTACGTATTGATTGAGATTTCCATACCATCACATTTGGATAAAGTTTCACTTACTAGCCCTTTTAGTGATTGAAGGATATTGCTGCAAGAGTAGGTGCTCATGAGATTGATTTTACGGAACACACCTGCATTAAAGGTAAAGACAAAGAACCCAATATATGTGCAGTCTTATACTCTTTCTATAGAAGCCCTCCAAAAGACAGTGCAAGGTTGGTAACAACTATGAAGAAGAAGTTGAGATGGAAATTTCAACCTATTCACCAAAAATGGGTCCATTCAACTTATATTTTTCAAATGTTGCTCTGTATTAACTTGTACATCATATTTTAAGTGGTGTACTTGTTTAATTGACAAATCTATTGTTTTTATAACCTTTTTTTTAAATAGGGTATTGTAGATGGTAGTGTTGGTAGTAAGTTGGTGATATGTTCATGTCTCGCATTATTGACTCCGCCGCAACGCACGGGTCTCCCACTAGTTAATAAAAAGTTAAGAAAAGATAAGGGCACATCGAGAAAGATAAAATTTTTAACCCGGAATACATGTAGATCAACATTTTGGACCAAGAAATTAAGAATGTTGGCGTCAGGAGTAGAGAAGTCGACATCGTTTGATCCATGGTGATGACAAAAAAAGTCGTTATCATTGCCAAGAGAAGAGAATAACAAAAGAAGACACTTGTTTATTTTCTTATACTGTATGTCCTTTGGAAGGAGAAAGAACAAACATTGTATTACCTAATCTGTCCTAAATATGAAAAAAACGAGAGAAATGTGCTTCACCCATAAACCCTTCCTACACTTTTACGGAGTCTTCTTATTTGACTATAAATATATAAAAAAATATAATGAATTTTAATAATCCTAACTATTAGCCAGTGGCCTTGGCCGACAACGGTCTCAACTTCAAAAATCACCAGTGGTGGTCCCACCTTTTCATATATTGTAAAGCAATGGATCTTTACTTAACCGAAAAAGATAAGGGGACAAAAACAAATTAAGGTTATGTTAGTAAAGGTCCATTAGTTTACAATATGTGAAAAGATGAGATCACCACTGGTTATTTTTGAATTTGGGATCGTTGCCGGCCAACGACTAATAGTTTGGATTATTAAAATCAATTATTCCTATAAAAAAAGTTACACTTTCGACAAAAAGGAGTAGGAAGGATTTAGGGACCAACACGCCCGCTCATGATCTCTTAGGCATGTTTTGAGACTTCAAGTCGGATGATTTTCCAGTGGTGATTTTAAAGTTTTGTGAGTCATAGTCGAAAATTGTTTTTCATCAACTATGATATATGACATGTGTAGCGTTTAATGAAACAAACAAACTTTATATCATACTATAATTGTCTTGCGTCATAATTTAAGACTTATGATGGCACAACATTTTATTCTATACTGAACACTTTCATTAAAGGCTATAAATATTGTGTACCATACTTCTTTAAATGTGTTCACAAACCTTTAGATTATATCACTATTTATATCGGACCTTGGTAAAAAATATTCCGACGAGTGACGACAACAATAGAATCAGAGATCGCTAATTAAGGTAATGGCATGGGTGGTGGCATCAGACACGCTACCAAAAAAGAGTATTAGACCTAATTCGCAATTTCGGGCGGCGACGCATGGACAATGGGACGTTGGCGATACTCGAACTGTCGGTTCAACGGTTGAGTGCAAACACGATGGTGATCAAGTTTGGTGATATGCGGCATGTGGTGCGGCTAGGGTTTCTTGTGCCGGTTTTGTGGGCGGCAACCAAAGTTGATTTCATCTTGTAAGAAAAAAAGGTAAATAAAGAAATCTTCGTGCAGTTTAGATCGACAGATAATTAAATTGTTGATATCATTACAACGTCGTCGCTAGCTAAACGATTTTTCTTTTTTTACAACTGAAGCCACATGTTCTTATTTTGCAAGGGAATATCAAGCTACTTATGTATAGTAAAGATATTCAAAATAAATCTCTTGTCATATTTATCATATTGTTCTCTATTTAACATGCCGTAAGCCTACTTGGTACACAATTAAATATACAAGTTATCTTTGTTTATGATTTTATCATGGAATGCAGCCAACCTTAGGTGTAGTTGAATCAAACCAGAAAAAAAAAAATATCATTGTCCACTTTACAATAAAAAGGAAGAAATAAAAGCTAAAATTGTCGGTCGGCGGAGTTAAAAAAGATTGGCGTTGACCTCTAGGAGTCAAATAAACTTTCGTAGATCGGATCTAATATAACAACACCACAGATAGATTGTTCTTGGTTGTGGTTGTGAAGAAAAATATAGGAGTTAAAACATCCGTGTATTTGTAGGTCTCGGAAATTCACACCTTACCATACATACTCAACTTCAATCTCAAGTTTCCACTTGCAGTTACAAACCTCACTTGTGCAACCGTCTGGAGTAATTTCACAACAAACAAGGTAAACTTCACTTTTGCATCTTCAACAACAACTACACAAGCATTTGCTTCTTAACTAGTTACTTTAATCACTTCTCATTCAATCTGGTGGTGACGGTTATTTTCATTTTCGATTTCGATCTGAATAGATTTCCTAACTTCGCTAACTCTTATTGATTTCAGCTCTGTTAATTCGCTTTAGATTATTAACTTAGTTTGTTCATTTCATATTCTAGGGTTTCGGACTTCGTTACTTGTATTGTTAATTTATGATTCATTTGTTTATTAGATTATTCCTTTAGTTTTAGATCTACGGTTAACTTCAGCAGATTGATAATGTTTGAGCCTGTTAGACTGAGATTTGGTTGTTGATGTATGTCTCTCTATGTTGAACTTGTCGCAGAGATTGAAGTTTTCATAAGGGAATAAATCATGTTTAAGCAATCGCCGCGTAGAAATGGTAGAAACAAAGGATTGAAGATAAAGCATATGTTGCAGATCTGTGTATTGCTCGGGGTGTGTGTTTGGTTGCTTTACCAGATCCAGCACTCTGGTAGTAAGCAACCGGCGTCTGTTACAACCGTCTCTGAGAGGTTACAGAACGATGAGAAAATCGACTTAGGGAGGAAAGGGCTAGAGCCGAAAGTGGAGGAAACAAATGATGAGCATCATGAAGATGAAGATGTAGATGAGAATACTTCTGAAGAACTCGCTCGGGATCATGATAATGATAGTAGTGAGGAGGATGAAGGCAACGAGCAGGAGAAGATCGAAGAGGAAAATGGTGATAATAAGGACGATGACGAGAGCAAAGAAAAGGAGGATGGGATTGAGAAGATGAATGAGACGGAAAACGGGAGTGATGAGACTCAAGAAACAGATGAGAAAGAAGGTGACGATGACGCGAAGGAAGCGGAGAAGAGTGATGAAGACAGTGAAAGTGAAGAGACGAAACCGGAGGTGGAAGATAACCATGATGAACATGATATTATCAAGGAAGTGGATGGTGTTGACAGTAATGAAAACAGAAGTGATGGGAATGATCAAAGTGTTATAGAGACTAGAAAAGGAGATGATGCGTCAAGTGAAGTGGTTGATGAATCTCAGAAGACGACTGAAACAGAGTCGAAGGAGCAAACTGGATTTACAGACACTACAAACATAAGTTCTGACCCGAATTCGGAACAAAGCGAGTCAACGGAGCATAATGAAGGCACGGACTCTACTAACAATGGAGAAAGTTCTGATTCGAATACAACACAAGGTGAATCAACCCATGCAGAGTCTGAAGAGCAAAAAACTGAAAGTACAGACTCCAATGAGTCAACGCAGACAGAGTCAAAGGAGCAAACTGAAGGTACTAACTCTACCAACAATGAAGCAAGTTCAGAGTCAAACTCGGCACAAAATGAGTCAACGCAGACTGAGTCAAACACGGCACAAAACGAGTCAACGCAGACAGAGTCCAAGGAGCAAAGTGAAAGTACTAACAATGAAACGAGCTCAGAACAAAACGAGTCAACACAGACCGATTCCAACACAGGAGAAAGTTCTGACTCAAACACAGCACAGACCGAGTCCAAGGAGCAAATTGTGAATAATGAGTCTACCAATGATGGAGTAAGTTCAGATTCAAACTCATCACAAAACGAGTCTACAAAGACGGAGTCTGAAGAGCAAAATAGAAGCAGCAATGGAGAAAATTCAGATTCGAACTCTGCACAAGGTGAGTCAACCCAGACAGGGTCTGAGGGGCAAACTGAAAGTACAGAAACCAACAATGGAGCAGCTTCTGATTCAAACTCAGCACAAAACGAGTCAACCCAGGAGCAAACAGACACTACCAACAATAACGAGTCAGCCCAGACAGAGTCTAAGGAGGAAACTCAAACTACCGACTCCACCAACAACCCGATAGAAAATGAGTCAACTCAGACACAGTCCAATGAGCAAACTCAAAGTACGGACAACAACAATGAAGCAAGTTCAGAATCAAATGCAGCACAAAACGAGTCAACTCAGACACAGTCCAATGAGCAAACTCAAAGTACGGACAACAACAATGAAGCAAGTTCAAAATCAAATGCAGCACAAAACGAGTCAACCCAGACAGAGTCCAATGAGCAGACTCAAAGCACAGATGCCAACAACAATGGAGCAAGTTCCGAGTCTAATTCAGCACAAAACGAGTCAACTCAGACGGAGTCCAGTGAGCAAACTCAGAGCACAGACACCAACAACAATGGAGCAAGTTCAGAATCAAATACAGCACAAAACAAGTCAACCCAGACGGAGTCCAATGAGCAAACTCAGAGCACAAACACCAACAACAATGAAGCAAGTTCTGAATCAAATTCAGCAGAAAACGAGTCAACCCAGACAGAGTCCAACGAGCAAACTCAAAGCACAGAGACCAACAACAATGGGGTTGAGGAACATAAATCTGATGAAGGAGAACAAGCTTCGAATGAAAACGACAATGGTGTAGATTCTTCGACAAACAACAATACGGGGTCAGAACAGCAGAATGACGAGAGCACATCAATACCGCAAGAAGAAAAGGATGCTCGCACAGACCTGGGAACATTGCCAGAGACCGGAAATGAAGGAAGCAGCAGCCATGATACTGCAGCCGCAGAGTAGAAGCTTGTGCCACGTGTTTTTGCTTTTTACACGTTATAAGATCTATTAAAGTTCTTATGTTCCATTCTTTTGTGTTGTACTGCAAAGCTAATATATTGTATGTATCGGTGTTTCCTCTTTTTATCATGTTTTGTGGCACCACCAGTTTAGACCTAAGGTTTTGTATCAGGGAACATTGATTTGAGTCGAAATTTCTTGTTTTATTCACGTATTAATTTATTCAGTTGGTTCAATGCAAACACAAGCACAAAGCCACCATTACAAACATATTGATGAAATTTCTGAAACAACAGAGCATTCACAAACTCTTTATTTGTAAAAGCAATAGCATCTTGACATGATAGAAATGATCACTACAGTACATAGCTTTGAAACAAAGACAATGCCAACTGAATGACACAAAAGTGAAAAGTCGGTATCCCTACAACATGCAAGATCAAACTTTTGCTTCAATGGTGTTCCTTGACTTCAAAGAGACCATCGGGACCTGAAAGAAACCGATAGAAATTAACATCCAACAGGTATTTGTGAACTACTTGCTTTAATGGTGTTCCTTGTTTTCAAAGAAACCCACATGTTGTGCAAAAAAAAATAAAAACTTGAAAAAGAAAATCAAACAAGATTCCTTCAAGTTGTTTTGATCTAAATAATAAGCAAAAATGGTCAAAGAAGACTGATTTGATTGATGAAACTAACAGTTCTTTCTTTTAAGGACACATTTTAGCAAATCTCCGAAGAATGTAACTGGGTAACAATCATGTAAATGTAACCTTCAGGTGACAAATAATCAACAAAGAAGCTGACTGTTTTGTTTGTCACACAAGGATCACATGAGATGCATAAGCAAGTAAGCAACCTATATATATAATACATGATAATTGAAAGCCGTACCCCATGGAAACTCCTTGTTACGAATGTGCAAGTATGGATATGGCTGCAAGCATAGATGAAATAAATCCACATAAGAGCTCGATAAATAAAAGCTGAGATATTGCAAATGAAGTTGGCCTATTGAAAAATGAAACCATTGACACTACACAGTCTCTAACACGATGCACGATTACTAGTCAACAACAACCATATCAAGTCGAATCCCACCTATAGCCAAGCTATTGATAGGGTCGGGGGAGGATAGGATGTTGGCAAGCCTTACCTCTACCTCAAGAGATAGAGAGCTTGCTTACAGTGAAACCCCCAGTCTCCAAAAACCATATCCGCATATGAAATTCATTTAAAAACATACAAAGCTACTCAAAAAAATACAATGTAGAAAAACATATGTGCTAAAATATGTAAGATGAAAGACTGATTGATCATTATTGAATAATTAGATTACAATACATAGAGATTACGAGTAACCCTCCTAGTAAGCTACTAAATATACAAAATTGTTGAAAAGGTTTAATAAGAAGATATAACACACCATGAAGACACAAACAGCATTAACATGCAAAAGCCACCAAAAATATATATGACAAGCTAAGCTCCTAACGCAATAAATCTACTACAAATTTGTACCATCCTCCTAAAAACCTTAACCTTAATCCTACATCTCCACAAAATCCTATCATGAACCATGCCCTCAGAGAGGTGCAAGTCTAGCAAATCCAACCTAATCCGCGTCTCCCAAGTCAGTTTGGGTCTGCCCCTACTCTCGACAGTGAGAGTTTCCATGGTTCTAACTGACGTCTCTTCCTGATATGCCAAACCTTCTCAACCTCCCCTCCCTTATCTTAGTCAAAAGTCATGACATGCTAATCAAACATCTAAAATAATCTGGACAACATTGTGAACCAAAAACCAATAGCATCAACAGGGTGACGACTTAAAAGATAAACTTTATGGGGATGGTTCAAATGAAAACCACTTTTATTGTGAAAACTCGAAAACTAACTAAAAAAAGCCTAAAAAACACACAAAAATTTTTTTTTTTTTTTCAATTTTTTTTATAAATTTCGCTGGTTTTTATATATGAAAAAAAAAATTTCAAAAAAAAAAAAAATAAATAATTTTTTTTTTTTGGTTGTACTGCACATGTGTAGTACACTAATACGGAAAGCCTAAACCACTTAACCCACCCCCACCGACACCCCCCAAAAACCTAAACCCCCCACCCCCCAAAAACCTAAATTCACCCTCCCACCAAAAGCCTAACCCCCCACCCCCCAAAAACCTAAACCCCCCCACCCTCCCAAAAACCTAAAACTAAACCCTAAACATAAACCCGAAAAAAACCTAAACCCCCCACCCCCCAAAAACCTAAACCCCCCTCCCCCCCACACCCAAAAACCTAATCCTAATCATAAACCTCCAAAAAAACTAACCCTAAAAGCTAAACTAGACTCAAAAAGCTAATTTTAAGCATGTAATGCAATTGTAGTACATGTTATATTGCACATGTGCACTACTATAATAATAGTATTGAAAACAAGACGACACCATAAATCTTTTTTTATGTCATAAAAAATATGCTCGAATATACTTGAATGAAAGATACAAAAATTTGTGATCTTATGGTGCCATTTTTGTTTTAAAATGATAACGTATGGAGAAATGGGAAATGTTTGAAAAGTTACATATTTTTTTTTCCAATTTTACCCCTCCTTCATTAAAAGTCTCCCCCCCTTCTTTTTAGTGGTTTTTAATTAGTTTTCGAGTTTTCACAATAACTAGTGGTTTTCATTTGAACCTTCCCCTAAACTTTATTGCTTCAAAGAATATAAATATGGCAATTTGCAAGGAACAAAACATGAGCAACAAATCACAACATAACATATACTATAATAATAACAATAAAAAATGCTTGAAAGAAACACAACCATTATATCCTTCATCATCATAAAATGCTTAGTTAGTAGGAGGAATAATGAGTGCCTGTTAAAACAATAATAATAATAAATTAGCTTACAGGTGGTTCCTCAAAATGAGGATGGCCCTTGGATAGGTTAACAAATGCCAGAATTGTGCAAGCAGCAATGCCTACGTACGTTATCTTCTCCCATTTTGCAGCTTCACCTGAAAGCAAATCAACAAATTGCGTCCCAATTACAGACCCTAACACTACAAATATATATAGCTGTAACTATTTAATTCGCTTATCCTTTTGAAATCGAATTACATGAACCTCAGTATCGATGACACATATGAAACCTTAAATCTATGATTATAATTCAATCCTACCGTAAGCTGATGTGATCAAACAAAACAACCGGATTTCAATATACAACAAATTTTCAAATATGATAGAATTAGAGAGAGAGATCGTACGAGCTTCTTCATCAGCCGATGCGCCGGAAGAAAACAGCCTCTTAGAAGCCGGATTGGGGCGTGAGCCACCACGAAGAGCCGCCCGGAGACTCGACCTTACGATCGCCGACGCCATTTTTCTTTTTGCCTTAATTCACAAAATGGATTAATTTATTAATGCTAAATAAGGAAGGAATTAACGAGAAACTAAGGCCCATCCAGGCCCAAATAAAATGGAAACTTGTAAAAATATAATAATTTAAATGATGTGAATACGTGTATTACTGTTATAGCATGTGAAACAATATGTGTAAATACTTGTGTGATACCTATTTGATGTATGCGTAGTGAATGTAAGTTATTTGCACACGGAACTGATTATTAGTGATAAACACAATAGGACTCGGTTGACCAACTTGGACGAATAGCGTAGCAAAACACACCGAGGAATCTAAGGTGAGTTCATTACTTTTGAGCATGCGTCCCGGTGGTTGGGACAGTCAGTGGGTATCCCGGGGAGGGATAAGTCTTTTGAGTAAAAACGGGAATGTTGGATAATATACTCATCCTATCACCTTTAAAGTCCCTCCGTGTTGTTTGGTTACCGGGGAGGTAACATGGTATTAGTTAGTAGCGCTACTTAGGTTTGGCAACCTCACCCCGTACCTGGGAGGACGAGTGTTGAACTAATGACCTAGTCATGACCAATGCTTTGATAGGAGCATTGGAGAAAGGGCAAAATAATCAGAAGCCGTATTGTATTCGGGGTATTATCAACATTACTTTCGGAATTAAATTCAATGGATTAACTAAACACTTGGTAACCAACGTTTTCGTAAAACTATGAACTCACCAGCGTTGTCTGATACACTTGTTGCATGCTCGCAGGTCGTTAGGTATCTTGGAATTGGGAACTTGCTGTCTGCAGTAGCTGGAGTGGTCATGGGTCGACTGGAGGGATTCATGTGATTGACTTATTGATTTTATACCTTGGTTTTGAAACAGTTTAACTATGGTTTTACTATTTGCTTCCGCTGAACACGTTGGTTTTCATTTAAAACTTGTTGATGGTATGTTTCATTAATAATTGAGGATTTTATTTATAAACTTGTATAGGTTCAATGTAATTAGTGGCTCGTTGTTGGTACGTCACACGCCTAGTAGGGACATTCCCTAGGTGGTATTTTGGGGGTGTGACAGTTGGTATCAGAGCCACTGGTTATAGTGAACTTGGTTTTAAAACGTTTTTATAAAACCAGACTATAACCGAACAGTACCGAAATCGACCATGACACTCAGCTCCAGACTGCAAGGTTCGTTTCTCATCTACTATTGCATAGTACATCTAGTGTACACTTATGTATAACATTACACTTGAATGCATACTTGGCACAGCAGTATGAGCCCTTATGTTACCAACCCCTGTTATGTGATCTGTTAGTGTGACACTACCCATTGGCTATTGTGATTCTTAACCCTGTAATACCTTTCGTTTGCTGTTTGGATGAGGGGAAACTTTTTGCGCGAGCTAAGAGGCACTGAGATAAGCATGCAAACTGCCTTATTATTATGGGTGCACACATAATAATAACGTGAGGTGCATGTAAGTCCCAGTGAGGCTTAACAAGTGTGAGAAGGGTTCTGCCCTATTGTGTGTAAACTTGGTAGTTTGTAGATTTCAACGTGAGACTTAACTCTTACCTCATTTCGACTCTTAAGTTCATTCTCCCTCCTTATATAGAATCATGAGCGGACGAGGTCACGGACGTGGTCACATTACTATGACTCAGGCTGAATTAACTAACTTGATCAACACTCGTGTGGCTGAAGCCCTAGCGGCTTACCGGGCTGGTACGATATGTGCCAATTACTTTCTATCCTTGTGTCATATACTCGAATCTTACATGTGCGTTGTACGTTCTTTCGTTTTAGGTCAACCTGCGAATCAAAACAATCCACCTGCTCCACCTGCTTGTACGTACAAGATGTTCATGGATTGTAAGCCACAGACCTTCAGTGGGACTGAAGGGGCTGTAGGACTCCTGCGATGGTTCGAGAAGGCAGAATCGGTATTTGCAATGTGTAACTGTCCTGCTGGGGATAGAGTGAAGTATGCTACGAGTACACTCGAGGATGGTGCCCTGACATGGTGGAATGCCCAAGTTCAGATGTTGGGTATTGAGATGGCGAATGCCACTACTTGGGATGATTTCAAGGAGTTGATGCGAGAGGAGTATTGTCCTCGTGATGAGGTTCTGAAACTGGAGAACGAGTACTACAATCTGAAAATGGAGGGATCTGAGATTGAAGCATTCACTAGGAGGTCTAATGATTTAGCAACTTTGTGCCCTAACATGTCTCGACCCCCACATCGGCGAATTGAGTTGTATCTCAAGGGCTTAGCACCAGCTGTTAAGGGGTACGTTACTGCTGCAAACCTAGACAATCTGCCCCATATCGTCCGTTTGGCACATAAGATCACTGACAAAGAGGTCGAACGTGGCAGCTTGCCGCCACGTGTTTCTGCTACTACCTCGACTGCTACAGCTACCACACCTGCCAGTGATAACAAGCGCAAATGGAACGATACTGACAAAGCAACCAGTGCCAGCCAATCTCAAAAAAGGGCAGACAACAGCATCCACCATAGTTTCAGCCAGTCGTCTTCTGTGAACCAGAATCAGAGCAACAATTCAAATCAAGGTTCTTACGCGGGAAAGCTACCAAAGTGTGATAAGTGTATGTTCCACCATCGTGGGCCATGCACCCGGGTATGTCATAGGTGCAACAAGGTGGGTCATATGGCTAAAGATTGTAGGGTCTGGCTCCCAAAGCAGCCACAGCAACAGGAGAGGCAACAGCCTCAACAGAATTGGGGAAATCAAAAGGGGTGCTTTCAGTGTGGTGATGAGGGTCATTTTAAGCGGGATTGCCCTCAGCATAACCAGAATGCTGGCAACAACAACAACGCAGGGAATAACAACAACGGGAACAACGGTGGGAACGGGGCACGTGGAAGAGTATTTACTATTGGCGTTGGGGAAGCTCGTAATGAATGGCAATGTTGAGACCAGTACGTCTTCTTTGTATGATCTTTTTGCTCCTGTTTTATTCGACTCTGGTGCCGATTGGAGTTATGTGTCTTTGGGATTCAGTCGTCAGTTAGGACTGACTCCCACCCCTCTTGTAAATAAGCATGTAGTAGAATTAGCTGATGGTAAATCGATAGAAGCTTCTCATGTTCTTTTTGGTGGTAAACATGATCTCATGGGTCAAGTGTTCGACATTGACCTACTTCCCGATACTCTTGTAAGTTTTGACGTGATCGTTGACATGGATTTGGTTATCCATGCATCAAGCGGAAATTCTCTGTAAAGAGAAAATCGTGCGTATCCCTCTCCCTAGTGGGGAATCCTTATCAGTTCAAGATCATCGTAGCGGTGCCATGGTTGGCATCATCTCAGCCATGAAAGCCCAGAAGTGTCTACGAAAGGGCTACTCTGCTATTCTAGCTCTCGTCACCGATTCGCAACCTGAAGTAAGGAAGATCGAGGATCTTCCAGTTGTTCGTGAAATTTTTCTGACGTGTTTACTGAAAAGTTGCCTGGTTTACCTCCACATTGTCAGGGGGAAATTCAGATTGACCTTATGCAAATTCAGATTCCTTCTGGGATACAACAATCCTTTGGGTTCGCTGGAAATTATCGCAGATTCATCATGGGATTTTCGAAGATGGCGTAACTTCAACCTCCTTAGTACAGCGGGGAGCTGTGAATTCATGGGAAATAAAACAGGGGAACGTCCTTTCAACTTTTGAAAACCCAACCCTGCAACGCACTGAGCATCACTTCTATCCGAGGATACTGATGACCTGGCGGTATACCATGATGGTCCGAATCAGGGTCTCAGTTACACACCGATGCAACATGAGAGGGCGATGGCTTACGTGGTGGATTAACAGGAAGAATAGCACGACTCATACCCTGGGGTGGAAGCCACGATCTCAGATTTGAGCTGGAGGCATTACTTGGACGGTACCAAATACATTACTTAGACCGATCACAAGGGCCTCCCCGTGTATCATTGTTTCGAAAGGACCTAAAGCATGCAATGACATCGTTGGATGGAACTCTTGAATGATTACGACCGTGAAACCTGGACGTGCACGAGCTTTGCAGCTTGCTATCGACCCTAATATACCTGATCAGACTCGCCTTGTTCAAATTGAAGAACTGAGGGAAGAGAGTTCTCAAGATTGACCCATGCGGGGCATGGGGAAGCAACTTTTGGCAGGACGGACGATATTTGCTAATTCATGGAACGAATATGGACTTCATTATACAGCAACCTTAGGGAATCGGTGCAGGCGAAGCACACGGGCCTCGATATTCTAGTCATCTGAGTTTTGACGAGAAATACTAGGATCTATAAATATTGCACTGGTGATCGGGCATGAAGCCCCCCCCCCCCCAGCTATGTATGCGAATGATGTTTGACTCGTGGAAAAGTCAAAGTGAAGTATCAACAACCAGGAACACCCATACGGAAATGAGAGCAGACTGCCATGGAATTTGTCACTGGTCTACTTACAACTCGAAACGGAAACATTATCACCTGGGTGGTCGTTGATGGACTCAATTTACCGGCACACTTTCATGCAATCAAGAAAACTGACGAGTCTTCACAGTTGTGAATATTCCTCTGAGAGAGGCGGCTTTTAGGTACGAGGTGCCAACTCCTGTTACCTCTGAATTTGATCTATGCATGATTTATGTCAGGCAATACACAACATCCTTGGCTCACGTCAGGACCAGAGCATTGCTTATCGCCGTTGGGCAAACGATCAGAGAAAACGAGCTCTCCTAGCACTCGAAGACATGCTGCGAACACGTGGCGGCAAGTTGCCACGTTCGACCTCTTGGTCAGTGATCTTATGTGCCAAACGGACGATACGGGGCAGATTGTCTAGGTTTGCAGCAGTAACGTACCCCTTAACAGCTGGTGCTAAGCCCTTGAGATACAACTCAATTCGCCGATGTGGGGGTCGAGACATGTTAGGGCACAAAGATGCTAAATCATTAGACCTCCTAATGAATGCTTCAATCTCAGATCCCTCCATTTTCAGATTGTAGTACTCGTTCTCCAGTTTCAGAACCTCATCACGAGGACAATACTCCTCTAGCATCAACTCCTTGAAATCATCCCAAGTAGTGGCATTCGCCATCTCAATACCCAACATCTAAACCTGGGCATTCCACCATGTCAGGGCACCATCCTCGAGTGTACTCGTAGCATACTTCACTATGTCCCCAGCAGGACAGTTACACATTGCAAATACCGATTCTGCCTTCTCGAACCATCGCAGGAGTCCTACAGCCCCTTCAGTCCCACTGAAGGTCTGTGGCTTACAATCCATGAACATCTTGTACGTACAAGCAGGTGGAGCAGGTGGATTGTTTTGATTCGCAGGTTGACCTAAAACGAAAGAACGTACAACGCACAGGTAAGATTCGAGTATACGACACAAGGATAGAAAGTAATTGGCACATATCGTACCAGCCTGGTAAGCCGCTAGGGCTTCAGCCACACGAGTGTTAATCAAGTTAGTTAATTCAGCCTGAGTCATAGCAATGTGACCACGTCGGTGACCTCGTCCGCTCATGATTCTATATAAGGAGGGAGAATGAACTTAAGAGTCGAAATGAGGTAAGAGTTAAGTCTCACGTTGAAATCTACAAACTACCAAGTTTACACACAATAGGGCAGAACCCTTCTCACACTTGTTAAGCCTCACTGGGACTTACATGCACCTCACGTTATTATTATGTGTGCACCCATAATAATAAGGCAGTTTGCATGCTTATCTCAGTGCCTCTTAGCTTGCGCAAAAAGTTTCCCCTCATCCAAACAACAAACGAAAGGTATTACAGGGTTAAGAATCACAATAGCCAATGGGTAGTGTCACACTAACAGATCACATAACAGGGGTTGGTAACATAAGGGCTCATACTGCTGTGCCAAGTGTGCATTCAAGTGTAATGTTATACATAAGTGTACACTAGATATACTATGCAATAGTAGATGAGAAACGAACCTTGCAGTCTGGAGCTGAGTGTCATGGTCGATTTCGGTACTGTTCGGTTATAGTCTGGTTTTATAAAAACGTTTTAAAACCAAGTTCACTATAACAAGTGGCTCTGATACCAAACTGTCACACCCCCAAAATACCACCTAGGGAATGTCCCTACTAGACGTGTGACGTACCAACAACGAGCCACTAATTACATTGAACCTATACAAGTTTATAAATAAAATCCTTAATTATTAATGAAACATACCATCAACAAGTTTTAAATGAAAACCAACGTGTTCAGCGGAAGCAAATAGTAAAACCATAGTTAAACTGTTTCAAAACCAAGGTATAAAATCAATAAGTCAATCACATGAATCCCTCCAGTCGACCCATGACCACTCCAGCTACTGCAGACAGCAAGTTCCCAATTCCAAGATACCTAACGATCTGCGAGCATGCAACAAGTGTATCAGACAACGCTGGTGAGTTCATAGTTTTACGAAAACGTTGGTTACCAAGTGTTTAGTTAATCCATTGAATTTAATTCCGAAAGTAATGTTGATAATACCCCGAATACAAGACGACTTCTGATTATTTTGCCCTTTCTCCAATGCTCCTATCAAAGCATTGGTCATGACTAGGTCATTAGTTCAACACTCGTCCTCCCAGGTACGGGATGAGGTTGCCAAACCTAAGTAGCGCTACTAACTAATACCATGTTACCTCCCCGGTAACCAAACAACACGGAGGGACTTTAAAGGTGATAGGATGAGTATATTATCCAACATTCCTGTTTTTACCCAAAAGACTTATCCCTCCCCGGGATACCCACTGACTGTCCCAACCACCGGGACGCATGCTCAAAAGTAATGAACTCACCTTAGATTGCTCGGTGTGTTTTGATACGCTATTCGTCCAAGTTGGTCAACCGAGTCCTATTGTGTTTATCACTATTAATCAGTTTCGTGTACAAATAACTTACATTCACTACGCATACATCAAATAGGTATCACACAAGTATTTACACATATTGTTTCACATGCTATAACAGTAATACACGTATTCACATCATTCCTCTGTATATGCAATAAACCCTTGGCTGCATACACCCTCGTGTTACATGTTCTCGTATCATCTAACAATTCAGCAATTTAATCAGTTTGTTATACCGGTTTACGGCCCAATTAACCCACGCCCATCAACAAATACAACCCACGCTCATGTATGAGACCTGGTCACGTGGGGCGATTCTTAGGGGGTTCGGCCCATTCAAGTAAACGGCCCAACACTCACTCGTTTACCCATGAGGCCCGAATGTAATCTTGTTGTCTAATAACCATTTATGTGCGTGTGTGTGGGTGACCCATCAAAACCCAGCCCACAACTATGCTATGTCCACTTCAGCCCAATGTTATACCCGATCCTCAATTCTCCCAATCCACTAGCAACCATGCATAATCTCTATATTATTGTTTTAGTCCAAACAATTACCCAAGTCTCGGCCCACTTAACATGCCAACCCAAAATGTGAGTGTGTGTGATCCAATTAATTCCAACAGTAAACTCCACAAGCCTAACTCAACCAATCGGTTCCCTATTTTCATATTATCATATTGCAATTTCATAACATATCAATTTATCATGCCAATTATTATTCTTCACAAAATCAAACAGCAGCACCCAAAAATCAACAATAATATACACCCTAGTCATTGACTAACAATGATTATCCATAATCATAATATCATAAGTCATAACCCAAGCATCCTATGGATCGGCCAACCTTAACCAGGTTTAACGTTAAAATCATTAGTAGCGTATAATATTAACATCACAATTTATACAAGTCATTCGCACACAACACTTAATAACCATACACATGCCAACAATCCCCCTACGCAATCATAGTAGTAATTACAGCCGATCCATGAATATATATCATTTACTTCACTATCATAATCTACAATTTAGATCATCACAAAACCTATACTCAACTGTATTACAATTCACGAATCAACCTTATGACCACAGTCCACTTTCGGGTGTGCAATAGAATTATAACAATAACTATAACACAAATCAAGGTCACCAAGAACAATCAACTTAGACAAGGAATTTAATATACTAACCAAGAGGCTCGACTAACCAAACTGATGTCTTCGAACTACAAGATCGCTTCGAGGGGGGGGGGGGGGGTCTCTGCCGTTCGCACGTTTGGAAAAAGGGTAGGGTTTGTTTACTTGAGGTTGAGGAATACTTGAGATGTTACGTATACTTTTAATTAAAATGCCAAATATTAAACAAGTGGGCCGGTTATAAATCTAACAAGTGGGCTGGTAATATAATGATACAAGTGGGCCGGTAATATAATGATAACTTATGTTAGTTGAATGTGTTGTTACAATTGAACAAATCGTATAATTAAAGCTTATTGGTTGATGCAAGAATATTGGTTGGAATGATGAGGAATGTTCGTGATGGTGATGATAATTGCCAACAATTGATTTTGAAAGATACAAGAACTGGGCCGTATCCATCCATATACGCAAGGTTGGGCTCGGGCAAATCAAGGTTGGTAGATCTGGGTTATTTTAGAGTGTGAAAATGTAGCCCACTACGTGTGCGGCCCAAGATGTCAATACGTTACTTAGCTGAGTCATTCTATGCTTAGATTAACGGAGTTATCACGTAACAGAACGTTTTAACACATTAGAGAGAGATAACGAGAAGTAAAGATCGTAAGATAAAACGTTACTGACCTTGAAGGTTCGGGTTGTCACATATTAAAAAATGGTAAATTAAATAAATTAAAAGAATGACTAAATTACCCCTCTATCAACTTAGTATTGTTAGAGTATTAGTCATTTTGGATGGATTTAGCAACTTTTTTGAAACCTCAGTGGTTCCTATGAGAAAAAACCTTTTTTTGGATGGATCTAGCAAATGTGAACAAACGTCAGGGACGATTATAGCAATTTACTCTTTAAAGGAATTTATTTGGGTTTGACCATGGCCGGCCCTGGGGGTGGGCGGGGAGGACCACCGGCCAGGACCCGATATTTCGAGGGGCACGTTTTTTTATGAAAAAAAACCCGATATGTAAATGTAAAATATTTTTTTTAATCAGGTATATCCATACAAACACCAACATAGACCATTTTACAAAACTATTCTTATGGTTTAGATTAGTTATTAACCCCTTTGGCATTAGGTTTAGACCTTTAGTGAGCCAAATACCCAATTTCGTTAAGAATTAGGGGCACGAATTCTTAGGACTGGCCCTGGGTTTGACGGTTTGACTAGCATAAAAATCGCACCAAGATACAGTCGAATCAAAATAAGATAATAACAAGAACGAAAGGGCACGCCGAACCAACATCCTACTGGACTATGTCAACATACTTGAAACGGATTTTTTGAACTATTAGGGACCACGATGTAACTAATTGCGAAAGTGACAGCTTCGGAAAGAACCACAATATTGATCATGAGAATCCAAAATAGAGAAGCTCGTAACTCTTATGTGTCATTCTTAGCTTTTCTTTCACCTAAATATTGATTTTCACGGCGAGGGTGGTCACCGAGAGACCCTTCTCTCTATGGCGATGCTAACATGCTCTGTTTTGCGTATACTTTGCCATTGAAACTTTCAATTGTTTCCTTGTCAACGCATTCTTGCCTACTTAGATTCATCTTCAGGTTTGGTTTGGATTGTGAACATCACCAATTCTAGTCAGCTTCATCACAGCATCCTTGTTTTCACTTTCAACATCTCCGTATTGCTCTAGTAATTTTTATACATGTATAGAACAACGGTCAAACACTCAAACTAGGATGTTGAAGCTATCAAAACCTAAAACAACATTTAAGTCAGTGATGAGCGTCTTGGGGGCCTCTAATGTAGACCCTATAAATTTAACAGACCCTTTGAATTTGAAATGCTTAAAAAAATAGGTTTGGAGGCAATAGGTTTTTTTACACGTCAATGTGAGATGACATTAAAAAAAGTTGAAGTTTACACATTATTCTTGCTTGCCAATAGTATGATGAAAATTCAAGGATTTATTAGAAATAAAAAAGGTTGTTAAGCTAAAAGCTATTTTTTTATGAAAAGAGGCTGAAAATACTTTTGTTTTAGGCCTCCAATTAATTTTAGTGAGTTTAATTGTCCAATTTTAAGCTCAAATAGGTTATGGTGGCATCCATCCCTTGTATCTACAAAATTAGTTGATGATAAAACTGTAACAGAACCACTTAGAATACGACATAGAAAATCCAACGAACAAATGCAGAAAAAACACATAATACTAAACGCTTAGATTCATACTAGAGATCCCAAATACATATAATAGAAAAGGCTGCAACAGCCATCCATATGTCTGCAACTACAACACATACGCCATAGAGTACTAGAAACAACAAACCAGCAAAAGTAAAATAATAAAGCAGCCACGACAAACAGACCTTATCCCCTCAGTATTCCTCTTCGTCTTCGTCGTCACCCTCACCGGACTCCAGACCAACTTCTTCATAATCCTTCTCAAGTGCCGCCAAATCCTCACGAGCTTCAGAGAACTCGCCTTCTTCCATCCCCTCACCCACATACCAGTGAACAAAAGCCCTCTTGGCGTACATAAGGTCAAACTTATGGTCAATACGGGAGAACACCTCAGCAACACTTGTGGAGTTTGAAATCATGCACACAGCCCTCTGCACCTTAGCAAGATCTCCACCAGGAACCGCAGTTGGTGACTGGTAGTTGATACCACATTTGAACCCAGTCGGGCACCAGTCAACAAACTGAATGGTGCGCTTAGTCTTGATGGTTCCTACGGCTGCATTCACGTCCTTGGGTGCAACGTCACCACGGTACATCAAACAGCAAGCCATGTACTTACCATGGCGAGGATCACACTTGGCCATCATAGACGATGGTTCAAACGCAGTGTTGGTGATTTCGGCAACTGACAGCTGTTCGTGATATGCTTTCTCAGCTGAGATAACAGGGGCGTAAGATGAAAGCATGAAGTGGATTCTTGGGTAAGGTACAAGATTTGTTTGAAACTCAGTAACATCCACGTTCAAAGCTCCATCAAACCTCAGAGAGGTGGTCAGTGAAGAAATCACCTGAGAGATCAAACGGTTAAGATTGGTGTAGGTGGGACGCTCGATGTCTAGAGAACGCCTGCAGATGTCATAGATAGCTTCATTGTCAAGCAACACAGAGACATCGGTATGCTCCAAGAGAGAGTGAGTGGAAAGCACACTGTTGTACGGCTCAACAACAGACGTTGAAACCTGAGGTGAAGGGTACACAGTGAATCCGAGCTTTGACTTTTTACCATAGTCAACCGACAATCGCTCCAACAGAAGAGAACCGAGACCAGAACCAGTTCCTCCACCAACAGCGTTAAACACTAGGAAACCCTGGAGACCAGTACAGTTGTCAGCGAGCTTTCGGATGCGGTCAAGGCATAGGTCAACAATCTCTTTTCCAACTGTAACATGAAAGATTAATCAGTAACATAATATATCAATAGTTGACCGGGAAAAAAGATTAAAAAATATGGAGTGGTTATTTACTAGTATAGTGGCCACGAGCAAAGTTGTTGGCAGCATCTTCTTTCCCGCTGATGAGTTGCTCAGGGTGAAACAGTTGGCGGTATGTGCCAGTCCTCACTTCATCAATGACAGTGGGCTCGAGATCTACAAAGATAGCACGAGGAACATGTTTCCCAGCACCTGTTTCGCTGAAGAAAGTGTTGAAGGCGTCATCACCTCCTCCAACAGTTTTGTCACTCGGCATCTGGCCATCAGGCTGTAAACAGATAAACACAGTCAGATTTGAAACAACCATACCTAAAAAACATGCACTCATTTTAATTTTACTTTTACAAAAAGAACAAGATGTTATAACCTCCATTAGCAAATATACTAACAGCCACATTTAACAATAGCACCATACCACATCAGTTTACACAAAAACATCAAATGTGCATGAGATCCACACAATATCAGTCTTTTTGAATCGTCCGATATCATCAAGACGTGCACAACACAATTACATTAGCATACACAACAACAGCAAAAAAAGCCATAAAAAATACATCAAATGTTCATAAGATCGGTAATGTAAACCCTAGATCTAGACATTCATCATATAACTTCAATCAACAAGCATACAAAACGATTATATCAATCTCCATAACGAAAACATCAAATGTTGATAAGATCAGTACCGTAAACCCAAGATCTAAACATGCATCTTATAATCACAATCAACGCGCATACAAAACAATCATATCAAGCTCCAGAACAACAAATCCACACAAAAACAACAAATAAGCATAAGATCTACATCACAAACCACAGATCTAAAGATTGACATTATCATTTCAGAAAACATACACAGATCTGAAAGTGCATTAGAAATCAGGCAGAAATAGATTGAAAAAACATGAAATCTAACAGCATACAGTGATAATCTATTGAAATAAGATATAAAAAGCGTAGATCTGGGATAAGAAGACGATGAATACCTGAATTCCGTGCTCGAGACAGTAGAGTTCCCAACAGGCATTGCCAACCTGAATACCGGCCTGACCGATGTGAACGGAAATGCACTCTCTCATTGTGGATCGGAGATCTAGGGTTTGAAGGATTATTATTCGAAGGGCGTTTATCAAGACGCCTCTCAAATGGATTTGAAATTTGTAATGACGGTTTCAGGGATTCGGGGTTTCAATATATAGTGGAGAACGTGGGTCTGCGTCGGTTGCCACAAATTATAAATTTCAAATTTCAAATGGAAATATCCCGATATTTATTCGTTTTCTGATTCGGTGGTAAAACAAAATAGCTTTATGGCAAAGAAGTAAGACCATGGGGTGTGGACCGGGGCTATGACTCAGTGGTCATGGAAATAAAGGAAAGACTTATGACCGAATGGTCTCGAGTTCGATTCCCGATTCATCTGGGTTTTACCGGCTCTTCATTTTCGTGTCCTCGGGCGGATGCAGGGTCGGGTTTTTCTCCGGAACTGGTGGCATGGTGGGCTAGGGGCTCCGGGCGTGCAGGTTGGGCTGCCGCGGGCTACCTTTCGGCCAATGGGAGCCGCGTACGGAGTACCCGACCATTCTTATGTTGGACGTTCAAAAAAAGACCATGGGGTGTGGTGTGGGTAGTCTCTTTGGGGATTAGCCGCTATATAGGCGTCACGTCACATTCGATGAAGGATCATCCAAAGGGGACTACCCAAGGGTGTGGGGGACTACTCAAATTTAATAAAAAACTAATATATAATAAATGAGAGAGAGAGAGAACAACTTGAGGGGCCCACCTTTCCACCAACCAACCTCCTCGTCGCTTCCGTCTTGCAGGCGACGCGACGACCCCGGAGGGGGCAGTGTGGGACGAGGCCGACGACCCGGCGACGGTAGGGGATGATCCCCACACCGTTCGGTCTAAAGGGGCGTGTAAAAATTTTACTTGTTCATTGAGCTTGGTAGTTGTACGATCTCAAAAGATTGGTGTTGATGACGTGGGTGTCGGAACAACCCACTCATGAATTGTATATACACGTGTCTTGAACCTGCAAAGTTAAAATGATGTGATTTTGCTCAAAAGTGAATAAAGTTGCATACAGATACACAAATCTGACATTACTTAATGAGGCAGGGTCATCCACATAAGCAACATCATCAGGAGATAAGTCTTACCATGTATGGAAGGTATGAGCTGGCAATGAGCTTCCCAGGGCAGACCTTTCTGCCTATAAAAGGAAGACTTATCCTAGTTGGATTGGTATATTCTCACTATTCTCTCTCTCTCTCTCTCTCTCTCTAAAACTACTCCCTATATTTTATGCATAACTCTTAGATATCAAACGACTGATTCTCACGTCAGAGTTGAAACACGGGAGACCACCTTTTGCATTAAGGCTAACGATGTTCTTTAACTGCAGATCCTGACAAGGAAGCTATCATTTGGAGTAGATCATGTACCTTTCCCCTGCCTACTCTTGTTGTTTTAACAAGTGGCGTCCACTGTGGGGTTGCGCTACTTAGAACAGAAAATTCTGGTAGTTCAATCCTTGTTCCTAGGTTACCATCTTACTTATCGCCGGAAAGGATCCTCATCCGAAAGATAATCCCAAAAGTTCACTACCTGCCCCTGGCTCCCCTGCTACATCGTTGTCTCAAGACGTTACACAGTTTCAAACACCTCCTCTCACACGAGTAGCTCCATCTTCACCAAGTGAGGTTCTCTTCCCGGTGGAAATGATGGAGATAACTCCTGAATGAGTGAGAAACAATTTTATACAGCTAAGGGAGCTTTTGAATGGTTATGTCCGGGAAGAACGGAACAAAGGGGTGAGAGTTCACTTGTCTTACGATGAACCGGAGGTCACACTCTCACCCATGCCACCACATTTGTGTAGAACCACTTCCCCAAGTGTTAGTCGTACTACAAGTCCAAACCTCATTCCTTACCTCATGTCGAATGGTTCTCTTGAACAAGGGAATACACATCATGGCTCCCCCTATGTCCCACTACATTTAATCCGTCTTTAAATGTTAATATGGTGCTCACCACACCTGATCGCACCCAAGAAAACCGACGATGTACACAAAAGATGTTCAAGTGCGCATAGACTTGTTTCAAGATTTAGTGGTTTACATGGAACGAAGACACTTGTCAGCCCTTCGGTATTGAAGCAGGTGAAGAATAAAGCGTTGCACGAGATATATATTGACTTGTTAAATTGTAGAGAAGCTAACAGGAAGGAGGCAAAGGTTGATAAAAGTAAAGTGGCGAAGCAAGAGGGGTCTATAGAACGAAAGGAGGTTGTTAAACCTGCGAAAAACACGTTTGTTTTTTATGCGAAAGTTGTTATTGACGAGTTTCGACATCAACAGGCTACTGAGTTGATTGATCTTTTTGATTATGAGAGCGGTGCAGATGTTGATGAGGACAACGATCAAGTTTTATGATTATTGGTGTATAGATTCGGGGTCGAGTTATTTTCACTCGTTCTTGTTTAGGTTGCTTAATCATAAATTGTGCATACTTGAGTTGAATCAAATGATCATTTGAACTCTTATGGACGCAGTGGCGGTACTGAGGGTGTGCGGGGAGGACCACCGCACAGGGCCCAGGATTTCGAGGGGCACGCGTTTTTAAAAATTATCTGATATATATGTGTTATTTTTTTTAAATAGTATACCCATACAACTCCAAGATAAGCCTACTTACAAAACAATTTTTATGGTTTAGAAGTTAGCCCATTGACATTGGCTTTAGTGAGCCCAACACCCATTTGATTTAAAAAAATAATAATAAATAATAATAATAATAATAATAAGGGTAAATTACTTTTTGAGTCCCTGTGTTTTATGGGTTTTAACCACTTGAGTCCAAAAGCAAAAAGTTTAACGACCTGAGTCCCTATAAGCATTTTCTTTAACCATTTGAGTCCAAATTTCTAACAATGTTATAATTTTTTGGTTAAATATTGTTAAATGACCAAAATACCCTCATAATTAAAAAATAAATCTCTGTCACTCTTGTATCCCCTTTATATCTTTCTCTCTCTAAATTCTCACCTTGATCTCTCCCTCTCATCCTTCTTTCTCTCTCTAGACCACCATCAACACCACCACCGTCACCACCACAACCACCTTCGTCTCCAACCACCACCTCAACCACAAACCACCAGCACACCCTCTGTCTCTCTCTCTAAATTCTAAAATTGTAACCTCTCTCTCTCTCTCTTATATCTACCTTAGGTTTCAGAGCGGATGTGTTAGTGAACTTCCAATCCCTAAAAGACGAAACAAAACAGAGCAACTTTGCCCTAATATTTCAACAATCTGTCAACCACAAAAACACGATATAACAGAGCATCACTCACTTTCACACATTAACTGCATCTGAATCACTAGACATTTTGAGCATATTCAAAGAATCATCAAAACAGTAATCCTACTATGAGAATTTCAAATCCAAATCTAACAAACTACAGCCCTAAACGTCTCCAATTCCTTAAAATTCTAACAAATCACAGACAAAACTAAGCCCTTATTTAACCTGACAAGCAACTCAATCTCCACAAATTGAAAACTACACATACAGATTCCAAAGGACAAAAACACTTTATAACAGAGCATCACTCACTTTAGAATTTATGAGTCATCTTCTTCAAATCAACTCATTCTCAGCATAATACCGACCCGACCCAAGCAATTATCCGGATCAGGGTTATCTTACCGGAGAAGCAACACTTAATTTTACAATCATTGTTTTGAATCAAGATCATCCGGCGGAAAAGCACCGGTGGCCGGAAACCCACCTCCGACCATCGCAGCCGCTGAAGATTGAATGAATGATCGGAAGTACAAGATGCTAGGTGAAGATTGAATGTTGTTATGGTGGTGGCGGCGGCGTTAGGTTGGTGATGGTGGTGTGGTTGAGAGAGAAGGGGGAGAGACATGAGGATGAGAGATGACCAGTCGTGTATGTGTGAGTGGTTGTGAGATATTTATATATTATTAACAACTAATAATAATAATAATATGTAGGGGTATTTTAGTCTTTTAATGAAAATGTAACAGAAAATTCAAACAGAGTTAGAAATTTGGACTCAAATGGTTAAAGAAAATGCTTATAGGGACTCAGGTCGTTAAACTTTTTGCTTTTGGACTCAAGTGGTTAAAACCCATAAAACACAGGGACTCAAAAAGTAATTTACCCTAATAATAATTATTATAATAATAATAATAAAACATTACGAAATGGCACATTTTTTGAGGTCGAACAGGGCACATGAATTCTCAGAGACGCCACTGTATGTACGCTACATGAGTTGAATTCATTTGGCTTATAGTAGGTCATTACTTGTCACACCCCAACCGATGGCGGAAACATCGGGGCATGGCACTGAGCGAAACAAATTGTCCAGAAGTTTCCATAACAACTATGATTACCAATTATTTAAAACATCATGTCCCATACCACGACATAAAAAGTAATATAATTATTACAGACAAGATCTAGTCAAATTGTTCTGTTCCGACAACTCAGATTTCAAATACAGACAATTCATTTATTTGTTTCTAGACCTTTCCTAGCCTCGATTTCACAGCAAGCCAAGCATCTAAACATCTTAAGCACTTGCCACATACGTTAAAGTAAAAGGCAATACACATAGTGTAAAGGTGAGCATACAAGTTTAATAGATATAATAGAGTTCGAAATCGATTACGCATAACCAGCACGTACACAGTGTGAAATGAAGCACGTTAGTTATCGAAATGAACCTATCGATACCAATGACCACGTGTTGACTGCCCAAGGCAGTTCGTAATACATACTCACCACTGTGAGCGATGTAACAAAATGTCCTTAACAACCCCTGAGTGAACAGGTGCTGAGTCCAAACTATAGTACTATCGTTGCTAAGGCAGGTAGACAGCATTCCATGTGTAAACATAACAAACAAGCATTCATTAAGTCACGTATAACATGCGGTAACGGTTAGCGTTAAAGTATTGCGTAGTGTGTTTGATGTGATTTAGAATAAGTAACGTATGTAACACCCAAAAGTGCGTAAAGCAAAAAGGGTTCGAGTATACTCACAGCGATGATGTATTGAAGGGAGCGCTAGAGAGTAAGATCAGCCCGATCAGAACGATAGCACAAAAGATAAGCGGCGCGTAAAATAGTGCAAAGTGTCAAAGGATCGAACAGTAATCCGATCGGGTGGCAATCCGATCGGGTGGCCGGTCGATCGGAAGGCAATCCGTTCGGGTGGTCGCCCGATCGGGTGGCCACTCGATTGGATTGTCATCTCGTTTGGGATGGATGTGTTTATGTATGATGGATTGTCTTTTGAAGTTTTCGTTGTAGCATTTTGAAAACAGAGAAGTATCTCTACCTTTCAGGTCAGTCGATCGAACGGTTGTTCGATCGGATAGCAATCCGATTGGCGAGGCTTCTCAGGTTGAGAACAATTTCACCGCAGGACGGTCACTCGATCAGATGGCTATCCGATCGGGTGGCAATCCGTTCGGATGGAACATGTTGAAAAATTGCTTAAGTGTTTGAAGTCAAACATCACATGGTCGAGTGGTAATCCGATCGGGTGGCAATCCGATCGGACGACAATCCGTTCAATGTTCAAAACCTCAAATGTTGAAATAAAAGTTAAGTGTGGGACCCAAGGTGCAATCCGATAGGGTGGCAGTCCGGTCGGGTGGCAGTCCGGTCGGGTGGCAATCCGTCCCAGTTGACCTGATCGTCTTCTTCTTTGCTTGTTTTGACAGTTTGAAGTTTTCTCGAGACTGTTTGATAACGTGCTAAACAACAGAAGCCTCGTGAAGACTTAGTAACCCGATAGGACATGAACCACCCTATTCTGACCAGTTAACTGTTTGAGACGGTGTTTCATGTTTAACCCGAAATCGGTAATCTCTTGAATAGAGTCCGGATCTTGAACCAACACATCCACAAGAAAGAGTAGAAGATTAGAACAAGCTCCGATTCCATCGGTTTTGAGTGCATTGAGCGTAAAAGAGTTGAAAGAAAGTTGGAAAACCATCTTTCAATCCTTTTCACCATGAATATGTTCAGATCTATGCAAGATCTTTGTTTATTTATGTGGAAATCGTTCAGATCTAAGTTGTTTTTGGAGGATTGAAGCCAAAACATGAAGTTCTTATGAACACCATGATGACATCATCCTAGAACACCTCAAATCTAGTGATTTCACGGTTAAAAGTTAGGATTCGAAAGATAGAAAGGTGTAGAAGTGCGTGTAGATCAAGAAAGTACAAGATTTAGGTGGAAAACTTACAAGAATCGCGAGAAATCTGAAGAAATAGCGGCTGGAGCGAGTGGAGAGGGAGAGAGCTGTCAACATCAAGTAATGTTGACATATGGGGGTATTTATAGGGTTTCCATATATGGAAAGGAGGAAAGAGGCTGGTTGATCGAGTGGCAGCCCGTTCGGGTGGCAGCTCGATCGAGTGGCAGCTCGATCAGGTGGCAGCTCGATCAGGTGGCAGCTCGATCGAGTGGCACTTCGATCGGGTGGCAGCCCGATCGGGTGGCAACACGGTTGGCTGGCCACTCGATTCGAGTGCTCGGCGCGATGAGTTTTGCGATTTCGATTCGTGTGTCGAGCGTTGCGATGCGATAGAGTTCCTCATTCAAATTACTTTTAATCCCAACTACTATATCAACGTACAATCATCCTAATTTAACGTTCGTTTAGCGTTTGCGATTCGATTGCGATTGAGTTTCGATTGCGTTTCGATTAATCACCACAACTACAACATAAATAAAGATGCACAAGTAACACATAAGGCACACACACACGTAAGTACAATAACCAGAACGCGTAATTTGAGTTGCGATTGCGATAAGCGATAAGCGATAAAGCGGTAAGACATGCGATAAATATCGATAAATAGCGATTAAACCTCGATTATTAACAAATACTCCACATAATACAACTAACGTAAAAGCATAAAAAGACTATCTACAAGTCAAAGAAGTCAAAACAGGAATTAAGCAAGGAGTGACAGATCGCAATTAGCAATCTTGTCTCCCTTTGACTTCAATCTTAACTTTGATTTTGACTTTCGAAACACGGGGGTGTTACATTACTTATCTTTTTCTTTTTTTTAAAGTACGTATGAATGTAACTGCTTCGTCGGAACATACTCCACGTACCCGTATGCTATAGATCCAAGCGTTTAACATGTGATGCCTAACACAACTTAATAATTTTGACTAACCCGTATGAGTCAATTAGTGTATACACCATTGTACGATTTGGTAATTCCTAACACAACTTTAAAATTCACTACCATGGTTTTTATGTATGACAGTACCTTATGGTATGCAAAGGCTCAAGTTGCCAAAACCGAAGCGTTAAACTGGTAAAACCAGTCAGTTGATTTACCATCTTATAGAAATCGTAGTTAACAGTTTGGTTCAAAGGTGAATGTCACGCCTTTTTGGCCTCTCCGTAGTACGGGTTATTCCTGAGCAAATATCACATGGGCTTTTTGGCCTCTTCTTGACCCTTGGACTCCAGGAACTTCAAGATTGTAATTCCTGAAACCGTCAATAACATATACATATACCGAGATAGCATGTGACGATATGAGCCATGATACCTTCTCTCAATAACGTTGAACCCTTTATTCAGAAAGGAGGACATGAAGTAAAGAGAAAACAATCCATGCAAGGAAAAGAACTGCAACGAAGATAAAGGGGAAGAAGAAGTCGTCATTTGAAGATGCAAAGTTTCCTTCCATTTCCCTCCTTGATTTTCAAACGACTATAATTTTGTTAAAAGTTAAGAACATTACAGTACATCGTCTATGACTAATTAATCTTTAGAATAACAACACTATTTACACATTTCTAACATTTTAGTTTCTTTTTTAACCCGGCCCATTATTATGCAACCCATTTTGACCACCTGACGAGAATTCGTAAATCCTTCACCTTTTAATTAACCCGACTCATCATGACACAACCAAGTTTTGACTAACCCCCTGAATCTGCCACTAGTATGCTTCGTCCACTAAAGGTGATATGTTGTCCTTGTCTAATAACAAAATTGTTGGGCTCCACCCTCAATTGACTTATCTTTATTTTGTCACACCCTGATATTTCCACGTATTACCGGTGGGCCCGGTGGGGAGTAACGTGACGTAGTTGATATCATCATAGTCAAACAACACAATTTAAATGCACAGCGGAAGCAAAAGATGAATCACATTACAAACCTAATAAATTAGTAATATCAAAGTATCACAAACGGACTGTAATGGATCCACAGGCGAATCAAAAGATGAAAAGATTATTGTTCAACAGACTTTAACTTCTAAGCTTGCAAGACTCTTTATTGAAGCTAGGAGTAGTCAGCCTATTCCGTGTAGTACCTGCACTTAGCCTTTTTGGAAAATACGTCAGTTTACACTGGTAAATACAATTAACCGACTCATTTTGAAAATGTTTAAGAAAATTGATTTGAATGCACATGGCACAAAATAATCTTTTATAACTTGGGATAATTATTTATATATAACCTTGTAAAAGAATTACATGTTCGTTATACGTTCAGTAGCCCGGGTCAACACCGGGTTAAAGATTAATAGACACACCACATGATATAATCCCGCGACGAGTTTATTCTCAATTCCGTTGGTTATACCTTTTTATATATATATGCACTGGCAGGTGTATGCCTACACCCCGTGCTTAGGTCGTGGCCATTTCAATGAATGATGCCAAGGATATCCGGGACATGGTCATTAACCCCCCAAAGGCTTTAAGCAAACAAAACAATTTAAACGGGTCATCTCAATAAATTAACCTTCATATGATTAACAATTCAATGCTCGACCAAGCGTTATTTTATATACCGTACCCCAAGCCCGTATAAGGGAAAATAAGTTAAAAGTATTTACCTGAGCAAATTTATACAATTTATCCCAGCCGTATACAACCAAGAAAGCACAGGTAGCTTTTACTGGGCTCCTAAATCTGGAACGAAGGTTTTAATAACCTATTAGATTCCTAACGGGTCTTAATTAAGCGAGTTAATTACATAGTTAGTCCCTGTGGTTTGCACAAAATAACATACTTAGGTACTAATAGTTTAAAATCACCTTCTAGGGTATTAACTTTTCATTTTGTAACGTTTGGAGGTATTAACTTCTAGGGTATTAACATAGTTAGTCCCTGTGGTTTGCACAAAATAACATACTTAGGTACTAATAGAATGTGATTTTAAACCTACAAATAACGTTAATACCTCCAAACGTTACAAAATGAAAAGTTAGTACCCTATAATGTGGTTTTAAACTATTAGTACCTAAGTATGTTACTTTGTGCAAACCACAGGGACTAACTATGTAATTAACTCTAATTAAGCCTATGCTTAGACCGGTTAGTTTTAAAGGAAGATATACGGTTCAAAACGCACGATTAGGCGATGACCGAAATAGAGTGTGGTTTAGACCCGAAAATTTTGTATACCTGTATAATATGGGTAAACTAAACACATTCTAGATTTTGAGATATAAATGATAAGGTTTGACCCGTTTCGGCTAATTTATGCAAACTAGTTACATAAACCGCACCAAACGCGAATAATGCGTTACGGGCAACCAAATGAGTCATGAACAGGTTTCCTAAGTTAATATGCCTTAAATATGTTGTGATATCAGTAAGATACCTTTCATAATGCCCAAAATGGATTTAAACTCAAATTATGCCCCGTAGGGGTATTTTGGTCATTTTAAAGGTTATAAAAGAGTTTAAATATTTAACTGAGTTTCAGGTCTGATATAATCAGTAAAAATAATTATTTTTATAAGTCATAACAGTAGGGTATTGAATATATGTGAAATTTATCTATTATAACCAAACTATGCACCGTATGAGCATTTTGGTAATTTCACATAAGCTTTAAATGTCAAAATTAGAATTCTGAGTTCAAAACTTTTGCTTACTCTTTAATTATAAAAATTTACTCAAAACATCAGTAGGTATTAAGTTTTATATGCCAAAAATAGTTTTAACCCATACTATGCGCTTAAAACGCGTAAAAGTCGGGTTTAAGCGATTTTTTGGTTTAGATAGGAAATCTGAGTTTTTGATCAGTTTATAAAGTTCAAAATATTTTATTTGTCATATAAAATTAGTAGCAAAAATATTGGTATCAAAATATTATGTAAAACTCATTTTATTTACGAAAAGGGTATAACCGACATTTACCGAATTATAGCAAGAACCCTATGTTATGCTCAGCTTAAAAATAAATAAAAATCTTCAAAAATCCCAAAATATTATATTACATCAGTGGGTAAAAAGTTTGGTGTCAAAATTTAGGTTTAGATAGGCTATATGCTAATTACGCCGTTTAATTAATAAAAAGCTTCTTAATTACGATATTGAGCATAACTCCTAATCTAGACCTCAAACTGATGTCAAATTTTTAGGACAAGTTTATAAATCAGTGACAAAGGTTTTTGTCCTCTCACATTTTCAAAAATCTCGTTTTAAGGTTAAAAGGGCATTACGGTCAACATTTAGGCATATAACGGAAACATGCACATGAATCGAATAACTAATGAACCAAGTTGTATAACCTCAGAGGGTTATACTAATCTATAACCTGGTCCTAATAGAGCTCTAAGGCATTTCTAAAATATGCTACATTGGGTCAGAACTGAAAGTCAAAGCAGAAGTCTACTTTTGCGACTTTCGGTTCCGAACCGAGCTTAAACTGAAAATTGTCGGGTTGAACATGCTTAGACATGTTCTTACATTAATTACCAAGTTATATGAATGATAAAACAGGTTGCATGTCTTCTACATTGTTAATTATGTGTTTATTTGAAAAATTGCTTTCTGTTGACTTTTTATAATCAAGTTTGACCCGACAATTGACCTAGTTAGAGTGGGAATCAGAGGGTGCCCTTTTAAGGGTTTATTACCCATATAATTACCAACTCATAGGTACTTTCAATTTGAGATTTGACTGGACAATTTGTGATTAATCACGAAGTCAAACTTTAATTACGACGGTTTGATTTTGGGCCATTAAACTAATCAAAACTGAATTAAGAAAGGTTAAGGACACTTACTGAAGTCATATGCACGACTAATGACTCCTAGGAAGTGGTCTTGAACTCCAGGGATCTCCAGAAAATGAGTTGTGAAAGTTTTGAAATGCAAGTGTCCAATGTTTGCAACTTTGGAGTTCTTATATAGGGATTTAAATTGCATAGGATCATTCCAAATAAGTCTATGCATGATTCCAGATCATTACAAGTGCCCCTATTGCATGAAAACCTGTTGGTGCAGCCCCTGGTATGTAAAACAAAGCTCTTAAGTCGGTTACACAGCCTTAACAGGCAGCTGTGCTTGTTTTCTGTCGCTGGCATGCTCAGGCGGCCCGCGTAAGAATCCCAAGGGGGCTTACGCGGCCGGTATGAGTGTCCAGAACAGGTTAAACAAGTTTCATTAATTACATTTCAGCCCCTGGTCCTTTTAAAAGTGGTTTTAACTTCCATATTTGCACTTTTAACCCATCAAATTGATTTCTAAGGACCTTAAGACATAACCAAACTTTGTTAAGTCCTTGGTTAACTTTATGATCACCCGAAAAGCCTTAAGTTTCAACGTTGGCGCTTTTAACCCCTCATATACGAATGTTAGCATAACTTTCTCATACGGAATCGAAACCTTGTGAAATTTTTATCACGTATTCTAGTGAGCATAATTAATCATTACAAAGCTTTGGGCTTTTTAAAAGGTCACTCAGAGGTGTAAATTAAATATGTTGACACTTTTAATCCTTTCGGTTTGTAAACTCTCACTTTCTTCCACAAACGGCTTCATACGTTTCATAATTCATTCGTTTAAGGTTATAAACATTGTGTAGGGTTGTTGAAAGGCATAATTATCAAATGTTGACACTTTGAATCCTTTTTCACACATACTTTCTTTGTTTATCAACTTTAGTCCCTCATATTTAATCCATTACATGTTTAAAACTCACGACACGTGTCTTCATCATATTGGTCGTGATTTTACGAGGTGTTACATATTTGCAGAAAAAAAAATAATCCGTGTAATTATTTTTTTTAACGACCAACAAAAACCTCGATTTATTATCCACCAACTAGCTAGACGCTAGCTACATATTTCAGTGAACTCTGCGCCTCGTTTGCCTTCCCATCGAACCTTCACAATGGGAATGCGCGAGCGTCTGAGCTGCTTGGTTTGGCGGTCCATGATCTCGACAGGCTTCTCCACGAAGTGTAGTGTTTCATTTACTTGAAGATCTTCAAGAGGTACAATTAAATCATGCTCAGCCAGGCACTTTCTGAGGTTCGACACATGGAAAGTCAGGTGGACGTTGCTAAGTTCCTCCGGTAGTTAGAGTATGTAGGTGACTTTTCCGATCCTTTCCAGAATCTTAAAGGTCCAACATATCGAGGCGCTAGTTTCCCTTTCTTGCCGAATCTGACCACACCCTTCCAAGGTGATACCTTTAGGAGTACGTAGTCGCCAACGTCAAATTCAAGGGGCTTGCGTCGTCTATCGGCGTAACCTTTCTGATGACTCTGAGCTTTCAGCAGATTGTCTCGAATTTGGAGGACTTTGTTAGTCGTTTCTTGCAATAGCTCAGGACCGGTTAATTGCGAGTGCCCGATCTCGTGCCATACAATTGGCGATCGACATTTTCTTCCATATAAAGCCTCAAACGGTGCCATTTGAATGCTGGAATGATAACTGTTATTATACGAGAATTCGACTAAAGGCAGGTAAGCGTCCTAATTACCACCGAAATCTATGACACACGAACGGAGCATATCTTCAAGGGTATGAATCGTTCTTTCAGTCTGACCGTCGGTTTGAGGGTGGAATGCGGTACTTAGATTAAGCGTAGTACCGAGAGCCGTTTGAAACATTTCCCATAGACGCAAGGTAAACCGAGCATCACGGTCAGAGATGATGTCGCGAGGCGTCCCATGTCGATAAATGATCTCATCGGTGTAGATTCGGGCTAATCTTTCTACCTTGTAGTCTTCTCGTATTGCAGAAAATGAGCAGATTTGGTCAAACGATCAATGACAACCCAGATGCTGTCGTGACTTGATGGCGTACGCGGAAGTTTCGTTATGAAGTCCATAGTTATACTCTCCCACTTCCACATAGGGATCGAGGGTTGTTCGAGTAAGCCAGAGGGTCTTTGGTGTTCAGCCTTGACTTTCGAGCAAGTCAGGCACTTTCCAACATAGAGAGCGATATCCCTCTTCATGCCCGGCCACCAGTACTTGTAGCGAAGGTCCTGGTACATTTTATCGGCACCGGGATGAATAGAAAACCGAGATTTATGGGCTTCGTCCATCAAAATCTGTCGTAAATTGGTCCGTTTAGGGATCCAAATTCGGTCCAGATAATGGAATATCCCATTCGACTTATTCACAAGCTGGGCTCCATCGTGATAGATCCTTTCCTTCTGCAAGGTGCGTTCGGTAAAACAAGCATGTTGGGCTTCGCGAATAAGGGTTTCGAGATGATGTTGGGCTGGAACATTTTGAGCGCTATGCAAATAGCTTCGTCGGCTTAGAGCGTCGGCAACGACATTTTCTTTGCCTGGGTGATAACGAATCTCACAGTCGTAATCGTTGAGAAGTTCTACCCATCGGCGTTGACGCATATTAAGTTCCTTTTGGTCAAAGATATGTTGTAGGCTCCTATGATCGGTGAAGATCGTACACTTGGTACCATACATGTAGTGTCGCCAAATATTTAACGCAAAAACAACTGCGCCTAGCTCGAGGTCATGGGTTGTATAGTTCTTCTCGTGGATCTTAAGCTGACGAGATGCGTAAGCGATAACCCTGTCTCGTTGCATGAGAACACAACCAAGACCAAGGTTTGAGGCATCGCAATAGGCAATAAAGTCGTCGTTTCCGTCGGGTAGAGTGAGGACAGGAGCATTGCAAAGCATGCGCTTGAGGGTTTGGAAAGCAGACTCTTGTTCAGTTCCCCAAACAAAAGGCTTGTCTTTATGCGTGAGAGCGGTAAGCGGCACAACGATTTTAGAGAACCCTTCGATAAATCGACGATAATAGCCCGCCAGTCCGAGAAAAGAACGGACTTCAGACGGGTTCTTCGGTGCAATCCAACTCTTAACTGCTTCAATCTTCGCGGGATCGACATGAATACCTTGACTATTGACAATGTGACCGAGGAATTGAACCTCTTCCAGCCAAAATTCGCACTTGGAGAACTTGGCATAGAGTCAATTCCCTTGGAGTAGCTCGACAACCAAACGTAGATGTTGCGCGTGTTTGGCTTTCGATTTCGAATAGATCAGGATATCATCGATGAACACGATGACGAAGCGGTCAAGATCAGATCCATGAAAACCGCGGGTGCGTTGGTGAGACCAAAAGGCATAACAACGAACTCATAATGGTCGTATCGAGTGCGAAAAGCGGTTTTGGGTATATCCTCCTCTTGGATGCGTAGTTGGTGATAGCCTGAGCGTAGATCGATCTTCGAGAAACACGTAGCACCTTGTAGCTGGTCAAACAAATCATCAATGCGAGGCAGGGGTTAGCGATTCTTGATTGTCAACTTATTCAATTCCCGATAGTTGATGCACATCCTGAACGACCCATCCTTCTTTTTGACGAAAAGGACTGGTGCACCCCATGGAGAGGTGCTCGGGCGAATAAAGCCTTTATCAAGCAATTCCTGGAGCTGACTTGAGAGTTCACGCATTTCGGACAGAGCGAGTCGATAAGGAACTCTAGCGATAGGGTTTGCTCTAGGAATGAGGTCGATACGAAAGTCGATATCACGACTTGGCGGCAGTCCGGAAAGATCCCCAGGAAAAACGTTAGGAAATTCTCGAACCACTGGAACATCGTTTACTCCTGGTCTACCTTTCTTTTCCTTCTCCGCTACTACAATATTAGCCAAGAAAGCTCTGTATTCCTTGCGGAGATACTTGCTAGCTTGGACACATGACATGAGTTTAAGACCTTTCGAGGGAGTTTCACCATAAACACATAATACATCACCATTCGCGAGCGAGAATCGAATCATCTTATCGAAGCACACAACTTCAGCATGGTTTTCACGAAGAAAGTCCATGCCTACTATGATGTCAAAACTTCTGAGTTGCATCGGAATAAGGTCGATCGGAAAGATGTGATTGTTGAGTTCAAGAGTACAATCACGAAGAACAGAATTGACGGCGACAGTTCTTCCGGTGGCAACTTCGACATCGAACGTCGAGGGGAGATGGGAGCGCTTACGATTCAGGAGCTTCTCGAATTCAAACGACACAAAAAAGTTATCGGCTCCAGTATCAAATAAACACGAAGCATAAATACCATTCATGAGAAACGTACCATTAACCACATTGTTGTCAGCCTGGGCTTGGCGCGCATTGATGTTGAAAGTTCTGGCGCGGGCGGCTTGTTGCTATTGCTGCTGAGGCTGTTGCTGCTGCTGCTGCTACTGTTGGGGCTCTTGTTTCACAACCCTGTTCGGGCACATGTTCGCGAAGTGGTTGGGATCACCACCCGCGAAGCAGACTCTGGCGTTGATCGCGGGTGCCTGAGCCGCTTGTTGGCCTTGATGTAGCGGCCATATTTCTTACTCCAAAATAAGTATTATTATTTACAAAATTCGGGCATGACCCGTTCGTATAATGAACGATTCCCTGTAAGACCAACTTGTAAGAACTTAAATATGATACAGCGGAAAAATACGAGCCCAAAAATTTCTTTCTTATTTAGACACATTACTTACTTAAAGGCTCAAATACAAATGATAAACATTTACAAAAGGGATTTACAATAACCACATTAAATTAACGCTTCAAGACAATACATATTTTCTGTACAACCCTTGCTCCGTGACTCGATCAACACTTGCTTATCTTCGGTAGTGGTAGCGGTAATCCGTGCAATACCTGTGGACATCACATACATCATAACCATTAGTCATTAACAACATCATACGACATGATTCTCATATAGTCCAATATTGAATAACATTTAACAGTAGGAACTTTAATTCATTCAACTATCCTTTCGTATTTTCTTGTTCCGAATTCGACTTCGATACTTCATGAACCCGGTGTTCATGTACCTGCATTTCATTCCAATCTTAAACACACGATTAGCAATCATTAATGCTAGAACATAATGAAACCAGTCCAAACCATTCCTTCATATACTTATAACATCTCGCATCCACAAACGTATACGTTCCTAATTCTTACATACATACAACATATACACCTACATACATACGCACACATTCACATACACACACATATACGCGAGCCCTCGCTTACTACTTTTATTCACTTAATCTCGCATTTCTTATCATAATCACAACTTCCGTGATATAAGTTTTATACTTACCATACTGCATGCCCACTCATTTCTAGTCTCGATTACTTATAATCTTTCTTCTCTAACACGAAAGAAAAATACATACTTTCATTATCCGGAGGCTCATAACATCACTCGTGTTTCAAACCGGCTTTAATATAAGTTAAGGGACATCGAAAATCATTAAAACATCGAGTCCGGATGCGAAATCAAACAAGAAAACCAAAATTTGCCAGCTGACGGGCGCTCGCGGGGCGCGACAGCTTCTACCCTGGGCGACCGCAGGGCGCGACAGCCGTCGCGTAGCGCGACAACCCTATTTCGACAGAAACTTTCAATTTGCTGCTGTAAATTCCCAGCTATGAATTCCAAGGGTATTTTCGACTTACAATTTGCATAACTTTTGATCTACGAATCCGATTAACATGATTCTTTTTCCTATGCGTTGGTAAATCGATTTTCTAACATATGAGCTTGTAATATAATATCCAAACAAGGAGAAATCTTAACTTAAAGCATTCGGCTCTACATACTCGTTTCGACTATTCAACCCATTCATATTTTTATTATTAAAACTTGCGTATCTCGGACATTCCTCAATCAAATTGCTCACAATTATTTCTAGTTGTCCGTAAGACTTGTCCTTACATTATGGGCTAAACGTCCTTACCCGGGTCCTTAATCTTTACGCGTTTCATTAGCATTATGAAGTTTATGCACATTTATTCGACCCGTTCGTATTTTGTTAAACCATTCTTTTATTTAAGGTCAAAAGCTAAGTCTTTTGACCATTAACCTAAGTCCCCATTCTCGGTTGGCGCACTTATGTGCAATTCTACCCATTACCCGGTTACAATACCGTAGCATTACTTAGACATCAATCTGTCATATCATTACAACTTCATATTGTCCCGTTCGGTCTACTTAGCTAAAATTACCGATTTCATACAACCAAAACCATATCAAACTTCAATCATCACCATGCTCAATTAACTAACGCTGCCTTACTTAAACAAAATAAGAAGTGATTACGGAAATCACTTACCTCGTGCGTCCGAGTTCATGCATAGCTTCCGTATTTACCTTTGACCCATTGCCCTTCCATGCTCGTGTCCATGTTGACATGGCTCCTACGCTTTCAGGTTATCATAAACACATTCTTGTTAGCATACATCATTGTACTTGATAACGAGCATACATTTGCATAATTTCATATTCAACTTGCATTAATCATTCATTCACTAACATGTATAGTTTATTTCACTGAAAATAGGCTGTTTGGGGACGTCCGTTTACTGTACTTACGAGCTTGCAAAAATTACAATCTTTTTATGCGACGTGCCCCTCGGAGGGGTTATCCTTGTGTTAAATTTTTAGAGTCTAACTCTCTACCAAAAATTTATAAAAATTCATTTACTAAGTTGAAATCAGATTCGTCACTTCTGACTGCAGCTTACGGAAAAATTCATTTAAAATTCCTCGTTTATCCGATTAACGAAATTCCAGTTGGAGATTTTTCTAATCACCTGAAGCTACATACAATAAAAATTTGAGATCATAACTCAATTCCTAAATTGAGTTAAGACATTCGTAATGGGCTGCAAATTCTGCCAGAAAACACAGCCTGACCTTCGATACGGAAAAATTCATAAAACGTTCATTTTTTGTCGAAAAAATGCAATTCCAGTTGGGTTTGAAAGGTTTTTCCTGGAAGTTCATCAAAAACTCAATAAACATCAGTTTTTGACAAGATTTGACCCGGTTACAACCAATTAAATTCGGCTGTAACTTTCTTGACAGATTCTGTTTCATCACCCGAATCCCACAAACGATTAAAGCGTTACATCAATCAAGCATATAGCACATTCTTAGAATATACTTCTACTTAATCACAAATGAACTACTTTCACATATGGAATTTCATCAAGAACATACTTCTCATGATATTTTATTACTAAATACGTCATGTCTACATCCTATGCATATTCATTCGTTATTTACATCCAATCTCATCTAATAATCTCACTTATGCATTTCATCAAACACTTGGTGTGCATACCATTTTCAAAGCATAATGTACAAGTATCATATGCATAATTTTACTAAATCACATCAAGATTAACAAGAACATCAAACTCAATCGAATTTCATATATCCTTCCATCTAATTCAATTCCAACTAACAAGTTATCATTATGAATATCATCATACATAACCCTTATACTAATTTACACAAGAATTCCTCATTACATCTCATAACACTCCTACTCTAAGGGGGTTTTCACTTCTAATCATAAAGAACATCAAAATTCAAGTATAATTCAACTTTTATATAATGATTCTATCAAATGTTCATACTTAACTTCATTCAATTTCACTGATTGATTGTAACCCACTTATGAAAGTTCATCAAATCATAAAATTCAACTTACCTCTTGTTAGACTACCTTAGATGAACGATTCTATGTGTTCATGCAGTGATTTAAGCCATGATTTCCCTTCAGTTTTCCTGATTTTGTGAAGATGAGGGAAAACCCTTCTTCCCTTCTTGTTCCTGGCGACACCCACCACGCACAGTGTGTGTGTGGTATATATATTTTTTTTGTTTTATCAATTTAACTTTCATTCTTTACACCTTCAACCCCTCACATATGAACACGTATTTTTAAATGACTAAAAACTTATTCCTTTTAGTTAAAGTTCTAATTCACATTCTAACTAGGTTGACACTCCTAGTTATTTCTTGTAACATACTATAGAAATATATATATATATATATATATATATATATATATAGTAATTTAAACATACTAACTTGGTCTCTTTTCTTTGTTTAACTTAATTACACACATATATCTAAACTTACTATCATTTTCTTACGGTACCATTTTACGGTTACCGTTTTCTGTTATTTAGCATCACGAAAATAATATTATTTTATAACATACGAAATTTGGGGTGTTACACTTGAGGAGCTGGAAGTAGAGCTTGATGAGCAGTAGCTTGGGCTGGTGCTTGTCGGGGACCAGTACGGCAGTTGGCGGTAAAGTGGTCGTACATGTTGCAATGTACACAAAATCTGCACGCAATACCAACTAGATGATGATAAGTACATGTTGGGCAAGTTGTGACAACCGTCACTTTTCCGTACATTCCGTACACTAATTGAGCAGTAATCTGTACTTTAATAACTGTGCATGATCTAGTTTACAAGACAAATGAATTTTTGATTACTGTTATATACATACAATGGCATTTCATGTTGCAAGACTTTTATCGTTGCTACATGCAACACGAGATAGTTCTAATGATACACAGAACAAAATTGGCACCATTACTAGACAAACTAAAAATGCTGACGAAGTTCAGAACATAGACAGACAGTATTTTGAGGCCCAGTATGAGCCAGAGACCAAGTAATACACTAGCATAGTGTGTAGGGAAGTAAGGACCCCAAAACTGCATGCCTAAGTGATAGATAAAGTGCCGGAAAGTGCCTAAAACCCACATAAAGTGCAGAATTCTGCACAACTCAGCAAAAATTCAGCATTTAACAAGATTATTACATGCAAAAATATGGCAAAATGGTCCTGTATGCTTTCCTAAGTGTCGGGAATTAAAAGTGTTACAAAAAGTTACATAAAGGACACTATACGGAATAACTTGACACTTTAACGAACCGGTATCTAACCGAACAACCGGACATTACCCGGAACACTAAAATATTGCTAGAAGCATTGTTTTTATTTTTCTGAGCTAGTTATGATTCCCGAACACTTAAACATTCTACATTATGCATCCTACACACTAAACATTAGAGATAACACTTAACCTTCCACTAATTACCTACATTTACCAACAACATACAAATTACCCCCCCCCCCCATGCCAATTTACGGCCCCATATAGTGGCCCCACCACAAGATTTAGCTAAATCTTCATAATCTTCCATGATCTTCACATTGGGATTTGGCTTGATCTTGTTTGTACTTGAGAGGACACTTTAACCTTTGGGTAATAAGGTTTAGAGATTATAAGTAAACACTATCTTCATCATTCTCACAACACACCTCACTTCTCCTCTCTCCCCTAAAGCTCACGGCAGAGAATCCCCTTCCCACCATCACAATTTTTTTTCCAAGTGTGATACAAGGTGCTAGAAGGTCACTAACGAAGCTCGGTGCTCACGGAACTTGAAGGACCTCGTTCGTTTGCTTTTATCCACCACACCTTCGACATTGTCCTTCCCTAGCTTTAAGCTAGTTGTAAGATCCTTATAAACCCTTGTTTACTTCATATTTTTAGTGATTAAAAGTTGTTGTTTGATGATTAACACAAGATACTAAAAGACTTGAATCTTGAATCTTGAAACATAAAGATGAAATATGATGAGATATTGTTAGTATGATGTTGTTTTGTATATGTTGATGATTGCTTGTTGATTTCTTGGTAATATGATGTTGATCATCATGTGAAACTTGTTAGATTATGATTAAAAACATGATCTAACAAGATAAGAGGTGCTTATGTGTTTACATTAAATGATCATCTTCTTATTAAGACATGAACTTGAAAATAAAATGATTCTTGTAAAATAATAAACAAATTGAACTAGTAAACTTGTGAATCTAAGACTTGTGAATGATTTTTCTAAAAGAACCAAGTTTAAAATATGATTTTCGGAAGATCATAGTTTTTACTAAACTTACACCATTTTTGGTGGAAAAACAAGTGTATAAACACTAGAGAAACAAGAAGGTTTAATAAAGAAACATTTTGTAAAATATGTTTACAAGTTGTAAACATCCAAAATCTTCAAGAAAGAAGATTAACAAGTAGTAAACACACTTTAGAGAGTAACTAAGGCTACTAAACACTTCACCAAGTTACTACGCGTTTTTGTGAAAGATCAAGTTCATGTTATATTGTAAACGGAATAGTTGTTGCACTTGGTAAGTACAAGATGATTAGTGATTTGTTGTTGATTGTTTGGATGATTTTTGAAAAGAAAATGATATGCTAAATAGCATGGACACCTCCATTTTTAGGGGGAAACTATAGCGAAATTTTCTAAAAATTCCAACACTTAGAAAATATTTTCTAAACAAGTGTTCACAAGTGTGTTTTAAACTATGTTTTTCAATATAAACTTTGCCATAATTTTTGTAACAAAAATACAAGTATTGGAGGTTAGTTTTTGTAAACAAAAATGGATAAATATGTATCTAGAATATATATTTACATTAAAATCATTGTGTGTGATTATGTGAAATAGTTATATTATTTTAGGGTAAAATAATATAACTTAACCAAGGATTTACAATCCAAAATAATACCAAAGATCACAAGGAATGAAATATAAGTTACACACTTAAATATTGGCAAACCAAACAAGAACGTAACTTATAAAATATTCCGGAAAATACCGTTACAAATATATTTTGGTAAATATTATTTTGGATACAAGAAGTGAAAATATGATTTTGTACATATTACCAAGTTATGTCATATTTTCAACAAGAAGAAAATATATTATCTTTGGGAGATAAAAATATATATTTTCTTGGAATACATTATTTTTGGACAAAGCGAGTCTATATATATTTTCTAAGTGAAACTTGAAAATATATTATTTTGGAAACTACAAATACAAGAATACGAGAATACATGTATGAAATACTCCCATCCTTGGGAAGGAAATACGAGAATAAATACTTGAGAACTAATATAACTTTGGATAATGTTAAAGACATAAAGGAAACGTAACTCAAAACATGAATACTAAGGCAAGGCACAACCCGCTCGGCTAATAGACCCTAGCACATTGTAGGTGGTCGTGTTTGCTGATGAGATTTGAGTTACGAGTACTGAAGACGCAAAACAGTGAGTTCATGCTCCCCCTTTTCTTTAACTGTTTTTGGTTTTATAACTCTCGGGGGTGAAATACATGTCACGAATACTTGAACGGTATGAAATGCCTATGAAATACTAGATCATGTGAGCATAGACTAAATACAGAAATGCCATTAATACTTAATTAGGGACGAGGGTTAGATCTAACGGGTACGGCTGAACCCCACTCATGGTCACAACTAGTACCTAGTAGTGCTTCGGAGTCCCAGTCGAGGTTAATCGACACAGTCGAGGGTAATCGACACAGTCAAGGTAAATTAACACAGTCGAGGTTAATCGACACAGTCGAGGAAAATCGACAAGGGTATAAGCCATTACGAGTGCTTCCTATGTCCTCACATGCCTTAAAGTCCTTGTAAAACATTCATGTTCATACACGCTTTTCATACCTGTTTACAAAGGAGTCTCTCAAAGTTTTACAAGAATACAGTACTCATACAAAATGCATGAAATCGCTCAACTTTTGTTGATGTTTTCCAAAATTACATGTATTTCAGGTAACAGGATGGATCTTGGGCGCGGGTGTCGTAACTAGAAGTAGACTTCAAGTTTAGATGTCATCCACTTTTGTTGGTTTGTAACCTAGTCGAAGGTTGTGTTTTAAAACTTAAATAACCAGTGTTTGTAATACTCAAATTTTATGAATGGATGAACACTGTTTTGATCATGTAGTTGTTTATTACGATTGAATGCAATGATATTAAACCAGTCACACATCATACGCTTCCGCAAAAGTCAGGGTGTGACAGTTTGGTATCAGAGCCAGGTTGTAGTGAACTAGGATTCCTTCTCGAGTCTAGACTACAATCACTAGAGTTCTCTCACAAAAACATTTTACAAAAAGGTTTTTCATTGCATTCACGTAAGCGTCAAGATCCATGAGTCAAATATTTTTCAAAGAAGAGACAAGGCAAGGACATTAGTAGGGAATACCCTCAAGATAAGGTGCCAACTAAGGCATAGTCTACACGAGTTAGACTTGCCAAAGATAAAATACACCCTTGGTGATAACCAGTACCAAGTAGTGTTTTTGTGTCTCAGTCGTAAATCGACAACTAGACAAATGACCCCCCCACCCCAAAACGAGAGTTATATGTAATATGATGCATCGAAATGCCTGTTTATGCTAAGTAAAATATTTGTTTATCGATACATACATACGAATAAGTGTTGACGTGAATACATATGAATAAGTGTACGGAATAATTATTGGCGTGAATAAGATACTTTCGACTCCGACTCCTATTATTGTACGTAACTCGCACGATGAAGCTATCGACCTCGCGTTCATTGCAAAGCTCATAGCTAGAGTGATTACCAAACAAGATTCTGAGCTTGCTTCCGTAGGAGATGGCTGCTCTTCCCTCTCGATCGTGAAGGTGCCTGACTACGGTGATGATGACGAGGCAGAGGCGGCAACCTTGAACGACTTCTAATCAGCGGGACGAGATCCCTGCGACTTTTGTGAAGCAAGATTGATGACATACTTGACCAGAAAAGGAAGATGAAGTATTCATCTTGAAGGTGCCCCTCCAAACTACTGGGAATTCTCTTTATTCCTACTTCATTTAATCATCGTGCCTATTCGCGCGTAACGATAACAAGTGTTAGCGCGTGGACCACTGCAATGGTCCTTTCCATGACAGAGGTATAAGGACAGTAGTGTCCCCTCCTTGAATGATCATCTGCTTGGATGAGAGGAAATTAGGGTAACTGTGCAAGACAATCTATTATTACGGGGGCCCACGTAATAACGACTTGTAGTGCATGGAAATCCTGGTGGACCCTGCGGGCCAAGCTAATGATCACTACACAAAAATAAACTCTAGATGTTCACACCTTCATATGGTAGAACAATACATAGACCAGTGCTTTAACACTTTATAAAGTAGGAAACCTGACTTTGCCTACTTCGTGTCTACCCGTGTACGAGACGTTTGAGAAACGATATTTAAGCAAGAGAAGAGGAATAACATTCAGAAAGATTCAGTGACGTTACACTCTACCACTTTATGAAACTTGTGTGACCAGGGCGATGTAGCCTCGAATACATTATTACAAACAATAAGCCAAGTAGCCAAGCCTATGAAGGCTCAGTAATTGTTTCCTCGCTTATACATTGTTGATTACATATGCATGGGATATTGGGTGATTACCTGTTTACTTATGGTACCATGTACCTCATAGACAATTATGGAATGTTGTCTAACCCATCCCGTGCTTTTGACAGAAGAGAATGCCACCCAGACGTGACACAAACACCAGTACGTTACCAAGAACAGAAGTCGCGCTTCAAGAATGCATCTCTCAGGCAATTGCATGACATGAAGCCCTCCGCTCTAAGCACAACGATGGCACTACCAGAAATAACCCTCCAACTGGCTGCACCTACAAACAATTCCTGGACTGCAAGCCATTAAACTTTGACGGCACAGGAGGCGCTGTTGCGTTTGTTCGTTGGACAGAAAAGACTGACTTCGTTCAAAGAATGAGTAACTGTTCACCCCAGCAGAGAGTTACCTTTATCTCAGGGTTATTTGTAGATGGCGCACTCTCCTGGTGGAACCTTCAGGTTCAGACCCTTGGAGCATATGCTGCTTATGCACTGAGCTGGGACGAGCTCAAGGAAATAATGGAGAAGAAATAATGTTCTAGGGCTGAAATCCAGAAGCTCGAGGTGGAGTTCTGGAATTTGAAAATGGACGGGCCAAAGATTCCTGAATATGTCCAGCGATTTCACGACTTGTCTAGGGTCGTCCCCTACTTAGTCAAACAAGAATTCAAGAGGGTTGAGCGATTCATTTGGGGGCTTGCACCTCAAATTAGGAGCATGGTTACTACCTCAAAGCCCTCGACCATCGCAGAGGCTATCGATTTGAGTGTCACTCTTACTGAAGAAGCTCTGCGCATGGGAAAATTTTCGGAATTTGAGGATAACAAGAAAGAGACTCATGTGGAGTCGTCAGGCAACAAGATGAGCACCCAAGTCAACTATGGAAGCTCTAAAACAAACAAAAGAAAGAAAGTGAATCCGCCGCATGGCAGGAAAACTGATGGAGCCACTAATAAGGCCAGTGGTAAAGGTTACTCGGGGACTAAGCCGAGGTGCGGGGAATGCAATTTTCACTATGAAGGTTGATGTCTGAGGCCTAAGTGCGGGAAGTGTGGAAAGGAAGGACACAACAAGGATGCCTGTTGGGCGAAGGATCCAGACAAAAGAAATAAAGGTAGAGTACCAGGTTGCTACAAATGTGGTGAAGCAGGGCACTTTAGGAAAGAATGCCCTAGGAAGAAACAAGCAAGGAAGGGTTTTCACGATCGAAACTCGTGAAGCACGCCAGGATCCAGATGCGATTACGGGTATGTTCCCTATTAACCAACCTTATGCATCTATTTTTTATTAATACTGGCATCAACTTTAAACTTGCATGCTTAGAACTTAAGAAACTGCTTGGCCTAGTTTTGAGTAAAATATACGTCCCGTATTCTTTAGAAATGGGCATATAGAAGGCTAGTTTAAGCAGACGAAGCAATTAAGGATTGTATTTAGGGACTCAGAAGGCCGGAACCTTCTGTTACCATTAACTTGAGAAGTCATAATATGATAGTCAGCATGGATTGGATATCCAAGTATAGAGCCTGAGAACATCCCCGTTATGGAAGAAGTTCCAGTAGCCATTACTGAAGACTTGCCAGGATTACCTCCACAAGCGACAAGAGGAACCTCGTGCCAGGAGCGGCACCAGTACCGAATGATGCCATACCGACTAGCTTCGTCCGCGAAGCATGAGCCTCCGATATAACTGCAAGAACTGCTAGACAGAGGAAATTAAGGACATGACATCCTTAGTAAGGACACGAGGAGAAAGTTGACAGTTCCATTTTGCATAAATTCCAGAGAATTGAGAATCAGAATCCTTTGCCAAGGACTGATAACATGAACAGACAAATCATCAGGTTATAGTTACCACTCAAAGATCAACATGAGGACAAGATGTCCTCCACTGTGAATACAAGAAGGAAATATCCCTAAAACAACCTTTAGGACTCGCTTCGAGCATTACGAGTTCCTTGTCATACCATTTGGCTTAACACATGCATCGACAATATTCATGGACCACATGAATCAGGTGTGCAAGCCGTACATGGATAAGAACATGATTATATTTATTGGCTACATTCTTATATGGCCAACGACCAAGGAAGGTCGTGAGCAACAGCTGCAATTTACCTTGCAACTCTTAGAGAAAAGAACAATTATGTGCTATGATGACGAAAAGCGGATTTCGAATTCGCGAAGTGAGAACTTTAAGATACATGGTGGATAAGAACGAAATTCATCCAACCATGCAACCAAGAGCTAATGAGCTAGAGTTGCAATTATGTGACGCTTCTCGACAAAGTCTCGATTGTACGTCGATGCAACAAGACCATAACATTGCATACGCGACACATTGATTAAGGAATCATAAGAAGAAACCTTGAGCTAGATACAGTAACTGCGCGCCGCAAATTTGACGTCATTACCTGAAGGAAAACGCTGCACGATCTTTACTGATCATCAAGATTGCAGCACACCGTTGATCGTAAGAACTTAAATATTAACGTAGATGGACTAAGCTACTGAACGATGCAAACTGTATGGACATGATACGTATTTGTGTGATAAACCTTGATGAAAAGTTGGAACACTCACTTGCCCTTAGTGGAGTCTTCCTACAACAGTATTTATCACACCGCCGTTCAAACCGCTTCGTGTGAAGCTGCAGATGGAACATAATAAGTCGATCCCCGTCGTGTTGAACGGAGACCGGAGATAAACAATCTACTGGCCCGAGTTAGTCCAGGAAAAACTAGAGGCAAGATCGTTCAGATATGTGATCATATCGAGACAGCCGCGGGATACAGAAAGATTGCGCCGATGAGCGGCAGAAATCGTAAGAATTTGAGATAAGAAGTATGACTTAAATGGGAGCCTCGCCTAGAGAAGGCGTGGTGTGATTTGGAAAACGTAAAGGTTGAATCCCCGATGTAGGGATTGGAACCATTGTTCACAAGATGAAACTTCCAGAAAAAGATCAGTAGTGATCGCGACACATTCATGTGTCTAGTCTTTAGAGGAGTCTGACTCAAGGAACAGTCGTTGTTCCCACAAATAAGATTCACGTCAATGACAAATGACAAAATTACTATAGAACCTGTTAAGGTTACGGACCAAGAGTCCACAAGACACAGAAAAGACGTAATTGAATTACTTGAGTACGATAGAATTCATATCATGACCCAGAGTACATGGGAACATAAAGACAAATTTTAAACATAAGTGACCACATTTGATTCACAACTCCCCTGCGACCGATGGCATCGCTTGAATTTCAGGACGAAATTCTTTTAACGGGGGGAGACTGTGACAACATTCACTTTTCCGTACATTCCGTACACTAATTGAGCAGTAATCTGTACTTTAATAACTGTGCATGATCTAGTTTACAAGACAAATGAATTTGTGATTACTGTTATATACATACAATGGCATTTCATGTTGCAAGACTTTTATCGTTGCTACATGCAACACGAGATAGTTCTAATGATACACAGAACAAAATTGGCACCATTACTAGACAAACTAAAAATGCTGACGAAGTTCAGAACATAGACAGACAGTATTTTGAGGCCCAGTATGAGCCAGAGACCAAGTAATACACTAGTATAGTGTGTAGGGAAGTAAGGACCCCAAAACTGCATGCCTAAGTGATAGATAAAGTGCCGGAAAGTGCCTAAAACCCACATAAAGTGCAGAATTCTGCACAAATCAGCAAAAATTCAACATTTAACAAGATTATTACATGCAAAAATATGGCAAAATGGTCCTGTATGCTTTACTAAGTGTCGGGAATTAAAAGTGTCACAAAAAGTTACATAAAGGACACTATACGGAATAACTTGACACTTTAACGAACCGGTATCTAACCAAACAAACGGACATTACCCGGAACACTAAAATATTGCTAGAAGCATTGTTTTTATTTTTCTGAGCTAGTTATGGTTCCCGAACACTTAAACATTCTACATTATGCATCCTACACACTAAACATTAGAGATAACACTTAACCTTCCACTAATTATATAATACTACAAAAAGTAACTTCGGTCACCACCGGCTAATTGAACCATCGTGTCTCCCCAAAGCACCCGTTCAAGGAATATATATAACTAAAACGAACAAACATTACAAAGCGTAAACAGTTGGGATGGTAGGTTTGCGTCTTAATTAGCCATGAGATACGGTTTCGACCCCTTAATCATACCGGTTAAGGCTTTTCTTTTCTTTCCTTTATTTTAGTTTTGCAAATTTCAAGAACTTTTTAACCCCGTTTACGTAACCATATAGTGGTCCACAATCTTTACTACCGCCATTTTCAAGTAAGTATTATCTTCATACCTTTGATTTTAATTGATTCATCTGTTTGAATACTTGAATTTTTTGACGAATATGTTGAAGGATCGATGAGTTACGATATACAGAAATCTGATTTGATTGGGCTTTCCATTAGCAAGAAAATTAAATCCTTGATGATCAATTGGTTGAAGGAACCGAGTCGGCACCCTCTCTTCAAAAAAAAGTCATAACTGATTATTCTGGGAAAAAAACGGTTACCACGGATGTAATTGTGGTGGTGCAATTGGGGGCTGTTGGGGGGGTAAATTTGAAAAGATGTGTTGAAGTATGCGTCGGTTTGGTTTAAGAAGACGTGGCTTCTGGAGTATGAAGAAAGGAGAACAAATTGCTAGGGGTATTGAAGGGTGTAATGAATCTAATGTTAATGTATATATATTTTTATGGGTATTAGGATTTCACGATTTGGGTATATATATTTTTACGGGTATTAGCGATTTGACGATCTTGGGTGTTTTTGGTCATCGTTTTGGTCTGATATGTTGGTGGTTATTTAGATTGGTTTAACGTGTTGAGGTTGAAGAAGAGATTCGTCCCGATTGCCCAGACACGAGTATATAATGGTGCGTTGATAAGTTGTTTTTCCATCTTTATTCCGGTATCCCCTGTTTCTTATCCGTGATCCCAGTTCCGATATATGTAAGTTACAATGTTATTGGCTTTTGAACTACAAACACACTTCTAATTACAATGCTCTCTTCAACCGATGTTTGACGTTGCTTCTCACATATCATCCTTATTCTTCCCGTGTCACGATTCTATCATCTTTAGTGTTTGATTTCAACTACTTTGCAACCCGTGAAGTGGTACGTTTTACTTGGCTTCAACATGGCCATTTGATTGATTGTGAATCGCTATTGTTTTTGTCCAACATACGCGTTTAGATTTCTATAATAACAAATTCAATGAAACTTTTTTTTTGTGTGTCTGATGGTTGATAGTACTGTTAGACCATTAATAATCATACGTGTCGTTTCGTCTGAATTCGTCTTCATTCCTTTGAGTTTAGTTGATTCAATGTTTGCATACTAGAATTTCTTGACAATTATGTTGAAGGATCGATGCGTTGAGATATATGGAAATCTTATTTGAATCTATTTTCCATCTATAATAAGAAAATTTGATCTTTGCTCAATTGTTTCTTAACAAAATTTGTCATCCGTGTTCTTAGTTCCGTTTCATCCACACATAGTTGACCCATTCAACATAGATTTCCAATATGTAAGTTTTAATATATAAATTTTGAAAGTGTATCCGTATCTTTAACAAGAAAAATTAATTTTTAATCATTTGTTTCTTACCAAAATTTGTCAAACTCTATTTCTAATCGGTGTTTTCCGTGATCCCGGTTCCGATACGTAAGTTATAATGTTTAAATTTGAAAGTGAATATTTGTGATCCCTGTTCTGATTTGTATACTTGATTGTATGCCCGAAATTCGTGACAATCTTTTATTAAGAAACTTTGATTGATTCGTTTTTATATCTTGATCGTATTTGTTTCGTACCAAATAGTAGGCTTTGCGCGAAACTATGATTTCAATTCCGAAATCTTGATCGTATTTGTTTTGTACGAAACGGTAGGCATGCATACAAACTTTATGTGTCAGCGCATGTCTTATGCAAACAATTATGTAAACTAATGTTGGTTATTTTGGATTGTGCCTAAAGTGTCTAAATTGAACGGTATTTGAATGAACAATCTTTTAATTTGGACCTTAATAAAATATAGAGTAAATTGCCAAAATTGTCTATTAGGTTTGGACATGTTTGTCAGTTTCTTTCAAAACAACTTTTTTATTCCATGTTGCTCTTCACTTTTGGGATATTTTGCCATTTTCATCCAAACGTCTAATTTGGGTTATTTTTTCTGTCAAATATTTAGATGAGAATGACAAAAAAATCCCAAACCTCAGGAACAATTTTGACAAAAAAGTTAGACGTTTAGATGAAAATGGCAAAAAATCTCAAAAGTGAAGGACAATATGATACAAAAAGTTGTTTTGGATGAAAATGACAAAAATGACCAAACATCAGGGACGATTTTGGCAACTTACTCTAAAATATATTTCAACAAATGAAAATTATAGTCGACATCCCGCTGCAACGCGCGGGTTAGCGTCAACTTGTTACCTACATTTACCAACAACATACAAATTACCCCCCCCCATGCCAATTTACGGCCCCATATAGTGGCCCCACCACAAGATTTAGCTAAATCTTCATAATCTTCCATGATCTTCACATTGGGATTTGGCTTGATCTTGTTTGTACTTGAGAGGACACTTTAACCTTTGGGTAATAAGGTTTAGAGATTATAAGTAAACACTATCTTCATCATTCTCACAACACACCTCACTTCTCCTCTCTCCCCTAAAGCTCACGGTCGAGAATCCCCTTCCCACCATCACCATTTTTTTCCAAGTTCATCCATTCCAAGTGTGATACAAGGTGCTAGAAGGTCACTAACGAAGCTCGGTGCTCACGGAACTTGAAGGACCTCATTCGTTTGCTTTTATCCACCACACCTTCAACATTGTCCTTCCCTAGCTTTAAGCTAGTTGTAAGATCCTTATAAACCCTTGTTTACTTCATTTTTTAGTGGTTAAAAGTTGTTGTTTGATGATTAACACAAGAACACTAAAAGACTTGAACTTGAATCTTGAAACATAAAGATGAAATATGATGAGATATTGTTAGTATGATGTTGTTTTGTATATGTTGATGATTGCTTGTTGATTTCTTGGTAATATGATGTTGATCATCATGTGAAACTTGTTAGATTATGATTAAAAACATGATCTAACAAGATAAGAGGTGATTATGTGTTTACATAAAATGATCATCTTCTTATTAAGACATGAACTTGAAAATAAAATGATTCTTGTAAAATAATAAACAAAGTGAACTAGTAAACTTGTGAATCTAAGACTTGTGAATGATTTTTCTAAAAGAACCAAGTTTAAAATATGATTTTCGGAAGATCATAGTTTTTACTAAACTTACACCATTTTTGGTGGAAAAACAAGTGTATAAACACTAGAGAAACAAGAAGGTTTAATAAAGAAACATTTTTGTAAAATATGTTTACAAGTTGTAAACATCCAAAATCTTCAAGAAAGAAGATTAACAAGTAGTAAACACACTTTAGAGAGTAACTAAGGCTACTAAACACTTCACCAAGTTACTACGCGTTTTTGTGAAAGATCAAGTTCATGTTATATTGTAAACGGAATAGTTGTTGCACTTGGTAAGTACAAGATGCTTAGTGATTTGTTGTTGATTGTTTGGATGATTTTTGAAAAGAAAATGATATGCTAAATAGCATGGACACCTCCATTTTTAGGGGGAAACTATGGCCAAATTTTCTAAAAATTCCAACACTTAGAAAATATTTTCTAAACAAGTGTTCACAAGTGTGTTTTAAACTATGTTTTTCAATATAAACTTTGCCATAATTTTTGTAACAAAAATACAAGTATTGGAGGTTGGTTTTTGTAAACAAAAATGGATAAATATGTATCTAGAATATATTTTTACATTAAAATCATTGTGTGTGATTATGTGAAATAGTTATATTATTTTAGGGTAAAATAATATAACTTAACCAAGGATTTACAATCCAAAATAATACCAAAGATCACAAGGAATGAAATATAAGTTACACACTTAAATATTGGCAAACCGAACAAGAACGTAACTTATAAAATATTCCGGAAAATACCGTTACAAATATATTTTGGTAAATATTATTTTGAATACAAGAAGTGAAAATATGATTTTGTACATATTACCAAGTTATGTCATATTTTCAACAAGAAGAAAATATATTATCTTTGGGAGATAAAAATATATATTTTCTTGGAATACATTATTTTTGGACAAAGCGAGTCTATATATATTTTCTAAGTGAAACTTGAAAATATATTATTTTGGAAACTACAAATACAAGAATACGAGAATACATGTATGAAATACTCCCATCCTTGGGAAGGAAATACGAGAATAAATACTTGAGAAGTAATATAACTTTGGATAATGTTAAAGACATAAAGGAAACGTAACTCAAAACATGAATACTAAGGCAAGGCACAGCCCGCTCGTCTAATAGACCCTAGCACATTGTAGGTGGTCGTGTTTGCTGACGAGATTTGAGTTACGAGTACTGAAGACGCAAAACAGTGAGTTCATGCTCCCCCTTTTCTTTAACTGTTTTTGGTTTTATAACTCTCGGGGGTGAAATACATGTCACGAATACTTGAACGGTATGAAATGCCTATGAAATACTAGATCATGTGAGCATAGACTAAATACAGAAATGCCATTAATACTTAATTAGGGACGAGGGTTAGATCTAACGGGTACGGCCGAACCCCACTCATGGTCACAACTAGTACCTAGTAGTGCTTCGGAGTCCCAGTCGAGGTTAATCGACAAAGTCGAGGTTAATCGACACAGTCGAGGGTAATCGACACAGTCAAGGTAAATTCACACAGTCGAGGTTAATCGACACAGTCGAGGAAAATCGACAAGGGTATAAGCCATTACGAGTGCTTCCTATGTCCTCACATGCCTTAAAGTCCTTGTAAAACATTCATGTTCATACACGCTTTTCATACCTGTTTACAAAGGAGTCTCTCAAAGTTTTACAAGAATACAGTATTCATACAAAATGCATGAACTCGCTCAACTTTTGTTGATGTTTTCCAAAATTACATGTATTTCAGGTAACAGGATGGATCTTGGGCTCGGGTGTCGTAACTAGAAGTAGACTTCAAGTTTAGATGTCATCCACTTTTGTTGGTTTGTAACCTAGTCGAAGGTTGTGTTTTAAAACTTAAATAACCAGTGTTTGTAATACTCAAATTTTATCAATAGATGAACACCGTTTTGATCATGTAGTTGTTTATTACGATTGAATGCAATGATATTAAACCAGTCACACATCATACGCTTCCGCAAAAGTCAGGGTGTGACACAAGTAGGGTGGGGACCAGTGTAAGCACGCTTTGCAGGCGGTGCATAGGTAACTGGTGCTGGAGCTGATCGGTGCTGAGATTGCTGCTGAGCCGGTACGGCTTGAAGCGAAGCAGCAGTAGTAGTGACAGCACAGTTTTTGTTGCTGGAGTTGCTGTTGTTGTTCTTCCTCTTGCGACGAGAGGACTTCGATGATTGAGGAGCGACGATGGGTTCAGCGGTTGGTGCGGCGGTAGCTTGGTGCAGGTTCTTGGTAGCTTTATCCCAAAATCCAGCTTTGACTCGCTTGTCGTTGATCTCAGCGGCAAGCAGGTAAGTCTCCTCGATTGTTGCTGGCTTTGAAGCATGCACAAAATCTGCAACACAATCCGGAAAAGCGCGGATATACTTCTTGATTGTCATGTCAGCAGTCTTGACTTGATCAGGATAAATAATACTGAGCTGCTTGAAGCGAGCAGTCAAAGCAGCGTTGTCACCATCCTTCTGCTTCAGATGCCAGAATTCATCCTCCAGCTTTTGGCGCTCATGGGGAGGGCAAAACTCTTCTAGCATGACGTTCTTCAACTCATCCCATGACAGACCATAAGTTGCGTCATTTCCGCGTTTGTTCCTCTCGGCCGTCCACCAGTCTAAGGCGCGGGACAGGAAGACGTCGGTAGTATTCAGAGTGCGGAGATTGTCAGGACATCCACTCTGACGCAGGGTGACTTCGATTGAGTCGAGCCATTGAAACAAAGCCGTAGGGCCATCTTCATCAGTGAACTCTTTCAGTCCGCAAGCTTTGAACTGTTTGAAGCTAAAAGCATCTTTGGGAGTAGCTTTAGGAGCTTCGGTCCTGGACTCTTTAGACGATTTGCTCACATTATCGTATAGTTCACTCACGATCTGAGGAACCACCTTTGCTACTTGCTTAGCGACGAGAGCAGCAAGGCATTTGTCTCTCTGTTCTTGACGAGTAACTCGTGGGTGACGGGGTCCAGATGAGGGTCCAGATGACGACATTGTCTGCAACAGACATCGCCATAGGGCTCAAACACAACATAATCGAATCTCACCTCACACGTCTAGTACTACTAATGTCACACCCCGATATTTCCACATATTACCGGTGGGCCCGGCGGGGGAGTATCGTGACGTAGTTGATATCATCATTGTCAATACACACAATATAATAGCACAGCGGAAGGCTTGGTGAATAAACTATTACAAACCATAATGTCTGAGTGTCCAAATGAAAGAATATACAGACTTTGTTGTAATAAAGATCCACAGGCGGATCATAAATAAAATACAAGAAACCAAAATAACAGACTCCAGGTATCTAGGGATTTGCAAGATCCTCTTATATGACACCTAGTAGCTCCAGCCTATTTACGTGAGGTACCTGTCAATCAGTCTTTGGAAAATACATCAGTTTACACTGGTAAATACAATTAACTGACTCATTTGAAAACATTTATGAAAATTGATTTAAGTGCACAAAGCACAAATCATTTATAACTTGGGACAATTATATAAAAATAATCTTGTATACAGATTTATATGTTCGTTATACATTCAGGGCCCGATGTTAGAAACCGAGTCAAGATTAACAGACACACCATAATTATAGGCCCATAAGAGAGTGAGATACCGTTTCCCTTAAGCAACTGTCAGGTGTATGCCTACACCCCGTGCATAAGACGTGGCCATTTCTTAATAATGATGCCAAGGATATCCGGGACATGGTCATTAACCCCCAAAGGCTTTTATTTCAAACAAGACAGATCAAAACGGGTTACCTCAATAATTTAATCACAATCCGATTAAACATTCAATACCCGACCAAGCGGTATTATTATAATACCGTATCCCAAGCCTGTATAGGGAAAATAAGTTAAAAGTATTTACCTGAGCTAGATGAAAGAAGTAACTCAACCGTGTATTCCTAAAGCCTTATTGAAAATACCTTCTACTGAAGCTACTCAATCTGTATGGAAGGTTTAATAACCTATTAGGATGCTAACGGGTCTTTATTTAAGTCAAAGACTTAGACCGGGTAGCTTGAAAGAAACTTTACGGTTCTAAACGCTAGATTAAGCGGAGACCGGAATAGAATATGGTTTAGACCCGAAAAGTTTGGATACTTGTATAATATGGGTAAACTAAACACATTCTGGATTTTGAGGATTTAATGATAAGGTTAAACCCGTTTCGGCTATTTTACGTAAACTAGTCACATACACCGATCCGAATGCATAAATGCATAACGGGTAACCAAATGAATTATATACAGATCTCAATTGTTATTATGCTTAAAATATGTTAATACATCAGTAGGATGTTAACATATATGCCCAAAAAGTATTTAAAACCAATTTAAGTCCCGTAGGGGCATTTTGGTCATTTTAGTGATTATAAAAGAGATTTTATAATAAACTGAGGTTCTGGTCTTTGGTAATCAGTAAAAATATTTATTTTATCACATTACACCAGTAAGATATTATATATATGTGAGGTTTACCATTTATGGCCAAACTATACCCCGAAATGGCATTTTGGTCATTTCACATATGCTTTTAGGGATATATTTGGAAGTCTGAGTTCATGACTTATACCTACTGTAAAAATATTAAGTTTTATTTATAAAATCAGTAGGTAACAAGTCTTAGGTGTTAAATATGATTTTAAACCATACTATGCACCTAATTGACGTAAAAATCGCTAATTGACGATAATTAAGAATGTTTATGTAAATCTGAGAGTTTGATCAGTTTTAAATGCTCAAAATAATTTATTTAATGTATGAAATCAGTAGGAAAAGGTTTGGAATTCAATTCATTTGTAAATCTCATTTTATGCATGAAAAGGGTATTATCGTCATTTACCGAATTACATAAGAACCCCATGATATGATCAGATTATAATCTGATAAAAAATTCCAAAAATCCCTAAAAATAATATCTTAATAGTAGGTAATGAGTTTTGGGTCAAAATCCAAGTTTAAACATGTCTTATGCAAGATATCGCATTTTGATTAATAAAAAGCTTCTATTTACGATATCGAGCATAACTCCTGTTTGAGACTAAGAACTGATGTCAAATTTTCGGGACATGCTTATATATCAGTAGCAAAGGCTTTTATCCACTCACATTTCTAAAAATCTCATTTATGTGTCAAAAGGGCAATTATGGCATTTATAAGCATAATAACGATCATGAGTATATAATTCAACCTACTAAGGACCAGGTAATATAACTCCAGGGGGGTATACTACTATATAATGTGGTCCTAATAGAAGCTTAAAACATGGGAGAATTAAGCTTAATCGGGTCAGAACTGAAAGTCAAAACAAAAGTCAAGCTTTTGCGACTTTCGGTCATGAACCGACCTTAGACTGATAATTGTCGGGTTAGACATGTTTAAACATGTTCTAATACTAATTACCAAGCTATTAGAATGTTAAAATATAATTTATAACCTCTGTTTTTTTAGTTTAAATCATTATTTAAATTTCTGTCCAGTTTGACTTTTTGACTAACTAGTTTGACCCGACAATTAACTAGTCAAACAAAGTAATTAGGAGGTGCCCTTTTTAGGGTTAATCACCTACCTAATTATGGTCGCATAACCACTTTTAATTCGGTCAGTGATTGGACCATTAGTGATTAAACTGAAAGTCAAATTCAATTTACGATAACTTTGACTTTTCGGTTTTTAAGCTAATAAACTGAACTAAGGAAGGGCTAAGACACTTACATAAGGTCCTAGCTATATTTTCTACACTTATTGTTCCTCTTCTAAAGCTAGATATCTCCAGGAGTGAGTGTAGTGAATGTTGCAAGTGAAATGAGCACTTGAACAATGGCACCAAAGTGTCTTTATATAGGTATATGGCATGAAAGGAGATCAAGGCAGGTGTTTTGGAGGCATCTAGGATCACTCCAGGTGTCCTAGTGGTATACTAAAACCGTTAACATGCCCCTGGTATCGAATTGGAAGAGACTAAGTCGGTTAAAGATGATAACCTGCAGCTGTCCAAAATTTGTTGCCCAGATACAGGCTTTACGGACCGTAAGCCTGACCCCTTACGGTCCATAACCGATATTGAAATGTATCGCCCAGGTAGCTCTCTTACGGACCGTAAGCCTTGGCCCTTGCGGTCTGTAAGAGGTTGATCAGAAACATGGTTTCTTTTGATATTGACACTTTTGATCCTTCAAATTTTATATTCATTCTTAATTATTTCCGAGAGCGTGTTTCAAAACTATTTGGTCTCGGATTTAGTAAAAGGTCACTCATAGGCTTATATTGGCATGTTGACACTTTTAGTCCCTTCGCATACAAAATCAAATGTTGTCAAGTTTAGTCCTTCGGAATAACTCCGTCACCTGGTTAGGGTTTAGGACACGTGTCTTCATATGATTGGACACGTTTTTATGTGGTGTTACATCCTCACCCCCTTAAAAGAAATCTCGACCCCAAGATTTATCAAAACAAGTGAGGGTACATTTGTTGCATAGTGGACTCAACCTCCCACGTATATTCAGGGCCTCTACGGGCATCCCAATTAACTTTTACAATTGGTACATGTTTCTTTCAGAGATTTTTAACCTGCGGATCCCTGATCGATATAGGTCTTTCAATAAACCTCAGGCTTTCATCAATCTGTACATCTTTATGAGACATTGCTAGCGATTTATCAGCTAGACATTTCTTTAAGTTACAGATGTGGAACACATTGTGAATTCCACTAAACTTCTTAGGTAAGTTTAGCTTATAAGCTATACTGCCGACACATTCGATGATCTCGAATGGTCCTATATATCCAGGGCTCAACTCGCTCTTTATACTGAAACGTATCATACCCTTCCATATTGGTATTTTAATAGAGTCTTGTTCCCTACTTGGAACTTTAAGAGATTTGCGCCTCTTGCTCACATTGCTCTTCTGCCGATTACTGGCAGCTTTCAGACGATTACGGATTCATATTATCTTATCCGTTGCCTTTAAGACAAATCTCAGATTCTGATAATTGGGGTTTCCTAACTCCTGCCCAACAAACGGGCGTTGACACTTTCTCCCATACAAGGTCTCTAATGGAGCAGCCTTGATACTTATATAATGCTATTGGTTTATAGGAGAACTTAATTAGGGTGAGATTGTCATTCCCAATTACTATCCAATCAATTTTAAGGAATTAACTACCCTCATGGTTAGTCGAACAAATCGACGATCCTGGGCAGCTAATAACGATACTTAATCGTTTCCTAGTTAGGTTGCAATAATCAATGCACAAGTGCATTGCATCGTGCTTTCCTTTATCGACAATAATCGGAGCTCTTAAGACGATGAGCTAGGCTGTACAAGCCTTTCTCTATAACTCATCTGATTCACTCTCAGTTCTTCCATTTCCGTTGGTGCTAACCGATATAGAGCTTCTGTAACAGATACTGTAACACCTCGGAAATTCACGTCCTATAATAGGTTGACACGTGTCATAAAGTTTAAACGTGTGAAAGAAATATTATGGAAGGACTAAAGTTGACAAACGTTGAAAGTATGTGAATATACGTATTCTAAGTGTCAACTGTGAATAAATACAATGTATATTAACCCTACACGATGCTCATACCTTCAAACGAATAAATCATAGATCATACGAAGCTAAATGTGAGTGATTTCAAACTACAGGGACCAAATGTGTCAACATGTTTAATTTATACCTCTGAGTGACCTTTTGACAAACCCGAAGCTTTGTAAATATTAATTGTGCTCATGAGAATGCACCATAAAAATTTCATAAAGTTTCGTTAACGTATGAGAGAGATATGATCAAATTCGTGTGCGAAGCGTTAAAGCGTAAACGTCGAAAGTTAGGACTTTTCGGGTGAAAATAAAGTTACCCGGGGACTTGGCAAAGTGGGTATATGTTTTAAGGCCTTAGTAGATCAATTATAAGGGTTTAACATACAAGAAATCAGTGCCTATCCGAGTTTTGAAGAGCCAAGGACTGATTAGCAAACAAAATCAAAATCTGATCTGCAGGGGGGGCTCGCGTCACGCGAGGGGACCCTCGCGCTACGCGAGGGTGGCCCAGAACCGCAAAACAAGGGCTGTTGTCTGCCAAATGCTTTGTGCGCGACCTTTACCCGTTTTTCCACTTCTCCTGGCCCCTAAAACATCCCCTAAGCCCCTAGGACACATGTCAATCGATTGTGGGCACTCATAGACTCAGTTGTCAAAGATTTATGGTGTGTGGAACCATTATAAATAGCCCTTCAAAGTCACAAACATTCTCACACCTTCATCTGATCATTTGGAGCCTTTCTGGAGCTAAGGAACTCTCCCAACTGATCATAAGTCGTGCATAGGACCCTTGTAAGTGTTCTAATCCTTTCTTGTTTGAGTTTAGCTTAGTTAATTAGCTAAAAGTCAAACCGTCGTAATTACGGTTTGACTTCGAGATTAGTCAATAATGGCTCAGCCAAATCTCGAATTAAAAGTAGTTATAAGTTGGTATTTATGTGGGTAATAAAACCCCAAAAGGGTTTCCCCTGATCACCACTTAAACTAGTTCAAAAGTCGGGTCAAACATATACTTAAAAAGTCAACAGAATTCTTAAAAGGTCATTTATGCATAATTAGCTATCTAGACCATGTATAACCTGTTTGATTATTGTTATAACTTAGTAATTAGTGTAAGAACATGTCCAAACCTGTTCAACCCGACTATTTCTTGTTTAGACCCGGTTCGGAACCGAAAGTCACATAGTTTGACTTTCACTTTGACTTTCAGTTCTGACCCGTTTAGGCATATTTTAGAAATGCCTCAGAGCTCTAATTGGACTAGGTTACCTGTTAGAACAACCCTCTGTGATTATACACCATGGTTCATTAGTTATCCAATTAATATGCAAGTTTCCGTTAATTGTTCATATGTTGACCGTTATGCCCTTATTACCTTAAAACATGATTTATGAAAATGTAAAAGTGTAGAAACCTTGGATATTGATATATAAACTTGTATGCAAAATTTGACATCAGTTTGACTTGTAGATTAAGAGTTATGCTCATTAGCGTAATTACGGTGCTTTATGTTAATAAAATGGCGTAATTAGCGTATAGCCTAATTAAACATACTTTTTGGTATCAAACGAATTACCCACTGATGTAATATATTATTTTGGGAATTTTAAAGATTTTTAATTAATTTTAGGCTGAGCATAACTCATAGTCGTAGGCTTAATTCGGTAATTGTCGGTTTTGCCCTTACGGGCCATAAAATGAGTTTTACACATCTAAACGACTCCAAACCTTTTGCCACTGATTAGTTATGATAAATGAATTATTTTAAGCCTTCTGGAAATATAAAAATATCAGACTTAAGTATCGAACCCGGTAATGGCCTTTAATCGCCTTATTTAGCGTTATTAGCGCATAGTATGTTTTAAAATCATATTGGACATACCCGGGTTGATACCTACTGATATAAGAAGCAAATTATCATATTTTAACAGTAAGCAAAAGTTGATAAACTCAGACTTCAGTTTTGAGCTTGTCGGCTTATGTGAAATTACCAAAATACCCCTACGGGGCCTAGTTTGGTTAAAAATGATAAGTTTCACATACATGCTTTAGCCTACTGTTAAAACTCATCAAATTAAGTATGTTTTCTGTTTACATCAGACCTGTAACTCAGTTAGACATTTAAACGCTTTTACAAACTTTAAAATGACCAAACTACCCCTACGGGGCATAGTTTGTGTTTAAATTAGTTTCGGGCATAACGAAAGACACCTTACTGATGTCACAACATATTTGAGACATAATTAACTTAGGAAATCTGTATATAGCTCTCATGACTACCCGTCACGCTTATTACGCGTACGGTTCGGTTTATGTAACAAGTTACATAAATTAGCCGAAACGGGTCAAACCTTAACGGTTTTACCTCAAAATCCAGAATGTGAATAATAAACCCATATTAAACAAGTCTTCAAACTTGTCGGGTCTGAATCACATTCTATCCGGTCTTCGCTTAATTGTGCGTACGAACCGTATCTTGAAACTAGCCGGTCTAAGCTTAAGCTTAATAAAAGACCCGTTAGAATTCTAATAGGTTATATTAAACCTTCGTTCCAGATTAGGAGAGACAGTAAAAGCTACGTGCATTCTACTTATTGCGAATTATACTTGCATCAGGTAAATACTTTTAACTTATTTTCCCTATACGGGCTTGGGTTACGGTACATAGCGTACCGCTTGATCGGGCATCAAATCTCCACGCTTAGTGGGTAGTTGAATAATTTGATCGGCTCGTTTTAAACAGATTTGTTTACTTTACAGCCTTTGGGGGGTTAATGACCATGTCCCGGATATCCCTGGCATCATCTTACGAGATGGCCACGACCTGAGCACGGGGTGTAGGCGTACTCCCGTGTATAACTCACTTAAAGTGGTGTGTCTATTGATCTTTAACCCGGATACGTTCCGGGCTACTGAACGCATAAGTAACATGTAATTCGTTCACAAGATTATTATATTATTAAAATAATTCTCCCAAGTTAAATAAAATGATTTATGCCACGTGCATCCAAACCAATTTTCAATCATTTTCCAAAATGAGTCAGTTGAATGTATTTACCAGTGTAAACTGACGTATTTTCCCAAAAAGACTGAATGCAGGTACTAAACGTAATTGGCTGGATTGTCTCCTAAGCATCAATAAAAGTCTCGCAAGCTTAGGATGCCAGAAGTCTGTTGAACCATAAATGTTATTTTGTTTCGATCCGTTCTGTGGATAAACACCGGATATTGTGACTTTGATTACAATAAATAAATTCGGTTGTATCTTATTTTTAAATTGCTTCCGCTGTGCATTATTATATTGTGTTGTTTGACTATTACGTTGCCAACCACGTCACGATACTCCCCCACCGGGCCCACCGGTGACACGTGGAAATCGGGGTGTGACAGGTTGGTATCAGAGCATGAAACTGAGTGAATTAAACACTAGCCTTTTGTGTTTAATCTCAGTTACACAATTTGCACATGTCTAAACTTCTGAGTCTAGACTTAACTTAGGAATATTCTCAATCCTAATCTTGAAATTTTACTTCCAAATTTTTATTGGATACGTCGCCAAGCAAAGAAGCCGTAATAGGAGTTCTCCACACCCGGAGCCTTGAGATGCTGAGCTTCGTACCGCGACTAGAATGAAACGAGCATCCAAGGAGAAAGCATTCAGAAATAAAATGAAGAAGGAACTCCTTTTACTGAAGATCGTTTCCTTAATAGTCCTTATAAGGACATAATTATCTTTCAGTCCCTCCGAGGACACATTATTCCTTTTAAGTCCCGCTTAGGGCAACTTTATACTTTTATTTTTATATAATGGAATGATTGAGTTTAAACTTTCATTCTAAATAAGAAATATTAAATAAATGGAAAAATAATATTTCCTTTTGCAAGATCTACCATTATAATAAAATGACAAAAATCTAAAAGGGCAAGACCTAGCCTTCGGGTCAATTATAAGACCGGGCCAAGATGGTAAGACCTGTTTAAAAGATTCAAATCCCTGTTAACATCTTAAAACATGTTAACACTCCTGGCAGATGTGATTCATTTAAAATCACACACGTCATTTTTATATGGAATTCTCCAAAAGATTCCTAACCCAGTTTAATGATCTCTAAATCCTGGGTTTACATCATCAATTAAGATGATCATATTTTAACCATACGTGGTAATATAGTGCCTACGGGCCTTGCTCATTTCTACATGAGCCAAAATACAGTGGTAGCTATGACTCCCTGTCAGATAAAGGTAATGAACTAGGTTCAAACCTCAAATGCTTTGATTCTCTGAAATCCTAGCATATAATTTATAATTGTCTACGTGACTAGGTCTATTGTGCCAATATACTTTCATGCTCTGATTCTCTGAAATCATAGCTTAAAAATTTATATATGTCCTTGTGACTAAGCCAGTTGTGCTAATATACTTAAAGGCCTTGATTCTCTGAAATCATAGCTTATAATTTAAAAATTGTCCTTGTGACTAGGCCTTTTGTGCTATTAAATAAAACAATTATTGTTGCTTTGATTCTCTGAAATCATAAGCTTATAATTTATAAACGTCCATGTGACCAGGCCATTGGTGCCACTAATAAGACTGTTAATGTTTTATAATTAGGATAAATTATAATAGAAATCCTAAATAAACATGATTAATAAATTAACCAAATATGGTCTCTGTTTACCATGGTTAATGATTTTCCCTAAGGGGGGCAATCCAGTAATAAACATCTCTTATAAGGGAAGTGCCTACGGGCTATAGTTAATGTCCTCTGAGACTAAAGACAGTGGTAGCCTACAACTCCCTGTCAAGAAAAGGTAATGAACTTTGATTCAAACCTTAAGGCCACGATTCTCTGAAATCATGGCTTATAAATTTAACTTGTCTACGCGACAAGGCCATTGGTGCTATTATTAACTTATGAATTAGGATTTATGATAAAAATCCTGGATAAAAATAAATATCCTTCCTTCTCTGTCAGTATGCAATTGAAGGGAATCTTAAAGGTGAAACCTAGCCTACGCGGCCAAGATGGTGAAACCTACTCAAGGGATTCAAATCCTTGTTAACACTTAGGAATGTGTTAGCACTCCTGACAAATGTGATTCGAGAAAATCACAACAGTCATCCTTATATTGGATTCTTCCAATTCTCAAATCTAGCCTAGTGATCTAGGAATCATGGCTTATATCATCCTATAAGATGATCATATTATAAACATCCGTTAGTAATGAAGCACCTACTGAGTAAACTAGTTGTCCGATAAGACAACGACAGTGATGGTCTTTGACCTCCTGTCTAAAATGTTGGACTATGTCCAAACATAATAGTCTATGTGATCAATGCGATCATGACTAATATCATCTAATACGATGATCATATTATTTAACATCCTTTAGTGATGTCTTGCCTACGGGCTATAATATATTGTCCATTTGAGACATTGACATTGTTATCGTTATGATTCCTTGTCTAAGGTGGTGAGCTAAGCTCAAGCCAAATAGTCAATACGATTAATGCAATCATGACTTATATCTTCTAATAGGATGAACCTATTATGAATCTCCATTAGTGATGTTTCGCCTATGGGCCATATTATATTGTCAATGCGTGACAAAGACATTGTGATCTTTACAATTCCCTGTCCAAGGTGGTGAGCTATGCTCAAGCCTAATAGTTCATATGATCAATACGATCATGACAAAAATCATCAATATGATGATTAAAAATTTTAAACATCCGTAATAATGTTTTGCCTAAGGGCTATATTATATCGTCCAACTGAGACAAGGCAATTGTAATCTTTTGTGATTCTTTGCCAAGGGGGTGAACTATACTCAATTCCCATAGTCTATGCCATCAGTGCGATCCTGACTAGTATCCTCAGTATGATGATCAAAATATTAACATCCCTCGTGATGAAATGCCTACGGGCTATACTTTATGCTAGTGTCGGTAAGACAAAGATAGTAGTGATCTTTATGATCCCCTGTTCAAAATGGTGTGATTACACCCAAACCTAATAGTCAATATGATCGATGTGATCATGACTAATATCATTAGATACGATGGTTATATATAAACATCCATTAGTGATGTTGATTGGCTTATTTTTCTGCCAAAAGAATCGTCTTTCAAGACGATGACAGTTGTAGTCTATGACTCCCTGTCCAAAGGTGAAGAACCACGTTCAAACCTTGAAGCCCTAATCTAATAAGATTGCGGCTTATAAATTTAGGTCCTTAGTGATAGACCATCGAGTTATGTTTTAAAGTCATTCATGACAAGCCTATGTGCTATAATTGGTCATTCATGACAAGTTAACATATTAAATGTTAACATTCCTGGTGACATGCCTTTGTACCAGATTTGATGAATGTCCTTATAACAAGGCCGTTTGTGCCATATCTAAATGTCCTTTGTGACAAGGCCTTCGTGCCGTATAATCATTTATGTCCTTCATGACTGTGCTTTATGCCATATTTTTCTACGTCCCTCGCGACAGGCTTCTATGCCATATATGTATATAAATATATATAATCAAAGTCATGAAAGGCTAGCCTTTGAGCTATTTATAATCATACTTGTGACAAGGACAGTTGTGACATTATGGTTCCCTGTCAAGCAAGTATTGGACTCGCTCCAAGCTTTGAATGCCATTGATGGTCCAGTTGTGACCTAGGCTAAGTATAATGGAAATACATTCAAAATAACATTCACTATGAATGTGCGGAACAGAATAGCCCATACGGTTTATGAATGCCGTGGCTAATCTAAGTCAGGTCATCAGGATGATGACTGATAAAGGTTAAATCTTGGTGATTGGTACCAAGTTTCGAGTATGGAAAACTCGGATGAGGTAGACGACAGTCGCAACGCTATTAAGGCGACGAAAGTTAATAAAACTACAAACGTAAACCTCAATATTAATGGAGTTAATCTTCAGGCTGTGGTTGACGCAGCAGTTGGAAGGACCATGGGAAAAGTCATGAGACAATACAAAGAGCTGAATACTTCTCGCTCTAAATCTCATTCAAAACCATGTTAAATTACTCATGAGGAGATTTTTGTTCACACTTCGTATATGAAGGATGAACCAAAGAAGGAGGATAACTCCAAGAAATCTGAGAAAGAGAGCGAGTACAGGCTTAATAAAAAGCAACGAAGGTTCAGTAAGAAGCCTGTATACCTCTGAGGCTGCTTCAGCATTATTAGATGGATGTTTTATATCCATAAGGAATCATTTTTGATGTCCTAGTTCCGTTAAATACAAGGACTCAATATAGTGATAAAATCAAGCCCGTATTGTGGGTAATAAGAAGCAATTAATTATCAAGACTCCTTATGAGACAACTCTCATAATTTCACGTATCCGTGCGATTAATTAATATAAAAAAAAATGGTGGAACTGGCCGTCCCCGGAATCGAACCTGGGTCTAGGCCGGCCGCACCCTTTCGCGCGCCTAGCCAACCGAGCTAGGTGCCTAGTTTGTGAAACTTCCATTATTAATTGAATATAAGCACTTGTACAATAAACTTCCTTATCATTTATCAATGATAATTTCTGCTAAGAGTCCTGTTTTTAATACAGGCAATAATAAATCTTCATGAACCATAAACTTAGCAAAAATTTTTATTATCATCCACAAGGTATAATTACCAAGGAAACCATAGTAACCGATTCTTCTAGTATCGGCAAGGAATCCTTCCGAAAATCTAAGAGCACTCTTTCTTTGCATAGAGTACGACAACATATGTTATTTTAATTATTTCCTCATTGTTTTTCTATCGCCTGCGAATGCCAAACTATGTTTGATAAAAGTGCCATATGAGGATTGGCGTATCCTAGTGTGTCCCATAGATTACTTCCATGCCTGATCAGTATGGAGGTTTAATGCATGGAACCCCTAAGATATCCCAATGATCATATTGTACTAAAGTCGACTAGTAGTATTCAAGGAAGATATCCAGAATGGAATTGTCCAAGTAAATGTTCCCGATTAAGGAATTCGTGGACCTATAACATAAATGTGTCACTTACTTGACACGAGCAATGATGGAGGAACTGGAGCCTGAGATATGGAAAATCTCTGTAGCCTCCGTGTATCTTGATTATCTTCTCATAAGTTTTCCCTGCTTACCTCCTGGAAGGCAGGTATAATTAAGATTTGTATCCCGCTGTGGGCTGGAGTATTGTGAAAACTCCATATTTAATCGAAACCTTGATTAAGTAGGTTTTAAGACATAGGCTCATATAGCCTGACTCAATATTCTGAGGGCTCATATAGCCTAACTCGATATTCCGGGAGTTTGATATTGTTAAATAAGAAAGACGGTTCAGTTTGCTGACGCATTAATTGCCGCAACCCTAATTAGGCAACGATTAAGAATTTGCCATCAACTACCCAGGATCTAAAGGTAAATTATTGGTGGATAGGCTTGAAAAAGCCTGTAGCCACCCATGTAGCAGAATGCTTGACATGTGCGCAAGTCAAAGCCGAGCATAAAAAACCGTCAGGTTTGCTACAACAGCCTGAACTTCCTGCGTGGAAGTGGGAAATGGTGACGATGGGTTTCATCACCAAGTTGCCAAAGACAAGGAAAGGCAATGATACGATATGGGTTATAGTTGACAGACTGACTAAGTCAGCTCATTTCTTACCCATCAAGGAGACTTATAGGTCCGATATGTTAGCCAAGTTATACGTTGATAAGATTGTAGCCTTACATGGCATACATGTGGCTATTATCTCTGATAGAGATACTAGGTACACGTCGCATTTTTGGAAGAGTTTCCAACAATCTTTGGGCACACGTTTGCATTTTAGTACGGCTTATCATCCTCAGACTGACGGTCAGAGTGAGCGTACTATTCAAACGTTGGAAGACATGCTACGTGCATGTGCGATCGATTTAGGTGGTAGTTGGGATAAGAACCTACCGTTAATCGAATTCTCCTACAACAATAGCTACCATACCAGCATTAAGGCTGCGCTTTTCGAGGCATTATACGGTAGAAAGTATAGATCGCCTATTTGTTGGGCAGAAGTTGGAGATGTCCAGTTATTAGGACCAGAGATAGTGTTCGAAACGACGGACAAGATTGTCCAAATTCGTGACCGTCTCAAAGCTGCCCGGGATAGGCAGAAGAGTTACGCTGATCCTAAGCGTAAGGATTTTCACTTCGAAGTAGGTGACAAAGTCCTACTTAAAGTGTCACCCTGGAAGGGAGTGATGCGGTTAGGTAAGAAAGGCAAGCTAAGCCCGAGATACATTGGACCTTTCGAGGTTATCAAACGTGTCGGGTCAGCTGCCTATAAGTTAAACTTACCGGGAGAGCTCAGTGGAATTCACAAAGTGTTCCACACCTGCAATCTGAAGAAGTGTTTCGCTGAGGAATCACTGGTTATACCACATACAGATGTGCATATAGACGAGAGCTTGAAATTTGTTGAAAAACCTTTGTCGATTGAAGATCGAAAGGTAAAGAAGCTTCGAAGGAAGCATGTACCTATTGTGAAGGTCAAATAGGATGCCCGTAGAGGTCCCGAATACACGTGGGAGGTTGAATCCACGATGAAAGAAAAGTACCCTTACTTATTTCAGTAAATCTCGGGTCGAGATTTATTTTAAGGGGGTGAGGATGTAACACCTCGGAAATTCACGTCCTATAATAGGTTGACACGTGTCATAAAGTTTAAACGTGTGAAAGAAATATTATGGAAGGACTAAAGTTGACAAACGTTGAAAGTATGTGAATATACGTATTCTAAGTGTCAACTGTGAATAAATACAATGTATATTAACCCTACACGATGCTCATACCTTCAAACGAATAAATCATAGATCATACGAAGCTAAATGTGAGTGATTTCAAACTACAGGGACCAAATGTGTCAACATGTTTAATTTATACCTCTGAGTGACCTTTTGACAAACCCGAAGCTTTGTAAATATTAATTGTGCTCATGAGAATGCACCATAAAAATTTCATAAAGTTTCGTTAACGTATGAGAGAGATATGATCAAATTCGTGTGCGAAGCGTTAAAGCGTAAACGTCGAAAGTTAGGACTTTTCGGGTGAAAATAAAGTTACCCGGGGACTTGGCAAAGTGGGTATATGTTTTAAGGCCTTAGTAGATCAATTATAAGGGTTTAACATACAAGAAATCAGTGCCTATCCGAGTTTTGAAGAGCCAAGGACTGATTAGCAAACAAAATCAAAATCTGATCTGCAGGGGGGGCTCGCGTCACGCGAGGGGACCCTCGCGCTACGCGAGGGTGGCCCAGAACCGCAAAACAAGGGCTGTTGTCTGCCAAATGCTTTGTGCGCGACCTTTACCCGTTTTTCCACTTCTCCTGGCCCCTAAAACATCCCCTAAGCCCCTAGGACACATGTCAATCGATTGTGGGCACTCATAGACTCAGTTGTCAAAGATTTATGGTGTGTGGAACCATTATAAATAGCCCTTCAAAGTCACAAACATTCTCACACCTTCATCTGATCATTTGGAGCCTTTCTGGAGCTAAGGAACTCTCCCAACTGATCATAAGTCGTGCATAGGACCCTTGTAAGTGTTCTAATCCTTTCTTGTTTGAGTTTAGCTTAGTTAATTAGCTAAAAGTCAAACCGTCGTAATTACGGTTTGACTTCGAGATTAGTCAATAATGGCTCAGCCAAATCTCGAATTAAAAGTAGTTATAAGTTGGTATTTATGTGGGTAATAAAACCCCAAAAGGGTTTCCCCTGATCACCACTTAAACTAGTTCAAAAGTCGGGTCAAACATATACTTAAAAAGTCAACAGAATTCTTAAAAGGTCATTTATGCATAATTAGCTATCTAGACCATGTATAACCTGTTTGATTATTGTTATAACTTAGTAATTAGTGTAAGAACATGTCCAAACCTGTTCAACCCGACTATTTCTTGTTTAGACCCGGTTCGGAACCGAAAGTCACATAGTTTGACTTTCACTTTGACTTTCAGTTCTGACCCGTTTAGGCATATTTTAGAAATGCCTCAGAGCTCTAATTGGACTAGGTTACCTGTTAGAACAACCCTCTGTGATTATACACCATGGTTCATTAGTTATCCAATTAATATGCAAGTTTCCGTTAATTGTTCATATGTTGACCGTTATGCCCTTATTACCTTAAAACATGATTTATGAAAATGTAAAAGTGTAGAAACCTTGGATATTGATATATAAACTTGTATGCAAAATTTGACATCAGTTTGACTTGTAGATTAAGAGTTATGCTCATTAGCGTAATTACGGTGCTTTATGTTAATAAAATGGCGTAATTAGCGTATAGCCTAATTAAACATACTTTTTGGTATCAAACGAATTACCCACTGATGTAATATATTATTTTGGGAATTTTAAAGATTTTTAATTAATTTTAGGCTGAGCATAACTCATAGTCGTAGGCTTAATTCGGTAATTGTCGGTTTTGCCCTTACGGGCCATAAAATGAGTTTTACACATCTAAACGACTCCAAACCTTTTGCCACTGATTAGTTATGATAAATGAATTATTTTAAGCCTTCTGGAAATATAAAAATATCAGACTTAAGTATCGAACCCGGTAATGGCCTTTAATCGCCTTATTTAGCGTTATTAGCGCATAGTATGTTTTAAAATCATATTGGACATACCCGGGTTGATACCTACTGATATAAGAAGCAAATTATCATATTTTAACAGTAATCAAAAGTTGATAAACTCAGACTTCAGTTTTGAGCTTGTCGGCTTATGTGAAATTACCAAAATACCCCTACGGGGCCTAGTTTGGTTAAAAATGATAAGTTTCACATACATGCTTTAGCCTACTGTTAAAACTCATCAAATTAAGTATGTTTTCTGTTTACATCAGACCTGTAACTCAGTTAGACATTTAAACGCTTTTACAAACTTTAAAATGACCAAACTACCCCTACGGGGCATAGTTTGTGTTTAAATTAGTTTCGGGCATAACGAAAGACACCTTACTGATGTCACAACATATTTGAGACATAATTAACTTAGGAAATCTGTATATAGCTCTCATGACTACCCGTCACGCTTATTACGCGTACGGTTCGGTTTATGTAACAAGTTACATAAATTAGCCGAAACGGGTCAAACCTTAACGGTTTTACCTCAAAATCCAGAATGTGAATAATAAACCCATATTAAACAAGTCTTCAAACTTGTCGGGTCTGAATCACATTCTATCCGGTCTTCGCTTAATTGTGCGTACGAACCGTATCTTGAAACTAGCCGGTCTAAGCTTAAGCTTAATAAAAGACCCGTTAGAATTCTAATAGGTTATATTAAACCTTCGTTCCAGATTAGGAGAGACAGTAAAAGCTACGTGCATTCTACTTATTGCGAATTATACTTGCATCAGGTAAATACTTTTAACTTATTTTCCCTATACGGGCTTGGGTTACGGTACATAGCGTACCGCTTGATCGGGCATCAAATCTCCACGCTTAGTGGGTAGTTGAATAATTTGATCGGCTCGTTTTAAACAGATTTGTTTACTTTACAGCCTTTGGGGGGTTAATGACCATGTCCCGGATATCCCTGGCATCATCTTACGAGATGGCCACGACCTGAGCACGGGGTGTAGGCGTACTCCCGTGTATAACTCACTTAAAGTGGTGTGTCTATTGATCTTTAACCCGGATACGTTCCGGGCTACTGAACGCATAAGTAACATGTAATTCGTTCACAAGATTATTATATTATTAAAATAATTCTCCCAAGTTAAATAAAATGATTTATGCCACGTGCATCCAAACCAATTTTCAATCATTTTCCAAAATGAGTCAGTTGAATGTATTTACCAGTGTAAACTGACGTATTTTCCCAAAAAGACTGAATGCAGGTACTAAACGTAATTGGCTGGATTGTCTCCTAAGCATCAATAAAAGTCTCGCAAGCTTAGGATGCCAGAAGTCTGTTGAACCATAAATGTTATTTTGTTTCGATCCGTTCTGTGGATAAACACCGGATATTGTGACTTTGATTACAATAAATAAATTCGGTTGTATCTTATTTTTAAATTGCTTCCGCTGTGCATTATTATATTGTGTTGTTTGACTATTACGTTGCCAACCACGTCACGATACTCCCCCACCGGGCCCACCGGTGACACGTGGAAATCGGGGTGTGACAGATACGACCCCTAATAGGATGTCAATCCTAATCCCACTTTGCCTCTTGAGAGGTAATTAGGGTAGTTCTACGGAGAAGAAATCAAGTTATCCAAATATGATAGAAGTAGCTTCAATCTCCGACTTTGGTTCACTTACTGCTACTTGTGCCATATAAATGACACATCTGTTTTACGAGTGCATGGATGCCTTAAGTAGAGACGCCTACTTAGGCATTTTTATTATGGATATCTTCTTTGAATACCACTAGCTGACTTTAGTACTATATGACCATTGGAATATCTTAGTGGTTCCATGCATTAAACCTCCATACCGATCAGGCGTGGAAGCAATCTATGGGACACACCAGGATACGTCAATCCTCATATAGTGCTTTTATCAAACATAGTTGGCACTCGTAGTTGATAGAAATCAATGAGAAAATAAAATAAAATAACATATATTGTCGTACTCTATTCGGAGAAAGAGTACTTTTAGATTTTACAGAAGAATCATTGATAAGAAAAAGAAGAAACGATCTCTATGGTTCCATTGGTAGGTTCTACCTTATATTTAGCATCTGGAGCTCTTATGAGTGTCATCAAAAGTTTGCTAAGCTTATGGTTTATGAAAGACTTATTATTTCCTGTATTAAAAACAGGACACTTAGCAGAAATTATCATTGATAAATGATAAGGAATATACTTGATGACATCATGTACTGCCTCTTGGCATTCATCAGGTGAGTTCAAGCATTTCCTTTGTTAGCCTTCCCAGGCTTAGCTGCGCCTTATTTGGCAGCTTCATGGCATCTAGTTTTGATGTGGCCTTTCTCACCACAGTCGTAACAGACTGCATTCTTTATGTCCCTACATTCATGGGACTGATGACCAATTCCTTTGCAGATGCCACACTGCTTTGGTCTTTGTTCTATTCGACACTGTCCCTAGTGTCTTTTATAGCAGTTCTTACATACAGGCTTCTTACTGAACTTTTGTTGGTTCTTATTAAGCCCATACTTGCTCTTTTTCTTAAATTTCTGGGAGTTATCCTACTCCTTTGGTTCATCCCTTACATTCGAAGTGTGAACAAAGCTCTTTTCATGAGTAATTGAATGTGGTTTTGAATGGGATTAGGAGCGAGTAGCACTCGACTCTTTGAACTAATTCATGACCTTTTCCATGGCCTTTCCAACTGTTGCGTTAACCACAGCTTGGAGACTAACTCCATTAATATTGAGGTTTATATTTGTAGCATCATTAGCATTTGTCACATCATTAGTATCGCGACTGTTGTCTACCTCATCCGAGTTTGCCATACTCGAGGCTTAGTACTAAACATTAAATTGAACAATAGTTAGTCATCATCCTGATGACCTAACATAGATTAGCCACGGCATCTTTAAACCGTATAGGCTATTATGTTCCGAACATTCCTAATGAATGTTATTTGGAAAAAAATATCAATATTACTTTAGCCTAGGTTACAGAGAACCATCAATGGCATTTAAGGTTTGGACCGAGTCCATTACCTGTTTGACAGGGGATCGCAATGTCACAATTGTCTTTGTCACATGGACGATTTTTAATAGCTCAAAGGCTCGTCTTACAAGACTTTTACTATATATATATATATATATATATGGCACAGAGGCCCGTCACGAGGGACATAGAAGGATATGGCATAAAGCCTAGTCACGAAGGACATAAATAATCATATGGCGCGAAGGCCTTGTCGCAAAGGACATTTAGATGTGGCTCAAAATGGCCTTGTCACAAGGACATTATAAGATATGGCACTAAAGGCCTGTCTCGGAGGACATTATAAGATCTGGCACAAAAGGCCTGTCCCAAAGGATGTTAACATTTAATATGTTAACTTGTCACGAACGACAAATTATAGCACAGTGGCTTGTCATGAATGACTTAAAATATAACTCGTTGATTTGTCACAAGGACATTAATTTATAGGCCGCAACCTTGTTAGATCAGGGGCTTTAAGGTTTGAACATAGTTCTTCACCTTTGGACAGGGAGTCATAGACTACAACTGTCATTGTCTTGAAAGACGATTCATTTTGGCACAAAGGTAAACCAATTGACATCACTAATGGATGTTTATATATATTCATCGTATTTGATGATATTAGTCATGATCACATTGACCATATAGACTGCGAAACGTGGGCATAGCTTTCCACTTTAGACAGGGAGCCATAATGGTCACAATTGTCATTGTCTCAAATGGACGGTATAATGTAGCCCGTAGACGAGACATTACTAGGAATGTCTAGTATGATTAAGATGTTGATGAGATTAGTCATGATCGTATGGATCATATAGACTATTAGGTTTGGGTATAACCCACCACTTAGAACAGGGGATCACAAAGACTACCACTATCTTTGTCTTATCGACAATAGAGTAAAGTATAGCCCGTAGGCATTTCATTACTAGGGATGTTAATATTATGATCATCATACTTATGATATTAGTCAGGATCACAATGATCATATAGACTATGAGATTTGAGCATAGCTTACCCCCTTGGACAAGGAATCATAAAAGATTACAACTGTCTTGTCACAATTGGACAATATAATATAGCCCGTAGGCAAAACATCATTAAGGATGTTAAATTTAATCATCATATTGATGATTTTAGTCATGATCGCATTGATCATATAGACTATTAGGCTTGAGCATAGCTCACTACCTTGGACAGGGGATCATAAAGATCACAATGTCAATGTCTCAAATGGACAATATATTATAGCCCATAGGCAAAACATCATTAAGGATGTTAAATTTAATCATCATATTGATGATTGTAGTCATGATCGCATTGATCATATAGACTATTAGGCTTGAGCATAGCTCACCACCTTGGACAGGAGATCATAAAGATCACAATGTCAATGTCTCAAATGGATAATATATTATAGCCCGTAGGCAAAATATCACTAAAGGATTTTAAATAACATGATCATCGTATTAGATGATATTAGTCATGATCGCATTGATCATATAGACTATTATGTTTAGACATAGTCCAATACTTTTAGACAGGGAGTCGTAGACCACAACTGTCGTTGTCTTTATTGGATAACAAGTATAGCCCGTAGGCACTTCACCACTAATGGAAGTTTATGGTATGATCATCACATTGATGATACTTGCCATCATCTACTTTGATCATATAGGCTTTAAGGCTTGGACATAGTCCAAATACCTTGACGGCTGCTATGGTTTCTCAAGTCACACTGCCAGGAATGTTAACATGTTTTTAAATGTTAACAAGGATTAATTGTCTCAAGAGGGTTTTACCATCATAGCCATGTTCATAGACATATAGGCTAGGTTATACCATTAAGAGGATCTTTTGAAACTTTCAGCTGATCAATAAAGTTCGAGTAAAATTCGGAACTATCGTTGGATAAAGGACGATATGAATACCTATATAAAATTTTCAAAACTTTCCATAAATCATTAGGGAATTTACAATAGTGCCTTAATCAAGACTTTTAGTAGTTCATTTGTCCACACAAGGACTTCTGTAATAACCCTCGGTAAACCAACACCCTCATAATATTTCCGACACTCTAAGTATATGGTAAAAAGTCCCAATATGTCTTTAAATACACCCCGTATGTGAAAACCGAGCCCGAATTATGTTATAACATATAAAATAAATAAAAAAACAATAAATATTAAGTTGAGGCGGGCCGCGTAGGATCCCACCTCAACCTTACGCGGGCGGTATGGAGGTTAGAACCTGACTCCGTCTGATTTCTTAAGTTCAAGCGGGCCGCGTGAGACCACCCCATTAGCTTACGCGGGCCGCGAGTGTCCTGAAGTGTGGCGCAGCCCGGTGCGGCCACGTGGCCCAACACCCGGACAAGCTAGTTGATGACCCCGCTAAGCTACGCAGTTGACCGGAGTCAACGCGGGCCGCGTAGCCCTATGTCTTCCCTTACGCGGGCCGCGTGGAGACCAAGTTTCAGCACTATATAAGAAGGCCATCGGGTTTCACTTTCCGTCGTTCACAATTCAATTCTCAATCTCAATTTCTGTAGTAGGCTTAAGATAGCAATGTGAGTTTATCCTCTTTTTGTTAACCTTTTTGTAACTGTTTACAAAACCTTAATTGTTTTACAATGTGATTAAGCGGTGATTGAGTCTTTGTAGTTCTTCAATTACTGCCGGTATGTTGGGGTTTTGTATACAAAATTTACTACATTGTGAGTAGTAAGTCGGGGATGACAGTACGTTACCATTGGACAATGAGTTAGCCAATGGGTAATATGACCCACAAGTCAGTGGATTGACAGTACTAAATGGAGTAATTGTGTAGAAATAAACAATGTGATCGCTCTCAATACTGTTTTAATTGATAAAATGTTTCTTGATTAAACTGGGATTCACTCACCAGTATTTCCGACTGACAAATGTTTTTAAAACGCGTTTCAGGTAACCAAATGTGACAGCCAATTAGTAAAAAGCCAGCTGGAGAGCACTGAAGGCTTGGGAAAAATGTGGCTATAAAAGTTACCTAATAAACGATGGTTTAAATTCAATAAAATAGGGTTTGTTCCTATAAATGTATTGTATTAAGAAACTTGGGTTTTGCCCATGTGATTATTAATATCAAATGAGGTGGTTTTACTCTGATAAACATTTCCTAACTACGGTCCTGATGAAATTTCCGCTGCCAAATTAATGAAACCTGATACCACCAAAACTCTGAGCTCGCGTCCGCCCATTCCCAGGACAGATAAGGGATCGGGGGTTGCGACAGAAGGTGGTATCAGAGCCTAGCCACTGGTCTGAGCCAAAGAAGTGTTCTGCTGACACTTAAATTCTAAATTTTGTGTTAGGAAATAAATTACGGAAATAAGTGCATAACTGTATTTATTTGTTATGTGTTATTTGACTATATGTTAGTTTACAGTATGAGTGATCAAGGACCCTCAGACATGAGTCGTCAGTTGTCTGATTCACCTAAGAGTGAAGGTACTTCTTCACAGCCTGCCCTTTCTGGGTATTCTGCTGATCAGGAAGAAGGAGTGTTTGCTTTTAGAGCTCAGTCAGAAGAGCCATTCCCTCACAAGAAACGAGGATGGTTCAGTAAGGAAGCTTTTGCGCGTAGGAAGAGAATGCGAAAGTTGCAACAGCAAAGAGTTCTAGCAGCTGCTAAGCGAAAAACAGATGCCCATACACAGGATATGCTTAATAGAAGCCTAGCTAATTTCCATATCCTAGCTACAACTGCTGCTGACCCAAGTCTGGAACAATTAGTAGCACCCCAACCACAATCACCAATCCCAGATCAACCCATGGAGATAGAAAACCTTGAAAACCAAGTGGAGATGCATGACTTTAACCCAGAAGAAATCCCTAGGGTACCTGCTCCAAACCCCTTAGACCCAAATTACGACCCCAGGTGGGACGATAATAGGGACTTTGTGCAACGTTACCCTATCCATGAAGACACACCCATACAGAACATAGGAACCTACCCAGGTATGGACCCTTTAGATCCCTATTACCATGATGAATATATTAGGGAGATCTTAGAAGATCCTTACCGATTTCAGGCACTTTCACCCCCGTATCAGGAACCCGCACCCCATATTCCCAACCCAGTCCTAGAACCTGCACCCCCAATGAGTGCAGAAAACGTCCAAGAACTTAGGACTTTTGGGGAGGAAATTTTAGAAAGCAGTGAGAGAATGCGACAGGTTGGAGAGCGTCTCGTATGGAAATATGATGAACGCAATATGGATTTTTGGATAAATCCATATCCGTGATGTGATGGAAGAGATGGTAAAAGTTGGTAATAATAATATAATATAATAAAAATAAAATATGTGTGTACGGATGCATATTACTATTAGTATGATTCTATTTCTGTTGGTATTGTAATTTTATTTCAGTACTAGTATGTAATAGATGCATAATAGTATATGAATAGAGTAAAAATCGCAATGATCGACGTTTTTGGCTAGATTACGTATCATGTGATTAACTATATTAAATATTATATTGTAATATTAATATGGGGTAAATGTTTAAAATTCAGATGGCCGACGAAGGAAATCAAGGAAATCTGAATAACGATAACCAGAGTAACATTAACGTGGTTAATGAGAATCCGAGCATCAATAACAATGGAAACCAAGTGGATAATAGTGCTATCCAACACATAGTGGCACAGGGAATTATAGATGCAATGCCATTTATTCTTCAAACGGTTCAAGAAGCGAATAATAAGAGTAAACATAGCAGTAAACGACCAATTGAACCGGAACACAGCGTGAACAATGGACCTTTACTTCAATTGCCTATTCCCAAAAGAAGAAGAACTGTGTCTTACGGTTGTTCTTATAAAGAATTCTGGTCTTGTAAACCAATGGAATTCTAGGGCAACGAAGGGGCCATTGCAACCTTACGCTGGATAGAGAAAACTGAGGCTGTCTTAAGGATAAGCAAGTGTGCTGAAGAAGATAAGATACTATTTGCTTCTAATCTATTTAAGAATTCAGCATTAGAATGGTGGAACACTATCCTCCAATCAAGAGGAAGTGATAGAACCTACAATATGGAATGAGAAGAATTTAGGAATATGGTAGAAAGGAAATTATGCCCTCCTAATGAAAAGGAACAGATAGCAAACAAATTCCTAAACCTTAGGATGACTGGTGTGGATAATAAGGGATATACTAAAATATTCTTCGAATATGCTAGAATAGTGCCAACCCTTGCTTCACCAGAACCAGTGTTAATCTCCCGTTATATCTGGGGATTAATTGGAGAGATTAGACACGTAGTCAAGGCAGCTAGACCTCAAACCATAGAAGAAGCTGTAGAACTAGCAAATACCTTGACAGACGAATTAGTCCGTACCCGAGAAGAGGATCAAAGAAGGAACCTAACCCAGAAACTCACCCAAGAATTTCGTTCTGGAAATTACAATCGTAGGAATATGTGCTCTACCTCTGCACTATACTGCAAGGTCTGCAAGAAAAAGCAATCGGGAAAATGCTCCACTCTCTGCAATTATTGCAAGATGCCAGGACACAAGGAAGAAAATTGCAGGAAGAAATCCAGTAATGGATTATGCTACAACTGTGGAGAAAAATGTCATATCAGGCCAAACTGTCCGAAATTAGCTCCAGCTACAAACAACAAGAATACTAAAAATGCTAGAGCATTTGTTCTGACTGCAGATGAAGCCAAAATGATTCCAGATGTTATAGCTGGTACGTTTTTAGTTAATGATGTCTTTGCTAAAGTATTATTTGACTCTGGTGCAAACCAAAGTTTTATTAATACATCATTTTGCAAATTTCTAAATCAGTCATTAACTAAACTACCACAAGAATGCTTAGTAGAGACAGCCAATGGAGAAACCGTTAGGATTTCTGAAATCTTGCAGGGAGCAAGCATAGAAATTTTAAATCAGAAGTTTATTGCAAATCTTTATCCCATGAATCTGGCAGGATTTGATGTTGTTTTAGGAATGGATTGGTTAATAGCCAATAAAGCCAGCATTTTATGTGATCAAAAGTTAATTCAAGTAAATTCACAAAAAGGAAAAACGATCACAATTAAAGGAGATAAACCTTCTAGGTCCATTAAATTTATCTCTGTGATGAAAACTGCAAGTTCTATAAGAAAATGTTCTATAGTGTATTTGATTTCCATAATCACTAACACTAAAGGAAAGGATTTAAAAGATATTCCAGTAGTATCTCAGTTTTCAGATGTATTTCCAGAAGAATTGCCAGGGCAACCTCCAGATAGAGAAGTTGAATTCAGAATTCATCTAATACCAGGAACAACACCGATTGCCAAAGCACCTTACCGTTTGGCACCTGCAGAAATGCAAGAATTAAAGAAACAATTAGATGAATTGTTGGAGAAAGGATTCATACAACCAAGTTCGTCGCCATGGGGAGCGCCGATATTGTTTGTTAAAAAGAAGGACGGATCAATGCGTATATGCATTAATTACCGTGAATTACACAAGGTCACGATTAAGAATTGGTATCCATTACCGAGAATCGATGATCTGTTTGATCAACTACAAGGAGCTCGATTTTTCTCTAAAATCGATTTAAGGTCAGGATATCATCAATTAAAGGTACAGGAAGAGGACATTCCTAAGACCGCATTCAGAACAAGGTATGGCCATTATGAATTTACTGTCATGCCATTTGGTTTAACCAATGCCCCAGCTGCATTTATGGACATGATGAACCGAATATGTAAGCCATATTTGGATAAATTCATAATTGTTTTCATAGATGATATTCTAATTTATTCTAAGAATAAAGAAGACCATGCAAAGCATTTGCACGCACTTTTAAGTTTATTAAGAAAGGAAAAGCTTTATGCTAAATTTTCAAAGTGCGAATTTTGGTTAGAACAAGTACAATTTCTCGGACATTTAGTCAATCATGAAGGAATTCATGTGGATCCAACAAAAATCGAGGCAATTACTAAATGGAAAACCCCTAAGTCACCAACCGAGGTTAGAAGTTTCTTAGGATTGGCCGGTTATTATAGGAGATTTATTCAAGATTTTTCTAGAATAGCCATTCCCTTAACCAAGTTAACCTGTAAATCTGTTAAGTTTGAATGGGGATTAAGACAAGAAGAAGCCTTTAGAATTCTTAAGCAAAGATTAACCCATACACCCATACTAGCATTACCAGAAGGAGCTGAAGACTTTGTAGTCTATTGTGATGCTTCTAAATTAGGTTATGGATGTGTATTGATGCAACGACAAAAGGTTATAGCCTACGCATCTAGACAACTTAAGAATCATGAAGAGAATTATTCAACCCATGATCTAGAATTAGGAGCTATAATTTTTGCTCTTAAGATTTGGAGACATTACCTTTATGGTAGTAAGTTTACCATATTCACCAATCACAAGAGTTTAAGGTATATTTTCAAACAAAAGGAGTTGAATATGAGACAAAGACGCTGGATGGAGATGCTTAGTGATTATGATTGTGATATCCAGTATCATGAAGGAAAAGCAAATGTAGTGGCAGATGCTTTAAGCCGAAAGTATCATGAAAAGCCAAAAAGGGTACGTTCTCTTAAATTAAATCTGCAAGTAGATTTAAATGATCAAATAAGAGAAGCACAAGAGTCAGTAATCAAGGAAGATACTGAAAAGATAAAAGGTATGCTAAAAGAATTGGAACAAGGAATAGATGGAATTTGGAGATTTCATAAAAAGAGAATGTGGATACCTAAATTAGGAAACTTACGTCATCGTATACTAGAAGAAGCCCATAAGTCCAAATATACGATGCATCCAGGAAGTGATAAAATGTACCAGGATTTAAGGAAAAATTTCTGGTGGATAGGAATGAAAAAGGACATAGCAACCTATGTTTCTAAATGTTTAACTTGTTCATAAGTTAAAGCTGAACACCAGAAACCCTCAGGTTTGTTACAGCAATTAGAAATGCCGGTGTGGAAGTGGGAATTGATAACAATGGATTTTGTTACTAAATTACCCAAAACAAGGAAAGGTAATGATACAATCTGGGTGATTGTAGATAGACTAACCAAGTCAGCTCATTTCCTACCAATGAAAGAAACTTTCAGTATGGAACAATTAGCTAAACTATATGTAAATGAAATTGTTTCTTTGCATGGAATTCCTTTATCAATTGTTTCTGATAGAGATAGTCGATTTACCTCTCATTTTTGGTCAAGTTTCCAAAAGGCAATGGGAACCAAGTTAAAGTTGAGCACAGCTTATCATCCTCAAACGGATGGACAAAGCGAAAGGACAATTCAGACAATGGAAGACATGCTTAGAGCTTGTGTAATTGATTTCGGAGGTAATTGGGATGATCACCTACCTTTAATAGAATTTTCTTATAATAATAGTTATCACACAAGTATCAATGCTGCACCATTCGAAGCACTTTATGGACGAAATTGGGGGAAAAGCAACTATCTGGACCTGAAATAGTACAAGAAACAACTGACAAAATTATTCAAGTCAAGGAACGACTGAGAGCAGCACGTGATCGACAGAAGAGTTATGCTGATAACCGACGCAAACCCTTGGAGTTTCAAGTAGGAGATAAAGTATTATTAAAAGTCTCTCATTGGAAAGGAATAGAAAGATTCATCAAACGGGGAAAGCTAAGTCCCAGGTATGTTGGACCTTTTGAGATTATTAGAAGAATAGGACCTGTAGCCTATCAGCTACAACTGCCAGAGGAAATGGCAGGAATACATGATGTATTTCATGTATCAAATCTCAAAAAGTGTTTAGCTGATGAATCACTGATAGTACCTCTTAAGGATATAGAGGTAAATGAACAACTCAAGTTTGTAGAAAGGCCTCTACAAATCGAAGACAGGAAAGTCAAGAATCTCAAGCACAAGAGACTAGTTCTAGTCAAAGTGAAGTGGGAATCTAAAAGAGGACCTGAGTACACATGGGAGCTTGAATCTGAAATGCAAAAGAAATATCCGCATTTGTTCCAGTAGATCTCGAGGACGAGCTCTAAAATAAGGTGGGGAGGATGTAACAACCCTCGGTAAACCAACACCCTCATAATATTTCCGACACTCTAAGTATATTGTAAAAAGTCCCAATATGTCTTTAAATACACCCCGTATGTGAAAACCGAGCCCGAATTATGTTATAACATATAAAATAAATCAAAAACAATAAATATTAAGTTGAGGCGGGCCGCGTAGGATCCCACCTCAACCTTACGCGGGCGGTATGGAGGTTAGAACCTGACTCCGTCTGATTTCTTAAGTTCAGGCGGGCCGCGTGAGACCACCCCATTAGCTTACGCGGGCCGCGAGTGTCCTGAAGTGTGGCGCAGCCCGGTGCGGCCACGTGGCCCAACACCCGGACAAGCTAGTTGATGACCCAGCTAAGCTACGCAGTTGACCGGAGTCAACGCGGGCCGCGTAGCCCTATGTCTTCCCTTACGCGGGCCGCGTGGAGACCAAGTTTCAGCACTATATAAGAAGGCCATCGGGTTTCACTTTCCGTCATTCACAATTCAATTCTCAATCTCAATTTCTGTAGTAGGCTTATAATACGCGGGTATTATACCCCTAATTAGCGAGGTTCTGCTCCATTGTAAGTGTTATAACCCCAGTTTCATAATAGTTACGCTGCCCGATTGATTTAGGGTTCCGTAACAACTGTCGTGGTTCTGCCCGACGTAGTTGTTGGAATGCCGTCTCGGGGAGGGTATCATTAATATTTTCAAAGGGTTATGATACTAACCTATGTACATTTGTATAAATTATAGATTACATCCAGGAAACCCTCACAAGAAGTTTAAGATAGCAATGTGAGTTTATCCTCTTTTTGTTAACCTTTTTGTAACTGTTTACAAAACCTTAATTGTTTTACAATGTGATTAAGCGGTGATTGAGTCTTTGTAGTTCTTCAATTACTGCCGGTATGTTGGGGTTTTGTATACAAAATTTACTACACTGTGAGTAGTAAGTCGGGGATGACAGTACGTTACCATTGGACAATGAGTTAGCCAATGGGTAATATGACCCACAAGTCAGTGGATTGACAGTACTAAATGGAGTAATTGTGTAGAAATAAACAATGTGATCGCTCTCAATGCTGTTTTAATTGATAATATGTTTCTTGATTAAACTGGGATTCACTCACCAGTATTTCCGACTGACAAATGTTTTTAAAACGCGTTTCAGGTAACCAAATGTGACAGCCAATTAGTAAAAAGCCAGCTGGAGAGCACTGAAGGCTTGGGAAAAATGTGGCTATAAAAGTTACCTAATAAACGATGTTTTAAATTCAATAAAATAGGGTTTGTCCCTATAAATGTATTGTATTAAGAAACTTGGGTTTTGCCCATGTGAGTATTAATATCAAATGAGGTGGTTTTACTCTGATAAACATTTCCTAACTACGGTCCTGATGAAATTTCCGCTGCCAAATTAATGAAACCTGATACCACCAAAACTCTGAGCTCGCGTCCGCCCGTTCCCGGGACAGATAAGGGATCGGGGGTTGCGACAACTTTAAAGCAACTCTAGTCCACGCAGGGACTAATAGGAAATATAAGTCCGTATAGGGACTATAAGATATGTCCGCATTGGGATTATTATGATATAACATGTCCACAAAGGGACGTTATTGAGCAATTGTCCTCGTAGGGACTTTAAGTCGAAAGATACGTCCTCATTGGGACTTATTAATGAAACAATATGTCCTTGAAAGGTCTATAATAAAATATCATATCCATAAGGGATTTTAATGGAATAATATGTCCATAAAGGGACTTTGATGAAATAATATGTCCTTGAAAGGACTATAATGAAATATAATGTCCATGAAAGGACTATATTGAAATACCAAGTCCACGAAGGGACTATTTTAAAATAGTGTATCCACAAAGGGATTTTAATGAAATCACATGTCCATGAAAGGACTATATTGAAATAGCATGTCCACCGAGGGACTTTATTGAAGTATAATTGATGTGGGTTGGTGTGTATATGGAATTAAGTATATTTTAAGCCCCTTTTACACGTTAGTCAAGTTTTAAATTTATAAAACACGATATTTTACTAACATCAAACACACATATGGGCAAGTGCATCCATCGTGAGTGTAGTATAGTGTTGGCAAGATACCGAGGTCGTCCAAGGACACAAGAGCTTTTAGTACCGGTTTATCCTCAACGTCTAATCAAATCAAAAGTTTAGAAAAAGTTTTTAAACAAGAAAAATAAAAACTAACTAAAATGCTGAAAAATAAAATAAAAGTAAAAACAGATAGACAAGATGAATCACTTGGCTCCAACTCGTGTTTAGTGTAACCTTTGATTATTTCCGCACTTTTGCACTTTTTAAGAGATTATCTTAGTTATTGTAGTAGGCCCCTCTTTTGAAGGTGACGTTACCCTCAACCCAGTAGTTTGAGTCAGCAAGGATACAATCCTAAAGGGTCGGATTATTGAAAGATAATTAATTAAGTTATTAATGCATATTGTGGTAGGCCCCTCTTTTGAAGGTGACGTTACCCTCGGCTAAGTAGTCTGAGTCAGCAGGGATACAGTCCTAAGTAGCCGGGTTAAAGTATTAATAGTAGCTTACATATGAGGGGATCAAAGAGTTTGGACCCCCGCCATCCAATACCGGTGGGTATTGAAGGAGGTCCTACTAAATTTGACCCAGGTCCTTGCAGGATCTATACAATGAACAAGGCAAGACTCTTACCAAACCGTTCCCTTAACCCCCGATCAGGTAGCCAGCATACCTCCATATAGACCGTGGAGATATGAATGGTGAAAATCTTTTATTTTATATAGACAGTAAAATAATGCCAAGACACCACGGACAAACGATAAGGAAGAATCACCTTCAACATAAGAAACTAGTTATTAAAGTCATTAATACATAACCAAGTAAAAAGTGCGAAAAGATTAAAAATAAAAAGTATTACACTAGACACTTGTCTTCACCAAGTGATGTAAGAGACTTAGGCAAACATGGCCTTTGATTGTCAAGAACTCTTACGATCAATCTTGGATCCTGAGATGACTCACACACTCTATGATGGACAATGGATGATGGTGGTGGATGATGGTGTTGTGATGGTGGTGGGTGGTGGGTGAAGTGTGAGAGAGGTGGTGTGCCAAGGGATAGTTTGCAAATGAGCCAAGCACCCTTATTTATAGCCTGAACAGCAGCTCGGGCACGGCCCCGTGTCCATCATTCTCTCTGTCTCCAATGACTGCGGGTTGACTGCCCAAGGCAGTTCGTAATACATACTCACCACTGTGAGCCATGTAACAAATTGTCCTTAACAACCCCTGAGTGAACAGGTGCCGAGTCCAAACTATAGTACTATCGTTGCTAAGGCAGGTAGACAGCATTCCATGTGTAAACATAACAAACAAGCATTCATTAAGTCACGTATAACATGCGGTAACGGTTAGCGTTAAAGTATTGCGTAGTGTGTTTGATGTGATTTAGAATAAGTAACGTATGTAACACCAAAAAGTGCGTAAAGCAAAAAGGGTTCGAGTATACTCACAGCGATGATGGATTGAAGGGAGCGCTAGAGAGTAAGATCAGCCTGATCTGAACGATAGCACAAAAGATAAGTGGCGCATAAAATAGTGCAAAGTGTCAAAGGATCGAACAGTAATCCGATCGGGTGGCAATCCGATCGGGTGGTCGGTCGATCGGATGGTAATCCATTCGGGTGGTCGCTCGATCAGGTGGCCACTCTATTGGATTATCATCTCGTTTGGGATGGATTTGTTTGTGTATGATGGCTTGTCTTTTGAAGTTTTCGTTGTAGCATTTTGAAAACAGAGAAGTATCTCTACCTTTCAGGTCGGTCGATCGAACGGCCATTCGATCGGACAGCAATCCGATTGGCGAGGCTTCTCAAGTTGAGAACAAGTTCACCGCAGGATGGTCACTCGATCGGATGGCTATCCGATCGGGTGGCAATCCGTTCGGATGGAACATGTTGAAAAATTGCTTAAGTATTTGAAGTCAAACATCACATGGTCGAGTGGTAATCAGATCGGGTGGCAATCTGATCGGACGACAATCCGTTCAATGTTCAAAACCTCAAATGTTGAAATAAAAGTTAAGTGTGGGACCCAAGGTGCAATCCGTCCCAATTGACCTGATCGTCTTCTTCCTTGCTTGTTTTGAAAGTTTGAAGTTTTCTCGAGACTGTTTGATAACGTGCTAAACAACAGAAGCCTCATCAAGACTTAGTAACCCGATCGGACAGGAACCACCCTAGTCCGACCAGTTAACTGTTCGAGACGGTGTTTCATGTTTAACCCGAAATCGGTAATCTCTTGAATAGAGTCCGGATCTTGAACCAACACATCCACAAGAAAGAATAGAAGATTAGAACAAGCTCCGATTCCATCGGTTTTGAGTGGATTGAGTGTAAAAGAGTTGAAAGAAAGTTGGAAAAACATCTTTCAATCCTTTTCACCATGAATATGTTCAGATCTATGCAAGATCTTTGTTTATTTATGTGGAAATCGTTCAGATCTAAGTTGTTTTTGAAGGATTGAAGCCAAAACATGAAGTTCTTATGAACACCATGATGACATCATCCTAGAACACCTCAAATCTAGTGATTTCACGGTTAAAAGTTAGGATTCGAAAGATAGAAAGGTGTAGAAGTGCGTGTAGATCAAGAAAGTACAAGATTTAGGTGGAAAACTTACAAGAATCGCGAGAAATCTGAAGAAATAGCGGCTGGAGCGAGTGGAGAGGGAGAGAGCTGTCAACATCAAGTGATGTTGACATATGGGGGTATTTATAGGGTTTCCATAAATGGAAAGGAGGAAAGAGGCTGGTCGATCGAGTGGCAGCTCGATCGAGTGGCACTTCGATCGGGTGGCAGCCCGATCGGGTGGCAACTCGGTCGGCTGGCCACTCGATTCGAGTGCTCGGCGCGATGAGTTTTGCGATTTTGATTCATGTGTTGAGCGTTGCAATGCGATAGAGTTCCTCATTCAAATTACTTTTAATCCCAACTACTATATCAACATACAATCATCCTAATTTAACGTTCGTTTAGCGTTTGCGATTCGATTGCGATTGAGTTTCGATTAATCACCACAACTACAACATAAATAAACATGCACAAGTAACACATAAGTCACACACACGTAAGTACAATAACCAGAACGCATAATTCGAGTTGCGAGTGCGATTGCGATAAGCGATAACGCGGTAAGACATGCGATAAATATCGATAAATAGCGATTAAACCTCGATTATTAACAAATACTCCACATAATACAACTAACGTAAAAGCATAAAAAGACTATCTACAAGTCAAAGAAGTCAAAACAGGAATTGAGCAAGGAGTGACAGATCGCAATTAGCAATCTTGTCTCCCTTTGACTTCAATCTTGACTTTGACTTTCGAAACACGGGGGTGTTACATTACTTGTCTTTTGCTTTTTTTTAAAAGTATGTATGAATGTAACTTCTTCGTCGGAACATACTCCACGTACCCGTATGCTATAGATCCAAGCGTTTAACATGTGATGCCTAACACAACTTAATAATTTTGACTAACCTGTATGAGTCAATAAGTGTATACACCATTGTACGATTTGGTAATGCCTAACACAACTTTAAAATTCACTACCATGGTTTTTATGTATGACAGTACCTTATGGTATGCAAAGGCTCAAGTTGCCAAAACCGAAGTGTTAAACTGGTAAAACCAGTCAGTTGATTTACCATCTTATAGAAATCGTAGTTAACAGTTTGGTTCAAAGGTGAATGTCACGCCTTTTTGGCCTCTCCGTAGTACGGGTTATTCCTGAGCAAATATCAGCTTTTTGGCCTCTTCTTGACCCTTGGACTCCAGGAACTTCAAGATTGTAATTCCTGAAACCGTCAATAACATATACATATACATATACCGAGACAGCATGTGACGATATGAGCCATGACACCTTCTCTCAATAACGTTGAACCCTTTATTCAGAAAGGAGGACATGAAGTAAAGAGAAAACAATCCATGCAAAGAAAAGAACTGCAGCGAAGATAAAAGGGAAGAAGAAGTCGTCGTTTGAAGATGCAAAGTTTCCTTCCACTTCCCTCCATGATTTTCAAACGGCTATAATTTTGTTAAAAGTTTAGAACATTACAGTACATCGTCTATGACTAATTAATCTTTAGAATAACAACACTATTTACACATTTCTAACATTTTAGTTTCTTTTTTAACCCGGCCCATTATTATGCAACCCATTTTGACCACCTGACGAGAATTCGTAAATCCTTCTCCTTTTAATTAACCCGACTCATCATGACACAACCAAGTTTTGACTAACCCCCTGAATCTGCCACTAGTATGCTTCGTCCACTAAAGGTGATATGTTGTCCTTGTCTAATAACAAAATTGTTGGGCTCCACCCTCAATTGACTTATCTTTATTTGCAGGAAAAAAAAATAAGCCGTGTAATTATTTTTTTTTTGAACGACCAACAAAAACCTCGATTTATTATCCACCAACTAGCTAGATGCTAGCTACATATTTCAGTGACGGTTCTATTTCAGTTTTAAAGCATTTTGACCTTTGTTTTCGTGTACTTTTATTATTTAAATCTTTTGTTTTCTTATAAACTTCTGTTATCATTTTTACATATATGGATATCCTATTGCCTATGACCTACTGCATTAGCATTCCCATGACTTTTCAAAGTGAAGGTTATTGGTTCGAGTCTCGCATTGAGCAAAAATGCCCAGGGTTGAGCTGATGTTTTATTACAGCAGATCTTCGGACGGTGGGTTTCCTTTGAAATGATGACATGCCGGGTCATTAGCGTCGTCTGCATTCGCGGGCGTGTGTGGCCTTTTGCCATTGGTTTACCAGGCGATTGGGCTTTTGTTGTTTATTTAAAAAAAAATAGGTATCCAATTTCCAATGCAAGTGGGTGGGAGGGAGGAAAAGACAATTTCTGATTTCAAGGAACGACAAAGTAAACCAGTCAAATTTGGATGGGTCAGCCAGACAAGTAGGTTTTTTCGCTTTGGAGGTTTAATTGTACATTTTGATAGGTTGAGCCAATTTCTTTTTTTAAATGAATAAAGTGCAATTTGCCTCCCTGTGGTTTGGTCTAGATTGCCCTCTGACTCCCTCTCTTCCAGTTTTTGTCCTCTGAAACCCTGACGTGCGTATTTCATTGTCACATGCCCCAACGGTTAGTCAACTGTTAGTTTGACTGTTAATCTTAGGGGTAAGGATGTAATTTCACCTTCGAATCTTATTGACCACATCTTATATCTCCCTTTATCTTTTCCCCTTCACTCCCTGACACCCTCAGTTAACACACACAAAGTCATCTTCTTCCTCTTTAGTGCGCTCACACACATCACCAGATTCATTGAGTTCAATGTGCAAAGGGAGAATGAATCGATAATAGGTACGATTACAAACCTCTATTTCACTTTCGTTGTACTGAAATCATGTCGTTCACACACAATCTAAGCTCCGTTTCACTGTTGTGGGAACAATGTAGCTAGATTACACCTGTTGGAGACCCAACATCACCACACGGTGGTGCGGGTGACGATTGTTTTGAGGTGATTGAACGATTTGGCTTTCAACCTTTGTGTCATCTTCCTGCCGTCCCACCAGATCACCGCCATCAGCACCGTTGTAACCACCACAATGTCATCACCACCACCATCCCCCGGTCTACCCTCAACACCACCATCACAGAACCCACTTCACGAAGAATAATGTGATTGTGTTGTGTTCTTTTAATTATGCTGTACTTTCTTCTTTTAACAAGTGTCATGTCTTATTTAACAAGTGTCATAAGTTCAAAAAAAAATTAAAATAATATAAACAATTTATGATTGTAAGTTTGTAACACATACAAACTACATATTCCGAGAATGAAAAAATATACAAATAATATATAACTTAAAGCCATTGGTTCCAAGTTCAAAAGTGGACCAAATCATTAAACATCAAACCAACAAAAACCAAACCATGAACCAAATCTTTTAGATCGCAAACCGGCCGACTTGCTTAGGTTTGGACACTACGATCGGTGTCTACTATTTATAAAGTAACTGGAATACTAAAAGCTGATTGTTGAAGGTTCAACACGAGGATATAATCCAATGGTCGTTCATTAAAATGAATAAACGCCAATACTCTTTAGCTTGGATGGTGTAAAACCATTAGTAGATATATAACTTGTAGCCTTGTTTATACAGGTGAACTACCAAAATGAAATCAAAATGAAGCAGGGTTGTATTGAACTGAAGTTGGTTAGAAAAAGAATTGAAGCTCCTATTTATACAGGTGAACTACCAGCTTGTGACAGATTTGTCTTTGCCCTTGACACATTTATGACACTGGGTTGTGGAAATGTACTCTTACAGTTGACAGGTGTAGTAGGACTGTTGCGGTTCATCATCTGCCCTCTCAAGGGATCTTCACTACAACTAGTTCCACCAGGTGAGATCTTATTCCATTCATCCTGCATTTCCATATAACAAATCCATCATTCCGGATATATGTCACGGCATATAAATTGAATTCATACCTTCTGTGAATAGCTTGGTCCATGACCAAGCCAATTCTCGCTACTCCGAGTTAGCCTCATATACGTAGATGGGGAATTATGTGACATGAAGTAATATGATGAATGGTGTTCCTCCCTACAATACGTGTGGGCCGAGTCTCCGTATTCTTGGTTTTGTGGGGGTGTTCTAGAAGGATTAGCATATGACTGAGGTACGTGAGAAGATCTTTCATGTCCCGCCTTCCGTGAATCTTTCAAACCCAACTGGGGTGTCATTGTCCAGTCTTCGATTGTTATACCTTGCTTAGCAGCAAGTTTAAGCAGCTGCTTTTCATCTAATCCTAATCCCATAAGCAGTTTCCATAGATTTCTTTGTGTTTCCCTCTGATTGTGTATCACTTGATCCCTCATTGCCATTTCAAACTGAAGCTCCGTATTAGTCATCCCCTGCATTTACAATAAAACCAATTGTTATCTTCAAACACTTTATTTAATATACTAGATTCTTGCCATATGAAAACGCGTGTTTCGACGTATCCGATCTAAAGCATTGTGGTTACAAAAGAAACGGAATCGAATCCAAGTTGGTTCGTTTAGTGAGGGTTCCACCTAACCTAACCGCTACACTACACTACCCTTCCCTTTGCAACAAGACTTAGCGGCGTCAAAACATACGATAACTCGAATTTATACCATCGAGTGCAAACGTCTTATATTTGACCCCACTCGTTTCCGAACACAGTTTACGTCAAAACGTAGACCAACCGAAAACGCTCGCAAAAATAAGCATGAAAACGTGTTGTATTTGACCAGACTCGTTTGCCAAAAAAAAATTATGTCAAAACGTGAACTTATATCATATACGTTAAAACATGAATTTATACCGACACGTACATTAACATGTCAAAACATAGACCAACCGAAAACATACATAAAAATAAGCATGAAAACGCATTATATATGACCCAACTCGTTTCCAAAATTTTTTTACGTATTTATACCGACACGTCATAAAAATCACCACGTGAGAAAATTGTTTTTTAATATTAAGCGAAGGAATGAAAATACGGGGGTAAATTTGAAAAGTTAGAACCCAAGGGGGTGAAAATGACAATTTAGAAAGTTCTCTAAATTTTAGGGGATGTTTTTGTCAACTTAAAAAAATTAGGGTTTTTTTTTTGTCTTTTTGTCGGTGGCTATGCCATGACCTTCCCTTTTGAGTATATATAAAAATGTGTGTGCTTCCTCTATATAAATAATATTTGTTTACCAGGAGTCTATATTGACTGAGAATACGCAAGTAAGTTTTATTAGCATTGTTGCTTATGGCCTCATCAATCATCTCTTGTAATTGACATCGACGTTTCTCATTGGCTTCAATTTCCTGGGACATATTAAACATTTCAAAACTTGTTAGTCAAGCTTGGGCCACCTGTGTGTCAAAGAGGAGTGAACGCACCTTCTGATAAATGACACCTGTCTCATCATTGTCACGTATATTGTCCAGAACAAGTTGTCGCCTCAACATTAAAGCCTGCACAACTGTTCCATCATTTTCAATGGCCTGTTTTGGGAGAAATAAGTCGTTCAGTGTTTATAAGTTTAGTGCTTGATAAAAAAAGAAAGGATTTATTAGTGAATAATAGTTAGTACCTGCTGTTTTGCAATACCATCATCAAGATGTTGCAACTCAGTTCGGTTTCTAAGATTTGTTTCCTCAAGTTCAAACACAGCTTTTTGTAAGTTTATCCGTTCTTGGACATTTTCACTGGTTTCTTGGCTCAGTGTGTTTAACCATGATAATTCATCATCCACTGGTCTTTCAGTAGGTTTCGTGTTCAGTTGTGTTTCCTTTTCAGCTAGTTGTGTCTTCAACTGACTAACCTCGGACTGCAGGGAAAATATGCATCAGTAAACTGCAATTAACAGCCATAAAATTTACTACGATCTAACAAAGACTTTACCTGAAGACTGTCGATCATACGTTGATAATCTGATACATGAGTATCAACTGTGCCAATATTTTTCTGATTAAACAAATATCATCATTAACTTCTTTATATAAGAGTCTAAAAAGTAAAAACCATGCTAACAACTTGTACCTGGATGTGTGTTTTGATTTCCTTAGCTCGGTCTGCGTATTTCAAGGTATTAACAGTGTGATGATATTGATTATCTGCCGGTGATATAGTTGCAATCATAACCGTTTGAGAATTGCCACTCAAGCCAACTTTAAGAATTCGAGTCAACTTGCTGAAAAATATTAGTGAGTTAGTCAACCGATGCTAATGAATTATGTTAAAGCGTTAAGCTACTTATTAGTTATTAACATCCTACCTATTGCGATAAGGGACGTATGCTAGACCCTTTTTATGCTGTTTTCCTAAAGCATTTATACAGTTTGCCAACGCAAGAAGTGATCGGTTTATATTGGCACCGTCTCTCAATTTCTGGCCACCGTTATTAGTTTCAGAGGCTCGTTCACTGCATCATTTTTTGTATCTTTTAGAATCAAATGGTTTTAAAATTATAGAAAAGTATAAATCGAGAAAGTTTATACTTTATACCTCCCAGCAAGATCCACAAGTGCGAGTTTACCACGAATAACTTGACTACGGTATTTCCTTTTCTGTTTTCTAAGCACAGTTATTTCCAAAACTGCATGAGACCTATTTTAAAAAGCAAAATGTATACTCAGAACATTCAGAACAAAAAAAAAATAAACTGTACATTCACCACTTGTGTGTGTATGACTCACCGTGATGATGTCTCGTTGGCATCTGTGTTGTCAGTTTTGCGCCTACTGTTCCCAACATTTAAAAGCTCAAGAATCTTATCAGCTGAGTTGACCTGAAACCATTAGACTTGATAGATTCACAACAAACTACAAAACGGAATTAATGCATTAAAAACACAATTATACAAGTAAGATGTTTTAACCTTGATACATCTTAGCCCAGCTACAATTATCCCCTGCTCAGGGTCCTCTCTGAGTTCCAAATGACCAGATGATTTTTCAAGTAGATCGTAGATCACCTATTTACGTACCAAAGAAGGTCAAACCTTTCCAACATCTTAATAAAGAAAAAGATAGAATATAGTTTTACGATTTAAGATAAGATATCAGCAAGTTTATACCTCATTATAGACCTCAAGGTAGGAACAAGTAACTTCAAATACATCAGAGCTCTTATCATTTTTTATAAAATCGAATATTGTGTGTAGGCTTAGAACCATCAGGCCTGGGTCGCCTTCAGTTCCTACCATTGTATAGGTTTTTCCACTGAAACAGAGACTTATGTTACGCTTGAGGTAAATTACATCACAAAGAACGGAAGAGAGCATATGGAAACATATTTTATATTAAAAACATTCAACGGGTTGGATTCCCCTAAGATTAGTGAAATGTTACAACAAATGAAAGATACAGATTTCATTCTACATAAAACTCTGTATATACACTATTACAGTGCACCTTAGTTTGAAGTTTATTATATTCCTCCATTGTCTTATTAGGCCAATTAGTTAATACATTGACATCATGGTTCAATAATGGCTCAAGCATTATTAAAACAGGCATATAGACATGTAGGCAACCAATACGTACAGCGTGTAACAGAGGGGGTAATCTTGACCGAAAGCCTTTCAAGTGGGTCAGTTTGGGTTGCTTTTAAAATTATATGGGTTGGTTTGGGTAAGATATTTTAACTAAATGGGTCACAATGGGTCACTTGAAATTCCATCTTGTTATTTTCGGGTCAAAGCGGGTTGACAACATTAAAGAAATGGGTCGATGTGGGTTAGTGTCTTAAAGAAACGGGGCAGGTTTCGGATCGGAATGGGTTTCGAGCCGGCAAAAGTATCCGCACAAGACAGGTTACAGCATGAAACGGGTTTTGGATCAGAACGGGTTCAGTTCGAATTGAGTTTCGGGCCGAGACGGGTTTCGACGCGAACCGTTTCGACGAGAACCGTTTCGACGCGTACCGTTTCGACCCGTACCGTTTCGAACCGAACGGTTTCGACGCGAACCGTTTGGACCCGTACCGTTTGGACCAGTTCCGTTTTGAACCGAATCATGCCTCGGGTATGATTCTTTCACCCATGTTTGTGACTGATTGTGTGTGTAACCAATGACTTTTTTTTTATTACTCAATAGGTTGTGGATTGTCGTGTGTGCGGTGACTCTAATTCCGTTCTTCGGTTCGCCTTTATAGAGTTCACAGACGAGGGAATTCCAATACATTTTTAGTACAAAAGTAATTTATGTTCTGTTGTGAATGCATTTGGTAAACTCCTAGTACAACAACATATATGATATCTGTTTTGTTTAAACCAGGTTACTCAGGCAGATGTCAAACTCTTCTTTGAATCACTTTGTGGCAAGGTTTGTGATTCTTTACTAACATAATCTGCATTAGCAGTTGCTTAAAAAGTTTCTCATTTCCGAAAATTGCCCCTTGATGTACAATCTCTTTAAAAAACATTTTTAACCAACCCAACCCGACCCGAAACCCGTTCCGACCCGAAACCCGTTCTGACCCGAACCCGTTTCGACCCGAACCAAAACAACCCCCTTTTTCATTGACCTGTTTTTACCCAAACCCGGTTTGACCCGAACCCGTTTTGACTTTTGACCCATGACCCGACCCGACCCGACCCGACCCGTTTGCCAGGTCTAGTGCCGTGTAAGAAGGAAACTGCATGTAATGTCTGATTACCTTCCAGTTGAACCATATGCAAACACAGTTGCATTTAGACCATGAACGACCCCAGAGATTGTAGAAGATATACTTCTTTCATAGACATCCTGCGCATATCGTCAGCATGAAATTATAACCATTATCATTGGAAACAGATGTGACATATACTGAAGAAAATAGAAGCACATAATGTCCAATATCTTGAAACCAATACTGGAGCAGTTAAAAAATAGCATGTAGAACAACATCATCTTCATGCCATTAAATGTGAGAATAAGAACAAGAGAAGTTGTATGAAATGAGTGTTTTGGAACTCCAGCCTATTTAACTGGACACATCCAAGCTAATATTTATGTATAAAACTTTCCCAGGTAAATGCATATCCAGATATACATGAATTGCAAGTGTTGTTGTGCTGCTGTGTGCACTTTGTTAAATAAGACATGACAAGTTTAAGTATACATTAATCACCAATGATGTTAGCAATAGACTACTGATTGTATACTTTCATATAATCTTGTTGAGAGTACAACTCAAGGACCATGACGGCATGAGACACAAGTTAAAGAATGTAATAAGAGTAAATAAGATGCTAGTGCAGCAAATTGTCTATTTCAGCAAAAAAAGTGGCAACATGATAGAAACTTGACAAATGTCACACCCTTTATACTGTTACAATTTATGAAGAGATAAAAAATGGTCCACAAAAATCTCCTAGGCACTTATGATGCTTAAATTGAAAAAGTAGATACTTTCATCAAGATGATGGCTATTTAAAGTAATGGGAAACATAAAAAATGCATTGCTTCAACTCCACACTATCTTAACAACCTCTGGCATGTGCCCAACAATTCCTCAACAGCCCCATACACTATAAATCATACTAAGTTTAGCTAGACATATCCATATCAATATGGTTTCCTTTTTGTTTTTTCCTATTCTCTAGCAAGATTTAGTGTAAATTTCTCAAACCGATCTATCAAACTACCACATAGACAAAACCTAATTACTTGAGGAGTCTGGTTAGAATGCACATAATTTCCATTCATATTACTAGCACACGAATAAGCCGTCATATAAGTAATTACAACTTCAGAACTCCTGCCTCAAGTATAAAACAGCTTTTGCTAAGACCAATATTTTGATGTATGAAACTAAGAATATAAGATCCATAGGAAAGGTCAGGCAGCTTACAGCACTCATGGTGCCTCTTAAGACGTAACCGATTAACTACATAACCATAGCAACATAAGCATATCAATAAGTAGCATATGAAATATACAGCAATGCAGCATATACCACATTTTTTGAATCTGGAGCAAAGGCGTAATCGAAAGTATATCTTCTCTCTTTTGTTCGATTCTGTATCCGATCTAGATAATCCTTAGACAAGTCCGGATCCAGAACAACTACCTCCTGATAAAAGCATCACACAATATCCAAACAATACACAGTCACCAACTTGTAAACCCTAATCTCAATCATTAGCACAAAAACTAAATAAAATCTCATAAAACAGACACCTTATTATTATTAACTCTCACTATATCACGCCCACGCTCTTTCTCAGTCAACGGTCTACATTTCACAGCAACCTACAACCAAAACTCTGTATAAACCACACAGTTTAACTAAATCTCAATCGATCAAAACACTTACGGTGAGAGTTGTAGCTTTCTTCGTCGCCGGAGCTCGGATACTCGGCATATTCGATCAGAAAAACTCGTTCAAAACCCTAAATTATCAACAATTCTTCTAATATAAACCAAACCACACTCATAAACCTAAAAACGCACAAAAATTCAACCTCTGTAACATCTATTATTCAAATTCAACTCACGGCAACAAACACTTTGAAAAAACTACTCGCAAGACGCAAACCCTAGGTTTCAACTTTGAACAGAATAATGTGATTGGGAGTTTAAAATTGAAGTATTGAAACGGTTACATTTCAAGTGTGTGTGTATGTGTGAGAGAGAGTGTGTGATGAGTTGAATCGGTGAAGACGAATGTGAAGAAAAATTGAAAGCGGTGAAGTCATTGAAGAGAAAGACGATGACGGAGATTGACGCGGGTAATAAATATAATTGAAAGCGGAAGACGACGAAGGTGTTTATAAGGTGTTTATCTTCTGGTTGCAAGATGAGCTGGACCATCGGGTGTCAGAAAGTGATCGTGGCCGTTGGATTTTTTTATCAATGGGTTATGACTTCTTTACTTTCCTTCAAAACAAAAGGGCTTTCTTGGATGTTTGTGAAAGTGTTTCTATTTTTGTGTATTTGGTTTTTTGATATACCACCGACTTAGTTACTTGGTTAGTTGGTTGGAATGATGATGGTGAATTGGTGATTATGTTGTGTATTTGAGTTTGGTGGCTGCTTGGAAAAAAACAAGATTAGTTGGGTGCCATGGTTCAAGGTAGTTGCGTCCAAGGAGGAAGGGGGTTTAGGCATCGGCAGCCTTGCCTCCACAAATAAAGCCTTGATCGTCAAATGGTGTCTTAGGTACAAAAACGAAAATACATCCTTATGGGCTAAATCAATCTCGGCTTTCCATTGTGGGACTCGACGTCATGTTTCTATTCCGCTCAATAGTTCGATAGCTGGGGTTTGGAAGTCCATTGTCAATTTGGGGAGGGTAACACATGAACTGGTCGTTGATGTTAAAGCAAGGATTGTACCATACGTAGGAGTGGGAGATAAAACGCTATTCTGGCTGGACACTTGGGTGGGAAACAGGCCCCTCCGAGATGAATTCCCGAGCCTCTTCGCCTTGGAATCCGACAAAAGATGCTTCGCCCAGCAACGGTACAAGCGGATTAACGAATCATTGGAATGGTTTTGGGGCAGCTCCATACCTCTTTCTCTACCAGAACACTTGGACACTTGGTCGAACTGTTCCGGGCTGCTTAGCTCAGCAGTGCTTGGGCCTGGCCCAGACCGCTGGCTGTGGAGAACGGGCTCCAGTAGTGACGCCTACACCGTGAGCAGACTACGATCAGAACTCGATCATATTAACATCATCCCTGAAACAAAACTGCTCTCTTGGCTTCACTGGATTCCGAAGAAGGTGAATTGTTTTATATGGCGGGTGGTCTTGGATCGTATCCCAACTAGGGAAGCGTTGAACGCTCGGGGGGTATCACTCCCGTATCTTGGTTGTGCAATCTGCAATGAAGATCGTGAAAACACGAACCACCTTCTCATCTCCTGTGACTTCGCACAAAGTGTTTGGACCGTAATTCTTCAATGGATTAAAATACCGTTCCCCCGTTACTTAATCAGCATCGTGCAGTTGCTGGAACTAATTTCAGCTGAAAAGGTTCCAAAGGGCACAAAAAAAGCAATTGGGTTGGTTATCGCTGCAACTTGCTGACACATCTGGAAGGCGAGAAACGATCGGATCTTCAACCACCGGCATCCGCAGCTGACAAAAGTAATAGGTGACATAAAGGCGGACTCCTTTTTCTGGGTAAAATCTCGTGCAGGTCACACTGACCTCAGTTGGGAAAAATGGCGAGGCTTTAAATTTTCAGACTTTCCGGTGTAATTTTTACTTGGCTGGACTATATCTGTAATGCTTTTCTTTTCTTTTGTTCATGTACTGTAATGCACAAAGCTTCTTGCTTGTGCTTTTCTATGAAAATTCGCCTTCTTCAAAAAAAATTTGAGTTTGTTTTGAAAGTGGGTGAAGGTAAATAAAGAGTAAATTACAACCGGTGTCCTTTACGTTTGCATCAAATTACAACCGGTGTTTTTTAACTAGAGAAATTATAGGCTCTGTCCTTTATGTTGCCAGTTTTTAGCATGTTATGTCCTTTAGCCCTAACCTAGTTAAGTTTTTTTAGTTAAGTCTTACTATGTGCATCTCACATGAGAGTAACATGGTGTTTTCATCTCAATTTTATATTAAAAAGTCGAAATAAATAAATCTCTTTTATCCCCTTTATTTTTTCAGTCGACCACTCCTTTTATTAGTTAATCCAAACAAAAATATATTGCATGGTGTGGAATTTAAATTATAAAATCAAAGTAAAATATTTAAAATTTTCAATTAATCCAAACAAAAATATAATTCATGTTAAATATTGAGATGAAAAAACCCATGTTGCCCACATGTGAGAGGCATATGGTAATACTAAATTAAAAAACTTAACTAGGTTAGGGCTAAAGGACATAACATGTTAAAAACTGGCAACATAAAGGACAGAGCCTGTAATTTCTTTAGTTAAAGGACACCGGTTGTAATTTGATGCAAACGTAAAGGACATCGGTTGTAATTTACTCGGAAATAAATAAATAAGTGAAAGTGTGTTGTATAAGGGGAGGAGGGGTGGTTCACTAGTGATAGATTCTAGTGATAGGAGCACCCAATCAAATCATGTCATGTCAGCACCCAATATTCTATCACTAGTGATAGAAATGTAGTGGGGGTGGTATCACTAGTGATAGGGATTCAAATGTACAAATATTAATGCACAATGTAGAAGATACACGTTCCATTTTTTGATTTCCAACGCGTTATACACTCAACGAGTGATAGATTAACGAGTGATAGAAAGGGGCGGCGGCAGTGTAGAGTGATAGATTAACGAGTGATGGGGTGGTATCACGCACCACCCCGCCTGCCCTAAGTGTTTTAGGAGAGAAAAATGGGAGTAAAGGGTTTTGTTTCTTTAAAATAGTTATTCTTATTTAGAGAGACAAACACAAAAACTAGTGTGATTTGGTTGATTTGTCATAGACATTGTCAAATCGTGTATCGAAGATGTGTTTTTTTGGCGTTGTTTTTTATCTTTTAACTTGTTCTTCAACTTGTACTTTGTATAAGTTAATTAGATTTTACACGATCAGATCATCATGTATCCACCGTCTACCTTTTTGCATGTATCCATCATTTACATCATTGATTTGTTTGATTAAAGGTTTTGTTTATTTTTTTAAATTTGTTGTCGATGCTAAAGAGTGGGGATATCGACATATGGGTATTGTATTTAGCACTTGTATCACAAGTAGGGTTGTGCAATGGTTCAGAACCGGACCGAACTGAACCGAACCAGAACCGTTAGATGCTAAATTTAAGAACCGGAACTGAACCATATTATAACGGTTTCGGTTCGGTTCCGAACCGGTTAAACGGTTCTCATGTAAACGGTTCTCGCGGGAACCGCTTAACAATTAAATCGTAAAATTAACAATTCCATAAAAATGAATCAAACCATTTAAAACATTAATTAAGAGTTGCAACATTCAAAGTTCAAACCAATCAAAATGAAAGTAGCAAAGCACTGTCACACCCCGATATTTCCACGTATTACCGGTGGGCCCGGTGGGGAGTATCGTGACGTAGTTGATATCATCATAAGTCAAACAACACAATATATAAATGCACAGCGGAAGCAAAGATAGATTCATTTCAACTTTAATAAATTGTAATATTAAATATCACGAAATAGTTGAAACGGATCCACAGGCGGATCAAAATAAAAGAAGATATTGTTCAACAGTTTTATTGACATCCAAGCTTGCGAGACTTATTGTGGACGCTAGAAGACAGCCAGCCTAGTACGAGTAGTACCTGCACTTAACCTTTTGGAAAATACGTCAGTTTACACTGGTAAATACAATTTAACTGACTCATTTTGAAAAGGTTTAAAAATTGATTTGAATGCACGTGGCACAAAACATTTTATAACTTGGGATAATTATGTAAATATAATCTTGTAAGTGAATTACATGTTACTTATGCGTTCAGTAGCCCGATCCGTGGACCGGGTTAAAGATTAATAGACACACCACATTATTTGGTTAGGCACTGACGGGTGTACGCCTACACCCCGTGCTTCGGTCGTGGCCATCTCGTAAGATAATGCCAATGATATCCGGGACATGGTCATTAACCCCCCAAAGGCTTTAAGCAAACAAAACATTTCAAAACGTAGCATATCAATGATTTAACCTCTATTCGATTAAAGATTCAATTCCGGACCAAGCGGTATTTTATATACCGTACCCCAAGCCCGTATAGGGAAAATAAGTTAAAAGTATTTACCTGAGCTAAATATAATTTCAATCCCAGCCGTATATCAAATCAGCAAGTACAGATAGCTTTTACTGGGCTCCTAAATCTAGAACAAAGGTTTTTAATAACCTATTAGATTCCTAACGGGTCTTTAATTAAGTCTTGACTTAGACCGGTTAGTTTTCAAAAAGGAAGATACGGTCAGACGCATGATAAAGCAAGACCGTTTTAGAATGTGGTTTTGACCCGACAAGCTTGTATGCTTGTTTAATATGGGTAACTTGAACACATTCTGGATTTTGAGACAAAAATGATATGGTTTGACCCGTTTCGGCTAATATATGCGAACTAGTCACATAAACCGATCCGAACGCGACAAGTGCGTAACGAGTAACCAAAAGAGTCATATACAGGTTTCCTAAGTTAATATGCCTTTAATATGTTGTGATATCAGTAGGATATCTTCCATTATGCCCAAAACGAGTTTAATCTCAAAATAAGCCCCGTAGGGGTATTTTGGTCATTTTAAAGATTATAAAAGAGTTTATTTATAAATCTGAGTTACAGGTCTGATTTTTCTAGTAAATATACTCAATTTACTAAGTTATATCAGTAGGGTATGACCTATATGTGAAATTTATCATTTAAAACCAAACTATGCACCTTAGGGGTATTTCGGTAATTTCACTTAGGCTTAAAAGGTCAAAACTGGAAATCTGGGTTTAAAAACTTTTACTTACTGTTAATATATAAAAATATACTAAAAATATCAGTAGGTATCGACCTTATATGTTTAAAATAGTTTTAGTACATACTATGCGTTAAAAACGCTTAAAAAGGCGATTTGGAGCCATTCTCGGGTTTTTCAAAGGAAAGCTGATATTTTTATTATTCCAGAAGGCTCAAAATATTCTATTTATCATATTAGATCAATAGAAAAAGGTTCGGGGTCAAAAGAATTTGTAAAACTCATTTTATAGCCTAAAAGGGCAAAACCGACAATTACCGTACCAAGCCTAGAACCCTATGTTATGCTCAGCCTAAAAATAAATAAAAATCTTTAAAAATCCCAAAATATTATTTTATATCAGTAGGTAAAAAGTTTGGTATCAAAAATTGGGTTTTGATAGGATATACGCTAATTATGCCGTTTAATTAATAAAAAGCTTTTCTTTTACGCTAATGAGCATAACTCCTAATCTAGACCTCAAACTGATGTCAAATTTTAGGGACAAGTTTATAAATCAGTAATAAAGATTATTGCCCTCTCACATTTTCAAAATTCTCGTTTTAGGGTCAAAAGGGCATAACGGTCAACATTTAGGCATATAACGGAAACAAGCATGAACTAGGATTTCTATGGAACCAAGTTGTATAACTTCAGAGGGTTATACTAACCTATAATATGGTCCTAATGGAATCCTAAGGCATATCTAAACTAAGCTAAATCGGGTCAGAACTGAAAGTCAAAGCAAAAGTCAACTTTTGCGACTTTCGGTTCCGAACCGTGCCTATACTTAGAATTGTCGGGTTGAATCATGCTTAGGCATGTTCAACTAATATTTACCAAGTTATTAAAGTGAGAAAACTGATTTTATAGCTCTTATATTAATAGTTATGTATTTTATTTAAAACTAACCCGTTTGACCTTTATTTGACCCGACAATTAGACTAAGTAAACGTGGTAATTAGGAGGCGCCCTTTTGAGGGTCAATTACCTACCTAATTACGGTCACGTAGCCATGTTCGTTGCGAACCATGGCTTAGCCGTTTAAAAGTCAAAGAGTTTATCGAAACACTTGACTATTCGGCTTTAACCGCTAAACGATTAAACTAGACACGAAAGGGGACTTACAAAGGGTTCAAAAGACTGAAGGAGGTTCCTAATATGACCAGGATCCCCTTGAATTCAGAGAGCCAAAGCAGAAATGGATGGAGGTGTGAAGGAACAAGTGAACTCACCTCCTATTTATACTTTTCGGGACCTTACGAGATCGCGACAAGTGTCGGGAGGTCATGACCAGATTATGCAAGGTGTAAAACCATTCTTAAAACCTGTGGGCTGCCCCTAGAGTCGGTTATGTGAGATAGAACCCAGTTTTGAGCAAAAACCAGCAACGAACAGGCTGTTAGCAGCTGTTCTGCACTCTGTGCAGGCCTCGCGGCCCGCGTGAGATGTCTGTGTGGCCTACGCGGCCCGCCTGACAGTCCAGCCCAGCGACAACAGTTTCAATAATGACAGAATTGGTCCCTGTGAGCTTTTAAGGTTATTTTAGGCACGTTTAAGGCCCATTAACCTCATTTTAAGGCTTCACTATGGTGTGTAAACATAGGGTACATGAAACATGTTCAAAAACATGTCAGATGTCGGTTCGTTTGGCCGTACGGTCACGTTGTGCGTCTAATTACGACGAAACACGAACGGAAGCTAAAAACGATCCAAATTACGCGACGAATGGAATTTTGTCAAGGCGATCACTAAAATAAAATATTTTAGTGCTTACATAAATTTTTGGATGTCCGGGTATACTCAGAATGGAAGATATGCGCGAAAGTGCAAATTGTGCACTTTTTGATACTATGAGTCCCTGCTTGATATAAAAGTTTATTTTTGCGCACCGAACACCTCTAAGCCTATATATAAGCTATACAACGGATAATTAGGGTATATTTAACTCATGGACATATTCCGGAATGTCCGTTACCATACAAATCGGCATACTTTTGCCGTTTGACGCAATTAGCCCTTAATTGCGCAAAGTAGCGCAAAAATGTTGTTTAATGATATCCAAGCTTTCCAAAGCCCATATTGATCATTTCCAGGCATATACTTAAATGTTACTACGCTCTCGTTTGCTTAGATGGTCACCGAAGGGCGTAGATTCAAAAGTTGACGATTTAGGTCCCTCTATTGCGCAAACTTGCACATCTCATCATTCATTAGCATTGATGTCACACCCCCAAAATCCACCTGCGGAGTGTCACCGCTTGGAGGCGTGACTGACCAGGATCAAGCCACCAATCATATTGAACATAGTAAGTATTAAATGTAAAACAACCAAACCAATATGAAAGGTGTTCAAAACATAAGTGTAAATTCAACGTTTAGCGGAAGCATAAATAAACCCAATCATATGTAGCAATTTCAAATGTTTAAATGTGGTTCATAACATCCACAATCTGTGCCCACAACGACCGTGCCTCCCGTGCAAGCTCCATAAGTACCTAAGGTCCTGCAAGGCATGTAACAGAGAATCAACAACTAGTTGAGCGAGTTCACAGTTAATAGTTTAGTAGAAATGTTCGTATTGTAGTTCGTATGTTCGTTTAGTAATCATGTATCGTATGTATCGTATCGCGGCCCTCTAGGCATGTTTGCGAAGTTAGTGGGATTTCCCCATATATATACTAGACTAGGTATAGTAGTATCGCGGCCCTTCCTGGCATGTGTGCGAAGATTGGAATATATATAGTTCGCGGCCCTTCCTAGGCATGTGTGCGAAGATTGTCATAATATCGCGGCCATCACTTGGCGTGTGTGCGAAGATCAGTTCAATTAGTATAACCAGTCTAGCCTGTTCTTATCCATAATCCTTCCTCTCCCGGGAATCATACATCTAAGTTCCATAAACTGAACGAATAAATAATCCAACCCATTCCCATCCTGGGAATCCCATGCCTTGGCTGTGTGAACTCACCTTGGTTTGCTCGGTATGCTAAGTGTATGCTCGCAAGTAATCAATCACGTCCTAAAGTATGCACGTATGTGAAATCAGTTTGCGTTCAAGTTGTGCACGTATAAGCATGTAACACGTAATCACAATCATATACAAGATGGTTACACTTAACAGCAGTTAAATATTCCAGTTAACACTTAACAGAATTAACCCAAGTTACTGTGCAGATTACTGTTCGGCGAAACACACATAATGGCGAAACACAAATTGACGAAACACATACTGTTTCGTCGTGACCTTGTTTGGCGAAACAGGATTCTAATTCGTCGGTGGTCCTTGGCGAAACACATCTATTTCGTCGAGGTCAGGTTTGGCGAAACAGAGGTCTAATTCGTCGACTGCCCTTGGCGAAACACTTTCTGTTTCGCCAAGAGATCTGTTTCGTCAAGACAGATTCGAGGTGATGTCAGTTACGTACACAGATACATGCAGAAACCCTAACAGCCGTCACTATCAAGTAGCAATCATCCAGAATTCATTTAGCATATCTCATCTTAACACAATCATCCAGAAATCATTGTCTAGCATGAACCCTAGTTTAAACGTATTTCAAAACCGACTATCATACAATATCACATTATCGAACCCTATCAAGATGCTAACCAGATTCAGATTAACACCATACAGAACCAAGTATTCAATCGTATCGAGTTTCACATAACACTATATATATCCGACAACAACATTCCTATCGAGATCTATATCATCATCATCATAACAAGAACCCTAATATTTAACATGTATCAGTTTCAGATATACATCATCAAAGCAGAATCACGTGACACATAAACACGTACACTGATGAATGATCAATCAAGACACATAAATTTACTAACCGAGATGAGGGTTTGATCGCACAAGGGTTTCCGGTGGGTTCTAGTTCGCCGTCACAGTGAGAGAGCTCTAGGGTTTCGGTTGTGTTGATAAAAAGTGTAAAATAGATGATGTTTTACGTAAAAATACACAGAATAACGTTCTGGGCCCAAGCTGGGCTTCGTGAGTTACTGGGCCGGCGAAACAGACTTCTGTTTCGTCGGAATGTATATGGCGAAACAGCTTTGTGTTTCGTCGAGCAGTCTCATGTGTTAAATCAGTTTCTGTGATTTCTAAACTAATACACTATAATAACAACACAGAATCAAGCAAACACAATGCATTTATCATATCACAACTATACGGTCAAAGTCAACGTGCATTTAATGCAAATAAAGAATGTCGGAAATTCGAGTTGTCACATTATCCCCAACTTGAAAGAAATTTCGTCCCGAAATTTAGCATGCGGTTACTGAGGAAAGCTAATGGTGTGACGTTGTTTACCTGTATTGTATCGCGGCTCCCCGAGCATGTTTGCGAAGATTACTGGTTTTCTTGGGGTGTCACATTATCCCCCCGTTGATTTGGAATTTCGTCCCGAAATTCTGCATGGGTAGCTTCAGCCTCAGTAGTAGTTGCATTGGTTCCGAATAACTGGGGATATTTGAGTTCCATTTGATCTTCACGCTCCCAGGTGAACTCTGGGCCGCGGCGGGAGTTCCAACGAACTCGTACAAGAGGGATTCTCGTGTTCTTGAGGACCTTAACATCCCGGTCCGTGATTTCAACAGGTTCCTCGACGAAGTTCAACCGTTCGTCGATAGTGAGCTCCTTCAAGGGAACTATGTGGGTCTCATCTGACGTACACTTCTTCAGATTCGACACGTGAAAGACGTTGTGAACTGCACTGAGTTCAGCTGGTAAGTTCAGTCTGTAGGCCACTTTACCTATTTTCTCTGTAACTTCGAATGGTCCAACATATCGTGGATTTAGTTTACCGCGTTTACCAAAACGAACCACACCCTTCCAGGGTGAAACTTTGAGTAGCACTCGATCCCCAACTTGAAACTCGAGTGGTTTCCTGTCTAAATCAGCGTATGCTTTCTGACGGTCGCGTGCTGCCGCCATGCGTTGTCGTATTTGTGCAATCTTCTCTGTAGTATCGACTACCATTTCTGGACCTGTGATTTGACTATCTCCCACCTCTGCCCAACAGAGAGGTGATCGGCATTTACGCCCGTACAATGCCTCGAATGGTGCAGCCTTAATGCTCGTGTGGTAGCTGTTATTGTATGAGAATTCCACAAGTGGCAGATGTTTTTCCCAACCGTTGCCAAAGTCAATTACGCACGCCCGAAGCATGTCTTCTAGAGTCTGGATAGTGCGCTCAGACTGCCCATCCGTCTGAGGATGATACGCCGTGCTCATGTCTAAACGAGATCCAAAAGATTTATGCATTGCTTGCCACAGTTCTGAAGTAAAACGTGCATCACGATCAGATATGATGGAGGTTGGCACTCCGTGCCTCGAGACCACTTCTTTTAAGTAAATGTCTGCTAAGGTAGAGAACTTGTCTGTTTCTTTGATAGCCAAGAAGTGAGCAGACTTTGTGAGTCGATCCACGATCACCCAAATAGTATCATTTCCGCGCTGAGATCTAGGTAGGCCAGTAACAAAATCCATGGAAATTTGCTCCCATTTCCATTGTGGTATCTCAGGTTGTTGGAGTGGTCCTGACGGTTTCTGATATTCTGCCTTGACTCTCGCACAAGTCAAGCATTTGCTAACGTATGTGGCTATGTGGGCCTTCATGCTTGGCCACCAGTAGGTAGTCTTAATATCGTGGTACATTTTATCCGAACCAGGGTGTACCGAGTAGCGAGACTTGTGAGCTTCATCCATTACCAGCTCGCGTAAGTTGCCATAAAGTGGAACCCAAATGCGTCCTGTGACGTAGTAAGCACCATCTTCCTTTTGTTCTAAACGTTGTCTTGAGCCGCGTAGGGCTTCAGCCCTGACATTTTCTGGTTTCAATGCTTCTATCTGGGCATCTCGTATCTGGGAAGGAAGGCTAGACTGTATGGTGAGTTGTAAAGCTCGCACGCGCTTAGGCGCGGTGTCTTTTCGACTGAGGGCGTCAGCCACAACATTGGCTTTGCCTGGGTGATACCTGATTGAGCATTCGTAGTCGTTTAGCAGTTCGACCCATCGTCGCTGTCGCATATTCAGTTCCTTCTGTTTGAATATATGTTCGAGGCTTCTGTGGTCAGTGTAGATAGCACATTTGGTACCGTACAAGTAGTGTCGCCATATCTTAAGTGCAAAGACGACCGCTCCCAACTCTAGGTCGTGTGTCGTATAATTCCGTTCGTGAATCTTAAGTTGGCGCGAAGCATAAGCAATAACTTTATCCCTCTGCATCAATACACATCCAAGACCTTGGATGGATGCGTCGCAGTAGACTACGAAATCATCCGTGCCTTCAGGCAATGAGAGGATAGGTGCGCTACAGAGTCTATCCTTTAAGTGTTGGAACGCTGTTTCCTGTGCATTACTCCAACGGTAAACAACACCTTTCTGTGTCAGTAGTGTAAGTGGCTGAGCAATCTTTGAGAAGTCTTTGATGAACCTTCTGTAGTAACCTGCCAAACCTAAGAATTGACGTATTTTCGTTGGTGTACGAGGCGCAGGCCAGTTCTTAATCGAATCTACCTTGGATGGATCTACATGAATCCCATCCTTGTTCACCACGTGGCCTAAAAAGTGGACTTCACGAAGCCAGAAGTCACATTTAGAAAACTTAGCGTATAGCTGTTCCGTTCGTAGAAGTTCCAGTATGAGTCGCAAGTGCTGCTCGTGTTCCTCCTGACTTTTCGAATAAATCAGGATGTCGTCGATGAAAACAATGACGAACTTGTCGAGATAGGGTTTGCACACCCTGTTCATCAGATCCATAAATACGGCAGGCGCGTTCGTTAGCCCAAATGGCATGACCATAAACTCGTAGTGGCCGTAACGAGTTCTAAATGCTGTTTTAGAGACGTCCTCATCCCGGACTCTCAGCTGGTGATATCCTGACCTTAAGTCTATTTTGGAGTAGTAGCTCGACCCTTGCAGCTGGTCGAATAAATCATCTATGCGCGGAAGAGGATAACGATTCTTGATCGTCACCTTGTTGAGTTCACGGTAGTCTATACACATCCTAAACGTACCGTCTTTCTTCTTTACGAATAACACTGGAGCTCCCCAAGGCGAAGAGCTAGGACGTATAAAACCCTTTTCCAAGAGTTCTTGTAGCTGCTTTGACAGTTCTTCCAATTCAGTTGGAGCTAAACGATAAGGTGCTCGAGCTATAGGTGCTGCTCCTGGAGCGAGCTCGATCTGAAATTCGACTTGACGATGAGGCGGTAACCCAGGTAATTCCTCAGGAAACACTTGAGGAAAGTCACGTACTACAGGAATATCTTCAATCTCTTTCTTTTTCTTCGAGGTATCTGTAACGAGTGCTAATATAGCAGTGTGCCCCTTGCGTAAACACTTCTGAGCCTTCAAAAAGGAGATGATGCCACTCACGACACCACTCTTGTCGCCTTGAACTTCGAGGGGTTCCTTGCCCGAACGAGGAATACGAATAACCTTTTCTTTGCATAAAATCTCCGCTTGTTGTTGAGATAACCAATCCATACCAATGACGACGTCAAAGCTACCCAAGGTTATAGGAATGAGATCGATGGAGAAAGTCTGACCAGCGAGGATAAGATTACACCCTTTAACTATGTGTGTGGCCTCTAGACTTTTACCGTTAGCTAACTCTACAACATGTTTGGTGTTTAAGAGAGTTGGTGCACGTTTTAACATTTCACTAGCTTTTAGAGACATGTAACTTGTATCCGCACCAGAATCAAATAGTACAGTAACATAAAAGTCGTCAAGAAGAAACTTACCCATAACCACGTTGGGATCATTCCTGGCATCACCCTGACCGATCACAAACATACGGCCTCTAGCACCATTGTTGTTATTGTTCCCACCGTTGTTGTTGTTCCCGTTGCCCTGATTGTTGTTGTTGTTATTGTTCTGGTTCTGGTTTAACTGAGGGCAATCCCGCTTATAATGACCTTCAGCCCCACACTGGTAGCATCCCCTATTTCCATGCTGCTGCTGCTGTGGCTGGTTTCGTGGAGCAGGTGGTTGTTGTTGCTGGTTCTGATTCGCAGGTCGTGAACTCCTGCAATCTTTAGCTTCGTGCCCGGTTTTGAGACATCTCTGACAGTAGGCCTTGCGACACTGACCACTGTGGTGTTTGTAGCACCTGTTACACAGTGGATGATTTCCCCGATAACCACTCTGCCTTTGCCCACCAGAAGCTTGCTGACTTGGGCTCTGATAATCGTTAGTCTTGCGTTGCTGAGCCTGAGGTTGAACTATAGCTGAACCTTTGCTGGAATCCCCATCCCATTTCCGCTTGTTGTCACTGGGAGTAGCAGGAGTGACCGGAGTAGTAGCGGTAGTAGTAGTGCTGATGCGTTCAGGCAACTTGTTCTGCTCCACCGCCTGATCCGTGAGACGGTGAGCCAGCTGCACAACCTGCTGATAAGTGGCGAGGTTTGCTGAAGTGACGTGACTCTAGATCTCTGGCACTAGACCCTTGAGGAACAGTTCGATTCGCTTGATTGGAGGGTCCACCATCGTAGGACACAATAGAGCAAGTTCATTAGATCTTTTGGTGTATGCCTCAATCTCTGACCCCTTCATCTTGAGATTGAAAAACTCGACCTCCAGCTTATGAATATCATCCCTAATGCAATATTCTTCTTTGATCATTTCCTTAAAGTTGTTCCATGGGGTAGCGTTAGCAGCAACCAACCCCAGCATTTGCACCTGAGCTTTCCACCATGTGAGAGCTAAACCCTCTAGAGTACCGGTGGCATACTTCACCCTGCGTGCCTCAGGGCATTCACACATCTCGAATACAGTTTCAATCTTTTCAAACCAGTGGAGGAGTCCGACTGCTCCCTCCGTGCCGCTGAAAGTACTGGGACGACAGTCCATGAACGTTTTGAAAGTGCAAATAGGTGGTTGACCTGTTGTGTGCGTAAGAGTAAACAAAAATTTTAGCACAAGAGTTGGTTTAGGAATGTAGGATCTAAGGACCCTAGTGTGAGTTTCAACTGCAAGGTATACCTCCTGCTTGTGCGGCTGCAACTGCCGCAGTAACTTGTTCAGCGATGAGAGCCGTCAATTGGGCTTGTGTCATGTTGATACGTCCAGACATGATCTTCATAGTAAAGATAGCATAAGTCAGAGAGGATCGCGAATCGTGCGATGACAGAAGAGTGTGAGCATATAAGCGTTCTCAGGCAGTAACGAATAGTAATCAATGTAATCTAAGCATACCACGAGCAAAGTTCTATGTAATTCTAGCAAGTAGGCAATAATCATAAACCTTATTACCTAGGATGTTGAGTCTTGCACGTGGAGCGAGGTGTCGTTGTGGATCGTTGAGCACTGTACTGGTTATAGTCTGGTTTCAATAAAAACGTTTTTCCCTTATTAAAACCGAGTTCTCTATAACCAATGGCTCTGATACCAATCTGTCACACCCCCAAAATCCACCTGCGGAGTGTCACCGCTTGGAGGCGTGACTGACCAGGATCAAGCCACCAATCATATTGAACATAGTAAGTATTAAATGTAAAACAACCAAACCAATATGAAAGGTGTTCAAAACATAAGTGTAAATTCAACGTTTAGCGGAAGCATAAATAAACCCAATCATATGTAGCAATTTCAAATGTTTAAATGTGGTTCATAACATCCACAATCTGTGCCCACAACGACCGTGCCTCCCGTGCAAGCTCCATAAGTACCTAAGGTCCTGCAAGGCATGTAACAGAGAATCAACAACTAGTTGAGCGAGTTCACAGTTAATAGTTTAGTAGAAATGTTCGTATTGTAGTTCGTATGTTCGTTTAGTAATCATGTATCGTATGTATCGTATCGCGGCCCTCTAGGCATGTTTGCGAAGTTAGTGGGATTTCCCCATATATATACTAGACTAGGTATAGTAGTATCGCGGCCCTTCCTGGCATGTGTGCGAAGATTGGAATATATATAGTTCGCGGCCCTTCCTAGGCATGTGTGCGAAGATTGTCATAATATCGCGGCCATCACTTGGCGTGTGTGCGAAGATCAGTTCAATTAGTATAACCAGTCTAGCCTGTTCTTATCCATAATCCTTCCTCTCCCGGGAATCATACATCTAAGTTCCATAAACTGAACGAATAAATAATCCAACCCATTCCCATCCTGGGAATCCCATGCCTTGGCTGTGTGAACTCACCTTGGTTTGCTCGGTATGCTAAGTGTATGCTCGCAAGTAATCAATCACGTCCTAAAGTATGCACGTATGTGAAATCAGTTTGCGTTCAAGTTGTGCACGTATAAGCATGTAACACGTAATCACAATCATATACAAGATGGTTACACTTAACAGCAGTTAAATATTCCAGTTAACACTTAACAGAATTAACCCAAGTTACTGTGCAGATTACTGTTCGGCGAAACACACATAATGGCGAAACACAAATTGACGAAACACATACTGTTTCGTCGTGACCTTGTTTGGCGAAACAGGATTCTAATTCGTCGGTGGTCCTTGGCGAAACACATCTATTTCGTCGAGGTCAGGTTTGGCGAAACAGAGGTCTAATTCGTCGACTGCCCTTGGCGAAACACTTTCTGTTTCGCCAAGAGATCTGTTTCGTCAAGACAGATTCGAGGTGATGTCAGTTACGTACACAGATACATGCAGAAACCCTAACAGCCGTCACTATCAAGTAGCAATCATCCAGAATTCATTTAGCATATCTCATCTTAACACAATCATCCAGAAATCATTGTCTAGCATGAACCCTAGTTTAAACGTATTTCAAAACCGACTATCATACAATATCACATTATCGAACCCTATCAAGATGCTAACCAGATTCAGATTAACACCATACAGAACCAAGTATTCAATCGTATCGAGTTTCACATAACACTATATATATCCGACAACAACATTCCTATCGAAATCTATATCATCATCATCATAACAAGAACCCTAATATTTAACATGTATCAGTTTCAGATATACATCATCAAAGCAGAATCACGTGACACATAAACACGTACACTGATGAATGATCAATCAAGACACATAAATTTACTAACCGAGATGAGGGTTTGATCGCACAAGGGTTTCCGGTGGGTTCTAGTTCGCCGTCACAGTGAGAGAGCTCTAGGGTTTCGGTTGTGTTGATAAAAAGTGTAAAATAGATGATGTTTTACGTAAAAATACACAGAATAACGTTCTGGGCCCAAGCTGGGCTTCGTGAGTTACTGGGCCGGCGAAACAGACTTCTGTTTCGTCGGAATGTATATGGCGAAACAGCTTTGTGTTTCGTCGAGCAGTCTCATGTGTTAAATCAGTTTCTGTGATTTCTAAACTAATACACTATAATAACAACACAGAATCAAGCAAACACAATGCATTTATCATATCACAACTATACGGTCAAAGTCAACGTGCATTTAATGCAAATAAAGAATGTCGGAAATTCGAGTTGTCACAATTGAAGCCTCATCTAATCCATATTAAGCATTCTTGGAAGTATTATTAAACATCACGATGCTTCGTGTTCGCTAAAAGGTCATTCAGAGGTATAATTAAACATATTGACACTTTTAGTCCCTCTAACTTGCAAAGTTGCGCGTAACTTTACTTATAGGCATAAAAACCTTAGACGGCCATTATTTGGAATTCCCGAGAGTATAATTAAATATTATGAAGCTCCCGGTTTGTTAAAAGGTCACTCAGAGGTAAGAATTAACATGTTGACGCTTTTAACCCCTTTATTACGCAAACTTTCAATTAATTACGCAAACGGCTACACTTAATCATCAAGTGGCACATTTGTGAATATAAACATCGTAAGAAACTTATTTTAGGTATGTTAACACTTCCAGTCCTTTCATAATCAAATTTTTCGATTTTTTGAAAAATTAGTCCCTAAATTTCAGTGTTTGACTTCATTAGGGTTTATTACACGTGTCAATACATCATTGGACGTGATTTTACGAGGTCTTACAAGCACCAATAAAAATTTTCAAGCCATAAAACAAACTCTAAATAAAACTATTACAACTATCGTGTTAACAATTAAAACAAACATCTTCAAACTTCATTCGATCTTCATCCTCTCAATCTTCTCATAAACATGTAAATGAAACCAAGTGTTAGCAGTTAAAAAAAATAAACGATTAATGCATCTACTGTATTTGGTTCACGTGAATAGATTGATCAGTAATGCATGTACTGTATTTACCAAGCGATACACTATTTATTTACACATTTACAATTTGATCAACATTGATTTGATTATTTTTGTTCAATTTTTATTTTCTCATACAGAAAACTATATGTATTAGAAAGCAAACATCTAGAAAGAAAATATATGCAATCATAAAAAAATGTCATGTAGAATAGCGTACAAGTATTTGCAGGGTGTTGATGGTGATGAACTTGTATGATAGCAATTAGGGTTAGGGTTGAGAGATAGAGAAGAATTAGAAGATGAAAGATGAGATCGTGGAATGAATATAAGAGGAGGGAATAAGAATTAGGATGGTCGTATGATGTTGAAAAGTCCATTAATAAAATAAGGTTTTAAATATTTATAATCCCAACTGGTTCTAGCGGTTCTTTAACCGGAACCGTGGTTTTAACCGGAACCGAACCGGGAACCGTTTTTACCCAAATTTAAGAACCGGAACCGGACCCTATACTGCTCAGCCCTAATCACAAGTTCATATTTTTAAGAACCGGAAGCGGTTGCGGTTCGGTTCCCCGGTTCTTGCGGTTCTGAACCGTATACTGCTCAGCCCTAATCACAAGTTCATATTTTTATAGTTCATCAAGGAATGCATATTTACAAGTGACCAAAGATGCACTAACAAGTATCATTGATACGAGTCAATTGAGCTTCTGGATCAATGGATTTCTTGAATGGTACACACATTCATGTGTATTAGCGGGTAGTTACGAGTTGTTAGAACTTTACAATTGTTTGTGTCATTATGTATCTATGGTGAATCTTATACAAGTGAGACCTTGTTGATTTCATATGCCTATGACACAACAAATGACGATATGACTAGCAACACGTGAGCTTGTAGGTTGCACACAATTATGTAGCATATCATGACTGGTAAAATGTGAACTTTACGTTAGACAAAATACAAAGTATAGCACAGTCAACGCATCACATCTTGTGCATGGTATGATTCTACAATGGTGTCGGGAAGTATTACTTGCTTTTTCAAAAGATTGCACATTAGTTAGAAACTTTTGGTTAAATAATTGTTTGAATAGGTGCATTTGTTTTTTGGATAGAATAACAAGTTTCCCTACATGCAAAATAGACTTATTTTTATGCAATTCAAACATGCAATTTTAGAAGGTTATAGTTGAAGAAACACAAGAGTTAACTTTTAAAGTTGCTCTTAAACTAAGAGTAAAGAATATGTTAGTTTCTTGATCATCTTTTCCTTCATTTCTACATGCATTATAGTAAAAATTAGGTAAAAGATTTCAGACATATTAGTAGACTTCAATTGTAATGAAGTGAAGAGGATAAGTTAATATGTATATTTTGATGGGTACACTCACAATTCTACATATTGAGGATCTCAGTTATTTTCTATTGTTAGGGGAGGATAAGGCGGTTCTTGGTGGTTGAGGTGAAACAGTGAGTTGTGGTGCGTGCAACGTTGACGTTATCGGGTTCAAGTGATTGGGTACGAATGGGGGCGATAAATGGGCGGCGTTTTGGGTCTTTTTTCCTTTTTAGTTTTTTAAATAAAATGGGTACATTAGTAATTACATAAAAACATAATAAGAAATCTAACGTTGGTTAGTGTTAATGACCAAAAGTGTTATGACTGACCTAACAATTTTATAAAATACATAATTTCCATGAAGTTATGACCAAAAATATAATCTAACATTACCACATGATTATGATTCAAAAAAATTGTCTATCTTATAACGTGATTAGTGTTTGAGCACTAATAACGATGGCATGATTCATGACTTGAGTATATAACTGGGCTTAACATATAAATGTGGTAAATGAAGTGTTACACCCATTGGGCCTACACCAACCCACTTCGTTGGCCCATTTGAGACAAGCCTATAAGATTTAATCTAATGATTACTCTTATCTAGGTAAGAAAAATCATTTCACTCCACTTCTATCAAACTGTATTGAGTCCTCCTAGTGTTACTATGTTGCACTGTTATATCCTATCATACATTGTATTTATGTATATAAAACTTTCTTATCTTTTTGTAAATGATTCACTTAAGCTTCGAAGGATGTTTGTAGGGAGTTTGTCTTGGGTCACCTTCTCATGAGTATATTTTTAGTATTGAATAAAAAAAATCAGTTTAAACACTATCTATCTAACTATATATAAAAGGAGAAGTAGAGCTGATGTAATTTTGCATACTTGTCAACCATCTAGGCATGCCACGTAGGATATGCTGATATCATAAATAACAACTTTATTTAATATTAATAATACATAAATAAAATTTTCAAAATTCAAATCATAATTTGAATCCTTGTCTCTTCACATGTCTCTCTCAAATCCCTAAATCCCATTTCAAATTTCAAACCTACAGTCCCTTTGCATTCCATTCTCTCTCTCTTTCTCTCAGATATTGCGATGGTAAATCTCAGCTCAAGAGCCTCCCTCTTCACCAACAAAACTCCATCATCTCATCTCTCAACATTGGCTCCTTCACCAACAAAAATATTAGGTCAATCTCCCCCTCTACTCGATGCTCCACTGCTGAAACTCTGGCTTCTCCCATTCTTTTCCTTTGGTGATCACCTTCTCAAAATCAGTTGTTGCTCTTGAGTTGTTAGATCCGCGAAGTAGCAATTTGGGCAAACTTCAAGAGTGATTGAGCATGTAAATCGTCGCACTTCACGAGTGATTGAGCATGTAAATCGTTGCAGTATGTCTCCTTACATTAAGGTAAAACTGTTTCCATCTATATAAATTTAGGGCTAATTTTAATACTGTCAAGTTTAGGGTTATCATAGTATTTGTGGGTGTGGTGTTGTGACAGATTCGGTGACTTGTGGTTGTTTTTCGGCAATTTGTAGCTTCAGCCGACAAAGATTCCGACAGGGCAGTAGTGGCTACGCCACAGTGGTGGTTGTTTTTGTCAAACTATATGATTCCTTAACATGGTCAGTTTTATTGAAATCATTTTCTTTAAGTTGTTTATAGTGATATGTGTTTATTGTTTCTTAGATGATGGTTGACCTAATGTGTTGAAAGTTGAGTATGCAAATTTTGTGGAATTCAGGATTGTTTGGTGAGGTATCTTTATGGTTCATTATATTACTAACAACAAGAGGGAAATGCAGTTTGCTGAGTGTGAAACTTTCGTGAAGTTTTGTTTCAAGAAAAGGCACAACTTTCAGTTATTTTTGGTAATTTCATTGCATCTATGGGTTTGTTTCTATACTGTATCTGTTTCTTGTAATCATAGAGCAATCTCCATTAATGGCAGAAGAAGGATTCTTATTTCTGGATCCATTCATTACCCAACAAGCACACCTGAGGTACAGTAGTACAATACAACTCATCAATGCACTGGATTTGCTTCTTCTTTTTCTTTCTTGAAATGGGGTATGTTTCAAGATAATGTTTTTTTCTTTTATAAAAATTGTCTGGCCACATCTCATTCAGAACGCTAAAGAAGGAGGTATCTGTAAATCGATGTTATGCAACTGCATTTTCGGCTTTATCTGGTGTATTGGTTTAAATTAACTATAATGTTTGTGGATTAAGGATCTAGGGTTTATTTGTAATTGATTTTGTGGTCATCACTTGCTTTATATAATTAAGTGTGGATTAAGGATCTAGGGTTTATTTCTAGGATACTACAAAACATGGGTGTACGGGCAGTTGTAAGTTGTTTTACATGTCAACATTTTTTGTTTTGGAATAATTTAGTATGTATTGTGATGTATGAAAATAATTTTGGGATGTTTAAAATAGGTGATGTCAGCTATCATTCTGAGTGAAAATGATTTGGATCTCAATGAAAACATGGATCAAACAGTGGAAAAAGAGTGTGGTTAAATAGTTGTCTCTAGCACTTCTTCTGTAAGTATATTTTTTAAGTTTCATAATGTTTATCCGATTTCGTTAGCTATAAATGTCACATCTGTTAGTATGTTAGGATTAACAATTCGATTTGTCTTGCAACAAGACTTTAGATGTTTTTTTTCTCTTAGATTATGTGTATTATGTTTGGACAATGTAATTTTAGGCATGTGGTTAAATTAGGGCTTATTTTTGTTAAAATTGCATTGTCTGACTAGAATCCAATTTAATGTTTTTTTCATCTAATATGATCTTGTAATACAGAAATTTAAGGCCTAATCAAACAAACTCAGGCCTAAGCACTACCGAGCAAGCTTATAGCTGGAGCGAGGTATGACCTTTATGCTTTTTATGGTTTTGTTTTTTTATCTTCACTTGTATTTGTTCAAGTTTCAAAGCGGGTTTGGTTAACACGGAAACACATTTTTGGTCCAAAGATATAGACAATTAATGAATTAAAACAGACTTTAATTGGCTTTCAACACGTTCTTCATTTAGTTAAATTTGTTTTTTTTACTCAACTGTTAAATTTGCAGACTGTGCGTGGCTGGAAACAGTGGGAGGAGGAGACATTATCCCATGACTATGAGTTTACCAATGGTAATTTTATTTTTATCGAAATTTTTAATAATATTTATTTATATTAAAAATAAAGCAAGTACCATTGTTGTTGATTTAACTCATGAACTCTAAATAATTTATGGAATTACAGTTCCTTCACGATTCAGGCTTACCCATGAGACGTCTTTTGTGAGAGCACATACCAGTTTTTGGACTCAAATCCCGTTCTTCCTTTACATTGTAAGTTGTCAATTGTTGAGTGATCAATGACAAGAAATGGAATAAAATTGTATATGTTTCATGTATATTTACACTATACAAGGTGATGTATATATTGAACCTCATGCTAGCTTCTTTCATGTAGGGATGCTTCTTCCGTTATTTTTTTAGGTCCGTTAGCAAGTCCGACTATATGACCTTGCGAAAAGGATTCATAAGTGTAAGACTTTTGTTTTATTTATCTTTTCCCGTAATTATTTATCTATTTTTTGTTGTTTTGATATGTGAGATATTGTTCTATGTATTCTTGCAGCTTCATTTAGCTCCAGGAACTAAATTCAACTTCGAAAGTATATCAAATGGTTATTAGAGGATGATTTCCAAGTTGTTGTGGGAGTCAGGTACAAAAGAGTTCCAAGTTCATATGGATTCTTTAACCAACTCTTTCGTTTTTTATATGTTTGTAAGTTATTGGTAATTTTAAGACATTTCCCAAACACGTCTGATTATGATGAAGTGAAATCCGCTCTACAAACTGAACCCATTATTGAATAAGGGTTTCTCACACCCACTGATAGGTCAGAAGTCGATTTTGAGCTGCAGGTATAAATTAATGGAATTTATACATGATATTTTGTTGCAGCCCTTTCCACCTACTGTAGCTAGGGGTGTAAATGAGTCGGGCCGAGCCCGAGCTCGACCAGGCTCGAGCTCGGCTCGTTATGTTTATATGAAGCTCGAGCTCGAGCTCGGCTCGGTTCGAGCCTTCTTCTTTGAGCTCGAGCTCGGCTCGCGAGTAAAACCCAAAGCTCGAGCTCGGCTCGAACTATTTTGAGAACAACCTTAAACGAGCTAAAAGTTCGGCTCGAGCTCACTTCAACATCACTTAAACGAGCCAAAGCTCGGCTCTAGCTCGGCTCATCAATGTTATCATCATTATTAATATATTATATATAATAAAATTAAAATTTTGTATGGGCTCGTTTAGGCTCGCGAGCCTAAACAAGCTTTGTATTTCAGGCTCGAGCTCGGGCTCGATAACAAAACGAGCTCTATTTCAGGCTCGAGCTCGGGCTCGGGCTCGGGCTTGTTAAGGCTCGGCTCGTTCGAGCTATTAACCGAGCCGATCACGAGTAGCTCTCGAGCCTCTGGGCTTGTTTACACCCCTAACTGTAGCCACTGCAAATGCTTCCCAGACAGGGGTTGTTTTTGCATCATCAGGTGTGAACATATATCACACTAACTTTTTAATTTTTATGTAAAAAATATAAAAATAATGTCCCACTTTATTCAAGACTTAGAGGCTGTTTGGTAGCCTCTGAATGGTCATTAAGAGGCTACCTCTTAATGGAACCATTAAGAATTTTACCAATGAGAAGGTAGAAGAATGTGACATGTGATGATTTACCATTCAGATGTTACCTCTTAACCACTCAGACTTGAGGTTACCTTTTATTCATTCAGAGGTTTTAAACCATTAAGAGGTATCATCTGAATGGTCAATAAGAGGCTACCAAACAGCCCCTTATACCCATGGGCATCTTAACAGATTTGGAGGTCTTATGTGAAAATAAATGCCTTTTTTTACAAGAGTGTTGTTACATCAATTTACGACACCTTGAGTTTGCCTAGCACCTTTAATAACTTTTTTAATTCGTTCAGGCTTTGCCACCGTCAGAGATAGAGTTCAAGCCACTAAAACAGGTAAAAAGAGGTATTTAACTTGAATTGTGCATATAATCATACATAAAATATAAAGTCACCCATTTTAAGTTCAAGCCACTAAAACAGGTAAAAAGAGTTCAACCCCTTTTAAGCCGACCCATTTTGACCCATGACCCAACCCGACCCAACCCTTTGTTTATGATTACAGCTCAACTCTCAAAGTTCAGCTGCATCACCTCAAGGTGCATGCCTTATTGCTGCCACATCAGAACAGCAAAACGCAAGTTCAATACTCATAACAACGGTTCGAAAGATACTGGTATGTTTAAATGATTAAATAATAGCCTTCAACTTCTTTTGTGTTTTAAACATAGCGGTCTAAGTTGATATTTTCCTTGAAAAAGTGTATTATAATTTTTGTAAATAACAATTTGTACTCTCATGTAGATGAACCTTAGAAACACCAAAACCAGTTGGATGATTCTGTCACAAGTAATGTGATTGACAAAAATACCGCCAATGAGGATGTTTCAAAGGTGTCATACACAACAGATACTCATGGTAGTTTAAACCTGTCGGTGGCGGAGACAAACTCCGGCTGCGAGACCACAACCACATATGTTAATGATGGTGAGAGGGCTGATTATCTATTGAATTAACTCGCCACGAGTCATCATCGACAAAGAATCTTGCATGAACACTACGATCATCCAGGTAACACTCTATGTAACCTGTTCAATTTCATCATCTTTTAGGGCGTATTGTAGTACTAAGGGATGCCCTCCAGGTGTATGTATTTGGATTTTGAAGTTGTAATGATTTTATTTTAACAACATATTTCTATCAAAAAAACTCTTTGACCTCAACAATCAAATATTTTTACTCTTCGTTGGTTGTTGAACATTCTTTAATGAACCGAACACTTAGAACCGGTAGGATATCTGTTTATGTTTGGTTATTTTGTTAATTAAATGAAAAATCGAACATAAAACACGTCTTATCTATGGTAGCATACCAGCAGCACATGAGGAAGAGGACTAAGATTCAGACACCGAGATGCCCGTATAAGCCTTCTGCTTCGGTAAGTTTTTCTATTCCCAATAAAAAAATCAGTAACTGGTGTGTGGAAGAACATGGTTAAGGTATGCGATTTTCTAAGATATGGGTCGACAAAAAATATGTTTAGAAATTGGTGATTTACACAAAGTGAGTGTTTGTACATGTATAAGGACCTTTATGTGGTTTACGTTTTTTGCGGACCAGATTTAATAAACAAAGAATATTTGTGTTAGTGAACTGCGTATTGGTTTGGAACAGTGTTGGTTTGGAATATATTGGTTTGGAACTTTATGATGTATTAGATAATATATTTTTAATTACTGTGTTTTCTGTGTTAGTGAAATTAAATCATTTAGTGAAATTAAACATGTTTTGTGGGTTCGTTATGCTTCTCTTGTGTCTAAACTTAATCAGTCGACAAGTTTAATGTATTCTTAAGTATAATGCGAACGTGAATTCATTAAATAATTTCACATCATGTTTTACATATAAACGTAGGCTTACATTCAATGTTTACGATGTACCCGCGTCCATCGGACGGGTGTCCACCTAGGGTAACTCTAAAATTCCAACCCAAATTTAATAGCTTGTATACATTTTTACTTTTGAAGTCAAGGCAAGAATTCTTAAAATCAAATTAAATTTCTTTCTTTCCTTTTACCTAATCTTTGATATGATCTATGACAGCTCCTATGTGACACTGAACACGAAAGCAGAGGTGGAGCAGAAGAAGCCCACAAAACTGGAGAAAAACTCGAGCGTACCTGGTTATATCTCAAGTGTAGCAGCAACAACAACTTTTAGACGTTTTTAAGGTTAATCCAAAGAAGAAGTTGCTGCCATTAAGGTTTAAGCAGCTTTTTGGCGTTTCTTGGTAATGTTTTCTGCATAAACTCTGCTTAAAACTGTTATATCATTGCATTGTAAATACGCTAATACAAAGATTTTGGTTGTTATTAGGCACAAAGAAAGTTGCGAGCTTTCAAAGGGCATGTGAGGTTAAGAGTGTTGGTTCAAAGCTACGCAGTTAGAAAACATCGTCTATATATTTAAGGTTCAAGGTTCATGTGAGGGTTCAAGATGAAACCGGTAGTGTGTCTAAACTTAATCAGTCAACAAGTTTAATGTATTCTTAAGTATAATGCGAATGTGAATTCATTAAATAATTTCACATCATATTTTACATATAAATGTAGGCTTACATTCAATGTTTACGATGTACCCGCATCCATCAGACGGGTGTCCACCTAGTATATCTCTAATAAAAGAAACCATGGGGGACACATGTCACCCTATGGTTTAGGCCAAATAAGCATCCATTTAAGCATACATGTGGCATATCTCATTGGGAGTACACGTGGCATAGCTCTAAGGCCAGGATTGGAGAAGGCTTCTCATGTACGCTTCATTATACCCTCTCTCATTCTCTCAATCATCGTTCTCTTCTAAAACAAAACACTGATTCAGTCTCTCTCTCTTCTCAATCTCTCAATCACCGACACGCCACCGCAACCTCCGTCACCGCTACCTGCAATCGGAGTCGTTGATTTATCATCTGTTGAGAATATTAACAACAATTCGACTTCAGTTTCGTTCGATGTGGATTTCAATTTCTTCGAGGAGGAGTTTCAGATGCAGCTTGCTCTTGCGATTAGTGTTTCATCTGGATCTGCGGAGGCGCGTGAACCTGACGTGAAAACGGCGCAGATTAAGGCGTGAATGTCGGTAGGTAACGCATGAAAGTTGCTCTTTATTCACGGTTTGCATTTGCCCACTATGATGATTCCTTTGCCTTGAAATCTATTACATCATAATATTTTGCTTGGAATTTGTTCAATATATGAACAAAAAAATGATAAACGCTGGTGTCCCCTTGATAATATTATTATTAATTCCAATCAGCTTGGGTTAATCAAATATGCAATTAGTAGGGTGAATCAGATTGTTAATAAAAAAGCTACATGATAATTGTGAATCAAATTGTCCCCTTGATCGGCATGACTATCCGACACAATAACGAGGGAACGGGAATGCGTTAGACGGTTCCGACGATTTAGAGTCAACAAACAATCTTCAGTGGAGGTAATTTTCTACCTAGGTTATGATAATCTGGCTAAAATAATATACATGAACAGTTGATTGGTATTTGGTAGTATGACTAAGAACAACCCATATAATTTATTTTGGCCTTTTGATGTAGGAATTATAGCATGGCATGAATCTGTTTATTTATTTATTTTTGTGATTTGCCAAATATTTGCTTATTTGTTTTGCTTGATTTAGTCATGCACTCCACATGTATGAAAAAATGTCTCAATAAAGATTTGGTATAACATGGTCAGATTGGTATTATTTTTATGATTAGGATTTATGTAGCTTCTTATGGTTGATAAAAAAAAACCAAACTTAAGAGAAATAAGAATTTTCGGTTCAGGTAGCTCAAAAGTGTAATTGATTTGGGATATTGATTATGAAACTAATGATGAGAACTAAGGAAAGTGCAATCAATAGTCTTAAAGCGGGCAGTGTCATATATGATAATACCCATAATATAAGAAAGAAATAAAAGAAGAAATGTTGGCATGATGGTAGAGTCTACTGAGCAACATAACAAGGGGTTGGGTGAACATATCTAAATCTGCAAGTGGAAAATGAGTAACCTAAGACTATTATGTACATGAGTATGAGGAAACATATAATGCAAGTTATAGAGGCAGGGTATGATTTGAATTTATAACCTTAATTATATTTAATAATGTGCAAGGTACATTAAGTTTTTGGTCAATGAAGCCTGTAATGCATGTATGCATACACATTCAAGAACATAAACATGACACGAGATCGAATTTAGAGGTAAACTTTCGAAACACAACCAAATTAATAGGCTACTATTGTATACGTATTCTACTATGCTTTGGCCTTCGAGAATAAGTATTATCTCTAATTTGTCAAACGGGTTAAGCCAAAATATATAACTAAAAAGAAAACGGGTCGAAATGGTGATATGGGCAAAAGGTTACACGTTTTGACTGGACACATTTGGGCATGTTACCCGACCCGACTGACCTTCCCGTTTTGCCATCTCTAGCTATGAGCTATATCTTTAAATTCATCTTATGCTGCTGCTGCTGGTTGTTTATAGGTTAACAAAGCTCAAAGTTCACAAAAAGGTTTAAATCCATCAAGCTCTAAAGGTGCTAAAGGTATGCAACGACTGAGGCGTAGTCATAATGATAGAGAATGATAGGGAATCGAAGCTTAAATCTATAACAATGGTGGAAAACTTAATAGTAAAACGGAATTGATGCTGATAATGATCCAAAGGATCTACAAGAAAAGGAAATAACCACCTAGTGGTCCCAGGGCTATGCCCTTCTCAATGCATAAGCATGAGCCTAACAACTTACTAAATTCTCTCCTCATTTCTATAATGACTAATGCCTTATTTATAGAAATAGTAATTACACTAACCCCCCTTCACAATTACAATATGCTATTAAGTATGCAATTTCTATCAAGTTCCTATCAATACTCCCCCCTTTATAAAAGTCTTGTCCTCAAGACTTTGATCAGAAGCGTGTCCCGGAATCCCCGTAAAGACCTCCTCCGATGAGTCTTCTGGCGGTCGAGGCTGCCCATGCACGACCCATAAGTGCCACGTAGCCGAAAATGTCTATCGCATTCCATTGAAAATACGGTGAGACAATGAAGCATTTCCCTGTCAAATCGAGCTTTTCCCGTCTCATGCAATTTCAAAATAGAAAAAATCAGGCCCATAAACATTTTCTGCCCCACACCACAACCCAGATCAGTATAATCCAGATCCACAACTGAGTTCAGCCCCACATCGTGACCCATCATAGGTTCAGAGCCCAATTTCCATTGTACAATATCAGATATAGCCCAATTAGCCCTAATCGACATCAAATGTCCCTGACCAGACGACTGTTCTTCAGATCCGGAGATGATCGCAATCACTGGAGCCACATGAGACAGCGATCACGACTGAGAATCTGAAGAGCGATCCACCACACGTTCAATCAAACTGCCGTGGTCAATCGAATTGCCGTCAACTTGTGATTCAACTTCCGTAAATTGTACAAGGGAAGAAGGAGCTTGAGCAATTGAAGTCGGCGATGTAGAATTCAAACCTGAAAAACGTGAAACCGTATGGCCACGCAAGCGTGCTTCAGATCTGGAGACGATTGCCTCCAATTGCTCGATTAGAGATGTAGGTGGAGAAATAGAACCTGAAGAGGAAGCTGGAACATGTGAAATTGACATGGAATTAGACCGCAAATCCTGATGGTGCATCCAATTGAAAACGAACTGCTGGAATTCTCTAGATTCAGACCGATCATCATGCAGCTTTTTAAGAGAATCCTTTATCGCTGTAACATCAGATTGCAATTGCTTAATTTGATGTGTATGAGTATCCAATAGGGAGGACTGAGTCACCATGATTAAATCGCACATTGAAGGAATAGAAACATATGAGGAATTGGATTTTAGAAACCGGAAATTAGAAATCGGATTTAGATCAGATAGGGACCAGATCTGTAACAGATCTGATAAGCAGAAACTGGAATTTGATGGAGAGCAGAGGTGAGGCAGGCGAACAGGTCTGAAACGAATTGGATCTGAGATCTGAATGTGACACAGATTCGAAAATTGAAGATAGATCTGGTTGAGTTTATGATCCAGCAGTCGTGGTAGAGCAGAAGTAGCAGGTCGGACCAATGATAGAGAATGATAGGGAATCGAAGCTTAAATCTATAACAATGGTGGAAAACTGAATAGTAAATTGGAATTGATGCTGATAATGATCCAAAGGATCTACAAGAAAAGGAAATAACCACCTAGTGGTCCCAGGGCTATGCCCTTCTCAATGCATAAGCATGAGCCTAACAACTTACTAAATTCTCTCCTCCTTTCTATAATGACTAATGCCTTATTTATAGAAATAGTAATTACACTAACCCCCCATTCACAATTACAATATGCTATTAAGTATGCAATTTCTATCAAGTTCCTATCACATAACACGTGCTCTAATATATGGCTAATTTCATTAGAAACTATTTTTTTCTGATTTTTGTTTTTGGTAGCCAGCTTTTTAGTACAGAATAACACAAGGGTTAAGATAACCTGTTTTGGCTAATTCTTAGATCAACTTCGTATCAAAAGGTGATTTGGATTATGATTATATTGTCTTTCCATATCTTGAACTGGGCTATTGTGGATCTAGAGTCAAGCTCTTTTTGTCTCTCAGTTGAGCAAAGGTATAAAACTGATTATATCTTTTTAAAAATATAAAAAATATTAATTTTTTAACATTCATTGCTTCTACTTCTACATGTAGATATTCAAAATTTGTTGGATGCAATTTGGTTAGCTGTTGATGTGATGGAATTTAAAGAAAAATATGTTTAGAATTTAAAGAGCAACAGAGATTTTCAGTCATTTATTCATTAATGCGGTTGAAGTTGATGGCATTTTTCGGTTAGTAATATTGTACTTAGGGTATAAACTTATTATACAAGTTTCTTATGTGTGTCAGCTATAAAGGAAACTAACAAAGCAAGCAAAATGGCTGGAGCGGGAATGCTTGAGTCCACTTCGATGTGTATCAAAACCAATTTCCTTAAGTAAGTATATTTCTATAGTTATTTTTAAACGTGCATAAATATATGCAAGATAACACACACGCACATACTCATACACACACAAATATGGTTAGACCGAATCCGACTCGGCAAAACCCGAACACCCGAAAAACAAACAAATTTGTTCGTCGATATTAACTAATTTCTTATAATTTTAGCCTTTCCTATTTTTTTTTTTTTATTTTAGGTGTGGAACTACATGAAAGAGGCTACAGATGAAGAAATAGTAAATACATTAAAGGATTTGATGCCGGTTTTTAACAGGTTGGGTATTCTTTAGTTTAAATGTAGTTTATTTATGTATCTTTTTTGCATAAATTCAAACATCATGGATATAAATGGTTGTCATGAATCTTTCCATTTACGTTCTCTCATGGTCTAGTTCTTCACAAATGTTGTTAGTTTGGTGGATGGGAGGAACAATATTGTTATTTCTTTTGGGTGTGAAAAGCTTAAAAGCACCAGAAGAGCATATTAGCCTGGTCATGCCTAATTCATCTAGCATAGGTGCGATGGTATGCTTTAAAAGAGATTCTCTTTTACCATCTTTTGTAAACAATTCCAAGTTTTTTTCCAATTAGGGTCCCTGTTCACTTCTGTAACGTTTAAGTATATCCGTTTTATCGACTATTAGTAGTAGTAGTGGATGTAAATAAACTTTTTTGGTTTGTTTTGTAGTAATTAGGGGAGAGTGCCTAAGCTTGATAAAAAGATCATTAAGAAGCGGGTCAAGAAATTCAAGAGGACCCAAAGTTACTGGAAAATATGCGTCAAGGTACTTTTTCTTTTCTTATTTATATGATTATGTCGTCTATGCATTTGCAATGTTATTTAAGGGTTGACCACACGGCTGACATATTGTGTTTTGTTCCATATGGTTAGAAATATATTTGCAATGTTATTTAAAGGTTGATATCGGTTACGGGTCAAACAAAAAGACCCGTCTTATTCTTTTATATGGTTTTAAGAAGTTTGTGGTGCACAATGCCAAAGAGTTGGAAGTTCTCATGATGCACAACAGGTATGGTAGTTTTCAGTAGAGGTTTTAATTGTCAATCTATTAGTAGTTGGAAAGATATTTACAAGTAGTTTGCCTCTTTTGTCTTCTGAGAATGCATCATTTATGAATACATGGATTAAGCTTGGTAAATTAGAAGTAGGAAATCATAAAGTGTCATAGACCTCTTCCATAGCATGTAAAAAGGACTGCTATCACAGTATAGGAAATTAGGCCTATAATCACAGTTAGTGTATTGCATTGTATCCGGTTTTCTTTCTTTTTGTGATTTTTTGATTTATTTAATTTGATATATGGTTCAACCTGCCAACCCGAACCCATTTTTTGAAATTTGATGGTTTGAATCTGTTTGATTGTTGGGATTTTTTAGTTTAAAAACCTGGAAAAGCAATTTTTTTAAAATTTTTATAGGACCTATAGAGACGACATGTTGTCTCTATAGGTGAAAATGTTTTTTAAAATAAAATCCTATAGAGACGACGTCGTCTCTATAGGGTTTAATTTTTTTTATTTTTTTCAAAAAAAAATATTATAGTGACGACATGTTGTCTCTATAGGTGAAAATGTTTTTATTTTTATTTTTGAAAGTAAACCTATAGAGACGACATGTCGTCTCTATAGGTGAAAATGTTTTTTTAAAAGAAAATCCTATAGAGACGACATGTCGTCTCTATAGGGTTTAAATGTTTTTTTTTTATTTTTTCCAAAAAACTTATAGTGACAACATGTCGTCTCTAAAGGGCTTAAAAATATTTAAAAAAAATGTTTTTTTTATTTGGTAAATATTAATTTATTTTTTATTATTTTTAGCAAAGACTTATAGAGACGACATGTCGCCTCTACAAACTCATCTATAGCAACGACACTTATAGAAAGGACTTGGGTGACCTATAGGGACGGGGCTGTAGAGACAATATGTTGTAGAGACGACATATTGTCTCTACAGGTGAAAAAGGCTTATAGAGAGGACATGTCCTCCCTACAGGCCAAAAAAATGTCGTCCCTCTAGGATCTTTTTCTTGTAGTGTTATATTATATGTTAGATGAATAGCATTGATTAAAATGTGTGCATCTATTAATTATTTTTCAGTTATGTTCGTCATAAAGAAAGTGGTCTAACTTACTGAAGTTGTGAGGAGAAGACCTTACAGTGTTGTATTATTTGATGAAGTAGAGAAGCCCATCAATCAGTTTTCAACACACTACTTCAAATGTTGGATGATGGAAGGTTGACTGACGGTCAAGGTGGGACTGTTGACTTCACCAATACAATCATCATCATAACTTCCAATCTTGGAGCTGAATATCTATTAAAAGGGTTGTCTGGGAAGACCACAATGGCCAATGCTCGTGAAATTGTGATGCAAGAGGTAAGCATACGACTCTTCGCTTATGTATATATAAAGTAACTAGATCTTGTCATCTTGATATTATATGGTTTTAGTAACAAGTTTTATTCACTTAAAGGTTTTGAGGCACTTTAAATCGGAGCTATTGAACAGGTTTGATGAGATTGTGGTCTTCGATCCTCTTTCTCCTGATCAATTAAGAAAAGTTGCTAGACTTCAGATGAAATGATCAATTAAGAAAAGTTGCTAGACTTCAGATGAAAGATGTGGTTACCCGCCTTGCTGAGAGGCGTATTGATTTGGGAGTTACAGAAGCCGCTTTAGATGTTATATTAAGCGACAATTATGATCCGGTACACGTCAAAATCTTGTCGACTGATTATAATTGGTTTACGCATTTGTATGCAATGATCATTTGGGCTGACATGTTTTAACTTTGTAGGTCTATGGGGCACGGCCAATCAGGAGGTGGCTGGAAAAGAGGGTTATGACTGAATTATCAAAGATGTTGATTAAATAAGATATTGATGAAAACACAACAGTGTATATAGATGCAGGCATGAATGGGGATGGTTTGAGTTACATGGTGGAGAAGAATGGTGGATTGGTGAATGCTGAAACGGGGCAGAAGTCTGATATACTGATCAAAGTCCCGAATGCAAATGGTTCACAGTGATGCTGCGCAGGCTGTTAAGAGGATGAAGATCGAGGAGATCGAAGATGATGATGAAATGGATGAATAACTGAAAAGCAAAAATAGTTGGAGTCAGAAGGCATTCTGTTGATTTTGGTACTTCTTGTATGTTAAATTAGAGGCTTGTGAAGCCGTGAGGGAGCAAAACAACTTTTCCAAAAACAAAAATGCTATCAAGAACCAAAGCATTATTTAGTAGAAATAAACATGCAAGTGAACTCATGAAGCAAGGTTGGGTATATATTAACAATTTTCCAACTTGGCAACTTGATCTTTCAACCCCGATGACATATCAAAATCAGGAAATAGAAACAAAATACTAATCTATTACAAGCGGAAAGTGTTAACATCAACGGCCTTAAGCTTATATATAGGTCCTTATCACTGACACTTAAAATAGAAAGCACCACTTGATATTGAAATCAGAAGTTGAGTGCTATAGAATAGTTAGTCAAAGTAATTTTGTTTTTTTTTTGTCTTCCAATGTATGTGTTTTAGATAGTATTAAATTTGAACATAAATAATATGTTTTTGGTTGAAACCGCGTTTAACGCGGGCATTAACCTAGTTCCATTATATGGTGAATTCTAATTATCAGTTAACATTATTACTAGCAGGGTACCCGCACGATATGACGGGGGCGATACTTTACATTGTGTTACTCGTTTACAGTAGTTTTCTTATTTCTATAATATTTATTGTAGCACTATTGTGGTGGATATAAGTCATAGTGCAAACGAGTCGAGTCAAGCCCAGCTTGAGCTCGAACAGGCTCGAGCTCGGATCGGCTTGTTTATTATCTATTAATTAATATATTAAATAAAAATAATATAAACAATAGACTTGTTAAGACTCGTGAGCATAAAGCTCGGGCTCAGGATCATTTACTAAGTTTATTTTTAGTTTCGGACTCGGCTCGTAAACAAGTTTAAATAAGTTCGGCTTGTTTATTAGACAACTTAAAAATAAGGGGTGATGTTATTAAATATCAATAAAAACTAATGTAACACTAAGGCTCAATGAGCATGACGAGCTTCACATGTCAGGCTCGAGCTCGATAAATAAACAAGCTTTATTTTAGGCTCAACCTCGGCTCAGGCTCAATAAGGCTCGACTCGTTTCAAGCTTTTTTTTCGAGTCGCTTTGCTCGTTTGCGTCCATTGTCATAAGCGAAGTCATGGGTTAGTCCATTTCATTGTGGTGAACATGGTTCAGTTGGTTCAATTTTTATACTGAACTTAAATCATCAGTTAGTCTATTTTATTTACTAATCGATTCCGGTTAATCAGTTTGATTTATTCAGCTAGATTGACAGTTTTTTTTATTATGTACGTTTAATTTTAGATAATTGACAAACCAAACTTGGGTTAAATTGTTTGCTTAGAAATACATGAAATTAAGGTGTAAAACACATGAAATGGATGTATAAGTACATGAAATGGAAATATAAATACATGAAATGGAGGTATAAAATATGAAATACATGAACTAGAGGTATAAATGCTAGAAATATATAAAAATATAAATAATTATTTCGGTTCAGTTAATTTTAGTTAAAATAAGCTATAAAAAACAGACAACCAAGTTTTGGTAAATTTGGTTTTCTGATTAATCGGTTTTCGACCAATCGGTTTTCAGTTATTCGGTTTTTTGTTGATTTTTGTCCCGTTTCATTTGTTTTCGGTTAATGATTCAGTTGTTATTCACTCTTAGACATTGTTAACCACGTAAAATATCATTTTTTCCCTTAAAAACTATAGCTATACTATACTCAGATTGAAGAGAATAAAATGTTTGTTTTTTTTGGTGTTTTTTTTAAATAATATTAACGTACGAAGAAGTTATGGTCGTTTAAAAATCATGGGGGTAGTTAGCTATATATAAGGGGATAAAATGTATTATTAACTAACTATCTATAATTTGGTTAAAGATGATGAAATTAAAGTGTAACTAAAATGAGAGGATTAAAGTGTAATTAGGGTTGAAAGACTAATTTGCCATGAATTTTGTGTTTTACCTTATGCATTAAACTAAAAAAAGTTCTTAACTTTTGGGTATCTTAAAATGTTTTTCCCTTATGCATTATTGTCACACCCTGATTTCCCGGTGGTCCCGGACTTGGGGTGTTGATACCAAGACACACAAATAACACAACGGAAGTTTTGGGAATTGAAATACTATTACAAATTATAAGTGTCCGAATGTTTAAAATAATATACAGATGAAATTGTATCAAAAGATCCACATGCAGATCGAAATATCAAAATGACTATGTAAGCAGACTACTAGGCTTCAATTCATGGAGTTGCAAATTCCAGCCTATTTACGTATCCTTCCAAATAATCGACACATTTTGAAAATATTTCAAAATCATTTTAAGTGCACTAGGCACATGTATTTTCATAAATAACTTGGGATAAAATATATATGTTGCATACAGTTTTACATGTTTAGCAATACATATGGGGCCTGGTACTAAACAACGTTAACATGATTAACCGACACACCACTTTAACCCATAAAGGGTATCCCCAATATGGGTAAGAAAACATTTTATGATAATATTAGCATCTGTCGGGTGTATGCCTACACCCCGTGCTTAAGTCGTGGCCATTTGCAATTAAATGAGCCAAGAATATCCAAGACACGGTCACATTAACCCCCAATGTTTAAGTTATCAAGCAAAACAGATTAAAACGGGTTATTTGGATTTTTTAGTCACAATCAGACATTGATCCCATACCCGATCAAGCGGTAATAATTTACCGTATCCCAGGCCCGTATAGGAAAAATAGGTTAAGAGTATTTACATGACTTAAAGTCTTACAATCCAAGACAAATATATGACCACAACCGATATAACAAAACAACTTAGCAAGGTTGCAATCTCTGGACGCCCTAGTCTGGAATGAATGGTATAATAACCAATTAGAATGTTAACGGATCCTATTCAAGTCATAGACTTGGACCAGTTAACTATATATAAAGTAAACGGTACGGTATGCTGGATTAAGCGGTGACCGGATAGAATGTAGTTTAAACCCTCACAAGTACTAAGACTTGTATAATATGGGTAAACAAATATACATTCTGGAATTTATAAGAATTTGAAGGAGTTTGACCCAATTCGATTAACTTACGTAAACTAAGTTACATAAGCTAACCGTACGCGCATAGGCGATATCAGGTGATCGGATGAGTCATAAACAAGTTCATTATGCCAAAACATCTTAATTATGTTACCAAGTCAGTAGGTTATCCATATTGTATGTTCATCATTGTTTTGAATCAATTTATGCACCAAAAGGCCATTTTCGGTAATTTAAGGCATAATGTATGAACTTGTATAAAAACCTGACAACTGATTATGATCAAGTAGTATAACAACAGAGGGTTATCCTACACTTAAATATGATCATAATGCAACTTCAAATCAGTAGCTAAGTTGGCTAAATCGGGTCAGAATCGAAAGTCAAAGCAGAAGTCAAACTGCTTGACTTTCGGTTGCGAACCGGACAATAAATTGGAAATGATGGGCTGAACATGTTGTGACATGTTCTAATATTATTTACCAACTTATATAGTGTAAAAAATATGTGTTTAAACATTTATAAGTTCTTTTTGTAAGTTTTTCCGAAAATATGCGTTTTAACTTTTTATTAAACATAACCTTGACTCGTCATTTAACCAACTTAACGTGATTTCCAGGAGCCCAGGAGGTGCCCTTTGTAACACCCCGAAAACGGGTTTGGTAATCAAACCACGTTAATACTAAAAGACGGGTAAATTACCGTTAGTGGTAAAATTTACCCGGAAAATATTAGGATTTATATGACTAAACCTAATATTTAATAAAAAGGGGAAAAAGATTGCTTTTGAGAAATAAAGTTTATAAAAGGCCAAAGTTAACGGGACTTAGAATAAACTGAGTCGTAAATTCCACGAACTCACTAAATTAACTAGGAATGTTTAACCTAGTTAATAAGTGGGAATATTGTTAGAAATAAGTAGGTTGTTGCCTACTTAATAACTAACCAAACAAGAGGGGCCAAATCAGGATAACTTGAAACTTAATTTATAAAAATAGAACTAAAACAAAACACACACTTAGAGTGTGTTCTATTCGTTCGACCAGGAGAGCTCCCCAAGAGTCAAAACCCTAACTTTCAACCAAATCATTCAATTGAAGGGCCAAATGAAGTCTAAATTCACAATTGAACTTGAATTAATGATCACCCAAGCTAGGGGATCATAAGGTATGTCAAATTTTGATGATTTGTGAAGTTATGAAATTTGAATAATCATCATAATCACGAATTATGAATGAATTATTGAAGCTATGATTGAATTAGTGATGTATATTTGCTTAGGAACCAAACCCTAAGTGAAAATTATACATATGATGCTATAAATTGAATGATTTGATGATTTACCACACTAGGATAAGTGGGTATTAATCATATGATGAATTTGATGATATAAGATTAGAATCATCACATCTGATAATAATAAGGAAATACTTGAACAAATTGAGTGTTTGAGTACATGATCATACTTGCTAGGAAATGGGTTTGTATGATAAAATGAAAATGATGATATATTATGATCAAAATGATGTTTGATATCATCATGTGTTAATCAAATGAAATTGATTACAATAACTTGGTTAATAAAGTGGTTAAAAACGGTAGCATAAGAATGATGCTTACCGGATAATTGACCAAGTAATTAAACGAGTAGTTGAGCTACATCGTGTAATTATTTTCGTTAATGGGCAGTTGACTTTAAAAAGTCAAACTGACCAATGATATGATCGAATGATAAATTCGACATAAGAATCGTAGGATGGAATAGTCGTAAATGATTATGACAAATCTAACCATCTTACAAATTTCAATGATAGTTTGTCGCTTGACAAGCTAGGTGGAAGCTTGGGAATAAAGCGGGTCAAACGAATCAAGTATGAAGAAAAAGCCTAATTTAGATGCTAGGTAAGTAAAGTTTACACTCTATTTATTTAATACCTATTGGTTTATAGGTTATGAATAATAGAAAGACATGTTTGAATTATGATGTTCCGACACGACATGTGCGGTTCGGAACAAAAAAAAGACAATAACGATAAACCATGCTTAATGGTTAAAAAGAGCTAATACGATTATTTAGTCATGCAATGACTAATAAATAGCGAGTTTTGAATGATTACCTTATAAGGTAAACCAATACAAATAATGAGGGTAGAACGGTAATTCGGTCACTCGATGACGATAACCGTTAGTTTTTGAAAGACACTTTATGGCATAAAACATAAAGGGGTCAAAAGTATCAAGAAATAGTTTATAAGTAAAATGACCGTACGGTGTAAACCGGTGCGATTCATGTAGCCGAGATGATAATAAATCCATCTCGCAAAGATACACGGTCATTTAGACCAAACGGGTCAAATATCACCCTTTGACAATATCGACTAATGGTTTGTCAAGTTGTATGATTATAGGAATAAATATCGAATGGATATTTGCATCGCTATTACTTAGCGGCTATTAAGGCAAGGTATTGAAATGGGTCAATATATTGATCTGAGCCAGGTATGTGTAATAGGTTAACTACTCATTTAGAACGAAAGGTTCATTGAAAGTTAAATGAAGTCAAATAGAGATTTGATTACTTGAATGAGTAAACCGAATGATTCAAATGATGGTCATTATGATTTGAAAACATAATGACTTTTCAAACCAAATCATAGCTAAAAAGAGGGATTTTGGGCTACACATGCTTTCAAAAGTCCTTCATCGTAAATGAAAGGCTAAAATGGACCAAAACGCCCTTGTAAGCTAAATTGAGCCAACGACCTTTAAAGGTTGTTTGGAAACGAGTTTTATGATTAAATAAATACTTCGAATAAGTATAAAAAGAGAAAGATATAAATCTTTGGTCAAATGACTCTATAGGAGTCTTTGCCGTAAAATAATGATCCGAGGGGAAAAACTCAGAATTTATAAATTACCACATTAAATCCGCCACAAATATAGTGTGGATGAAGATTATTTGATAAGAAATGTGGTAATATAATGCTAGGAACAAATGAAAGCGAATTGTGTCTAAAATATGCTTAAAATCCCTTAACGGGTCAAAATAAGCATATGAGCGAAAACGGGTTTAAAATGTAACACCTCGGAAAAATCATGCCCAATATAATAAAGACACGTGTCATGGACTTTAAACGTATAATGAATTGATTTCAAGGGACTAAAGCTGACGAACAAAGAAAGTATATGTGTAGAAGGATCCAAAGCATCAACATATGCAAATTACGCCTCTCAACAACCCTACACGACGTTTATACTCTTGAACGAATAAATTACGAATCGTAGGAAGCCGTTTGTGAAAGAAAGTGAAAGTTTACAAGACGCGAGGGTTAAATGTGTCAACATGTTAAATTACTACCTCTGAGTGACCTTTTATCAAACCCGGGGCTTTGTAACGATAAATTATACACTCAAGAATAAGGGACAAAAATTTCACAAGGTTTCGATATCGTTTGATATAAATACGTTAACTTTCGTAAATAAAGGGTTAAAAGCGTCAACGAGGCAAAACTTGCGTTTTCGGTTATCGTTTAACGAAACCGGACCTAACCATGTTTGGTTATATCCTAAAGATCATACAAATGTAAACTTTTTAGGGTTATTTGTGCTTATAATGAAAGTTTCAAGGAATTGGAAGGTTCAGGGGCCAAACTTGTCAAGTTTTAAACTTGTTGGCTGGACACGTGTAGCGTCACGCCGCGCGAACCCGGACCCCATCTGCCGTCGCGCCATGCGACGGCTTGTATTTCACAGCCATCATGCACAGGTGCAGGTTTCTGCAACCTCTTCACCATTTCAGCTTTAATTCGAATCTAGGGACTGTTTGCTGGTTTCAAAAACCACTTGGGATACATGTAATCATCAGAGAAAAACACTAAACACCTGGATTGATGTGGAGGTACTCACAATTGCTATAAATAGGTGCATTTGGGGCTGCATTCTCACTTGCACTTCAAAATTTCCCATTCTCTCAATCTCTAAAGCTTTGGAGCATTCCCTGAAGCATCCTGGTTATCTAGGAAGCTTTCTCAAGTCTAATTTTCATGCTAATGACTCTTGTAAACGTTCTTAGCTTCTACAGTTAAGGTTTATTAGCTTAATGACCGAAAGTTAAAGATATCGTAATGATGCTTTGACTTTGTGATTAATCACTAACGGTCCAGCCATTATTCGAATTGAAAGTGGCTCTGTGTTGGTAATTAAGTAGGTGATAAACCCTTAAAAGGACACCTTCTAATTATCACATTATCTCAGTCAATTGTCGGGTCAAAATACTTAACAGAAAAGTCAAACGAGTCAGTTTTTACAAAATAATTCATAACTGATAATGTAGAAGCTATAAAATACATTTTATCACTTAAGCAACTTGGTAAATAATATAAGAACATGTTTAGGCATGTTCAACCCGACAATTCTGAGTATTAAGCTCGGTTCGCAACCGAAAGTCGCAAAAGTAGACCTTTGCTTTGACTTTCAGTTCTGATCCGAATTAGCTTAGTTTAGTTATGCCTTAGGGTTCCTTTGTGACCATATTATATGTAAGCATAACCCTCTGAGGTTATATTACATGGTCCTATAGAAATCATAGTTCATTGCATGTTTCCGTTAAATGCTTAAAATTGACCATTATGCCCTTATGTTATAAAAACGAGATTTTTGAAAATGTGAGAGGACAAAAACCTTTATTACTGGTATATAAGTATGTTCTAAAAATTTGACATCAGTTTTTGGTCTAAAATAAAAGTTATGCAAGATATCGTAAAACAAAAACTTTTTGTTAATTAAATTGCATTATTGGTATAAATCATACTTAAACCCAATTTTTGGCACCAAACTTGCTACCCACTGTTATGATATAATATTTATAGATTTTTGGAAATTTTTGTCAAATTTTATACTGACCATAGCATAGAGTTCTAGCATAAATTCGGTAATTGACGATAATGCCCTTTTTGTCAATAAAATGAGTTTAACATATGATTTGCATACCAAACCTTTTTCCTACTGATATCATATGTTAAATAAAATATTTTAAGCATCAGAGACTGATCAAAACTTCAGAATTTGATAAACACCTTGAATACCGTCAATTACCGACTTTTACGCTAATTAGGCGCATAATATGGTTTAAAACCATATTTAACGCCTAAGACTTGTTACCTACTTATTTTATAAATAAATTTTTATACTTTAACAGTAAGTATAAGTCTTGAACTTAGATTTCCAAATTTAACCTTAAAAGCATATGTGAAATGACCAAAATGCCCCTACGGTGCATAGTTTGGCCATAAATGATTAAACACACATATGTATGATATCTTGCTGATATAACAACATAAAATAAACATTTTTACTGAACATTTTAGACCAGAATCTCAGTTTGCTATTAAACCTCTTTTATAAACTACCAAAATACCCTTACGGGGCTTAAATTGGTTTTAAATTCGTTTTGGGCATAATGGAAGATATCATACTGATATCACAACATATTTTAAGCATAGTAACTCATGGAACTTGTACATGACTCTTTCGGTTACCCGTTATGCATATACACGTTCGGTACGGTTTATGTAACTAGTTTGCATAAATTAGCCTAAACGGGTCAAACCTTATCATTTTTACTTCAAAATCCAGAATGTATTTAGTTTACCCATCATATACAAGTCTTCATACTTGTCGGGTCTAAATCACATTCCAATCCGGTCACCGCTTAATCTTGCGTTTCGTACCGTAAACTTTCCTTTAAAACTAACTGGTCAAAGTTATAACTTAAATAACCCGTTAGGAATCTAATAGGTTATTAAAACCTTCGTTCCAGATTAGGAGCCCAGTAAAAGCTCCCTGCACTTGTTGATTAGAATATACGGCTGAGTAAAATTTACATTTAGCTCAGGTAAATACTTTTAACTTATTTTCCCTTATACGGGCTTGGGATACGGTAAATTATTACCGCTTGGTCTGGTATTGAATATTTAATCGATTAGTGGTTAAATCGTTGAGATAACCCGTTTTAATCTGTTTTGTTTAATACAAAGCCTTTGGGGGTTAATATGACCGTGTCCTGGATATCCTCGGCTCATTCATTTGAAATGGCCACGACTTAAGCACGGGGTGTAGGCATACACCTGACAGTTGCGTATGTAAAACGGTATCTCACTTGTGAGGAAACTTCTTGTGGGTTATACTAGTGGCGTGTCTATTAATCTTGTCTCGGCTCTTCTAACCGGGCCCTGAACGTACGACAAACATGTAAATCTGTATACAAGATTATTTTAAATAATTGTCCCAAGTTATAAAATATTTTATGCCTTGTGCATCCAAACCAATTTTATAAACACTTTTAAAAAGAGTCAGTTAATTGTATTTACCAGTGTAAACTGACGTATTTTTCAAAAAGATTAAGTGCAGGTACTACACGAAATGGGCTGGAAGCTCTTGAGTATTAGTTAAAGAGTCTTGCAAGCTCTTAGTACTTAAAGTCTGTTGAACAATATTAACTTTCTGTTTTAGATCCGCCTGTGGATCCACTTACAACCGTTGTGTAATATTTTATTATACTTTCAACCCGGTTTGTATTATTTACTTTCAAGACTTCCGCTGTGCATTAACTGTGATTATTTGACTATGATGATATCAACTACGTCACGATACTCCCCACCGGGCCCACCGGTAATACGTGGAAATATCGGGGTGTGATAGGTTGGTATCAGAGCCAACATTGAGTGAATTAAACACTAGCCTTTTGTTTTTAATCTCAATGACACAGTTGCACATTCCTTGACTTCCGAGTCTTGGCAAAGGACCTAGGATTAATCCTAATCTTAATTAGTTTATATCTTTTTGTTGTTTCTTTTGTTTTGACAGGATCACAAGCAAACATGCCACCGAGAATGAGAGGCCGATGAGGACGAGGAAAAGCTCCAATTGTTGCCAAGAACGACCATGAAGCCGGACCATCACACCAGCGTACACCATCCGCTTCAATCGGATCAAGTCCTCACGAAGACTGGAGGACATACCTAGAGCCTGCGAGACGCGTTGTCTCGCTCAGTTCCTCGCCATCCTATCATCATTCCTTTGGGCCGCAGCAGGAGCACGAGCCCAACGACTCCCGCCACTCTTACATTCCACTGCAGCGATCGGGTTCTCACAATTCCTTCCAGAACCCATCGCCTTATTTTCAAAGCCGGTTCAACCCGATGAACCAGATAGAAGAACCAGAGGGTCAAAACCCTTTGGGACCAACTGATCATTATCCTGAAATGCAGGACATGGAGATGGACGATGATCCAGATCCAGAGATGCCTCCATCAGGGACGCCGACACATCCCATTGATATATCTAGCGGATCATCCTTCCGTGGTTCGCCTTACAGGGGCCCTGATATTTGGGCTGAAAGATGGGCTTCATACAAGTGGGAGTATACTCCCCCTCACCGCTACTCACCACCACACCAGCAGGTCCCTTCTGAGGATCCACATTTCCAGGCAGTCACACCGCCATCACCAGAGCAGCCGCCGCCTCCAGAACCATTGAGGCGGAAAAGTAGTGCACGGATGTCCGTGCGTGGGGGTTTTCACTTCAGCACCCCCAACACTCCAGCAACAGCAACTACCCCCCCCCCTGTATGAAGACCCACAATTGGGTGGGCTTTCAAATCCAGTTTCTGAAGTCGACTCTGCACCAGTCGCACCTGCACCACACATGGGTTATGAAAACCCAATCCCATCGTACCCAGGTGCAGCCGAGTACAACCCGTTTGAGCAGCAAGCTTATTCGGGTTATAACTACCACAATGCCCCTGCCGTTGACCCATACCTCGAGGCTGCAAACTACAATGCTCTCTACCGTGGACCCTTTCCAGCTACATACCCAACTGGGTACCCTGCATATAGGTATCAATACCCACCGCCTCCTCAACCTCAGCAGCAGCAGCCGCCACAAATTCAACCAACATCAGCAGCAAGAAATCCTCCAAAGGTTGCACGAGGTGGAACAAAGGGTAGACGAAGAGCGTAGGAGCCGTCGCGGTCTACTAAAGGGTTTGGCAAACCTTATAAAGGGGAAGAAGAAGAGGGATTATTAGAAATCCTTATTTACTATTTTGTAATTTCATTTTCAATTAAGTCCATGAGTGGACATTTCATTTATGTATTTGGTCCCTGCGAGGACTTGTCTTTCTTATTTTAGTCCCTGCGTGGACAATGTTAATTATTTAAAGACCCGTTTAGGGCATTATTGTAATTTTTAGGATTTATTTATGAGAAATTTCTTTTTTTTTTTGAAATTTCATTTGGCATAAAACATAAACATATACATATATCGTAAATCAAAATATCCTTTCAATTTATAATTGATCTGCCATTAAATATTAAAAGAAAACCTTAAAGGTATAACCTAGCCTATATGTCGTTTTAGACATGGCCATGATAGTAAAACCTTTTTAAGATTTAAATCCTTGTTAACATCTGAAAACATGTTAGCACTCCTGGCAAATGTGATTCGATAAAGTCACACATGTCATCTTTATATTGGATTCTTCCAAATTCCTTATTTAGCCATGATTTAGAAATCATGGCTTATATCATCAATGTGATGATCACATTATAAACATCCATTAGTGATGAAGTGCCTACGGGCCATACTCATTGTCCAATAAGACAAATGATAGTTGCAGCCTATGGCTGCCTGTCAAGAAAGGTGATGAACTATGTTCAAGCCTTAGTGCTTGATCCCATAAGATCATAGCTTATAAATTAAAACTGTCCTCGTGATTAGGCCATTTCGTGCCACCTTAATATCCATAATAGTTTATAACTGGGATTAATTATAAGGTAAATTTTAAAATAAACCTGATTAACAAATTAACCAATATGATCTATGTTACCATGGTTAATGAATCATCGAAAATGATGATTCCATAATAAACTTCTGAACAAATTATTGTCAACTGTTTTATAGAAATCAAGCTTCAGCATGTCTGAATCAGAAGAGGTTAATAGTCATCCAAGGGAGAGAAATGATAACACCAGAATAAATGTAGCTGGTGCAGACCTATAAGCATTGATAGACAATGCTGTTACTAGAGCCATTGACCGACAGTTCAAGGCACCAAGTAATACTCGCTCAAGGACTCAATCTATGGCTCATAGTAAGCCCCCTTCTAAATCACACGAATCAAAGAAAGACGACTCCCAGCACTCGTCGAATCAGAAAAGCCAGTCATCTAAAAGAATAGTGTTCGATCAAGAGCCACGTGTCAAGACTTGCTCTTACAAATATTTCGTCTCTTGCAAGCCAAGGGATTTTACCGGAGAAAAGGGTGCCATTGACTGTATGACATGGCTCGATGAGATGGATACTGTAGTGGATATTAGTGGATGTGCAAAGCGGGATATTGTGAAGTTTGTCTCACAATCCTTTAAAGGAAAAGCATTGGCTTGGTGGAGGTCGTTAGTCCAAGCCACGGGGAAGATCCCACTTTATAACTTATCGTGGGAGCAATTTGTCGCACTGATCAAGGAAAACTTTTGTCCTCAACATGAGGTAGAAAAGATTGAAACAGACTTCTTAACTCTGGTCATGAAGAATTTGGATTGCCAAGCTTATCTTACGAGCTTTAACACTATGTCCAGACTTGTTCCCTATTTGGTTACACCTGAACCTAAGCGCATAGCGTACTTCATTGGAGGCCTGGCCCCAGAAATAAAAGGAAACGTTAAAGCTTCCAGGCCTACCACCTTTAGGTCCGTGGTGGATTTATCTTTATCTCTCACACTCGATGCGATTAGGCAAAGGTCGATTAAGACTTCTGACGAAGGAAAGAGGAAACGGGAAGATGAGAGCTCACGTCGCTCTGACAAGAAAAGAAAGGGAAACTCTGAGCATAAGAAGGGTTCTGGGTTTAGAAAGGATACCCAGCAGTCGAGGGAGAAGCCCAAGTGTAAAGTCTGCAAGAAACACCATTTTGGAAAGTGCAGATTCGAATCGCAGTCGCAATCGCATTCATAGCCTAAAGTTTGTGGGATCTGCAAGTCCAAAGAGCATAGAACTTTGGATTGCAAGAAAATGAAGGATGCAACCTGTTATGGTTGCAACGAGAAGGGGCACATAAAGACTAACTGCCCAAAAAATCCAAAGAAGCCTGAAGAGGCCAAGAAGACTAATGCTTAAGTCTTCCAGATGAATGCTCAGGAGGCAATACAGAACGATAATGTTATAACATGTACTTTCCTTATCAATGATGTTTATGCTAGAGTTTTGTTTGATTCTGGTGCAGATAAGTCTTTTGTAGACAATAAATTTTGTAAACTATTAAATTTGCCTGTTAAAACTGTCACACCCCGATATTTCCACGTATTACCGGTGGGCCCGGTGGGGAGTATCGTGACGTAGTTGATATCATCATAGTCAAATAATCACAGTTCAATGCACAGCGGAAGTCTAAAGTAAATATATTACAAACCGATTCAAAAGTAACATCAGATATTAAATACGGATTGTAAAATGTATCCAAAGGCGGATCTTTAAAACAAAAATATAAACACAGTTCAACAGACTTTAGACGTATAGAACTTTCAAGATTCCTTATTAACGCCCTGAGCTCCCAGCCAAATTACGTACAGTGCCTGTCACTTAATCTTTTTGGAAAATACGTCAGTTTACACTGGTAAATACAATTAACTGACTCTTTTGAAAACATTTATGAAAATTGATTTAAATGCACAAGGCACAAATATCCTTTTATAACCTGGGACAATTATATAAAATAAGCTTGTATACAGATTTACATGTTCGTTATACATTCAGGGCCCGATATAGAAACCGAGTCAAGATTAACAGACACACCACAAGTATAGGCCCACAAGAGAGTGAGATACTGTTTTTCCTACGCAACTGTCAGGTGTATGCCTACACCCCGTGCTTAAGACGTGGCCATTTTATAATAAATGATGCCAAGGATATCTGGGACATGGTCATTAACCCCCAAAGGCTTTGTTTCAAACAAGACAGATTAAAACGGGTTACCTCAATAATTTAACCACTAATTGATTAAACATTCAATACCCGACCAAGCGGTATTATTATAATACCGTATCCCAAGCCCGTATAGGGAAAATAAGTTAAAAGTATTTACCTGAGCTAAAATGTAATTTTATTCTCAGCCGTATATTCAAATTAGCAATCACAAGTACCACTACTCGGGCTCTCAATCTGGAATAAAGGTTTTATTAACCTATTAGATTACTAACGGGTCTTATTTAAGTTGTAACTTAGACCGGTTAGTTTTAAGGAAAGGTTTACGGTTTAAAACGCGAGATTAAGTGAAGACCAGATTAGAATGTGATTTAGACCTGACAAGTATGGAGACTTGTATAATATGGGTAAACTAAACACATTCTGAATTTTGAAGTGAAAATGATAAGGTTTAACCCGTTTCGGTTAATTTATGCAACTAGTTACATAAGTCGTACCGAACGCGAAAATGCATAACGGGTAACCAGAAGAGTCATGAACATGTCTCACAAGTTAATATGCCTTAAATATGTTGTGATATCAGTAGGATACCTTCCATTATGCCCAAAACGAATTTAAAACCAATTTAAACCCCGTAGGGGTATTTTGGTCATTTTAAAGTTTATAAAAGAGGTTAAATAACAATCTGAGGTCCTGGTCTAAAATGATCAGTAAAAATATTTATTTTAGTAGTTTATATCAGTAAGATATCATATATGTGTGAAATTTATCATTTATCGCCAAACTATGCACCATAGGGGCATTTTGGTCATTTCACATAAGCCTTAAAGGTCAAATTTGGAAATATGAGTTCAAAAACTTTTACTTACTGTTAAATTATAAAAATTTATTCATAACATCAGTAGGTAACAAGCTTTAGGTGCCAAATATGGTTTTAAACCATACTATGTGCCTAAATCGCATAAAAGTCGGTATTTGACGGTATTCGGGTTAAATAAGTAAATCAGGGATTTTGAACAGCCTTTACTGTTTAAAATAATTTATTTAATACATGAAATCAGTAGAAAAAGGTTTGACATGTAAAGGAAGTGTAAAACTCATTTTATTAGCAAAAAAGGCATAACCGTCAATTACCGAGTCAATGCAAGAACCCTATGTTATGATCAGTTTAAAATTCAAAAAAAATCTTCAAAAATCCCCAAATATTATATTACATCAGTGGGCAAAAGGTTTGGTGTCAAAATTCGGGTTTAAATAGGTTTTATGTCAAAAATGCCGTTTAATTAATAAAAAGGCTTCAATTTACGATATTGAGCATAACTCCTAATTTAGACCTCAAACTGATGTCAAATTTTTAGGACATGTTTATAAATCAGTAATAAAGGTTTTTTTCCTCTCACATTTTCAAAAATCTCGTTTTAATATAAAAAGGGCATAATGGTCAACTTTTAAGCATTTAACGGAAACATGCAATGAACTAGGATTTATATGGAACCATGTTGTATAACCTCAGAGGGTTATACTAACATATAATATGGTCCTAAAGGAATCCTAAGGCATAACTAAACTAAGCTAAATTGGGTCAGAACTGAAAGTCAAAGCAAAAGTCTACTTTTGCGACTTTCGGTTCCGAACCGAGCCTAAACTCAGAATTGTCGGGTTGAACATGCCTAGACATGTTCAATTAATATTTACCAAGTTATTAAAGTGACGAAACTGATTTTATTGCCTCTACATCATTAGTTATGAATTTTATTTAAAAACCGACTCGTTAGACTTTTATTTTAATTACTTTAACCCGACAATTAACTAAGCAAACGTGGTAATTAGTAGGTATAGTCACAAAAGACCATAACCATCATGATTACGCTCACGTTGCGAAGTTCGAACGAACTTCGTGTTGACCATTGACTGGTCAAAGCAGAAAGTCAAACACTGTTTGACTTTGATGTGTGCTAAACAGACTATAAAAATAAACTAAATTAGACTCTCTATTCTAAACACTATAAAGCTTTAATTCTAGACTCGACCTAAAACCACACAATCGGCAAGTGTACCGATCAATGTAGTATAACCTAGGAAGTCCGGATATCGAACCACGAGACTCTATTTATCACGTAAACTAGACTCTGACAGACACTGACAGACACGACTAAAACTTGTTTAATTGTTTTAGGGGGGGGGGGGGGTTACTGAAAACTAAGAAATCTATATTAAACTACTAAATAGACTAAAACTAAACTAAAACGAATGAAGACTATGGATGTTACTTATATGAGAACACGACCACCTAGACAAGAATCCTGAATTGTTTTTTAAGAGATTACCGATTAAGTTAAATGCACGATTTATGGAACCGGGATCTTAAAATACTAAACCTATTAAGAACCATCGAGGCCCCTCGACCCTTCTCAAGGAGAAACCTGTGGCACTACCTAGGCCGTTAATCCTACCGGTTATTAGACGTCTTCCCAGTTGTCTAATTATTGTGTAAGTACCCTAATGTTGACCTATTCTTTCCCAATCCTAGATCTAGGGTAGTTTGAAGTAATAAATTTGACTTGATAGACTAATAAGACCGACATGTAAACCAAGACATAACCTTTCCCAAGGCCTATCTAAAGCAATTCGCCGGGTAAGACCTACCAATAGCCCCTCACTTCCCAGTTATTAGGACTAGTAGAACACTAAGACTTAGTAAATTATTATCAGTTACTTCTAAGGATTATTGCGCAATTCTCCCTAAAGAGTGAAGGTTTTCTAACGTGATATAGACACTCACCGAAACCCTAAACCCTAATATGACTCTATGTTGTGATAAAGACCGTCACTAAGAATCATATGAAGCAAATAATAACAATAAACCGAATCAAAGCACGCATACACATCAAACCATTAAATCAAACCTCTTACTAAACACAATCACCCATAACAATCATGCAAATAACAAAAACGGTAAAAATCTTTATTCAATCCATTTATCAAGTCTAGGTGGTTTATGAAATTAGCCAAGCATCTCAGTAAATGAAAACAAAACAAAGATGTCTAAAACAGAATTCATTGTAACAAAGTTCCAAGAAAGTAATCGACAAAACAAGGGATTAGAAAACCCGATTAATTCTTCGATTCTTCGCTCTCGACTCGTACCAATGATTCCTATGCCTTGAAATCTCCAATTGTTTGCCAAGAATGCTCCAAGATTGCTCCAAGAAGTCACACATTCGTAATTAGGGTTTCAAAATTAAGTTTCTTGGGAATTAATATCAAACCCTAATTGGAAAAACAATAAACTCGATTTCGACCCCCTCGCGTGACGCCAAGGGGGTGTCGCGTCACGCGGCGCCTCCAAGGTGAATTTTTTCTTATTTTTTTATTATTTCCAATTTCCAGCTTCTCCGACGCGCGTACGAATCCCGTTTTTCTTCCGAACTGCTCGTTTTAACTCATTTTTCAACACTTTAAGCTACGGGACCTGAAATCAAAGCTTGACGTCAGCAGTATCACAATTCTAACCTAAAACAGACTCAAAACAACTGAAAACTGACCAAAATATACACTATAAACATATGTACTTTACAGTACATCAAACATCCCCACACTTACTCTTTTTTCGTCCTCGAAAAAGAATTATGTAACGGAATCAGAAACAAATAATCACTCGGGTCAAAAGCATAGGTATAATTAATTAAAAACCAAGACTTGCATTAGCCGCGATTGCAAATATACTTGTCCACTTTAAACCCGAATTCAATCCTAAGCCCTTATCATGTGAATTTAATTTAAGTGCGGTCAGTCTACCTAGGGTCTCACACTAGAATCTACGGTCCACCTACTCCCACCTTAAGCTTATAGGGCTAAAAGAACGATCACTGGACCAATTCCTAACCGTCTTATATCAAAACCAAGAGAGTTTACAATCAAATTTTTTTTCATTTTTTTTTCTATTTTTTTTCTATTTTTTCTTTTTTTTTTCCGTTCGTGAGTCTAGACGATGCTTTCCCTAACCAAGAGGTATTCCGGCTGTAAAGTCGCGATCCCCAACCACAGATTACTTAGGTTTCAGTACTTTTATTCGGCAAGTCAATTTCACACATCCCAGAGGCATTCCGGCTGTAGAGTCGCTATCCCCAACTCGGATTACATAGGCCTGTGTTACTTTCATTTAGTTTCTAGCTCACTTTTTATTCTATTTTTTTTTCTTTTTTCGCATGACCACAAACTCTAACGGTTTTAACTTATAACGGTGCCCCTTATACTCTTATTGGCAGTTTTAGTTTCCCATATTTCCCAGGCGAAAACCCACTAGTAGACCGACAATTAAGGTATATTAGATCAAAGGGACTTAAAACCAAACCCGGGCCTATCCACATATCCCAAACTAGACGCAAACTCGGTTTATTATAATCTCATATTATTATTATTCGAACCCGAGCAAAAATTCATTTTTTCTATCATTTTCCGCTTTAATTGCAAACTTCTTTTTTATTCGAAAGACATTTTCTATTTTTTTCAATTTTTTTTTTTGAATTTTCCAATTTTTGAATTTTTTTGTGTTTTTCAAATTTTTAATGACTCAAATATTTACAAGTATCCCATCCCCACACTTAGAGATTGCATTGTCCCTAATGCAAGAACGAAAATACGACTCAACAACTACCTAAAAATAAAAACTGCAAACGAAATAAATAAAATATACAACAACAACAAAAAGGGAAACGACTTAGCTGAGTATGTGAGACTGTCAAAGTGCCAGTCGTTTCCACATAAGCCCTCCACTACCGAACGTGCTCAGCAAACAATACCAAACTCCCCCACACACGAACGGAAAGCGGCTCTCATCATCAACCTAAAACATCAATACCAAACCAAATACCACCAAACATTCATCGTTCCAACAATCCAAGTTCAAATGAAAAATAAAAATATGTCTACTAATACAACCATATCGAACTACCAAAACAACATAAATAAAATAAAACATCAAAGGATATATGCTGCTTCAGCCCATCTGCTACATCACTCCTCATCCTCAGAATCTTCCTCCATCTGCTGGGTCCCTGAACCTCCAGCCTGCTGCCACCCGAACTGACCACTATAAGCATAACCACTCTGCCCTCCCCACTGGTCATACCCCAGGTACTGACCATAGACATATGGGGTCTGCTGCTCGCCTCCATAAACTGGTGGAGGTAATAATCCGGCAAAGGGTGGAGGTATCGGAGCATTCAGTGACATACCTGACATCATATACCTGAGCATGTCGTCTTGTCGGTGGTGGCTCAGCATCGTCCACTGGTTGTCAACCCGCATCCTCTCTTCAATCTGAGTAAACCTCTGCTGTGTGTAGTCAAAAGCAGCCTCGGGAGTGAACGGATCAGGTCTCTGCTGTCTAACCGGCTGCTGTGGTGGAGTCTCACGCCTTCGTCGAGGTGCCGGCCGTCGTGCCGGAGGAGCACCCACTTCATAATTCCATTGTGGCGGGTCCGTATTTGTCAAAACCCCCGCTAACTGTAGCTCAGCAATACCCCAATAAACCGTTGGGAAACTCAAGTGCATCTGCTCCACATGATATTTTCTTAAGGCCCCTATATTCCCTGCCAACCTAGCTATGTACGGCCCAAGATCCATGGCAGCCCTTTTTCCTCCCCGACGCGGCCTATTGCACGACCATGCAAAGAAACTCGCCAAGTTCCAGTTTCTCTTCTCCACCATGCACATTAAAGCAAAAATATCCAACCAGTTTGCTTTATTTTCACCTGACTTCCTCGCCACAATCGTAGTCGCCAACATTTTCAAGATATACCTGTATATAGGATCACGAACCGATGTAATAAGGTTCGTCTGGGCGAACGGTTGGGTCGCAATCTCGTCCCAAAATCTCTCTAAGTCTGCCGAATCCAAACACTTCGGCCGAGGATGATTATACACACCCCTTAAACCATTCACAAACTCATCAGTCCTCACCTCCTCATCCGTATAAAAACCCAAGGCCACTCCAAATTGAGGAATACTCATTTCATACAAAATTCGGGCCAAAGAAAACGACACCGCATTATGTTCCGCAAAAGTACCCTCTTTATGATGGAAGGTACAATGGAACTCAAGTGTAAGTTCAGTATACTGCGGCCAACGGCAATCCATTGCCGCTCTCAATCGTGGCCCTAACAACTCCGCCACCCGATCACTCACTCCCATAGTTTGCAACCATTCCCAGTTTATCGTACGGTGCTCCAACATGTGAGTTTCCGCATACTTCTTCAGTTTCTTCCTCTCCTCACTGTCTTCTTCAAAGTCTAGTACCGGGTGATCAATAATCCTCTCAACACGGGAATACACCCTCCTATCAAACCCCCGATACTTGATCTTCCTTTACCTTAAGTTTGATGATGAACCTTCACCCGACATGTTTCTGCAAAACAAGAAAGATTTGACAAGAAAACAATGCAGAAAGTTAGTAATCACAAACTATTTTTGGTGTTTTTAATTTTTTTAATTTTTTTTTATAGAATAGCCGTATAGCATTTCATTCGCGGCTAATTCTGAAAATAAAGTTAAAGAAAAACAATGGGTTAATTTTTTACAAAAGCGTAAGTTAAACATCATTCTACCCGAATGGAGATTGAGTACGGGCAAAATGTTGTAAACTTGTACATGCATATAAGTAAACCCGACACTAGACTCTAAATACTATTTCTAAGACGACTACTAGACTCACTAACTCGAACAACCTAAGACTCAATATACACTATCTCCTCCCGGCACTTTAATTGTCCTCAATTAAGCATAAGTGCCAAAATATCCCCACACTTGAGGCGAAACACGTGAGAGTTTAAACTTTTAAACCTTAACGTAACGTTTGTGGCAACAAAATCCGTTTAGAAAACTAATCACATTTGCCAAAATCAGTTCAACAACCTATTTTTTTAAGCAAAAATTCTTTAGTTATAGCCAAACAAACTCGTAAAGCTAAAACATGTTGTCTAGTTGTCCAAACATGCCTTACAAGTCTCAAACACCCTCAAACAAACCAACCCGAACCATCCGCAAGCCCCATTGTATGTAAACATCCCAAACATAACCACCCGCATACCACTAACATCACAAACGGGTCAAAAATCCTAACTTTAGCAACCTACACAAACCCTAGATCTAAAACATGACTGACCCGACACTACAACTAAGCAATAAAGTTACCTACTAGTGAGAAATCACAGAAATCATACCTTGGATTCGGATTAAGCAAGAAAATTGAGACCTTGAATTTGTGGTGCACGAAATCGTCCAAAAACGCGACAATGCAGCGCGAAATCGGGTGAAATTGATGGTGTAGATTGTGGGGAATGTGATTGTGGTGATTTAGGAAGAAGAATGGAGTGATTTGGTGGAAAAACGAGTGAGTTATGGTGATTTAGGTGATTTTCGCGACTTAGGGTTTTGAGATGTAAAAAGGATTTGATTTCAGCAACAGGTTCAATTAAAACATGTTTTATCCGGTTCATAAGGGCCTCGCGCGACGCGGTGGGGGTCATGGGAGGCCTCGCGTCACGCGGCGGGTCAAGATTTAATTTATTTTGAACCTTTACCCCTAGCGCGACGCTAAGCCCCTTGGCGTCACGCCAGGGGCTGTTTTTCACAGAAGGTTTCGTGGAATTTGGGGTCTCATGCCTTAGAAAAAATTTTGATAACTTTCCCAACATCCAAAACTCATAAAAAAAATTTATAAGTGTTCAAGAAACTTACCTGGGACCTCTTTTCTCATGCTTTTTCCTGTTCCATAGCGGTGACGAATCCTGCAAAATTCTCAACGACACAAAACACAAACCGAAAAACTACGGAAAGACGCGTTAAAACACGAAAATACTCAAACTAAGACTCTTATACAAACGATACAAAATGTACACTTGGGCTTTCACCCAAAACACTAATTGGCGGCTTTAGGTGGGATTTCGAGAGGAGTTACCTCCCTCTCATCCTTGTTTATCGCTCCTCCAAGGTAGTGCTTCAAACGATGGCCATTCACCTTCCAACTACGGCCATCCTTCTCATCCATGATCTCCACCGCTCCATACGGAAACACATAATGAACCATAAAAGGTCCCGACCATTTGGATTTCAACTTACCCGCAAAAAGCTTCAACCTCGAGTTGTAGAGAAGCACTTTATCGCCTTTGCTAAACTCCTTCACTTTCCTCAACCTCCTATCATGCAACAATTTCGTTTTCTCCTTTATTCCCAACGATCGAGCATACGCCGTATCCCTAAGCTCCTCAAGCTCATGAATTTGAAAGAAACGCTTCCTAGCGGCTTCGGTCATATCTAAATTAACGGTTTTCAAGGCCCAAAGCGCTCTATGTTCTAACTCGACGGGGAGATGACAAGCTTTTCCGTAGACGATCATAAAAGGTGTAGTTCCTAAAGGGGTCTTGTAGGCGGTTCTAAATGCCCACAATGCATCGTCTAGCTTGTCGGACCAATCTTTCCTATTCTTACCAACTGTTTTCTCTAAGATTCGTTTAATACCGCGATTCGCGTTCTCCACTTGTCCACTCGTTTGTGGATGATATGCGGTAGATAAACGATGAGTGACATCGTAGCGTGCAAGCAACTTCTCCATCAATGCATTGCAAAAGTGAGTGCCACGGTCACTAATTAAGGCTTTAGGAGTACCGAATCGTGAAAAGAGCTTTTTAAGAAACGTCAATACTACTCGGGCTTCGTTTGTGGGAAGAGCTTGAGCCTCAACCCATTTGGAAACGTAATCGATCGCCACGAGTATGTAACGATTTCCCTTGGAGTTTGGGAAGGGTCCCATGAAATCGATGCCCCAAACGTCAAAAACCTCTACTACTTGTATCGGATTTTGAGGCATCTCATCTTTGGCGGAAATATTGCCGGTTCGTTGACATGCATCACACATCTTCACGAACTCCTCGGCATCTCTAAGAACGGTAGGCCAATAAAAACCACAATCGAATACCTTTTGAGCGGTGGTGTGTGCACCATGATGTCCTCCCGTGAGGCCTTCATGCACATGCTTAATAATGTTCCAACCTTCCTCTCTCGACACACAACGTCTAAGAACTCTATCTCCTCATATCCTAAAGAGAAAAGGATCATCCCAAACATACTTTCTCGCCTCACTAAACAATCGCTTCCTTTGTTGTGTAGACATCCCTTTCACCACATCACCACTAGAGAGATAATTTGCTATGTCGCAAAACCATGGCAATCCTTCTTTCTCAGCTTCAACAAACTCTATAGACTCGTGAGGGAATGTGTCTCCAATCTCCTCCTCACGAATCTCTTCCCTCTTGGGATCCTCTAACCGCGATAAGTGATCGGCCGCCACATTCTCGGCCCCTCTCTTGTCCCTAATCTCAATATCGAACTCGCTAAGCAAAAGAATCCACCGAATGAGTCGGGGTTTAGCGTCTTTCTTTTGAAAGAGAAAACGCAACGCGGAATGATCGGTGAAAACTATGGTCTTGGATAAAACGAGGTACGAGCGGAATTTATCAAATGCGAAAACTACGGCTAAAAGCTCTTTCTCCGTGGTAGTGTAGTTTTCTTGAGCATCATTGAGCGTTTTGCTTGCGTAGTAGATGGGGTGGAAGTGCTTATCCTTTCTTTGTCCTAATACCGCTCCAACGGCATAGTCACTCGCATCACACATGAGCTCAAAGGGCAAGCTCCAGTCGGGCGAGATAAGAATAGGTGCACTAACCAACTGTTCCTTCAAGAAGTTGAAGGCCTTAAGACACTCCTCGTCAAATACGAATGGAACGTCTTTCTCTAGCAAGCGGGTCATGGGGCGAGTAATTTTGGAGAAATCCCTAATAAAGCGTCTATAGAAACCCGCATGCCCTAGAAAACTCCTAATCGACTTCACACTCGTGGGTGGAGGTAACCTACTAATGGTATCTATTTTCGCACGATCTACCTCTATACCCTCTCTAGAAATCTTATGCCCTAACACTATACCTTCCGTCACCATGAAGTAACACTTCTCCCAATTTAGCATAAGCTTCGTCTCTACACACCGCTTCAACATCCGCTCCAAATTCTTCAAACACACCTCAAAAGAATCACCATAAACTGAAAAATCATCCATGAAAACCTCCATGGAAGTCTCTATCATATCCTGAAATATGGCGACCATACAACGCTGAAAGGTAGCCGGAGCGTTACATAACCCGAACGGCATGCGTCGGTACGCATAGGTGCCATAGGGGCATGTGAAGGTGGTCTTATCCTGATCCTCCGATGCAATGGGGATCTGGAAGTAATCGGAAAAGCCGTCTAGAAAACAATAGAATTGTTGACCATCTAAACGCTCCAACATTTGATCTATGAAAGGCAATGGGAAGTGGTCTTTACGGGTGGCATCATTCAACTTTCGGTAGTCGATGCACACGCGCCAACCCGTGACCGTACGTGAAGGGATAAGCTCGTTCTTTTCGTTCATGACAACGGTCATCCCCCCCTTCTTGGGGACAACCTGTGTGGGACTAACCCAAGGTGAATCGGAAATGGGATATATCATCCCGGCATCTAAGAGTTTAAGAACCTCCTTTTTCACTACATCTTGCATGTTGGGGTTAAGCCTCCTTTGGGGTTGCACCACCGGTTTATAATCATCCTCCATGAGTATCCGGTGGGTGCAATAGGAAGGACTTATGCCCTTAATGTCGGACAATCTCCATGCAATGGCCTCTTTGTTTGCCTTCAACACATCTAACAACCTCAGTTTCTCACTCTCCTCTAACTCGGATGAAATAATAACGGGTAGCTCGGAACCCTCCCCTAAGAAAGCATACTCTAGGTGAGATGGAAGTACCTTAAGTTCTGAGGGTGGGGGTTGGGTGGTGTCATCACTAACCGCTAACACATCGGGAATTAAAGGAATCCCCTCCTCTTCAACTTCACCTACACTCTCTAACTCTTCGTCTACCTTCTCTCCTACCTTCTCTCCTACCACTAGGTCCGCTCCACTAATATACTCTAAGCAATGGTCGACACATGAGATAAACGAGTTCAAAAAGTAGACGGAATGGCAAGGACCGCTATAGTCATCCGAACCACTTGGGTGGTTCATGGAACGATCTATCTCAAAAGTAACTTTCTCCTCACCGACCCTAAGGGTGATCTTACCATCGTAAACGTCTATGAGTGCTTTGGCGGTACGTAAGAAAGGACGACCTAAGATAATGGGAACTCTCTCATCCGCTTCCATATCTAGAATTACGAAGTCGGCGGGAAACACGAATTTGTCTACCTTAACTAGCAAGTTCTCAAGTATACCCCTAGGGTATTTAACGGACCGATCGGCTAAAGACAATGTCATTCGGGTAGGTGCAAGCTCTCCTAGGTCTAGCTTCTCATAAAGAGAAAATGGCATCAAGTTGATACTAGCTCCTAAGTCGGCTAAGGCTCGAGTGTTGGTATTACTACCGAATAGACAAGGAATGGTAAAAATACCCGGATCGGTAAGCTTTTCGGGAAGCTTATTTAACACCACGGCGGAACATCCCCCATTCAACGGGACGTTAGACAACTCTCCTAATTTATCTTTGTTCCTAAGGAGATCTTTCAAGAACTTAGCGTATTTTGGCATTGATTGGAGTGCCTCTATGAATGGAAGGTTAATCTTCAATTGCTTGAAGATGTCCAAAAACTGCCCGTATTCCCTAGAGTATTTTTGGTTTTTAAGACGTGAGGGAAACGGGACATACGCATGGTTCACGTAGGGTGAAGGTCTAACATCTATTGGGGTTTTCTCAACTTTCTTCTCACTTTGAGACTCACCGGGCTGTGCGGTACTTGCTGGGGTTAACCTAGATTGCACTTTGCCGGGAGCCTCCATTTGGATCTCCTCATCTATAATATCTCCATCTTCGTCAACTACCCTCTCCTCGACTCTAGGGTTTCCTACGGTCTTGCCACTACGGGTAGTAATGGCTTTAGCATGGGCATTAGGGTTCGGTTGGGTATTACCCGCAAAGTGCCCGGGTAATCTCTCTTCTAGCTTCCTAGACATATCTCCTACAACTCGCTGAAGGTCCTGAAATGATGCTTGATGGTTTTTAAGCATTAGGTCATGTTCACTAAGGGTCTTTTGAGTGGTTTGGTCCCTAACAACTAGCTGACTCATCATGGACTCCATTCTCTCTATGCTACCCCCTAGATCAAAACTTGGACCTTGACCTGGTTGAACTTGGTTATTTGACCCCCCATCCTTGACCTGCCCATTGAACCCTTTGTTGAACTGCCCACTTGAACCCCCACCAAAGAGTGAATTTTGGCCCCTATTCGGGTTTTGAGCCATTTGAAAGCCAGGAGGTCCATTTGGGCGAAAAGTGTTATTATTCAAGTTATTATTACGCCAACCCGACCCAAAAGTATTATTACCCCCAAAACCGCTCGACTGACCTCTACCAAACCCTCCTCCTAAATAATCACATTGCTCCTCACCAACTAGTAAAGGACACGCACTCGTGTCGTGACCCCCTCGACAATACTCACATTTATCTACCTTAGCCCTAATTTCTTTGAGTTCCCTAGACATGCTTTCCAAGACAGAGGCTAAACTAGGATCCATGGTGACATGGTTCACCCCTCGGGCGGGTGCACTAGTAGTGGTATTAGAATTACCACTTTGATACCTCTGATCGGATCGTGATTGGGATTGAGACTGAGCAAATGCCTCAAAACGCTCTAAACACTCAGCAACTGTAAGAATACCCATCATATGCCCCCCCGCATTAGTATCGAACCTATCTCTAGTCTCTTGGGTAAGACCGTTATAGAATTTCTCACACAAAGCCCAATCAGAAAGACCATGCTGGGAGCAACGAGCAGTTTGGTTTTGGAAACGCTCCCAAGCAAGGTAATAAGGCTCGTCGGGCTCCATGCGAAAGGAGTGGATTTGGTCTATAAGGCGAGAGGCTTTGGCGGGCGGGAAATACTTGTTCAAAAAGGCTTGACGAAGCCCCGCCCAAGTAGTAAAGGTACCGGTTGGTTGAGAGTCCAACCAAGTAGCCGCACGGCCGGCTAAGGAGAATGGGAAAAGCTGTAGGTAGGTGGCATCGTTGGGTGCACCGTGTAGGTTAAAGGTAGCTAGGATGCGGGAGAAACGGTTAATGTGGGCCGGGGCGTCCTCATCGTCTCGGCCGTGGAATTGGATGGTGTTAGTGATAGCCTGCATGGCATAAGATGGAATCTGCCATGAATTGTCACTAACTATGGGTGGAACGGTGATGGGTGAAGCAAGGCCGGTGAAATCCTGAGTGGCTTGCTGATGGACGGTTTGCCTAGGGTTTGCCATTGGTTCTAAGTTTTCTGGATTACTAGAGGTACTAGAAGTAGGGCTATCGGGTGGGGAAACTTTAGGTGAGGTTTTAGGTGAATGGTTAGGCGAAGGTGGTGGTGTAGGAGGTGGGGTGGGTAACGGGGTGGAATCGAAATTGGGGAAACGAGAAGAGGATGTAGAAGTAACCTGTGGGCCTTCGCCCAATTGGGATGATGACTGCTTGACTGGCGGTGGTGGTCCGTGCGAGCGCAGATGTGGCATCCACTACGAGCAAAAACCTGAACACAAGAAAAGTAAACAATAGTTACTACGACTCAAGATGAAAAGAAAAGACACAAAACAAAGTAAACACGTAGCACGTATTTGTCAAGTAGATCTATCAAAGCTAATGAACGCAATTACCAAGAGTCCCCGGCAACGGCGCCAAAAACTTGATGTGTGCTAAACAGACTATAAAAATAAACTAAATTAGACTCTCTATTCTAGACACTATAAAGCTTTAATTCTAGACTCGACCTAAAACCACACAATCGGCAAGTGTACCGATCAATGTAGTATAACCTAGGAAGTCCGGATATCGAACCACGAGACTCTATTTATCACGTAAACTAGACTCTGACAGACACTGACAGACACGACTAAAACTTGTTTAATTGTTTTAGGGGGGGGGGGGTTACTGAAAACTAAGAAATCTATATTAAACTACTAAATAGACTAAAACTAAACTAAAACGAATGAAGACTATGGATGTTACTTATATGAGAACACGACCACCTAGACAAGAATCCTGAATTGTTTTTTAAGAGATTATCGATTAAGTTAAATGCACAATTTATGGAACCGGGATCTTAAAATACTAAACCTATTAAGAACCATCGAGGCCCCTCGAACCTTCTCAAGGAGAAACCTGTGGCACTACCTAGGCCGTTAATCCTACCTGTTATTAGACGTCTTCCCAGTTGTCTAATTATTGTGTAAGTACCCTAATGTTGACCTATTCTTTCCCAATCCTAGATCTAGGGTAGTTTGAAGTAATAAATTTGACTTGATAGACTAATAAGACCGACAGGTAAACCAAGACATAACCTTTCCCAAGGCCTATCTAAAGCAATTCGCCGGGTAAGACCTACCAATAGCCCCTCACTTCCCAGTTATTAGGACTAGTAGAACACTAAGACTTAGTAAATTATTATCAGTTACTTCTAAGGATTATTGCGCAATTCTCCCTAAAGAGTGAAGGTTTTCTAACGTGATATAGACACTCACCGAAACCCTAAACCCTAATATGACTCTATGTTGTGATAAAGACCGTCACTAAGAATCATATGAAGTAAATAATAACAATAAACCGAATCAAAGCACGCATACACATCAAACCATTAAATCAAACCTCTTACTAAACACAATCACCCATAACAATCATGCAAATAACAAAAACGGTAAAAATCTTTATTCAATCCATTTATCAAGTCTAGGTGGTTTATGAAATTAGCCAAGCATCTCAGTAAATGAAAACAAAACAAAGATGTCTAAAACAGAATTCATTGTAACAAAGTTCCAAGAAAGTAATCGACAAAACAAGGGATTAGAAAACCCGATTAATTCTTCGATTCTTCGCTCTCGACTCGTACCAATGATTCCTATGCCTTGAAATCTCCAATTGTTTGCCAAGAATGCTCCAAGATTGCTCCAAGAAGTCACACATTCGTAATTAGGGTTTCAAAATTAAGTTTCTTGGGAATTAATATCAAACCCTAATTGGAAAAACAATAAACTCGATTTCGACCCCCTCGCGTGACGCCAAGGGGGTGTCGCGTCACGCGGCGCCTCCAAGGTGAATTTTTTCTTATTTTTTTATTATTTCCAATTTCCAGCTTCTCCGACGCGCGTACGAATCCCGTTTTTCTTCCGAACTGCTCGTTTTGACTCATTTTTCAACACTTTAAGCTACGGGACCTGAAATCAAAGCTTAACGTCAGCAGTATCACAATTCTAACCTAAAACAGACTCAAAACAACTGAAAACTGACCAAAATATACACTATAAACATATGTACTTTACAGTACATCAAACATCCCCACACTTACTCTTTTTTCGTCCTCGAAAAAGAATTATGTAACGGAATCAGAAACAAATAATCACTCGGGTCAAAAGCATAGGTATAATTAATTAAAAACCAAGACTTGCATTAGCCGCGATTGCAAATATACTTGTCCACTTTAAACCCGAATTCAATCCTAAGCCCTTATCATGTGAATTTAATTTAAGTGCGGTCAGTCTACCTAGGGTCTCACACTAGAATCTACGGTCCACCTTCTCCCACCTCAAGCTTATAGGGCTAAAAGAACGATCACTGGACCAATTCCTAACCGTCTTATATCAAAACCAAGAGAGTTTACAATCAAATTTTTTTTCATTTTTTTTTCTATTTTTTTTCTATTTTTTCTTTTTTTTTCCGTTCGTGAGTCTAGACGATGCTTTCCCTAACCAAGAGGTATTCCGGCTGTAGAGTCGCGATCCCCAACCACAGATTACTTAGGTTTCGGTACTTTTATTCGGCAAGTCGATTTCACACATCCCAGAGGCATTCCGGCTGTAGAGTCGCTATCCCCAACTCGGATTACATAGGCCTGTGTTACTTTCATTTAGTTTCTAGCTCACTTTTTATTCTATTTTTTTTCTTTTTTCGCATGACCACAAACTCTAACGGTTTTAACTTATAACGGTGCCCCTTATACTCTTATTGGCAGTTTTAGTTTCCCATATTTCCCAGGCGAAAACCCACTAGCAGACCGACAATTAAGGTATATTAGATCAAAGGGACTTAAAACCAAACCCGGGCCTATCCACATATCCCAAACTAGACGCAAACTCGGTTTATTATAATCTCATATTATTATTATTCGAACCCGAGCAAAAATTCATTTTTTCTATCATTTTCCGCTTTAATTGCAAACTTCTTTTTTATTCGAAAGACATTTTCTATTTTTTTCAATTTTTTTTTTGAATTTTCCAATTTTTTAATTTTTTTGTGTTTTTCAAATTTTTAATGACTCAAATATTTACAAGTATCCCATCCCCACACTTAGAGATTGCATTGTCCCTAATGCAAGAACAAAAATACGACTCAACAACTACCTAAAAATAAAAACTGCAAACGAAATAAATAAAATATACAACAACAACAAAAAGGGAAACGACTTAGCTGAGTATGTGAGACTGTCAAAGTGCCAGTCGTTTCCACATAAGCCCTCCACTACCGAACGTGCTCAGCAAACAATACCAAACTCCCTCACACACGAACGGAAAGCGGCTCTCATCATCAACCTAAAACATCAATACCAAACCAAATACCACCAAACATTCATCGTTCCAACAATCCAAGTTCAAATGAAAAATAAAAATATGTCTACTAATACAACCATATCGAACTACCAAAACAACATAAATAAAATAAAACATCAAAGGATATATGCTGCTTCAGCCCATCTGCTACATCACTCCTCATCCTCAGAATCTTCCTCCATCTGCTGGGTCCCTGAACCTCCAGCCTGCTGCCACCCGAACTGACCACTATAAGCATAACCACTCTGCCCTCCCCACTGGTCATACCCCGGGTACTGACCATAGACATATGGGGTCTGCTGCTCGCCTCCATAAACTGGTGGAGGTAATAATCCGGCAAAGGGTGGAGGTATCGGAGCATTCAGTGACATACCCGACATCATATACCTGAGCATGTCGTCTTGTCGGTGGTGGCTCAGCATCGTCCACTGGTTGTCAACCCGCATCCTCTCTTCAATCTGAGTAAACCTCTGCTGTGTGTAGTCAAAAGCAGCCTCGGGAGTGAACGGATCAGGTCTCTGCTGTCTAACTGGCTGCTGTGGAGGAGTCTCACACCTTCGTCGAGGTGCCGGCCGTCGTGCCGGAGGAGCACCCACTTCATAATTCCATTGTGGCGGGTCCGTATTTGTCAAAACCCCCGCTAACTGTAGCTCAGCAATACCCCAATAAACCGTTGGGAAACTCAAGTGCATCTGCTCCACATGATATTTTCTTAAGGCCCCTATATTCCCTGCCAACCTAGCTATGTACGGCCCAAGATCCATGGCAGCCCTTTTTCCTCCCTGACGCGGCCTATTGCACGACCATGCAAAGAAACTCGCCAAGTTCCAGTTTCTCTTCTCCACCATGCACATTAAAGCAAAAATATCCAACCAGTTTGCTTTATTTTCACCTGACTTCCTCGCCACAATCGTAGTCGCCAACATTTTCAAGATATACCTGTATATAGGATCACGAACCGATGTAATAAGGTTCGTCTGGGCGAACGGTTGGGTCGCAATCTCGTCCCAAAATCTCTCCAAGTCTGCCGAATCCAAACACTTCGGCCGACGATGATTATACACACCCCTTAAACCATTCACAAACTCATCAGTCCTCACCTCCTCATCCGTATAAAAACCCAAGGCCACTCCAAATTGAGGAATACTCATTTCATACAAAATTCGGGCCAAAGAAAACGACACCGCATTATGTTCCGCAAAAGTACCCTCTTTATGATGGAAGGTACAATGGAACTCAAGTGTAAGTTCAGTATACTGCGGCCAACGGCAATCCATTGCCGCTCTCAATCGTGGCCCTAACAACTCCGCCACCCGATCACTCACTCCCATAGTTTGCAACCATTCCCAGTTTATCATACGGTGCTCCAACATGTGAGTTTCCGCATACTTCTTCAGTTTCTTCCTCTCCTCACTATCTTCTTCAAAGTCTAGTACCGGGTGATCAATAATCCTCTCAACACGGGAATACACCCTCCTATCAAACCCCCGATACTTGATCTTCCTTTTCCTTAAGTTTGATGATGAACCTTCACCCGACATGTTTCTGCAAAACAAGAAAGATTTGACAAGAAAACAATGCAGAAAGTTAGTAATCACAAACTATTTTTGGTGTTTTTAATTTTTTTAATTTTTTTTATAGAATAGCCGTATAGCATTTCATTCGCGGCTAATTCTGAAAATAAAGTTAAAGAAAAACAATGGGTTACCGTTTACAAAAGCGTAAGTTAAACATCATTCTACCCGAATGGAGATTGAGTACGGGCAAAATGTTGTAAACTTGTACATGCATATAAGTAAACCCGACACTAGACTCTAAATACTATTTCTAAGACGACTACTAGACTTACTAACTCGAACAACCTAAGACTCAATATACACTATCTCCTCCCGGCACTTTAATTGTCCTCAATTAAGCATAAGTGCCAAAATATCCCCACACTTGAGGCGAAACACGTGAGAGTTTAAACTTTTAAACCTTAACGTAACTTTTGTGGCAACAAAATCCGTTTAGAAAACTAATCACATTTGCCAAAATCAGTTCAACAACCTATTTTTTTAAGCAAAAATTCTTTAGTTATAGCCAAACAAACTCGTAGAGCTCAAACATGTTGTCTAGTTGTCCAAATATGCCTTACAAGTCTCAAACACCCTCAAACAAACCAACCCGAACCATCCGCAAGCCCCATTGTATGTAAACATCCCAAACATAACCACCCGCATACCACTAACATCACAAACGGGTCAAAAATCCTAACTTTAGCAACCTACACAAACCCTAGATCTAAAACATGACTGACCCGACACTACAACTAAGCAATAAAGTTACCTACTAGTGAGAAATCATAGAAATCATACCTTGGATTCGGATTAAGCAAGAAAATTGAGACCTTGAAGTTGTGGTGCACGAAATCGTCCAAAAACGCGACAATGCAGCGCGAAATCGGGTGAAATTGATGGTGTAGATTGTGGGGAATGTGATTGTGGTGATTTAGGAAGAAGAATGGAGTGATTTGGTGGAAAAACGAGTGAGTTATGGTGATTTAGGTGATTTTCGCGACTTAGGGTTTTGAGATGTAAAAAGGATTTGATTTCAGCAACAGGTTCAATTAAAACATGTTTTATCCGGTTCATAAGGGCCTCGCGCGACGCGGTGGGGGTCATGGGAGGCCTCGCGTCACGCGGCGGGTCAAGATTTAATTTATTTTGAACCTTTACCCCTAGCGCGACACTAAGCCCCTTGGCGTCACGCCAGGGGCTGTTTTTCACAGAAGGTTTCGTGGAATTTGGGGTCTCATGCCTTAGAAAAAATTTTGATAACTTTCCCAACATCCAAAACTCATAAAAAAAATTTCTAAGTGTTCAAGAAACTTACCTGGGACCTCTTTTCTCATGCTTTTTCCTGTTCCATAGCGGTGACGAATCCTGCAAAATTCTCAACGACACAAAACACAAACCGAAAAACTACGGAAAGACGCGTTAAAACACGAAAATACTCAAACTAAGACTCTTATACAAACGATACAAAATGTACACTTGGGCTTTCACCCAAAACACTAATTGGCGGCTTTAGGTGGGATTTCGAGAGGAGTTACCTCCCTCTCATCCTTGTTTATCGCTCCTCCAAGGTAGTGCTTCAAACGATGGCCATTCACCTTCCAACTACGGCCATCCTTCTCATCCATGATCTCCACCGCTCCATACGGAAACACATAATGAACCATAAAAGGTCCCGACCATTTGGATTTCAACTTACCCGCAAAAAGCTTCAACCTCGAGTTGTAGAGAAGCACTTTATCGCCTTTGCTAAACTCCTTCACTTTCCTCAACCTCCTATCATGCAACAATTTCGTTTTCTCCTTTATTCCCAACGATCGAGCATACGCCGTATCCCTAAGCTCCTCAAGCTCATGAATTTGAAAGAAACGCTTCCTAGCGGCTTCGGTCATATCTAAATTAACGGTTTTCAAGGCCCAAAGCGCTCTATGTTCTAACTCGACGGGGAGATGACAAGCTTTTCCGTAGACGATCATAAAAGGTGTAGTTCCTAAAGGGGTCTTGTAGGCGGTTCTAAATGCCCACAATGCATCGTCTAGCTTGTCGGACCAATCTTTCCTATTCTTACCAACTGTTTTCTCTAAGATTCGTTTAATACCGCGATTCGCGTTCTCCACTTGTCCACTCGTTTGTGGATGATATGCGGTAGATAAACGATGAGTGACATCGTAGCGTGCAAGCAACTTCTCCATCAATGCATTGCAAAAGTGAGTGCCACGGTCACTAATTAAGGCTTTAGGAGTACCGAATCGTGAAAAGAGCTTTTTAAGAAACGTCAATACTACTCGGGCTTCGTTTGTGGGAAGAGCTTGAGCCTCAACCCATTTGGAAACGTAATCGATCGCCACGAGTATGTAACGATTTCCCTTGGAGTTTGGGAAGGGTCCCATGAAATCGATGCCCCAAACGTCAAAAACCTCTACTACTTGTATCGGATTTTGAGGCATCTCATCTTTGGCGGAAATATTGCCGGTTCGTTGACATGCATCACACATCTTCACGAACTCCTCGGCATCTCTAAGAACGGTAGGCCAATAAAAACCACAATCGAATACCTTTTGAGCGGTGGTGTGTGCACCATGATGTCCTCCCGTGAGGCCTTCATGCACATGCTTAATAATGTTCCAACCTTCCTCTCTCGACACACAACGTCTAAGAACTCTATCTCCTCATATCCTAAAGAGAAAAGGATCATCCCAAACATACTTTCTCGCCTCACTAAACAATCGCTTCCTTTGTTGTGTAGACATCCCTTTCACCACATCACCACTAGAGAGATAATTTGCTATGTCGCAAAACCATGGCAATCCTTCTTTCTCAGCTTCAACAAACTCTATAGACTCGTGAGGGAATGTGTCTCCAATCTCCTCCTCACGAATCTCTTCCCTCTTGGGATCCTCTAACCGCGATAAGTGATCGGCCGCCACATTCTCGGCCCCTCTCTTGTCCCTAATCTCAATATCGAACTCGCTAAGCAAAAGAATCCACCGAATGAGTCGGGGTTTAGCGTCTTTCTTTTGAAAGAGAAAACGCAACGCGGAATGATCGGTGAAAACTATGGTCTTGGATAAAACGAGGTACGAGCGGAATTTATCAAATGCGAAAACTACGGCTAAAAGCTCTTTCTCCGTGGTAGTGTAGTTTTCTTGAGCATCATTGAGCGTTTTGCTTGCGTAGTAGATGGGGTGGAAGTGCTTATCCTTTCTTTGTCCTAATACCGCTCCAACGGCATAGTCACTCGCATCACACATGAGCTCAAAGGGCAAGCTCCAGTCGGGCGAGATAAGAATAGGTGCACTAACCAACTGTTCCTTCAAGAAGTTGAAGGCCTTAAGACACTCCTCGTCAAATACGAATGGAACGTCTTTCTCTAGCAAGCGGGTCATGGGGCGAGTAATTTTGGAGAAATCCCTAATAAAGCGTCTATAGAAACCCGCATGCCCTAGAAAACTCCTAATCGACTTCACACTCGTGGGTGGAGGTAACCTACTAATGGTATCTATTTTCGCACGATCTACCTCTATACCCTCTCTAGAAATCTTATGCCCTAACACTATACCTTCCGTCACCATGAAGTAACACTTCTCCCAATTTAGCATAAGCTTCGTCTCTACACACCGCTTCAACATCCGCTCCAAATTCTTCAAACACACCTCAAAAGAATCACCATAAACTGAAAAATCATCCATGAAAACCTCCATGGAAGTCTCTATCATATCCTGAAATATGGCGACCATACAACGCTGAAAGGTAGCCGGAGCGTTACATAACCCGAACGGCATGCGTCGGTACGCATAGGTGCCATAGGGGCATGTGAAGGTGGTCTTATCCTGATCCTCCGGTGCAATGGGGATCTGGAAGTAATTGGAAAAGCCGTCTAGAAAACAATAGAATTGTTGACCATCTAAACGCTCCAACATTTGATCTATGAAAGGCAATGGGAAGTGGTCTTTACGGGTGGCATCATTCAACTTTCGGTAGTCGATGCACACGCGCCAACCCGTGACCGTACGTGAAGGGATAAGCTCGTTCTTTTCGTTCATGACAACGGTCATCCTCCCCTTCTTGGGGACAACCTGTGTGGGACTAACCCAAGGTGAATCGGAAATGGGATATATCATCCCGGCATCTAAGAGTTTAAGAACCTCCTTTTTCACTACATCTTGCATGTTGGGGTTAAGCCTCCTTTGGGGTTGCACCACCGGTTTATAATCATCCTCCATGAGTATCTGGTGGGTGCAATAGGAAGGACTTATGCCCTTAATGTCGGACAATCTCCATGCAATGGCCTCTTTGTTTGCCTTCAACACATCTAACAACCTCAGTTTCTCACTCTCCTCTAACTCGGATGAAATAATAACGGGTAGCTCGGAACCCTCCCCTAAGAAAGCATACTCTAGGTGAGATGGAAGTACCTTAAGTTCTGAGGGTGGGGGTTGGGTGGTGTCATCACTAACCGCTAACACATCGGGAATTAAAGGAATCCCCTCCTCTTCAACTTCACCTACACTCTCTAACTCTTCGTCTACCTTCTCTCCTACCACTAGGTCCGCTCCACTAATATACTCTAAGCAATGGTCGACACATGAGATAAACGAGTTCAAAAAGTAGACGGAATGGCAAGGACCGCTATAGTCATCCGAACCACTTGGGTGGTTCATGGAACGATCTATCTCAAAAGTAACTTTCTCCTCACCGACCCTAAGGGTGATCTTACCATCGTAAACGTCTATGAGTGCTTTGGTGGTACGTAAGAAAGGACGACCTAAGATAATGGGAACTCTCTCATCCGCTTCCATATCTAGAATTACGAAGTCGGCGGGAAACACGAATTTGTCTACCTTAACTAGCAAGTTCTCAAGTATACCCCTAGGGTATTTAACGGACCGATCGGCTAAAGACAATGTCATTCGGGTAGGTGCAAGCTCTCCTAGGTCTAGCTTCTCATAAAGAGAAAATGGCATCAAGTTGATACTAGCTCCTAAGTCGGCTAAGGCTCGAGTGTTGGTATTACTACCGAATAGACAAGGAATGGTAAAAATACCCGGATCGGTAAGCTTTTCGGGAAGCTTATTTAACACCACGGCGGAACATCCCCCATTCAACGGGACGTTAGACAACTCTCCTAATTTCTCTTTGTTCCTAAGGAGATCTTTCAAGAACTTAGCGTATTTTGGCATTGATTGGAGTGCCTCTATGAATGGAAGGTTAATCTTCAATTGCTTGAAGATGTCCAAAAACTGCCCGTATTCCCTAGAGTATTTTTGGTTTTTAAGACGTGAGGGAAACGGGACATACGCATGGTTCACGTAGGGTGAAGGTCTAACATCTATTGGGGTTTTCTCAACTTTCTTCTCACTTTGAGACTCACCGGGCTGTGCGGTACTTGCTGGGGTTAACCTAGATTGCACTTTGCCGGGGGCCTCCATTTGGATCTCCTCATCTATAATATCTCCATCTTCGTCAACTACCCTCTCCTCGACTCTAGGGTTTCCTACGGTCTTGCCACTACGGGTAGTAATGGCTTTAGCATGGGCATTAGGGTTCGGTTGGGTATTAGCCGCAAAGTGCCTGGGTAATCTCTCTTCTAGCTTCCTAGACATATCTCCTACAACTCGCTGAAGGTCCTGAAATGATGCTTGATGGTTTTTAAGCATTAGGTCATGTTCACTAAGGGTCTTTTGAGTGGTTTGGTCCCTAACAACTAGCTGACTCATCATGGACTCCATTCTCTCTATGCTACCCCCTAGATCAAAACTTGGACCTTGACCTGGTTGAACTTGGTTATTTGACCCCCCATCCTTGACCTGCCCATTGAACCCTTTGTTGAACTGCCCACTTGAACCCCCACCAAAGAGTGAATTTTGGCCCCTATTCGGGTTTTGAGCCATTTGAAAGCCAGGAGGTCCATTTGGGCGAAAAGTGTTATTATTCAAGTTATTATTACGCCAACCCGACCCAAAAGTATTATTACCCCCAAAACCGCTCGACTGACCTCTACCAAACCCTCCTCCTAAATAATCACATTGCTCCTCACCAACTAGTAAAGGACACGCACTCGTGTCGTGACCCCCTCGACAATACTCACATTTATCTACCTTAGCCCTAATTTCTTTGAGTTCCCTAGACATGCTTTCCAAGACAGAGGCTAAACTAGGATCCATGGTGACATGGTTCACCCCTCGGGCGGGTGCACTAGTAGTGGTATTAGAATTACCACTTTGATACCTCTGATCGGATCGTGATTGGGATTGAGACTGAGCAAATGCCTCAAAACGCTCTAAACACTCAGCAACTGTAAGAATACCCATCATATGCCCCCCCGCATTAGTATCGAACCTATCTCTAGTCTCTTGGGTAAGACCGTTATAGAATTTCTCACACAAAGCCCAATCAGAAAGACCATGCTGGGAGCAACGAGCAGTTTGGTTTTGGAAACGCTCCCAAGCAAGGTAATAAGGCTCGTCAGGCTCCATGCGAAAGGAGTGGATTTGGTCTATAAGGCGAGAGGCTTTGGCGGGCGGGAAATACTTGTTCAAAAAGGCTTGACGAAGCCCCGCCCAAGTAGTAAAGGTACCGGTTGGTTGAGAGTCCAACCAAGTAGCCGCACGGCCGGCTAAGGAGAATGGGAAAAGCTGTAGGTAGGTGGCATCGTTGGGTGCACCGTGTAGGTTAAAGGTAGCTAGGATGCGGGAGAAACGGTTAATGTGGGCCGGGGCGTCCTCATCGTCTCGGCCGTGGAATTGGATGGTGTTAGTGATAGCCTGCATGGCATAAGATGGAATCTGCCATGAATTGTCACTAACTATGGGTGGAACGGTGATGGGTGAAGCAAGGCCGGTGAAATCCTGAGTGGCTTGCTGATGGACGGTTTGCCTAGGGTTTGCCATTGGTTCTAAGTTTTCTGGATTACTAGAGGTACTAGAAGTAGGGCTATCGGGTGGGGAAACTTTAGGTGAGGTTTTAGGTGAATGGTTAGGCGAAGGTGGTGGTGTAGGAGGTGGGGTGGATAACGGGGTGGAATCGAAATTGGGGAAACGAGAAGAGGATGTAGAAGTAACCTGTGGGCCTTCGCCCAATTGGGATGATGACTGCTTGACTGGCGGTGGTGGTCCGTGCGAGCGCAGATGTGGCATCCACTACGAGCAAAAACCTGAACACAAGAAAAGCAAACAATAGTTACTACGACTCAAGATGAAAAGAAAAGACACAAAACAAAGTAAACACGTAGCACGTATTTGTCAAGTAGATCTATCAAAGCTAATGAACGCAATTACCAAGAGTCCCCGGCAACGGCGCCAAAAACTTGATGTGTGCTAAACAGACTATAAAAATAAACTAAATTAGACTCTCTATTCTAGACACTATAAAGCTTTAATTCTAGACCCGACCTAAAACCACACAATCGGCAAGTGTACCGATCAATGTAGTATAACCTAGGAAGTCCGGATATCGAACCACGAGACTCTATTTATCACGTAAACTAGACTCTGACAGACACTGACAGACACGACTAAAACTTGTTTAATTGTTTTAGGGGGGGGGGGGGTTACTGAAAACTAAGAAATCTATATTAAACTACTAAATAGACTAAAACTAAACTAAAACGAATGAAGACTATGGATGTTACTTATATGAGAACACGACCACCTAGACAAGAATCCTGAATTGTTTTTTAAGAGATTATCGATTAAGTTAAATGCACAATTTATGGAACCGGGATCTTAAAATACTAAACCTATTAAGAACCATCGAGGCCCCTCGAACCTTCTCAAGGAGAAACCTGTGGCACTACCTAGGCCGTTAATCCTACCTGTTATTAGACGCCTTCCCAGTTGTCTAATTATTGTGTAAGTACCCTAATGTTGACCTATTCTTTCCCAATCCTAGATCTAGGGTAGTTTGAAGTAATAAATTTGACTTGATAGACTAATAAGACCGACAGGTAAACCAAGACATAACCTTTCCCAAGGCCTATCTAAAGCAATTCGCCGGGTAAGACCTACCAATAGCCCCCCACTTCCCAGTTATTAGGACTAGTAGAACACTAAGACTTAGTAAATTATTATCAGTTACTTCTAAGGATTATTGCGCAATTCTCCCTAAAGAGTGAAGGTTTTCTAACGTGATATAGACACTCACCGAAACCCTAAACCCTAATATGACTCTATGTTGTGATAAAGACCGTCACTAAGAATCATATGAAGTAAATAATAACAATAAACCGAATCAAAGCACGCATACACATCAAACCATTAAATCAAACCTCTTACTAAACACAATCACCCATAACAATCATGCAAATAACAAAAACGGTAAAAATCTTTATTCAATCCATTTATCAAGTCTAGGTGGTTTATGAAATTAGCCAAGCATCTCAGTAAATGAAAACAAAACAAAGATGTCTAAAACAGAATTCATTGTAACAAAGTTCCAAGAAAGTAATCGACAAAACAAGGGATTAGAAAACCCGATTAATTCTTCGATTCTTCGCTCTCGACTCGTACCAATGATTCCTATGCCTTGAAATCTCCAATTGTTTGCCAAGAATGCTCCAAGATTGCTCCAAGAAGTCACACATTCGTAATTAGGGTTTCAAAATTAAGTTTCTTGGGAATTAATATCAAACCCTAATTGGAAAAACAATAAACTCGATTTCGACCCCCTCGCGTGACGCCAAGGGGGTGTCGCGTCACGCGGCGCCTCCAAGGTGAATTTTTTCTTATTTTTTTATTATTTCCAATTTCCAGCTTCTCCGACGCGCGTACGAATCCCGTTTTTCTTCCGAACTGCTCGTTTTGACTCATTTTTCAACACTTTAAGCTACGGGACCTGAAATCAAAGCTTAACGTCAGCAGTATCACAATTCTAACCTAAAACAGACTCAAAACAACTGAAAACTGACCAAAATATACACTATAAACATATGTACTTTACAGTACATCAAACATCCCCACACTTACTCTTTTTTCGTCCTCGAAAAAGAATTATGTAACGGAATCAGAAACAAATAATCACTCGGGTCAAAAGCATAGGTATAATTAATTAAAAACCAAGACTTGCATTAGCCGCGATTGCAAATATACTTGTCCACTTTAAACCCGAATTCAATCCTAAGCCCTTATCATGTGAATTTAATTTAAGTGCGGTCAGTCTACCTAGGGTCTCACACTAGAATCTACGGTCCACCTTCTCCCACCTCAAGCTTATAGGGCTAAAAGAACGATCACTGGACCAATTCCTAACCGTCTTATTTGCAACCATGAGGAACAGCTGGAACAAGCTGGAAAAAGATTTTTGCAGATCTGGGCTGCTTACAAGGGCCGCGTAAGGTGAGGCTATGGGCTTACGCGCCCCGCCTGAGCTGTGGTCATCAGCAACAAGTTTCAGAAACTGCAGTTTTAGTCCCTGTAAGCTTGTAAGGCACTTTTTGACACGGTTAAGGCCCGTTAAGCCGTTTTCAAGGCTCTACAATGATGCCTCAACATAGGGAACATAAAACATGCTCAAAAATATGTTGGATGTCGGTTCGTTTGGTCGTACGGTTGCGTTGTTCTGTTAATTACGACGAAACACGAATGGACGCGAAAAACGAACCAAATTACACGACGAATGGAATTTTATCATGCCAAACACCAAAGTAAAATATTTTAGTGATTACATAAATTTTTGGATGTCCGGATATATTCAGAACGTAAGATATGCGCGAAAATGCAAACTTATGCACTTTTTGACGCTTTTAGTCCCTATTGAGAAAATAAGTTTATTTTTGCGCACTCAACACCTCTAAGCCTATTTCTAAGCTATGTAAAGGATATTTAGGGCTTGTTTAACTTATGATCATATTTCAGAAGGTTCAAAACCATACGAATCGATAGACTTTTGCCGTTTGACGCAAATGGTCCCTCTAATGCGCAAACTTGCGCATATCATCGTTTAATAACATTGAAGCCTTATCTAATCCATATTATGCATTATTGGGAGTATTATAAAACATCATAATTCTTCGGGTTCATAGAAAGGTCATTTAGAGGTATAATTAAACATATTGACGTTTTTAACCCCTTAAACTTGCGAAGTTGTGCGTAACGTCACTTAAAGGCATAAAAACCTTAGACGGACAATAATTGGCATTCCCGAGAGTATAATCAATTATCATGAAGCTCCCAGTTTGTTAAAAGGCCACTCAGAGGTAAGAATTAACATGTTGATGCTTTTAACCCTTCATCGCGCAAACTTTAATTAATTACGCAAACGACTACTCATGATCAACAAGTGGCTCATATGTGAATATGATTACCGTGTAACGTTATTCAGAGGCTTATGTTAAGCATGTTAAAACTTCTAGTCCTTCCATAATCAAAGTTTTTGATTTTTCAAAAAATTAGCCCCTTAAATTCAACGTTTGACTTTATTAGGGTTTATTACACGTGTCAATACATCATTGAACGTTATTTTACGAGGTGTTACATCGTCACCCCCTTAAAAGAAACCTCGACCTCGAGATTTACTCAAAAGATAGAAGTATTTTCTGTCCTATAATGGACTTAACCTTCCATAACATATCTGGGGCGCCTCCAGGCACCCAAGATGTCCTTTATAATAGGTACATGTATCCTTTTGGAGCTTCTAATCTTGTCGATCCTCAATTGATGCTGATTTCACCACCATCTATAAATTTTTATTAATCCGCACATCATTATGTGACAATGCTCTTGACCTATTGTCTAGCCATATCTTCAAATCACAAGCGTGGGACACATTAATTTCCATCAAGCTCCTCAGGTAAGTTTTAGCTTATAGGCTACCAATTTTGATATATTCGATTTCCTCGAATGATCCTATATATCCAGAGCTTAACTAGCCCGTAGTATTAAAATTTCAGCACACCTTTCTTACGGCGATACCTTCAATTGAACTTTATTCTTTATTAAGGACTTAAGAGGGTTGCGACTTTCATCAATCCTTGATTTTCCGCCGATTACTGGCAACTTTCAGACGATTACTAATTCGTATGATCTTATTTGTTGTTTCCAAGGTAATTTTAGATCCTGATAATAGGAGTTACCCAAGTCCCGTCCATCAAACGGACGTTTGTCATTCTATCTATACAAGGTCCCCAAAGGAGCAGCCTTGATACTTATATACCGAATATTAGTTATAAAATAGCTTATTTAAGGTGAGATGGTTATTCCAACTACTGCCTAAATCAATCTTAAAGAATAGCTAATCCTTACAGTTAGTCGAACAAATCGACGATCCTGGGCAGCTGATGGCGATTCTTAATTGTTGCCTAAATAAGGTTGCGGTAATCAATGCATAAGCAAAATGAACCGTCTTTCTTAATTAATAATACCGAATTCTTCGAATATTGAATTAGGCTTTATGAACCTTTATCTTAAAACTCACTTAATCAAGGTTTCGATTCTTCCAATAATGGTGGTACTAATCATCATGGAGATTTCACAATAATGCAGCCCTATGTGGGATGTATATCTTAACTCTACTTAACTCAGGAGGTAAACATGGTAGTCTTTGGAGAAGATAATCAAGACACAAGGAGATTACAGAGATTTTCCAAAGCTCTGGCTCTGGTTCAGTTATCATTGCCTGTGTCAGATAAGTGACACATTTGCTTTACAAATCCAAGGATACCTTATTCAGTGACACTTATTTGGACATTTCCCTTCTGGATATCTTTTTTTAATACCATTAGCTGACTTTAGTACAATATGACCATTGGAATATCTCAGTGGTTCCATGCATTAAACCTCCATACTGATCAGGCACGAAAGCAATCTATGGGACATATTAAGATACACCAATCCTCATATGGCACTTTCATCATACCATCTGGTATTTGCAATTAATAGAAATCAAAGAGATATAAAATTAACATATACTGACGTACTCCATCTGGAGAGAGTACTCTAGAATTTCACGACTGAAGATTTCTGACAGGAACAGAAGAAATGGTCCCTATGATTTTCGTCTGTAAGTTTTACCTTACACTTAATCTCTGGGGTTCCTATGGAAGATTTTAAAAGTTTGCTATACTTACAATTTATGAAGGATTTATTGGTACCCGAATCAAAACGGAACACTTAGCATTTATATTACCAATGGATGTTAAAGAAGATACCTGATGTCATAATTGATATGAACTACCTCTGGCATCCATCGGGAGAGCTTAAACGCTTTCATTCTTAGGCTTTCTATCTTTAGCCGTACGTCCCTTGACAGATGTAAGGCATGTGGTCTTGATGTGGCCTTTCTCACCACAGCCGAAACAGACTGCATTCTTTATGTCCTTGCAATCCAACGTTTTATGCTCTCTTGATTTGCAGATCCCACAAGCCCTAGGCTGCGATTGGGATTTTGATTCGAACCTGCACTTTCCTAGATGGTGCTTCTTGCAGGTCTTGCATACAGGTTTCTTGTTGGACTTTTGTTTGTTCTTATTGAACTCAAGCTTACCCTTTTTCTTAGAAGTCTGGGAGTTATCTTCCCCCCTTTTCCTTTGCATCCGAGGCATGAACAAGATCCTTCTCGTGAGTAAAGGAGTGTAGTCTTAAACGGGATTTGGAGCAAGTAGCATTGGGCTCTTTGAACTTTTTCATGACCTTTCTCACAGCTTTTCCAACAGCTGCGTCAATCATAGCTTGGAGGACATCTTTGTCAATCTTGAGGTTCACAATTGTAGTATCATTAGCATGCGTCGCATCATTAATGACGCGATCGACGGTTGTCTTATCCGAGTTTGTCATACTCGAGACTTGGTTCCTAATACCAAATGAAACAATTACTTAGTTGCATTCCAACAACCGCTATTCATCATCCTGATAACCTAACATATACTGACCATGGTATCATTAAACCATACAGGCTAATATAGTACGAACATTCTTAATGAATGTTATTTAAATATATATCAATTATACTTAGCCTAGGCCATAAAAAGACCATCAATGGCATTTAAGGTTTGGACCTAGTCCATCACCTTTTTGACATGGGATCAAAATGTCACATCTGTATTTATTATATTGATGATTTTGGATAGCTTGAAAGCTCGCCATAAGGATATTTGAGAAGAGTGATTCCTAATGGATATAAAGCATCCATCTAAGGTTGTTGAAGCAGTCTCTAAAGTATCATTGACCAATTCTACCTCGTGTTATATGTCTAGAGTCCTAATAGGCGGATACAACAGTTTACAACATTTATTGTCCACAATAGACTTATATGCGCCTGAATCAAACAAATTTCTGCATAAACCTCTTGATAAGGAAAGGTACCTGTTATGATGTTATCTTTCTGTACTGCCTCCTGGGTATTCATCTGGAAGACTAACGCGTTTGTTTTCTTGGCCTCTTCAGGCTTCCTTTGATTTTTAGGGCAGTTAGTCTTGATATGCCCCTTCTCGTTGCAACCATAACAGGTTGCATCTTTCAACTTCTTGCATTCCAAGGTCTTATGCTCCTTGGACTTGCAGATACCACAAGGTAGAGGCTAGGATTCATATCTGCATTTCCCGAGGTGGTATTTCTTACAGGTTTTGCACCTGGTCTTTTCATCTGACTCCTGGGAGCTCTTTTTAAACCCAGAACTCTTCTTGAACTCAGAGTTCCCTTTTTGTTTCTTATCAGAACGATGTGAGTTCTCCTCCTCACGTTTCCTTTTTCCTTCATCGGAATTCTTAAGCGATCTCTGCCTGACCGCATCAAGAGTAAGAGATAAGGATAGATCAGCCACTGACCTAAAGGTAGTAGGTCTTGATGCTTTCACACTTGCCTTAATTTCCGGAGCTAAACCTTCAATAAAACGAGCTATACGTTTTGGTTCCGGTGTAACTAAGTATGGAACCAATCGTGACATGGTATTGAAACTGGTAAGGTATGCCTGACAGTCTAAGTTCTTCATGACCAAGGTCAAGAAGTCAGTCTCAATTTTCTCAACTTCATGTTGAGGACATAAATTTTCTTTAATTAAAGCAACAAACTGATCCCAAGTCATGTTGTACAATGGGATCTTCCCTGTAGCTTGAATTAGGGACCTCCACCAAGCTAACGCTTCACCCTTAAATAATTGTGACACAAATTTCACAATGTCTTGCTCCGCACATCCACTAATATCAACCACTGTATCCATCTCGTCGAGCCAAGTCATACAATCAATGGCTCATTTTTCTCCTGTGAAGTCTCTGGGCTTGCAGGAGATGAAATATTTATAGGAGCAGGTATTAACACGTGGCTCATGTCTGAACACAATCTGTTTAGATGGAATACTTTGTTGATTTGACGAGTGATGAACATCGTCCTCCTTTGACTCGTGTGTTTTAGAAGGGGGCTTACTATGAGCCTCAGATTGAGTCTTAGCGTGGGTGCCACTTGATTCCTTAAACTGTCTATCAAGGGCTCTAGTAACAACATTGTCTATTAATGCTTGGATTCTGCAGCCATTACATTCATCCTGGTGGCATCATTATTCTCTCTGGGGTGACTGTTAACCTCTTCTGATTCAGCCATGTAGCTTGATTGCTACAAAATAATTGACAATATTTTATTCAGAGGTTATTATGGAATCATCATTTTTGACGATTCATTAACCATGGTAATATAAACCATATTGGTTAATTTGTTAATTATGTTTAATTAGTATTTTCATTATAATTTATCCTAGTTATAAAACATTAAGGATATTAAAGTGGCACAAAAGGCCTAGTCACAAGGACAGTTTTAAATTTATAAGCCATGATTTCAGAGAATCGAGGCATTAAGGTTTGAGCATAGTTCATTACCTTTACTTGACAGGGAGTCATAAACTACCACTGTCTTTTGTCTCGTTAGACATTGAATATGGCCCGTAGGCACTTCATCACAAATGGATGTTTGTAAAATGATTATCTTAATTGATGATGTAAGCTATGATTTCTAGATCATTGGGCTATTTAAAGATTTGGAAGAAATCCAGTGTAAAGATGACAAGTGTGATTTCATCATATCATTGTTGTCAGGAGTGCTAATATGTTTTCAGATGTTAACAAGGATTTGAATCTTTTAAATAGGTTTTACTATTATGGCCATGTCTAAAATGACATAGCGGCTAGGTTATACCTTTAAGATTCCTTTCAATATATAGGCAGATCAATTATAAAAAGGAATGATATTTTGATTTATTTTATATAATATATTCATTTATATATAATGGTAATGAATTTTTTTTCGTTAAATGGAAGAAGTACATAGATGCCCTAAACGGGACTCAAAAGAAATAACATTGTCCACTCAGAGACTTAAAAGATATATATGTCCTTATAGGGACTACGATAGAAATGAAATGTAACGAGGAAGTTCCATCTTCATTCTATTTCTGAAAGTTTTCTCCTTGGTTCTCTGAGTGCGGTACGGGTTCTAAAGGTCTTTGTGGGTAGTCGAATTCTTCTATATTAGGAATCTTCGCAAAAGTGGAATCCAAGGATTTTATGGCTAATGAATAATATAAATCATGAATAAGGTCAGGACAGTTATAATTCCAAGTTTGGGATTCCAAGACTTGGAGGTAAGATATATGAGTCCTTTCTCCATACTGGTCGTATGCTAATTCGAGCTGTAGTACGAAGCTTTACATTCTTAAACTTCGGATTTGGAGTGCTTCCACCAATGGCAGTTTTACTCGGCGACACGGTCCTGAGATGCATAAATATCGAAAACAATGTATACATATAACAGGGATGAGATCATTCCTATTCATGTCTAGACTCGGAAGTCAAGGAATGTGCTACTGTGTCATTGAGATTAAACGCAAAAGGCTATTGTTTAATTCACTCAATGTTGGCTCTGATACCAACCTATCACACCCCGATATTTCCACGTATTACCGGTGGGCCCGGTGGGGAGTATCGTGACGTAGTTGATATCATCATAGTCAAATAATCACAGTTCAATGCACAGCGGAAGTCTAAAGTAAATATATTACAAACCGATTCAAAAGTAACATCAGATATTACATACGGATTGTAAGATGGATCCAAAGGCGGATCTTTAAAACAGAAATATAAACACTGTTCAACAGACTTTAGACGTTTAGAACTTGCAAGATTCCTTAAAAACGCCCTGAGCTCCCAGCCAATTACGTACAGTACCTGTCACTTAATCTTTTTGGAAAATACGTCAGTTTACACTGGTAAATACAATTAACTGACTCTTTTGAAAACATTTATGAAAATTGATTTAAATGCACAAGGTACAAATATCCTTTTATAACGTGGGACAATTATATAAAATAATCTTGTATACAGATATACATGTTCGTTATACATTCAGGGCCCCGATATAGAAACCGAGTCAAGATTAACAGACACACCACAAGTATAGGCCCACAAGAGAGTGAGATACCGTTTTTCCTACGCAACTGTCAGGTGTATGCCTACACCCCGTGCTTAAGACGTGGCCATTTTATAATAAATTATGCCAAGGATATCCGGGACATGGTCATTAACCTCCAAAGGCTTTGTTTCAAACAAGACAGATTAAAACGGGTTACCTCAATAATTTAACCACTAATCGATTAAACATTCAATACCCGACCAAGCGGTATTATTATTGTTATGGCTCATTTTCTGAGTATACATATCCTGACTAATATCCGCTTTTAATTGTTTATCTGTGATCAGGATACTGGACGGGGATATTGCTAACATCCTGGGTGATATCCTGAGGTATATCGAATTAATCACGTGCAGGTTAAAGACTGGGACTTGCCAACGGTAGAATGGACTTCATCTCCTCAAGACTCGGACGTATTTGTTAAAGGAGAGACGTTGAACCCGAAAGACCAGGTCTACAACGTTCGACTAAGGAATATTCGTTGGATCCCGGTTATGTAGGATAGTTAGTTACATTTGTTTTACTATAAATAGATGGGGGCGGATCAGATTAAGGCACTCAACTTACACATTTTCAAACACTTTCTCTCTAGCTCATCGCAAACACTACACACAACACTTGTATTCGAATTACATTGTAACACATAGTCGATCCGCACCACATCCTGCACTGTATCCTGATATTTGAAGTAATAGAAGAACAAGGCAGCTGCGATTGTCAGCTCCCGAGGTTTTATGCCGGCGATCTAGATTGATCAAGGGCTTTCCTCGTACATCACGTGTCAACCTTTACTTTTTTGCTCATTGTTTGATCATCGATACAGCTCTATATCCCGAGCCGTATCCTGAAACTGTTTTCATATCTAATTTGGTTAACACATTTTTCACACATAATTTTAGCACACTACCTCACTTAACTAATTTGATCACTTAATTGCTTAGGTAATTTTTGACCAAAACAATTTGGCGCCCACCGTGGGTCAAGTGGTGCTACTTTTACTAAAAATCTTTGTAAAATCGTTAATCGGTTTTCTATTTTCAAAACTTTTTGCCATATCATTTACAATGGCCTCAAGATCAAACATGAGCTCCTCTACTATGTCTGCTGCAACCTCTACTACTACCGGTTCGGTGCTTCCACCACCTCCTCCAAGGATGCCATTTTCTTCACAATCTCAAGATGTTATCCCTACTCGGAGTGTTCAGGGATCTGCTCCCGTTTTAGCCTCTAATGATGAAATTCTGACTTTATTTGGAAGTGTGCAGGAACAAATGAGGCAGCAACAGGAGACTAACCAAATGCTGTTAAGAGAAATACAACTCTTAAAAGCTAGCTCGAGCAGACCTGCTGAAGAAACTGTCACTCCTATACAGCCCAGGGCTTTGAACTTCAGTTCCGCAGTTTACACCGAGGATAACAGGGGGAATATCGTCCCAAGCCATTCTCAGAATCATACCCCTGAGATACCCTCTTCGGTCAGGATGTCGACTGTGAGGAGTTCAGGATATGCTTCAGGATATGGCCAAAATCCTCAGACCGGTAATGTGTCAAATAATAATATTCTTGCTACTAACAATAATGGCTCTTTGCAGGATGCAGGTATGACGTCAACATTTACCCGGGAGCTCCAAAAATTGAAGGACATGATATCCAGTGTACCTGGAGTGGTCCAGCCAATTCCGGAGGTATCCCAAGACAGTCACAGGATATCCCGCTTTGCATATCCTATCTGTGATGCTGAAATACCAAAGAGATTCCAGACTCCCAACATGAAACTGTATGACCGGACTACGGATCCAGAGGAGCATATTGCCCAGTATAGGGAATGGATGGAAATCAATCCTATCCCCCCAGATCTCAAGGAAGCATGCTTATGCAAGGGATTTGGTTCTACCCTGACAGGATCAGCCTTAAAATGGCTGCTGAACGTCCCTCCTCACTCAATTACTTCGTTTGCTCATTTGGTTAATTTATTTAACAGTCAATTTTCTTGTAGTCGGAGTTTTGAGAAACTAACTAGTGATCTTTACAGGATAACTCAAGGGCCTCAGGAATCCTTGAGGGATTATGTGAACAAATTCAGTCGAGAATCCTTGGATATCCCACATCTTGATGTTGCAACAGCTGTGCAAGCTTTTAAGATGGGGTTACAAAAGGATTCTCAGTTTTATCAGGATCTTGTAATGAATCCCTGCAGGAATCTCGACGAAGCTCGTAACAGGGCTTTGAGATATATCCGTTTGGAAGATGACAAGAAGATGCAGGAGAGAATGAATTCTACCTCAACCTATGAATCAACTAACAGGAAATCAGAAACCTCATATAAGCCATATCGCTCCAAGCCATATGGCAGAAATGATAACAAGAAAGTGAATGCTGTTGAAGACGAGGATCCTGAAGAATATCCTGACTTATCTGAATACTGCTTTTCTGTTAATATACCTGAGTTAATGTATGCTATGCAGGGTTTAGGGGACAAAGCTAGGTGGCCTCGAAAGAACCAGCAGAAAGCTGATTGGAAGGATAAATCTAAATGGTGTGCCTTCCACGAAGACTTCGGACATATGACCGAGGATTGCATTGCTTTAAGGAAAGAAATAAGTTACCTGTTAAGCAAAGGGTATCTGAAGGACTTGCTGGGAAAAAAGAAGAATAAAGGTCAGGATCCTGAGAAGGATCCTGAACGAGCAGCATCACCCCCAACAGATGCCAAGATAATTAACTTTATTTCAGGAGGATCCGATATTTATGGAACTTCGTATTCGGCGGCCAAGAGACATGCAAAGGAAGCTAAGAGTGAGAGGGGAGACAGACCAGTCAGGATGACTACCCTCACAACTGATAAAGTGATCACTTTCGATGGTGATGACAGGGATACTGTTCAGGATCCTCACCATGATGCTTTGGTAATAACATTATATGTGGCTACCATTTTGTACGCAGGATACTGGTAGACAACGGTAGTTCTGTCAATATAATTCAGCTGGAAACATTGAAGAGGATGAATGTATCTCCGATGGACATTACTTCGAAGTCCACTGTGCTCGTTGGTTTCAGTGGAGAAGCTAGGAATACCGTAGGGGAGATAAAGTTACCAGTATATGTTGAAGGGGTCAACTCGATACAACGCTTCTGTGTAATGGACTCCTTATCCTGCTATAACATCATACTGGGAAGACCATGGATTCACGATATGAAGGCTGTACCGTCAACATATCACCAATGCATCAAGATCCCTACCCCTTGGGGAGTTGTCAAAGTTGAAAGTGATCAGCAGGAAGCGAAAGAATGCTACTCGTCCTCAATGAAATCCTCAACTAAGCCTAGTACAGCATAGCAATTAAAGATGCGGGTCCAGGATATCGTGGAGGATTCGGAGCAGGATGTGAAGAAAATTATCCTGGATCAGGATAATTCTGATATCTCGGTGCTCGTAGGAACCAATATCCCTCAGGATATTGAAGAGCAGTTAACTAACTTTTTGAAATGCAGGATGTCGACGTTTGCATGGAAACATGAGGATATGACAGGCATATCCAAAGACATTATCACTCACAAGCTTGGAATTGACAAATCATTCAAGCCTGTTCAGCAAAAAAGAAGAAAATTTGCTCCTGAGCGGAATGCGATTATCCAAGAGGAAGTTGAAGTCCAGGATGATCAGAGAAGTCAAGTTTCCAAGATGGCTAGCAAACGTAGTTGTGGTACAGAAGAAAAACGGGAAATGGAGAGTCTGTGTAGACTACACGGACTTGAACAAGGCTTGTCCTAAAGACCCATTTCCTCTCCCTCATATCGATGCAATGGTGGATGCTACCGCTGGACATGAAATGTTAACGTTCATGGACGCATCCTCAGGATTTCAGCATATTCAAATGGAGCCTTCGGACCAGGAGGATACTGCTTTCATGACACCAACAGGTATATATTGCTATACTGCCATGCCTTTCGGTTTGAAAAATGCAGGTGCAACATACCAGAGATTAGTGAACATGATGTTCAAAGATAAGCTGGGGGACACCATGGAGGTATATATTGACGATATGGTGGTGAAATCTAAAAAGGCTGAGGATCACCTCCAGGATATCAAAGGAGCATTTGATATCCTGGATCAATATAACATGAAGCTGAATCCTGCTAAGTGCCATTTCGGAGTGGGGGCAGGAAAGTTTCTTAGATATATGGTGACGAAAAGGGGGATAGAGGCAAGCCCGGAGCAGATTAAAGCTATCCTGGATATAAAATCACCCTCGAATATGAAGGACGTACAACGGTTAACAGGCCGAGTAGCAGCTTTGAATAGATTTATTTCAAGATCCTCGGAAAAATGCAAGGAATTCTATGATATCCTCAAGAAGAATAAGAAATTTGAATGGGGAGCAAAGCATGAAGCAGCCTTGCAGGATTTGAAGCGATATCTCTCAACTGCACCTCTATTGATGAAGCCTGAAAACGGTGAACCACTATCCCTATACCTTGCTGTATCAGGGAATGTTGTAAGTGCCGTTCTTATAAAAGACCATGAAGGTCAGCAATATCCTGTTTATTATGTTAGTAAAAGTTTGTTAGATGCTGAAACTAGATATTCTCATTTAGAAAAGTTGATACTAGCATTAGTTATGGCATCAACGAAGCTTAGACATTACTTTGAGACACATAGGATTCATGTTAAAACAAATTATCCTGTCAAAAATGTGCTTAGGAAACCAGAGATGTCAGGCAGGATGGCCAAGTGGTCAGTAAAGTTAAGTGCTTATGATTTAGTATATGAACCTAGAAATGCCATAAAGTCTCAGGCTTTAGCTGACTTTGTGGCTGATTTCAGTAGTGACATTCAGGACGAGGTAGACCTAGAAGTTCAACAGTTAGGAGAATCTTCAGGATCCTGGACATTATATACTGATGGTGCATCCAATATAAGAGGTGTAGGTTTAGGTATACTACTAAAATCGCCACAGGGGGACATATTACCCCAGGCTATTAGGTGTGAATTTCCTGCTACTAATAATGAGGCAGAATATGAAGCTTTAATAGCAGGATTAGAATTGGCTAAGGATATGAGTATCAAGAAATTGCAAGTATATGTTGACTCCTTGTTAATTACTAACCATTTTAATGGATCCTATGCAGTCAAGGGTGAGAAATTAATCGAATACCTCGATATTCTCAAAAAATTAGCAGGATATTTCGATGTTTTTACACTTGAACAGGTACCAAGGGAGGATAATGCCGAAGCAGATGCCTTAGCAAATCTGGGATCATCGATCAGGATACCAGAAGGAACCCAAATACCAATATTACATGTCTTGTATCCTGCAACGAATCCTCGGGATAAAGAAGTAGCGGGTATTCAGGATCCTGGAGCAGAGCATCCTGAAGAGGATCCTAAATCCTGGACGGCTCCAATCATGAGATATCTCAAAGAAGGACACATCCCTGGAAATGAAAATCCCAAGGCATTTAGGATGAAGGTATCACGATTCACTATTATAAATAATGTTTTATACAAGAAATCTCTTGCAAGACCGTATTTGAGGTGCTTAGAGGATCCTGAAGCCAAAGAAGTACTTCAGGATATACATGAAGGGGATTGTGGTAACCATACTGGGGGCAGGTCATTATTCTCAAAAGTATTAAGGACAGGATATTATTGGCCGACAATGAGAAAAGATGCCGCAGAATATGCTCGAAGATGTGATGCATGTCAAAGACATAGTAACATACTGCATCAGCCTGCTGAACCATTATATCCTATTGTTTCCCCTTGGCCATTTATGAAGTGGGGTATGGATATAGTGGGAAAGCTTCCAAAGGCTCCAGGAGGGAAGGTTTTTATGTTGGCAATGACAGATTATTTCTCCAAATGGGTTGAAGCCGAGGCATTTGTCCAAGTCAGGGATCAAGAAGTAGTATCCTTCATAAAGAGAAATATCCTGACCAGATTCGGAGTACCAGCCGAGATAATCTGTGACAATGGTTCTCAGTTCATAAGCCAGAGAACTACTGACTTTTGCAAGAGTTGGGGAATCAAAATGATAACATCTACTCCGGTACATCCTCAAGCGAATGGACAAGCAGAATCCTCAAACAAGATAATTGTCAATAACTTAAAGAAGAGACTTGGAGCCAAAAAAGGAAGATGGGCAGAAGAGTTACCCTTTGTTTTGTGGGCTGATAGGACAACGGTAAAGAATGCAACAGGCCAAACCCCATTTTCCTTGGTATTTGGAGCAGAAGCAATGATTCCAACGGAAATGGCAATACCTACTGCAAGATCTACCCTACGGGATCCTGAACAGAATCCTGAAGCCTTGAGTCAGGATTTGGATACTATAGATGAAAAAAGGGATGCAGCAAGGCTAAGGATGGCAGCATATCAACAAAGAATATCCAGGGCATATAACAAGAATATTAGGACCAAAAGATTTAAGGTTGGAGATTGGGTGTTAAGAAAGGCTTTTCAGAATACTACTAATCCTGCCGATGGTAAGCTAGCTCCAAAATGGGAAGGACCATATGAAGTTGAATCAGAAGCAGGGAAAGGAGCATATAGACTCAAGAATATAAAAGGGGATATGTTACCGAGATCCTGGAATGCTATACATTTGAAGCTCTATTTCAAGTGAGTTAGGAATTTAATTTCTAACTCAGGATGGTATGAATATTATCTCTTTTAATATGTTTAATATTATTTATTGCTTTGAACCCAATACTAACTTAAGCATCGGAGGAGTGTTAGCCAAGCTAACACCCACCTTAGTCTAAGGATGTTTTGCAGTATATGCTCCAGGATGTTCACTCAGGATACTTCGGAAGATTAGAGGATTGGCCCCCTCTCTCACGTATAAGGGATCCTGATCCCTTCACAGGTTTAAAGGTATTCACCTTTCTTCCGAATTGGGTTTAAACACCCCGCCTGGAGCGCAAGTTATTCAGGGATAGTTCAAGGTGGCGGGACCAGTCCATGTAAAAGTGGCTGACAATTTCGTTACTGTTGGTTATATCCTGAATCCTAAAGGTATATGAGGATTGATCACCCTCTCTCACGAAAGGGTATTTTCATACTCTCTAAGGTTTAAAGGTTTTCACCTTTCTAAGTCTTGGAGTTTATACACTCTCGCCTGTAGCGCACGAAAATTTGGGATTTTCCCCAGGATACAAGGAATTTATCTCCAGTACATTCTTGGGTTTTACCCCTGTAACATGAAAAATTGTCTATACAATGGGAACTGATATCCAGAAGATTTCTAAGTATTTGAAGACATTATACACAGGGGACATTCCTACTAAAGCAATGGTGTAAAGCTAAAAGGATAAGGCTCGGAACTAATGCACTAAGTGTCTCAGACAGGGGACATATTCATTGGAAAAGTTGCAAAGGGATTGAGGTTTGATAATAGGGTTATACCCTATTCCTGGTATGATCTTTCCTTTGTAAACATCGTTTAAGTTTTTGATGATACTATGTTTGGTAAAAGGTTAAATATCCTGATATATTCTCAAAATATATTTTCAAAATACTTCTCAGAATATTCGATTAAAAACTAATACTAGTTTGAAACTTTGATCATTTAAGTATTATCAAAACAGGTGGATTGTTTTTCACTCTTTAAAAAGCTTTCTACAAAGTTGAACGAATATTTGGAAGTCCTATCTAATAACAGTTTTTATAATATATCGCTGAGCATATTGATCAGGATATTTTTGAAAAATAGTTGTACGAAATTTTGCAAAGCTAAGATACATACTAAGAAAGACGGAAGATAATAGCAAGAAAAATGAAAGATGAAATTATTTTTTGAAACAATCAGTACTGGTTGATAACCGAAGGTTTCATCCTGAAACCCAGGACCCATCCACCTTCGGCTATCAAATTGTTTTAATGCAGAAATAAAAATTGTTCATAGGACATAAAGTTGTTCAAACAATTTAAAGGAAATAAGCTTTAGGGGGCAGTGCCTTCTTCGTCCATAATGATTTCAGCAGCATCCGTCTTGGGATCTGCCTCAGCATCCTTCTCAGCATCGGTTGCTTTTTCAACTGCTTTGGAAGATTCTTCGACAGCTGGTTTGGAAGAAGTGCCACCGAGGTTCTTTAGCTTGGTTTCCCAGGCACCAACGTCCCAAGAAGGGCATTCAAAACCTAATGTTTTGGCTTCATGGGCCATCTTCAACCTGGCTTGGAGGAGAGAAATGACGACGGAGCTCTTAAGGCTTTCCCGGTAGCTGACCATATCCCATTCATGTTGCACATGGGCAGCTTCAAGATCGGCTTGGGCTTGAAGAGTAGCTTTGTTGAGAGAAGTCTGGTGTTCTTGAATCATAGCTTTGAACTTCTCCTCGTAATGACGAGATTTGGCGGCTGCAATCATGCCTTGATCGGAGATTGTGACTTCTGCTTCCTTTAGCTTGGATTCGAGCGTCTTGTTAAGCCCGCAGGATTCTTGATATAGGTGAACCAGACGCTCAAGACCCTGCGAAAGTAAGAGGACAGGTATTAATATTTGTAAATGATGTAAGTTGCAGGATGTAATTTGAGAATACTAACCTGGTTAAGAATGGAAGTCATAAACCCGCTAGCTTCAATGAACCCGTGCTTCTCATAAGGAAACGTGTCAGAAATGACAGGGGAATCAGGCTCTTTCCTTTTACGGGAACTTGAACTCCGGGGCTTGGTAGCCGGTGAAGGTTTGGGAATGATGATGGCTCTGGAACTGCTGGGTTTGGATGAGGCTGTGGCTCTGGAACTGCTGGGTTTGGATGAGGCTGTGGCCCTGGGACTAGGTTCCTTCTTGATTTGAACCTGATCAGAATAAATGTCCAACTCGTCGAGGTCAAAGACTTCAGGGATCTTGGCCGGTGCTGCATAAAGGGAAAAGTTTTACATCATTATTACTCTTTATTTTATTGTTATACTGTGTTGACTAATTATTTTAAAAGTAATCCTTACCAGACATTTCAGATGACGAGTATTGACTGGAACTCGGGACGTGTGTGGTGAAACTCCTGTCTATTGCAGGTAATTGGTAAACGGTGTTGATTCTTTCCTCTGATTCAGCAGTAGGGGGAGCTACTTCCTTGAAATTCACTGCATAAGGATCAAAAAGATGGATATTAGTAGGAGATAAAAACCTAACGGTCCATGAGAATATTTATGACCCTACCGGTGGTTAACCACTCCACCGGAAGGCTGGCACCCTCAGCAATGGAGTCTCGTTTGACAAAGAAAAATTTGCGTTGTCATCCGTCTTCGTTTTTTGTGGCTTTAAGAATAAGGGGTTTGGTAGAGGTCGAGAAAAGCAAGAACCGGCTAGAGCCGTGGGATCGGAGGCGATAAGCAATAGGCAGATCCTCGATGCAGAGGTCGGGGCAATGAAGGTTTTTGATTTGGTTAAGTACGATTAATACACTCCAAACCATGGGCATGGTTTGAGCAAAAGAGATGCCGGTGGTTCGGAAGAATTGCATCATGAATTCGGGAAAAGGGTATCGAAGACCTAGCGAGAAAGGATATGCTGGGAAGCAAACCCAATCAGCGGAAGAAACATCCGATCGTATTGACCGATCGAATGGTCTAAAGACCGTGTTATCAGGGAAAGCACCGGAAGCTCTCAAAGCCGCAATGTCTGCGTTGTCAAAAGCACAGACCTCCTTTTCGGGATTTTTGAGGAGATTCTGCTGGGTGAATGTCTCGGCAGCCATTACGAATAAGAAAAATTGACAGAAAGTAACTGAGAAATGGGGAATTACCTGGAGGCTCTGTTGGAGATATCTGCTTTTCAAACAAGAAGAGAGAAGATATAGGGGCATTGTGGATCTCCATTGAGCCAAAAGCGCGTTGGAGGTTATGATGTGATCTTGACCGTCGCTTCGTTTTAAATGCCTTGAGTTATGGGATAAGACTTTTAAAATATATCCATTGGATTGGTATACCAACCGATATATTTGGGGACAATTGTTATGGCTCATTTTCTGAGTATACATATCCTGACTAATATCCCGCTTTTAATTGTTTATCTGTGATCAGGATACTGGACGGGGATATTGCTAACATCCTGGGTGATATCCTGAGGTATATCAAATTAATCACGTGCAGGTTAAAGACTGGGACTTGCCAACAGTCGAATGGACTTCATCTCCTCAAGGCTCAGACGTATTTGTTAAAGGAGAGACGTTGAACCCGAAAGACCAGGTCTACAACGTTCGACTAAGGAATATTCGTTGGATCCCGGTTATGTAGGATAGTTAGTTACATTTGTTTTACTAAAAATAGATGGGGGCGGATCAGATTAAGGCACTCAACTTACACATTTTCAAACACTTTCTCTCTAGCTCATCGCAAACACTACACACAACACTTGTATTCGAATTACATTGTAACACATAGTCGATCCGCACCACATCCTGCACTGTATCCTGATATTTGAAGTAATAGAAGAACAAGGCAGCTGCGATTGTTAGCTCCCGAGGTTTTATGCCGGCGATCTAGATTGATCAAGGGCTTTCCTCGTACATCACGTGTCAACCTTTACTTTTTTGCTCATTGTTTGATCATCGATACAGCTCTATATCCCGAGCCGTATCCTGAAACTGTTTTCATATCTAATTTGGTTAACACATTTTTCACACATAATTTTAGCACACTACCTCACTTAACTAATTTGATCACTTAATTGCTTAGGTAATCTTTTACCAAAACAATTATAATACCGTATCCCAAGCCCGTATAGGGAAAATAAGTTAAAAGTATTTACCTGAGCTAAAATGTAATTTTATTCTCAGCCGTATATTCAAATCAGCAAGCACAAGTACCTCTACTGGGGCTCTCAATCTGGAACGAAGGTTTTATTAACCAATTAGATTCCTAATGGGTCTTATTTAAATTGTAACTTAGACCGGTTAGTTTTAAGGAAAGGTTTACGGTTCAAAACGCGAGATTAAGCGAAGACCAGATTAGAATGTGATTTAGACCCGACAAGTATGGAGACTTGTATAATATGGGTAAACTAAACACATTCTGAATTTTGAAGTGAAAATGATAAGGTTTAACCCGTTTCGGTTAATTTATGCAACTAGTTACATAAGCCGTACCGAACGCGAAGATGCATAACGGGTAACCAGAAGAGTCATGAACATGTTTCACAAGTTAATATGCCTTAGATATGTTGTGATATCAGTAGGATAACTTCCATTATGCCCAAAACGAATTTAAAACCAATTTAAGCCTCGTAGGGGTATTTTGGTCATTTTAAAGATTATAAAAGAGGTTAAATGACAATCTGAGGTTCTGGTCCAAAATGATCAGTAAAAATATTTATTTAGTAGTTTATATCAGTAAGATATCATATATGTGTGAAATTTATCATTTATGCCCAAACTATGCACCATAGGGGCATTTTGGTCATTTCACATAAGCCTTAAAGGTCAAATTTGGGAATCTGAGTTCAAAAACTTTTACTTACTGTTAAATTATAAAAATTTATTCATAACATCAGTAGGTAACAAGCTTTAGGTGCCAAATATGGTTTTAAACCATACTATGCGCCTAAATCGCATAAAAGTCGGTATTTGACGGTATTCGGGTTAAATAAGTAAATCAGAGATTTTGAACAGCCTTTACTGTTTAAAATAATTTATTTAATACATAAAATCAGTAGAAAAAGGTTTAACATGTAAAGGGTGTGTAAAACTCATTTTATTAGCAAAAAGGGCAAAACCGTCAATTACCGAGTCAATGCAAGAACCCTATGTTATGATCAATTTAAAATTCAAAAAAAATCTTCAAAAATCCCTAAATATTATATTACATCAGTGGGCAAAAGGTTTGGTGTCAAAATTCGGGTTTAAATAGGTTTTATGTCAAAAATGCCGTTTAATTAATAAAAAGGCTTCAATTTACGATATTGAGCATAACTCCTAATTTAGACCTTAAACTGATGTCAAATTTTTAGGACATGTTTATAAATCAGTAATAAAGGTTTTTGTCCTCTCACATTTTCAAAAATCTCGTTTTAATATCAAAAGGGCATAATGGTCAACTTTTAAGCATTTAACGGAAACATGCAATGAACTAGGATTTCTATAGAACCATGTTGTATAACCTCAGAGGGTTATACTAACATATAATATGGTCCTAAAGGAATCCTAAGGCATAACTAAACTAAGCTAAATCGGGTCAGAACTGAAAGTCAAAGCAAAAGTCTACTTTTGCGACTTTCGGTTCCGAACCGAGCCTAAACTCATAATTGTCGGGTTGAACATGCCTAGACATGTTCAATTAATATTAACCAAGTTATTAAAGTGACAAAACTGATTTTATTGACTCTACATCATTAGTTATGAATTTTATTTAAAAACCGACTCGTTAGACTTTTATTTTAATTACTTTGACCCGACAATTAACTAAGCAAACGTGGTAATTAGGAGGTATAGTCACAAAAGACCATAACCATCGTGATTACGCTCACGTTGCGAAGTTCGAACGAACTTCGTGTTGACCATTGACTGGTCAAAGCAGAAAGTCAAACACTGTTTGACTTTCACGCTTAAAACGCATAAAAGAACGAAAGAAGCTTACAAGAGGTCCAAGAAATGGAGATTTGATCTTAAATTCTCAGGTATGGAGTGTAGGAACTCCAACTTAGAGAATGAAATCAGATCAAGTGTGGGTTGCAAATGAAAGGCTTGGGGTATTTATAGTTTTTGGGTAACCGTTAAGATCCTTTCTCGAAAAACGAGCTTCAATCTGAGCCATACAAGTATGCCCATGGTTTTAGAATACCATGGGTGCCCCAAAATAGCCCATAGGAAGTTTAAAAACCATTTGCAACCATGGGGAACAGCTGGAACAAGCTGGAAAAAGATTTTTGCAGATCTGGGCTGCTTACACGGGCCGCGTAAGGTGAGGCTATGGGCTTACGCGCCCCGCCTGAGCTGTGGTCATCAGCAACAAGTTTCAGAAATTGCAGTTTTAGTCCCTGTAAGCTTGTAAGGCCCTTTTTGACACGGTTAAAGCCCGTTAAGCCATTTTCAAGGCTCTAAAATGATTCCTCAACATAGGGAACATAAAACATGCTCAAAAATATGTCGGATGTCGGTTCGTTTGGCCGTACGGTTACGTTGTTCGGTTAATTACGACGAAACACGAATGGACGCGAAAAACGAACCAAATTACACGACGAATGGAATTTTATCATGCCAAACACTAAAATAAAATATTTTAGTGATTACATAAATTTTTGGATGTCCGGATATATTCAGAACGTAAGATATGCGCGAAAATGCAAACTTATGCACTTTTTGACGCTTTTAGTCCCTATTGAGTAAATAAGTTTATTTTTGCCCACCCAACACCTCTAAGCCTATTTCTAAGCTATGTAAAGGATATTTAGGGCTAGTTTAACTTATGATCATATTCCGGAAGGTTCGAAACTATACGAATCGATAGACTTTTGCAGTTTGACGCAAATTGTCCCTCTAATGCGCAAACTTGCGCATATCATCGTTTAATAACATCGAAGCCTTATCTAATCCATATTATGCATTCTTGGGAGTATTATAAAACATCATAATGCTTCGGGTTCGTAGAACGGTCATTCAGAGGTATAATTAAACATATTGACGCTTTTAACCCCTTAAACTTGCGAAGTTGCGCGTAACGTCACTTAAAGGCATAAAAACCTTAGACGGACAATAATTGGAATTCCCGAGAGTATAATCAAATATCATGAAGATCCCCGTTTTTTAAAAGGTCACTCAGAGGTAAGAATTAACATGTTGACGCTTTTAACCCTTCATCGCGCAAACTTTTAATTAATTACGCAAACGGCTACTCCTGATCAACAAGTGGCTCATATGTGAATTTGATTACCGTGTAACATTACTCAGAGGCTTATGTTAAGTATGTTAACACTTCCAGTCCTTCCATAATCAAAGTTTTTGATTTTTTTGAAAAATTAGCCCCTTAAATTCAACGTTTGACTTTATTAGGGTTTATTACATGTGTCAATACATCATTGGACGTGATTTTACGAGGTGTTACAAAAACTCTAAGCATAAAATATGAAGTAGAATTAGCCGATGGTACCATAGAGACTGCTTCAACAATATTATACGGATGTTTCATATCCATTAGGAATCACTCTTTTCCACTGTCCTTGCTTCCGTTGAAATTGGCAGGATTCGATATAGTGTTAGGCATGGATTGGTTATCTCTTAACCAATCCCAAATTGTATGTGTTAAGAAGCAAGTGATTATTAAGACTCCTTATGGTGAGCCACTTACAATTCAGGGAGATACGCAGTATGGTTTGCCTAAACAAGTATCTATGCTTAAAGCATCCAAGTGTTTAAAGAAAGGTTGTGTCATTTACATGGCACAGGTAACAATAGATGAGCCGAAACCCAAGATTGAAGATATTACTGTTATTTCTGAATATTCAGATGTTTTTCCCTGAGGAATTACCTGGTTTACCTCCAGACAGACAAGTGGAATTCAGGATTGATATTATTCCAGGAGCAGCACCAGTTGCCCGAGCTCTTTATCGTATGGCTCCGACCGAGATGAAAGAATTAATGGCACAGTTGGATGATTTGTTAGAGAAAGGTTTTATTCGACCTAGCTCATCCCCTTAGGGAGCGCCTATTCTTTTTGTAAAGAAGAAGGATGGATCAATGCGTCTATGCATTGATTATCGTGAACTGAACAAAGTTACAATCAAGAACAGGTATCCATTGCCCAGGATCGATAATTTATTCAATCAGCTTCAAGGAGCAAGTTACTTTTCAAAGATCGATCTAAGGTCAGGTTATCATCAGTTGAAGGTCAGAACCGAAGATGTGCACAAGACTGCATTCAGAACACGGTACGGCCACTATGAGTTTTTAGTGATGCCTTTCGGGCTCACTAATGCACCTGCAGCATTCATGAATCTCATGAATCGCGTTTGCAAACCGTATCTGGATAAGTTTGTCATTGTCTTCATTAATGACATACTTATTTATTCAAAAAGTCAAGCAGCCGATCATGAAAAACATCTCAGGTGTATTCTCAAACTTCTGCAGCAAGAGAAGCTCTACGCAAAGTTCTCTAAATGTGAATTCTGGCTCCGGGAAGTCCAATTTCTTGGACATGTAGTGAGTGAGCGTGGTATCCAGGTGGATCCCGCTAAAATTGAAGCGATTATGAATTGGCAAGCACCAAAAACACCTACAGAGATTCGCAGCTTCTTGGGTCTAGCAGGATACTACAGACGTTTCATTGAAAACTTTTCAAGAATTGCTGCACCTTTGACTTCGTTGACTCGCAAGAATGTTAAGTTTGACTGGGGTCCCAAGCAACAAGAATCTTTTGAGATCCTCAAGCAGTAATTAAGCAATGCTTCTGTGTTGACATTGCCAGAAGGGATTGAAGAATTTATTGTTTACTGCGATGCATCGCACACCGGTATGGGTTGTGTGCTTATACAGAGAGGCAAGGTTATTGCTTATGCTTCACGTCAATTAAAAGTGCACGAAAAGAACTACACCACCCATGATTTGGAATTGGGTGCCATTGTATTTGCACTAAAGCTTTGGAGGCATTACCTATATGGAACCAAATGTATAATTTGTTCAGATCAGAAAAACCTTCAACACTTGTTTAACCAGAAGGATCTTAACATGAGGCAACGTCGTTGGATGGAAACATTGAACGACTATGATTGTGAAATCCGTTATCATCCAGACAAAGCGAATGTTGTCGCTGATGCCTTGAGCAGAAAGGAAAGGATTAAACCAATAAGGATCAACGCCAAAAGCATCGAATTAAGAAACAGCTTGAATGAAAGGCTGTTAGCCACACAGAAAGAAGCTGTATTAAAAACTAACTTTCCGAATGAGAAGTTAGGCATAACTGCTGATCAATTGTCTTATGGCAAGGATGGAATACTTAGATTAAATGGTCGAATCTGGGTTCCAATCCATGGAGGACTTAGAAATGTGATCCTCCAAGAAGCTCATAGTTCAAAATATTCAGTCCATCCAGGCAGTGATAAGATGTACTAGGATCTAAAGGAAAATTATTGGTGGATAGGTTTGAAGAAATCTATAGCCACTTATGTGGCTAAATGTCTAACGTGCGAACAAGTTAAAGCCAAGCATCAAAAGCCGTCAGGTTTACTGCAACAGCCTGAACTTCCCACTTGGAAGTGGGAAATGGTAACTATGGATTTTATTACCAAGTTACCAAGGACAAAGCACGGGAATGATATGATTTGGGTAATAGTCGACAGACTGACCAAGTTAGCTCATTTCTTGCCTATTAAAGAAACACACAGCTCCGATAAGCTAGCTCAGCTGTACGTGGATGAGATAGTATCTCTCCACGGAGTGCCGGTATCTATTATCTCTGATAGGGATACAAGATACACATCTCATTTTTGGAAAAGCTTTCAGCAATCTTTAGGCACTCGCCTAAATTTCAGCACTGGTTATCATCCTCAGACGGATGGGCAAAGCGAGCGTACGATTCAAACGCTTGAGGATATCCTCAGGGCTTATGTTATTGACTTGGGTGGAAGTTGGGATGACCATCTTCCTTTGATTGAATTTTCATACAACAACAGTTATTATTCGAGAATCCAAACCGCGCCTTTCGAGGCCTTATATGGAAGGAAGTGCAGAACGCCAGTCTGCTGGGCGGAAGTTGGAGAAACCCAACTATCAGGACATGATATAGTCCTTGAGACGATGGATAAGATCGTTCAAATCCGTGACCTTTTGAAAGCTGCCAGGGATAGGCAGAAGATCTACGCGGATAAAAGGCGTAAACCTCTGAAATTCAAGGTAGGTGATAAGGTACTACTCAAGGTGTCACCCTGTAAAGGGGTGATGCGTTTTGGCAAGAAGGGCAAGCTGAGCCCAAGATACATAGGACCATTCGAGATCATCGAATGTGTCAGAACTGTAGCCTACAAGCTAAAACTACCTGAAGAGCTCAGTGGAATACATAATGTATTCCACATCTCCAATTTAAAGAAATGTCTAGCCGATGAATCGCTAGCAATGTCTCATAAAGACGTGCAGATTGACGGGAGCTTGAAGTTTATCGAAAAACCTTTGTCGATCGAGGATCGACAGGTTAAAAAGCTTCAAAGAAAGAGTGTGCCGATTGTGAAGGTAAAATGGGATGCCCGTAGAGGCCCAGAATACATGTGGTTGGTTGAATCCACGATGAAACAGAAGTACCCTCATTTATTCCAGTAAATCTCGAGGTCGAGATTTCTTTTAAGGTGGTGAGGATGTAACACCTCGGAAAAATCATGCCTGATGTGGAATAAGTAGTTCAAATAAATAAACTAAAATAACCCTAAATTAAGACTCAAGTAATAAAAATCTAGACTCTCTAACTTGACTAAACTACTCACCGGCAAGTGGACCGGTCGACTCTAGCAAAGAAAAGCAAGTCCGGATGTCGAACCCACAAGGACTCTAATTAATTATGTTAACGACTTTATTTAGACTAGAAACTGACACGACTTAACAATTGTTGTGTTTTAAGGGGGGGGGGGGGTTACTAAAATCCTAGAATTGAAATTAAAATGAAACTAGACTAAGACACGAATAAGAACTAAGGTTTGATTCAGATGAGATTAACGACTACCTAGACTCGAATCCAGTTTAACAATGAACGGACTTCTAACGGTACTACTATGGTATGGAATCGGGATCGTAAGATACTAAACCCTAAGGTATTTCAAGCTAAGACTTCCCGACCCTTCTCAGGAAGAAACCTAGGAAACCCTACAAGGCTGTTGTGAACACAAATTGTTAGACTTCCTCTCAGTCCTCTAACGACTCTAAAAGTGCCCTAATTCGACTATCTACCTCTCAGCGCGATAATCTAAGGCAATCCTAGATTCTAACTTGGTTTATTAGACACAAATGCAATTAGGGAACTAAAACCGACTTCTCTCAAAACCTGTCTTAGCTATATAATGCACTGAGACCTAATAACTAACTCGAGCCTCTCAGCGACAAGTTAAGCATAATACTTAATTCTAATTGTATTTTAATTACTCTTTTTCTAAGGCTATTGGCCAATTTACCCAACGATCACCCGAACCCGTAAATAAACGAATAATCAACACAAATTTATTATGTGAAAGACATTCACCAAAATCTATGTGAAACAGCAAGTAATCAACAATCAAAAGTAAATACGCATGTGCACCAAATCAGAGATTCTAGAACAATTTACTTTCAAAGATTAATCCATAACAAGCAATAAAAACCGTTAAAAGTTCCAAACTTGATCGAACTATCATCTTGCCTAGGTAGTAACGAAGGTTTTAGCCAAGAAACATGGTGTCTAAAATAAACAAAGCAAGTTCAAAACAAGAATTCATCGGAAAATTATTGAAACACAAAAATAAAGAAAACCGGGAGATAAGACCCGAACAATCTTCGTTTCCACGATCCAAGCTTCAACCGAATGATTCCCGCAAGCTAAAGCACTCTGAAATACTTGAAAACTGCTCCAAAAGTCGCCTAGGGTTTCTTTGTTTCGTAAGTCTTTGATAATGATGATTAACTTTTTTCTTTTATACCAAACCCTAGCATTAAACAATTAATTTTCGTCGGTTAACCCCGTCGCGTCGCGCGACGGGTGAGGATCCAGCTGGTGGCGCGACGCCAGCACCACAGAAATCAGATTTTGTTTGTTACTTGTTGGCGTCACGCGACTGATATGATCATATGCCCGTGGCGCGACGCCACGGGTGTTTTTTCACAGAAACTTGCGTCCAAAACTCAGCTTTCACTCCCAAAATCTCCAAAATAATTCTAACACTTATTCCAAATAGTTCCGGGACTTGATGTTTCAGCCATGTAGCTCGTTTTTGCTCCTTTTTCAGCCACTTTATGTATCAAGACCTGGAAAACCGAAATATGATCAATAGCACGTAATTCTAAATAAAACGAAACTAGAAATAACGATAAATTGTACAAACTATACACGAATAAAAGATGTATTTTGCAATACATCAAATATCCCGACACTTGCTCTTTTTTCGTCCCCGAAAAAGAATTATGCAACGGAATCATAGAAGAAAAATCACTTGGGTCAAAAATTAGTTATATTTTATTAAAACTAAGGCTTGCATTAGCCGCGATTGCGAATATACTTATCCCTTTAAACCCGAATCTAATCCTAAGCCCTTATCATGTAAATTTAATTTAAGTGCGGTCAATCCACCTAGGGCCTCACACTAGAATCTACGGTCCACCTACTCCCACCTCAAGCTTCTAGGACTAAAGGAACGATCATTGACCAATTCCCAACCGTCTTATATCAAAACCAAGAGAGTTTACAATCACATTTTTTTCTTTTTCCATTTTTTCCACTTTTCTCTTTTTTTTCTCTTTCCATGAGCGTAGACGATGCTTTCCCAAACCAAGAGGCAATCCGGCTGTAGAGTCGCTATCCCCAACTCGGATTACTTAAGCTTCGGTACTTTTTACTTTTCTTTGCACAATCGATTTCACACACCTTAGCGGTAATCCGGTTGTAAAGTCACTATCCCCAACCAAGACTACATAGGAATGCATTACTTTCATTTAGTTTCTAGCTCACTTTTTATTCTATATTTTTTTTTCGCAAGATCATAAACTCTAACAGTTATAACTTATAACGGTGCCCCTTATACTATTATCAGCAGTTTTAATTTCCCATATCTCCCAGGCGAAAACTACTAGCAGACAGACAATTAAGGTATATTAGATCAAAGGGACTTAAAACTAAACCCGAGCCTATCCACATATCCCTAACTAGACGCAAGCTCGATTTATTATAATCTCGTATTATTATTATTTTAACCCAAGAAAAAATTCATCTTTTCTATCATTTTCTGTTTTAAATATGCAAACTTCTTATATCGAAGAACATTTTTCTGATTTTTCGATTTTTTTGGATTTTCAAATTTTTTTAATTTTTTTGTATTTTTCAATATAAGACTCGATTATTTACATGCATCCCATCCCCACACTTGAAGATTGCATTGTCCCTAATGCAAGAATGGAAATACGACTCAATACTACCTAAACACTAAAATTAAACTCCTAAACTACTAACGAACTTATGTTGTAAGTTGTGTTGGTAACATTGGGAAAATTGTATGTTGTGTTGGTAAGCCACTTATGTTGGATAAAGCTACGCATCTTCGGTGTGAATCAAAGAAGGGGCCGTTAAGTTTTGCTCGAGTACTTGTTGAAGCTAATGCATCATATGGACTCCCTTCTAGTGTCAAGGTTCGGTTCCCGTCTCTTAATGAATCACCATGTAAAACTGAATACCTTGATTTGACCTACAAATGGATACCCCCTATTTGTAGAAAATGTCATGTTTTTGGTCATTCTGATTCGAACCATGAGGAAGTTCAAAAGTCGGTTGGGAAAAAAGATAAAAATGTTATAGAACAACCGGTTCAAAAGAGGATCTTGAAAAAACCTGTGGTTCATGATGATGGGTTTACGTTGGTTAATCAGAGGAAATCCAATGTCAAATGGGCTCCATTGGCTAAAAAAGAACTTGAAAGACTGGGTAATGGACCGAAAACAAGTGGTGCAGGCCCATCTGGTGTACTGAATGCTGCTTCGGGTCCTGTTATGAATTCGGAATTAGGTGTGAGCCCAATTAAGCCCAGCGATAAGGCTGCTGGGCTTAATAAAGGCACTGTTAAAGAACTTGGCCCAAAAACGAATGCCTTTTGTGTGGGCTCAACTGTTAATATGGATTCAGGCCCACCTATTCTTTCTGAAGATCAATTTCCGCCTTTAAGAAGGTCTGGCCCAGCTACTTCAGGCCCAGGTTCGGGTGATAATGCTAAGCCCAGTGTAGCGGCTGTTTTGGGTGATGCGATGGGATCAGGTCCAGTCTCGGCTGGCCCAAACATTTATGGCCTAAAATCCGATCCAGTTTTAATAGAAAGCATTGGCCCAAAAAATGGAAGTGGGTTTTTTGATATCTCAAAAAATAACTTTGGGCCTCGGCAAAGCCCAATGATTGAAACAAAAAATGCGTTTGGTTCACTTCAAGACGATGAAGATTGTTTCGATACCGAGCACGGGTTGTGGGAAAAAGAAATGTTAATGGTTCGTAAATTCTATGAGACAAGTACGCAACCCCCAGATGAGGTATTCTCTTCATGGTCGGAAAAATTGAAGGCTTATTACTTTATGCTTACAAAATTTGACCCGGTGAAGGAAGCCATGGTTGAAACAAATGTTGAAGATGAAGTAGAGGTTGAATCCGAAACGGATGAGTCGGCTAGAGACATCGCTCGTGGTGTTTAGCTTTTATTTTATTTTCTAGTTTGGTGTTTGGTGTATGTTACTTCTTTCTTATGTTTTCTGTTTTTGGGGGTTTTGGTCTTTGGCGAGTCGCCTTGGCCAATTGCTCTTTGTTTGTAATCTTGTTTTGAACATTATTAATAAAAGGTTTGCCCGGGGGTTTCTCCCTCGTTTCCCAAAAAAAACTACTAACGAACTAACTACGAAATAAATCAATAAAATACAACAACAAAAAGGGAAACGACTTAGCTGATATGTGAGACTGTCAAAGTGCCAGTCATTTCCACATAAGCCCTCCAATTCGATACGCGCTCAGTAAACAACTCTAACCTCGGACACGCGAACGAAAGCGGCTAACACAATCAACCTATCTGAATCAAATAAACTACCAAAACATATCATCATGTATATATCAAAATCATCAGTTTCATCACATCAACCAACCCAACCTCCCTAACCGACCTGTTTAAAGTGTATAAATATCAGTACAGACCAAAAGTGAGGATCAAAAACAGCATAAAATAAAAATAAACAGCAAAAGATATAATCCTCAGCTGCTGATCCTGCATCCTCGTGCCATCCCCACACTACTCCTGCTGCCCAGCTGCACCACTGCTCTCTCCAAATACCTGAACTGGAGGCTCCGGATCAACTCTCGCATCCTCACCAGCCGGGCCCTCCTGCTGCATCGGCTGGCCCACCCGAAGTGACTCGATCAAATGCTCCAGCCTGTCGAACCTCTGCTCCACATACACAGAGAACGACTCCAAAGTAAGAGGCACTGGTGGAGGCTGCCTCCTCGGGTACTGATGTGCTGGCCGCTCGTGTCTCTACGGTGGCCGCTACATATGTGTGGGCTCAATCTGGATCATGACATCCTCAGCCGGATGTCCCTCTGGCGGCTGCACCTGCAGACCCTGTCTGATCGGCTCCCAGCCGTAGGGCTCCTGCTCTGACACTATGCCTGCCTGCTGCAGCTCCTTCAACCCAAACATCATCGTCTTAGGCCCCTCATGTCGAAATTCGGGGAGATATTTGTCAAGTACCCCCAAATTTGTTGCAATCCTAGTAATTGAGGGGCCCATATCCACACCAGCCCGATGACCACCTCGACGACCTCTACTAAACGAATCTGCTAAGGCAGTAGCCAGATTCATTTCCCTGCCCTGCACTCTACACATCAAGATAAACAGCTCTATCCAGTTCGCTTTGTTCTCCCCCGATTTCCGACCCACAAGTGTAGTAGATAAAATTTTCAGCACATATCTATAAACCGGATTACGAACCGAAGTGATCAGGTTCGTAGTCGCAAACGGATGATCGGAAATCATACCCCAAAACTCTTTCAACTCAGTCGCACCAACCCTAAAATCCCTAGGCTTATTATACGCACCCCCTCAAGCAAGTAACAAACTCCAGCCTCTTCACCTCCTCTTCAGTATATAATCCCGAAACTATTGCAAACCGCGGCACATTCATTTCATACACCTGCCTTCCTAATCTAAATGACACAGTTGTGCCCTGCTCGAACGTACCTTCCTTATGCACCCAAGTGCTATGGAACTCTAGCACTAGCTCCTCATACTGAGGCTATATACAATCTAACGCATAAATCAATCTTTGACCCAAAAGGTCCCTCACTTCCTGCTCTGAGCCTATCTCACTTAACCACTTCCAATCGATGATCCGGTGCTGAAGTAACTTCGTTCTCTTCAGCTTATCATACTTGTTCCACTCGCTTGTGCTCGGCTCAAACTTCAATATTGGGTGATTGGCTCTAAGCATTTTCTGGTCCAGAATAAAGTTATAACTCGGTCGATACTCGATTTTTCTCAACTTAGGATCATCAACAGCTATTTGAATAATCGGAGTTTCTTTAGGAACCGGGTCCTCCTAAGGCGGATCTTGTTGAGGTGCCGACTGACCCGCTCCTGTCTTTCTCCCTTTACCTCGGCTAGAACTACTAGCCATGCCTGCAAAACAAATAAATTCAAGACAAAACAAGCCGACAGTCAGTCATAACAAACTATTTTTGGTATTTTTATTTTTTATAATTTTTTTTTGAATTTTTGAAATTTTTTATATTTTTTTGGATTTTTATAATATTTTTCCGAAAAAGAAAGAATAGCCGTATAGCATTTCATTCGCAGCTAATTCTAAAACAAGCGGGTTACTTTTTTACAATTGCTAAATGGTAGTTAAACTCGCCCGAATGGAGATTGAGTACGGGCAAGCTTAAACCACTTGTACGTGCAAGTAAACCCAAACAAGACTAACTACTACTAAAACTATGCTAAAAACGACACAAAGACGACGCGAAAACACATATCTAGACTAAAAGTACACTACCCCCCATAGGCACTTTTAGTTGTCCCAATTAAGAGCCAAAGTGCCGAACAATGACATTGAAGTCCAATCCGCGCTTAAAAATAATTCGCTTTTTTTTAGTTGTTTTGAAAACAAATCTTAGCGTCGAAAGATTCCGCCTAGTGAAAGGAGGTTTCTTTCGCATGCAAAAATATAGTTTCAATGCGCAAAATTGGAGCTTCTCTTGTCAATGTATCATACCCAACCATTCAAGCATCAAACAAAAACAATTTCAATACCAACCTGACTACCATAACCAATACCAATTTGAGTGTAAACCCCCATACTCAAATTTTCAATCTCTTCACTAAAATCAGTCAAATATAAAAATCATATCCCAACCCAAGCCATTCCGCAACCGATAAAAATCAACTACAAGATCAACTCGACACTCAAGACTCAACAACTGACTCAAACTAAAAGTCGACTCAATGTAGCACGACTCACCAAAACATCAACAGATTCACACAAAGCTGACTCATAGAAAGACCTGTCAAACTGAACCGATAAACTCAACCAAAGACTCAACCTGAGTAGCGACTCGACAGCACACAAGGACCGACCTGACTCGACTATAAAACCCACAAATGACTTGACCGGACTTAACATAAATACTCACAGACTGAACTATAACCTACCGACTGACTCGACAGACAAGACTCACCACAGATAACTTACCAAGTGACTCCTAATCAACAAATAAAAAAGAAGCTAAGCAAGAACATACCTGAATCGTCGGAAATAGCAAGAAAAATTGAAATTTTTGAGCAAGGCAAGTCCCGAATCGGACCTCTACGACGCCCGGATGGTAAATTTTTTATGGGGGTTTTGTTCGGTGGGTGAATCCGATCACGTGGGTGGTTGGATGGCAGAAAGTGGTGGTGATTTAGTGGTTTAATGGAGGAAATCGGAGGGGATATGGTGGGGATAGGTTTCGGCGGTGGGTATAGGGGAAAGGAAGGGTTTTGGGATGTGTGGGGTAGCTGGTAGGTCAAAAGGTCTTATTTTCTTTTTATATATGTGTTGGCGTCGCGCGACCGGGTGAGGTGGGGGCCGTGGCGTAGCGCCACGGTGGGGGTTATTGCAAAGGGTTCAACTTTTGGGGGGTTCAACTCGTTTGAAAGGGTTCAAAGAGGTTTTTTGGTGACCCACATGGTGGCGCTGCGCCACGAGGAGGTGTGTTTGGTGGTGGTGCGACGCGAGCATCAATTTTTAACAGAAGGTTGCGTGATTTTTCAAGTTTTTGCCTTAGGAAAATTTTCTAACTTTTACCCAACCTTCCCCAAACCTTCCCAAAATTTTTCTAAGTATGGGACTTACCTGGGGTGACTTTTTCTTCGCATTTTCAGCTCTTCAAGAGTACGTTTCCTGTAAATTTTCTAAAACACACAAAACACAAACACGAAAAACAAGAAAAACAAGAAAAATAACGTAATTTACAAACGGTACATACTCTACGAATGACGCTTTTTGCAACTCACTGTTCGGTGAAGGTGGGTGGGTCCTCTAGAGGAATTTCTTCCTCTTCGGTAGTATCAATGGGACCTCCCAAGTAATGTTTCAAGCGATGACTGTTAACTTTCCACACACCTTTATCGACTTCATCATATAACTCAACGGTACCGTATGGAAACACCTCCTTTACCACATACGGTCCGCTCCATCTTGATTTCAACTTCCCCGCTATCAATTTCAACCATGAATTGAATAAGAGCACTTTATCACCTACCTTAAACTCCTTCAATCCTCGCAACCTCCTATCATGCAACGCCTTAGTTTTTTCCTTGATACTCCAAGATCGTTCATAGGCGGCATCTCTCAAAGCTTCCAACTCATGAATTTGGAAGAACCTCCTTCTTGCGGCTTCGGTAAGGTCGAGGTTAACGGTTTTTAGCGCCCACAAAGCTCTATGTTCAAACTCTACCGGAAGATGGCAATCTTTGCCATACACAATCATGAAGGGTGTTGTTCCTAACGGTGTTTTATAGGCGGTGCGGAATGCCCACAAAGTGTCGTCGAGCTTTTCCGACCAATCCTTCCTACTTTTTCCTACCGTTTTCTCTAAGATTCTCTTCACCCCTCGGTTAGCATTCTCTACTTGGCCACTAGTTTGTGGGTGGTATGTGGTGGAAAGACAATGAGTGACACCGTAGCGTGCAAGTGCCTTTTCCATGGCGGAATTGCAAAATGCGTACCACGGTCACTTATTATGGCTTTAGGAACTCCAAAACGTGTGAATAATTTTTTAAGGAATCTCACCACCACTCGGGCATCATTAGTAGGCAAAGCTTGAGCTTCCACCCACTTTGAGATATAGTCAATGGCCACAAGGATGTACCTATTCCCACTCGATGAGGGGAAAGGTCCCATGAAATCAATGCGTGCAAGTGCCTTTTCCATGGCGGAATTGCAAAATGCGTACCACGATCACTTATTATGGCTTTAGGAACTCCAAAACGTGTGAATAATTTTTTAAGGAATCTCACCACCACTCGGGCATCATTAGTAGGCAAAGCTTGAGCTTCCACCACTTTGAGACATAGTCAATGGCCACAAGGATGTACCTATTCCCACTCGATGAGGGGAAAGGTCCCATGAAATCAATGCCCCAAACTTCAAAGATTTCAAGAACTTGGATGGGATTTTGTGGCATCTCATCCTTGGATGAGATGTTGCCGGTACGTTGGCAACGGTCACATGTCCTAACAAACTCTATGGCATCTTTCACTACCGTTGGCCAATAGAAACCACTATCGAAAACCTTTTGTGCCGTCACATTTGGCCCGTGATGGCCTCCCGTTAAACCCTCGTGCACATGTCTAAGGATGTCTAACCCATCCTCCTTTGAAACACATATCCTAAGCACTCTATCTCCACCTATCCTAAATAGGTATGGGCCATCCCAAATGTACTTCCTAGCATCCCTAAGAAGCTTTTTCTTTTGTTGATAAGACATACCCCTCACAAGATCTCCGGTTGCTAAATAATTTGCCAAATCCGAGAACCATAGCAAACCCTCTACCTCGGCACAAACAAAGTATATGGTTTCGTGAGGAAAAGTGTCTCCTATGGAATCCTCACGAACTTCCTCTCTCTTAGGATCCTCTAAATGTGACAAATGGTCGGCGGCCACGTTTTCCGCTCCCTTTTTATCCTTAATTTCTATATCGAACTCGGAGAGCAAAAGAATCCATCTAATGAGACGCGGCTTCGCGTCTTTCTTTTGGAATAGAAATCGCAAAGCGGCATGGTCGGTGAACACGGTAGTTTTGGAAAGCACGAGATATGAGCGAAACTTATCAAACGCAAACACTACGGCTAAGAGCTCTTTTTCCGTGGTAGTATAGTTCTCTTGAGCATCATTCAAAGTTTTGCTCGCGTAGTAGATTGTATGAAACTGTTTGTCGACTCTTTGACCTAAGACCGCACCTACGGCATAATCACTTGCATCGCACATGAGCTCGAAAGGCAAGCTCCAATCGAGTGAAACAAGGATAGGAGCACTAACGAGTTTCTCCTTCAAAAAATCAAAAGCCTTGATGCACTCTTCGTCGAAGACGAAAGGTACATCTTTCTCTAGTAGTCGGGTCATGGGGCGAGTAATCTTGGAAAAATCCTTGATGAAACGCCTATAAAAGCCTGCATGACCTAGGAAGCTACGAACGGACTTTACACTAGTAGGTGGAGGCAATCTACTTATGGTATCTATCTTGGCCCTATCCACCTCTATTCCCACTCTAGACACCTTGTGTCCTAAAACAATCCCCTCCGTCACCATAAAGTGACATTTCTCCCAATTCAACATGAGGTTTGTCTCTATGCATCTCTTAAGCATCCTATCAAGATTTAGAAGACATTGTTCGAAAGTGGTACCATAGACCGAGAAGTCATCCATGAAAACCTCCATAGAGGTCTCAAGCATGTCTTGGAATATAGCAACCATGCATCTTTGGAATGTAGCCGGAGCGTTGCATAACCCGAAAGGCATGCGGCGATACGCATAAGTGTCGTAAGGGCATGCGAATGTCGTTTTATCTTGATCCTCAGGGGTGATTGGGATCTGAAAATAACCTGAAAATCCATCGAGAAAACAATAGAATTGTTGACCCGCTAGATGCTCCAACATTTGGTCAATGAATGGAAAGGGAAAATGGTCTTTCCGGGTGGCGTCGTTTAACTTTCGATAGTCTATGTACACACGCCAACCGGTAACGGTACGAGAAGGGATTAATTCATTCTTTTCGTTCATGATCACCGTCATCCCACCCTTCTTTGGGATGACTTGGGTTGGGCTAACCCATGGTGAGTCGGAAATAGGGTATATCACCCTGGCATCTAACAACTTAAGCACTTCCTTCTTAACAACCTCTTGCATATTCGGATTTAGGCGCCGCTGAGGTTGCACCACCGGCTTATAATCATCTTCCATGAGTATCTGGTGGGTACAATAGGCGGGGCTTATGCCCTTGATGTCCGAAAGTCGCCATGCAATGGCTTCCTTATTCTCTCTCAACACCTCTAACAACCTACGCTTCTCTCCCTCCTCTAACTCGGATGAAATAATGACGGGAAAATCGGACCCCTCTCCTAAGAAAGCGTACTCTAAGTGGGACGGGAGAACTTTAAGTTCTAGTGGGGCGGGTTTCTCTAAAGGTGTACTCTCAAACTCACTTTTTACCACACTCAATTCTAGCACTTCGGGGATCCACTCGTTCTCTTCTACTTCCTCACTCTCACTCACTACCTCCTCTACCTTCTCAACTACCTCATCTATCTTATTCTCAACTAAATCGGCTCCACTAATATAGTCAAAGCAATGGTCGACACATGATTAGAAAGACTCTATGAAATAGACCGAATGACAAGGACTACTAAGATCATCAGAACCACTAGGATGTTCCATGGAGCGTGCTATCTCGAAAGTAACTCTCTCCTCACCGACTTAAAGTGTGATTTTTCCGTCGAAGACATCGATGATAGCCTTGGCGGTACACAAGAATAGGCGTCCTAGAATGATAGGAACCTTCTCGTCGGCTTCCATATCAAGGACGACAAAGTCTACGGGAAAGACGAATTTATCCACTTTGACTAGAAGGTTTTCAATTATACCACGTGGATACTTCACTGATCTATCGGCTAGAGATAAAGACATACGTGTAGGGGATAACTCTCTTAGACCTAACCTCTCATACATGGAATATGGCATTAGGTTTATACTCGCTCCTAGATCGGCTAGGGCCCTACACTCAGTATCACTCCCAAACAAGCACGGGATGGTAAAAAGGCCCGGATCCGTCAATTTTTCTGGGACCTTGTTCAAGACTACGGCTGAGCACCCTCCACTAAGGGGGATGTTAGAAACCTCTCCTAACCTATCCTTACGTTTTAGAAGGTCCTTTAAAAATTTTGCATATTTGGGCATTGATTGAAGGGCTTCTATGAAAGGGGGGTTGATTCTAAGCTGCTTAAAGATCTCTAAAAATTTCCCGTACTCTTTAGAATAAGTTTGGTTTTAAAGGCGGGAAGGAAATGGAGCACGGGAAAGATCAACAGTGGGTGATGGAGCAACTTATATCGGCTTCTTTCCTATACTTTTCTCACTTGAAGGCCCCCCGGTGTGTGCGGTAGTTGCTGGGATGAACCTAGGTTGCACTTTACCGGGCGCATCCATTTCAATCTCCACATCTACGGGGTCCTCATCTTCTACCTCGACACTCTCGGGTCTCACTACCTCTCCTAGGGTCCTACCACTACGGGTCGAAATTGCCTTCAAAGTGCCAGATGGGTTGGGCTTTGTGTTTCCCGAAAATTGACCGGGAGGTCGTTCTTGCAACTGGCGTGCAATATCCCCAACTTGCCTTTGAAGATCTAAGAAATTTGAGTGGTTATTCTTTAGGAATGTAGCATGTTCTTCTAAGGTACGTTGGGTAGCCTGATCTTTAACCACTAGTTGGGTAAGAAGGTCCTCTATCCTAGATAGACTACTATTTGACCCCTCATTCTTAGGTTGAACCTCTTGGTGTGACCCCTCACCTCTGAACTGTGCACCTGAACTAGCAAATTGACCTGTTTGACCCGACCCCCCCCCCCCCCACTAGAATAGAAACCTGGCCCCCTGCTTTGATATTGACCTGATGGAAAACCAGGGGGTTACCTGAAAAGCGATAATTGTTAGCACGCCAATTAGAGTTACTATTATTGAACGGGTTAGTTGGACCCCTATTTTGACCTGCTATATACTCGACCTGTTCTAGGGTAAGTGTTGGGCAATCTATGGTGTCATGTCCACCTCAACAAACTTCGCACCTATCGACCTTCTTCTTAATTTCTAGCAACTCTTTGGTGATATAGTCTAGTTGAGATACTACCTTTGAGTCTGAAATGACTTGGTTCACTCCTCGAGAAGATGAGGAAGTAATCACAGGATTGGAATTCCTGCTGGTAGCACTATGATCTATATCAGCATGAGCGAAGCTCTCAAAGAGATCATTGCAGTCAGCCACAATTTTCTTTCCCATTAGATGGCCTCCTGCAGATGTGTCGAATCGGGCCTTACACTCAGGTGTGAGACCATTGTAAAATTTTTCTACTAAAGCCCAATCCGACAGCCCATGTTGGGAACAACGCGAGAGTAAAGTTTGAAACCTCTCCCATGCTAAGTGATATGGTTCGTCAGGCTCCATTCTGAATGAATGGATCTGATCTCGAAGGCGAGAGGCCTTCGTAGGTGGGAAATACTTAGCAAGGAAGGCATCCCTAAGTCCAGCCCAAGTAGTATAAGTACCTGCTGGCTATGAATCGAGCCATGTGGCTACGCGGCCAGCAAGCGAAAAGGGGAAGACTTGGAGAAAGCGGGCATCAAGATTAACACCTTCGATGCTGAAGGTGCTACACAGACGGGTGAGACGGTTGATATGTGCAGGCGCATCCTCATCATCACGACCGTGGAACTGAAAAGAGTTGTTAATGGCAGTCATGATGTATGAGAGAATTTGCCAGGACTTGTCATTGGTGATTTCAGGGATGGTGATGGGTGAATTTGCGGTAAAACCTGAGGTGGAACGCTGGTGGACAGTTTGGTTATCGGCCATTTGGTGAACTGGTGGTGGACTAGGGTGCCGGGAGGGTGGTGGGGAGTTGTGGGGTGACGACTTCGGGGTGAAGTCAAATTTCGGTGGTTTAGATTGTAGTGTAGAGTCATAAGGGGCTGAAGATGAAGTTGAGGATTTTTTTACCTGTAAACTGGGTGTGGAGAAGGAAGACTTGTCGATTGGCGGCTTCACTGGTCCCTGCGAACGCGTGGGGCATGAACTGCAAAACCGAGAACAAACAAGTAAGACGACTCCAATGAAAGACTCTAAAAATAAGAAAAAGACACTAAAATTACTTGGACTCCTACGTCTCACAAACACACAAAAAGCACGTATAGATGTCAATTGAAATCCAAATAAAGTAATTAACGCAATTGCCAAGAGTCCCCGGCAACGGCGCCAAAAACTTGATGTGGAATAAGTAGTTCAAATAAATAAACTAAAATAACCCTAAATTAAGACTCAAGTAATAAAAATCTAGACTCTCTAACTTGACTAAACTACTCACCGGCAAGTGGACCGGTCGACTCTAGCAAAGAAAAGCAAGTCCGGATGTTGAACCCACAAGGACTCTAATTAATTACGTTAACGACTTTATTTAGACTAGACACTGACACGACTTAACAATTGTTGTGTTTTAAGGGGGGGAGGGTTACTAAAATCCTAGAATTGAAATTAAAATGAAACTAGACTAAGACACGAATAAGAACTAAGGTTTGATTCAGATGAGATTAACAACTACCTAGACTTGAATCCATTTTAACAACGAACAGACTTCTAACGGTACTATTGTGGTATGGAATCGGGATCGTAAGATACTAAACCCTAAGGTATTTCAAGCTAAGACTTCCCGACCCTTCTCAGGAAGAAACCTAGGAAACCCTACAAGGCTGTTGTGAACACCAATTGTTAGACTTCCTCTCAGTCCTCTAACGACTCTAAAAGTGCCCTAATTCGACTATCTGCCTCTCAGCGCGATAATCTAAGGCAATCCTAGATTCTAACTTGGTTTATTAGACACAAATGCAATTAGGGAACTAAAACCGACTTCTCTCAAAACCTGTCTTAGCTATATAATGCACTGAGACCTAATAACTAACTCGAGCCTCTCAGCGACAAGTTAACCAGAATACTTAATTCTAATTGTATTTTAATTACTGTTTCTAAGGCTATTGGCCAATTTATCCAACGATCACCCGAACCCGTAAATAAACGAATAATCAACACAAATTTATTATGTGAAAGACATTCACCAAAATCTATGTGAAACAGCAAGTAATCAACAATCAAAAGTAAATACGCATGTGCACCAAATCAGAGATTCTAGAACAATTTACTTTCAAAGATCAATCCATAACAAGCAATAAAAACTGTTAAAAGATCCAAACTTGATCAAACTATCATCTTGCCTAGGTAGTAACGGAGGTTTTAGCCAAGAAACATGGTGTCTAAAATAAACAAAGCAAGTTCAAAACAAGAATTCATCGGAAAAGTATTGAAACACAAAAATAAAGAAAACCGGGAGATAAGACCCGAACAATCTTCGTTTCCACGATCCAAGCTTCAACCGAATGATTCCCGCAAGCTAAAGCACTCTAAAATACTCGAAACCTGCTCCAAAAGTCGCCTAGGGTTTCTTTGTTTCGTAAGTCTTTGATAATGATGATTAACGTTTTCTTTTATACCAAACCCTAGCATTAAACAATTAATTTTCGCCAGTTAACCCCGTCGCGTCGCGCGACGGGTGAGGAGCCAGCTGGTGGCGCGACACCAGCACCACAGAAATCAGATTTTGTTTGTTACTTGTTGGCGTCACACGACTGATATGATCATATGCCCGTGGCGCGACGCCACATGTGTTTTTTCACAGAAACTTGCGTCCAAAACTCAGCTTTCACTCCCAAAATCTCCAAAATAATTCTAACACTTATTCCAAATAGTTCCGGGACTTGATGTTTCAGCCATGTAGCTCGTTTTTGCTCCTTTTTCAGCCACTTCATGTATCAAGACCTGGAAAACCAAAATATGATCAATAGCACGTAATTCTAAATAAAACGAAACTAGAAATAACGATAAATTGTACAAACTATACACGAATAAAAGATGTATTTTGCAATACATCAATGCCCAATATAATAAAGACACGTGTCTTGGACTTTAAACGTATAATGAATTGATTTCAAGGGACTAAAGCTGATGAACAAAGAAAGTATGTGTGTAGAAGGATCCAAAGCGTCAACATATGCAAATTACGCCTCTCAACAACCCTACACGATGTTTATACTCTTGAACGAATAAATTACGAAACGTAGGAAGCCATTTGTGAAAGAAAGTGAAAGTTTACAAGACACGAGGGTTAAATGTGTCAACATGTTAAATTACTACCTCTGAGTGCCCTTTTATCAAACCCGGGGCTTTGTAACGATAAATTATACTCTCAAGAATAAGTGACAAAAATTTCACGAGGTTTCGATATCGTTTGATATAAATACGTTAACTTTCGTAAATGCGTCAACGAGGCAAAACTTGCATTTTCGGTTATCGTTTAATGAAACCGGACCTAACGATGTTTTGGTTATATCCTAAAGATCATACAAATGTAAACTTTTTAGGGTTATTTGTGCTTATAATGAAAGTTTCAAGGAATTAGAAGGTTCAGGGGCCAAACTTGTCAAGTTTTAAACTTGTTGGCTGGACACGTGCAGCGTCGCGCCGCGCGACCCCGGACCCCATCTGTCGTTGCGCCACGCGACGGCTTGTATTTCACAGCCAGCATGCACAGGTGCAGGTTTCTGCAACCTCTTCACCATTTCAGCTTTAATTCGAATCTAGGGACTGTTTGCTGGTTTCAAAAACCACTTGGGACACATGTAATCATCAGAGAACAACACTAAACACCTGGATTGATCTGGAGGTACTCTCAATTGGTAACAATCCGGGAAGCCAACTTCACCCATTTAGTGCGCTATTTCTTTTAGGTGAATAGGTGCATTTGGGGCTGCATTCTCACTTGCACTTCAAAATTTCTCATTCTCTCAATCTCTAAAGCTTTGGAGCATTCCCTGAAGCATCCTGGTTATCTAGGAAGCTTTCTCAAGTCTAATTTTCGTGCTAAGGACTCTTGTAAGCGTTCTTAGCTTCTATAGTTAAGGTTTTATTAGCTTAATGACCGAAAGTCAAAGATATCGTAATGATGCTTTGACTTTGTGATTAATCACTAACGATCCAGCCATTATTCGAATTGAAAGTGGCTATGTGTTGGTAATTAAGTAGGTGATAAACCCTTAAAAGGGCACCTTCTAATTATCACGTTATCTCAGTCAATTGTCGGGTCAAAATACTTAACAGAAAAGTCAAACGAGTTAGTTTTTACAAAATAATTCATAACTGATAATGTAGAAGCTATAAAATACATTTTATCACTTAAACAACTTGGTAAATAATATAAGAACATGTTTAGGCATGTTCAACCCGACAATTCTGAGTATTAGGCTAGGTTCGCAACCGAAAGTCGCAAAAGTAGACTTTTGCTTTGACTTTCAGTTCTGATCCGAATTAGCTTAGTTTAGTTATGCCTTAGGGTTCCTTTGTGACCATATTATATGTAAGCATAACCCTATGAGGTTATATTACATGGTCCCATAGAAATCATAGTTCGTTGCATGTTTCCGTTAAATGCTTAAAATTGACCATTATGCCCTTATGTTATAAAAACGAGATTTTTGAAAATGTGAGAGGACAAAAACCTTTATTACTGATATATAAGTATGTCCTAAAAATTTGATATCAGTTTCTGGTCTAAAATAAAAGTTATGCAAAATATCATAAAACAAAAACTTTTTGTTAATTAAATTGCATTATTGGTATAAATCATACTTAAACCCAATTTTTGGCACCAAACTTGCTATCCACTGTTATGATATAATATTTAGGGATTTTTGGAAATTTTTTTCAAATTTTATACTGACCATAGCATAGAGTTCTAGCATAAATTCGGTAATTGACGATAATGCCCTTTTCGTTAATAAAATGAGTTTAACATATGATTTGCATACCAAACCTTTTTCCTACTGATATCATATGTTAAATAAAATATTTTAAGCATTAGAGACTGATCAAAACTTCAGAATTTGATAAACACCTTGAATACCGTCAATTACCGACTTTTACGCATATTAGGCGCATAGTATGGTTTAAAACCATATTTAACGCCTAAGACTTGTTACCTACTGATTTTATAAATAAATTTTTATACTTTAATAGTAAGTATAAGTCTTGAACTCAGATTTTCAAATTTAACCTTAAAAGCATATGTGAAATGACCAAAATGCCCCTACGGTGCATAGTTTGGCCATAAATGATTAAATACACATATGTATGATATCTTGCTGATATAACAACATAAAATAAATGTTTTTACTGAAAATTTTAGACCAGAATCTCAGTTTGCTATTAAACCTCTTTTATAAACTTTAAAATGACCAAAATACCCTTACGGGGCTTAAATTGGTTTTAAATTCGTTTTGGGCATAATGCAAGATATCCTACTGATATCACAACATATTTTAAGTATAGTAACTCATGGAACTTGTACATGACTCTTTCGGATACCCGTTATGCATATACACGTTCGGTATGGTTTATGTAACTAGTTTGCATAAATTAGCCGAAAAGGGTCAAACCTTATCATTTTTACTTCAAAATCCAGAATGTATTTAGTTTACCCATCATATACAAGTCTTCATACTTTTTGGGTCTAAATCACATTCCAATCCGGTCACCGTTTAATCTTGCGTTTCGTACCGTAAACTTTCCTTTAAAACTAACCGGTCAAAGTTATAACTTAAATAAGACCCGTTAGGAATCTAATAGGTTATTAAAACCTTCGTTCCAGATTAGGAGTCCAGTAAAAGCTCCCTGCACTTGCTGATTAGAATATACGGCTGAGTAAAATTTACATTTAGCTTAGGTAAATACTTTTAACTTATTTTCCCTTACACGGGCTTGGAATACAGTAAATTATTACCGCTTGGTCGGGTATTGAATATTTAATCGATTAGTGGTTAAATCATTGAGATAACCCATTTTAATCTGTTTTGTTTGATACAAAGCCTTTGGGGGTTAATATGACCGTGTCCTGGATATCCTCGGCTCATTCATTTGAAATGGCCACGACTTAAGCACGGGGTGTAGGCATACACCTGACAGTTGCGTATGTAAAACGGTATCTCACTTCTGAGGAAACTTTTTGTGGGCTTATACTAGTGGCGTGTCTATTAATCTTGTCTCGGCTCTTCTAACCGGGCCCTGAACGTACGACAAACATATAAATCTGTATACAAGATTATTTTAAATAATTGTCCCAAGTTATAAAAGATTTTATGCCTTGTGCATCCAAACCAATTTTATAAACACTTTTAAAAAGAGTCAGTTAATTCTATTTACCAGTGTAAACTGACGTATTTTTCAAAAAGATTAAGTGCAGGTACTACACGAAATGGGCTGGAAGTTCCCGAGTATTAGTTAAAGAGTCTTGCAAGCTCTTAGTACTTAAAGTCTGTTGAACAATATTTACTTTCTGTTTTAGATCCGCCTGTGGATCCACTTACAACCGTTGTGTAATATTTTATTTAATTTCAACCCGGTTTGTATTATTTACTTTCAATACTTCCGCTGTGCATTAACTGTGATTATTTGACTATGATGATATCAACTAAATCACGATACTCCCCACCGGGCACACCGGTAATACGTGGAAATATCGGGGTGTGACATAAAATACTTATGAAATCTGTGATTTGAACTTAATAAGATAGACAATATTGAACTTGTGAAGTTCATAAGAAATTGGGATCAAACAAACATGTTTGTTTGATTAATACATGAACGGGTCAAAAGTTCATAATTATATTTTAAGCCGAAGGCTTAAAAATCTAAAAATTTGTTAATCCGGATGTCGGATGTTAACTCCATGTGATGGAGAATTAAATTACGATCACGTAGGAAGAAATGTGAGTCAAATCGGATAAAAAATGAGCAATTTATGCTCGTTTTCGTAAAATATGGTTTGGCTGGAAAAATGCAGGTTTCAGAATGAAACCTGCTGGAAAAAGTGCTCTCTTGCGCTACGCGACGGAAGAGCAGAACTCTGTCACGACACGCGACGAGTGGTCTCGCGGCCCGCGAGGGATGGGCAAGGCTGGGTCGCGCCCCGCGAGGGCCACCAGAACTGGGAAAATTGTTGCTGTTGACTGTTTTTGCTTGCGATTTCGTTTAAACATGTTTTAAACGCCATATAACTAACTCATTCCATGTTTTTATGGAATGTAGGTATTATGTAAAGTACCGAAGGACGATCAAGCTCATCGAGGAACTGAACACCAATAAGAATCAAGCTTCCGCGTTTCGTTTCGTCGTCACTTTTAAACGACGAATTTATATAAGTTATGTTAAAATGTTTTAAAGTTTAAAATGTTTTAACAAACTCGTATTTTTAAATGTATGTTTAACCGTAACTACACTATTATAGTCAGAATTTATATGATAATTGTATAAAATGAACTAAGGGTCTTACATCCTTTGAGGGATTATCATCTACCTTATTATGATCATGTAGCCATGTTTGATTTGAAAAATGGCTGAACCATAATGGTCTTAACCGAAAGTCAAAGCAAAAGTCAATTTGCTTGACTTTCGGCTAAATACTTAGCCTATAAAATGAAATAGCTGAGAAGGAACACTTACTAGTGATCTAAGATGAATAAGAACTTAGTATGGGAGGCCTCCTTAAGTCGGGCAGCAGCTCCAAGAGTGTAAGAGAGGAATTGAAAGAAATAAGCAAGTGAAATGGATAATCAAACTTGTTATTTATAGTAGAACTTGAAACATATGATCATGCCAAGTGTTAGGGGATATTCTAAGATCATCCCAGGTGTGTTTTGAGGTATCAAGTGCAGAAGGAGATTGGCATTTCGCGTGTAACATGGCAACACAGCAGGCTGCCTTGGCCTCCAAACAAAACTACTAGTTACAGGCCTCACGGACCGTAAGGGCCTTAGGCTTACGGTTCGTAAGCCTATTAAGCGCACACAGATTTGATGTCCTTACGGACTGTAAGAACAAATGTCTTGTGGTCCGTAACCGCTTACCAGCAACAACAATATTCATTCCTTACGGTCCGTAAGCACTAAAGGCTTACGGTCCGTAAGAGTCACTCAGAGGCCAATAAAATGGCATGTTGACATAAATGGTCCCTTCACAACATTATTCCATAATTTTTACATATTTGGTCCCTCTCGCCAAACAACGTGGCATAATTGAGAGTTAATCGGACACGTGTCATCATATAATTCGACACAATTTTCCGAGGTGTTACATCCTCACTCCCTTAAAAGAAATCTCGACCTCGAGATTTTATTAAAAAAGATGAGGGGTACTTTTGTCGCATATTGGACTCAACCTTCCATGTATATCCGGGGCCACAACGGGTATCCCATTTAACCTTCACAATAGGAATCATTTTCCTTCGGAGCTTTTTAACCTGTCGATCTTCAATCGAAATCGGTTTCTCCATGAACCTCAGGTTTTCGTTAATTTGCACATAATGATGTGACAATTATAGCGACTCATCGGCTAGACATTTCTTTAAATTACAAATGTGGAACACATCATGGATTTCACTGAGCTCCTCAGGTAGCTTAAGCTTATAAGCCACAGAACCGACACATTCGATTATCTCGAATGGTCCAATATATCTCGGGCTCAACTTGTCCTTCTTTCTAAATCGCATCACACCTTTCCAGGGTGATACTTTTAATAAAACCTTGTCCCCTATTTGTGGTTTCCGCCTCTTATCAGCGTAGCTTTTCTAGCTATCATGGGCAGCTTTGAGTCGATCACGGATTTGAACAATTTTTTCTGTGGTCTCTAGGACTATCTCATGTCCTGATAGTTGGGCTTCCCCAACTTCAGCCCAATAAACGGGCGTTCTGCACATTCTCCCATACAAGGCTTCAAATGGAGCGGCCTTGATGCTAGTATGATAACTGTTATTGTAGGAGAATTCAATTAGGGGATGATGATCATCCCAGCTACCACCTAAATCAATCACGCATGCTCTAAGCATGTCTTCCAAAGTTTGAATGGTATGCTCACTCTGTCCATCAGTCTGTGGATGGTAAGCCGTACTGAAATTTAGTCTCATGCCTAATGATTGTTGGAAACTTTTCAAAAAGTGAGATGCATATCTCGTATCTCTATCGGATACAATAGATAATGGCACGCCATGCAGGGACACAATCTCATCCACATATAATTTGGCTAATTTGTTGGAACTATAAGTCTCCTTAATTCATCAAACTCTGAACCAATCTTCTTTAGTTGAATTGGTAATTGAAGTTATTGGTTTTCAAACAAAACTTTTAGCGTTCGTTTCATGGAATGTATTGGAATTGACGCGGGAATTGAAACTTGATTTAGAAGTTAGGTGTCTTTGTTTCACATAATGGAATGAAATCTAGATGAAATTGAAATTTTCATTCATTATTTTGTTGAAAGGAACATAATGATCAAAATCTGCATTCCAATTCCATCCAGATTCTATTATTCTATTTCATTATGTGAAACAAACACTTAGTATATAACAAACCCACCAAACTTCCGATACGAGTAATTTATTCAACACACATGAATTACAGAAGATTAAGCGATGGTGGGGGACCAGGCTTATTTATTTGCACATAAACCATTTTTTAACGTGTAACTTAAAAGTCTTAGGGGCTGTTTGGCAACATCTGAATGGTCAAGTGCTAAACCAGTAAGAGGTCTGAACCATTAAGTGCTGAATCAGTAAGATGTCTGAACCATTAAGAGCCTGTATAATACTTAACCATTCAGAGGCAAATGCCTGACCAATTCATATTAGAGGTCTTAACCATTTAGACTCTGTATAAATCTTAACCATTCAGAGGCAAATGTCTGAACCATTCAGACATCTGCTCGTGAAACAAACAGTCTGAACCATTAAGTGCTGAACCATTAAGAGCCTCATTAAGAGGTAAACAAACAGCCCCTTAAACCTAAGCTGAACAAAAAAAAAACAACAAAACGATAATAAATGGCATTATACCTATAACATTTAGCAACTTGCATGAACAGTGATTTCTATTTTTTTTGTCCTTTTGTGTTTCCCTTTTTTACTTTTTATAGCTTAATTTTTTTTAACTTTTTGGGTCTTTGTCTTTTTTTATTTTTATTGCATGAATATTGGTTGCCACCTGCATGGCATTGATTACTTTTAGGTTTTTTCCCTGCTTCAACTTTTTTTATTTGCTTTCCCTTTATCTTTTTGAGTTTTTTTTTTATATTTTTGTATTCTTTAATACTTTTGTAATTTCTTTTATCTTTTGCTTTTTATTTATAGTTTTCTATTCTTTTACCTCTTAACTTTCAACGTTGATACTTACGTGTTTATTTTTATTTACGTGTTAGTATAAATTAAAATTGATTTTCGTTATTTTGCGTTTAGACATAAATTTTTTCGCGGAAATGAGTTGGGTTAAATATAATATGTTCTCATCCGTATAATTATCTACGTTTTTAGTTAGTCAATATTTGAACGTAATTTTTTGGAAAACGAGTCGGGTAAAATATAATACACTTTCGCGCTTTTTTATTTTTATTTATGTTTTCAATTTCTCTACGTTTTGACGTAAATTTTGTTCGAAAACGAGTAGAGTAAAATATAATACGTTTTCATTAGACGGTATAAATTCGAGTCACTTTGCGTTTTGACATCGCCGCAACACGCTGTAACTATTTTCTTACGTGCTTATTTTATTGCACGTGTCGGTATAAATTCAAGTTGATTTACCGTTCGATGTATTTTTTTTTCCAAAATATGTCAAGTCAAATATAACACGTTTCTATGCTTATTTTTATATACTTTTTTTTCTAGACTTTATTATTTCTATTTCTATATTTTTCTTTATCTTTAGTGTTTTAGTTTTATGTTCTTTTTTTATTGAAGTTATATTTAAGATAACGTTTAAGTTTTCATTTACAATTAATTTAAAATCAGTCCATCTCGCTGTCCAATTTAAATTTATGTTTATGGTTTTCAATCGATGTAAAAGATATATCAATATTCTTTTGAGTTTATTTCTTTCGGTTGGTTATTATATTGAACCAGAATAGATATCGAACGACCGCAACGTAGCGCGGATAATCTCACTAGTAAGATACAATTTTCGAAAGTGCAACTCATGTAATAAATACGGTAGGCGGTTACGATACATGGCCACAAAACAACAGGGCCCTTTTCACTTTGTGGTACGCCCTAACCCATCGGTCCATGATTGGCTTCCTTCTCGTTGGAACCACGTGACCGACCACTTGAACAAAATATCATTTCCATTTCCAAAACAAACAAACAAATTCATTCATTCATATTCACACCCCTTTCTATCTATCTCACAAAACAAAAAGTCTCTTCTTCACTTCCCCAATTTCACACGCAATTCCCAATCTCCCGGTAACAATTTTTCAATCAACCTTCTCTGCATCTTTCTATGTATTTGCCGTATTTTTTTTTTCATATTTTTCTTTAGTACGATTGATTCCTGTCATTTCTCGATCTAGTATTTTTGTTTTTTTTTTCTTATGGATTTACTGTTGAATTTGTGAATATACTGAAAATCGATTAGAGATCAGAAGGTTTGACTGGATATTATTGGATAAACTGTTGAATTGATAGGGTTTGAGATACACGCTAGGGATGTTAGTTTACTTGTGCTTGGGGTTTATTGTTTGTTAATAGAGTGTTCCGGTGACTCCTCAAATTATATGTTGAACAAATGTTTGTTGACTTTTTATTGTTTGTGGTGTTTAGGATGATTGCCTGCCTTATGATGTAGCATTTTTTTCTTCATGTTAAGAGGAACATGGTCCAGATATGGTTTAGTGAATACTGAATAGTATTTATGCTTCTGAAAACATTCATAATTCTAAATCTGTTTTCGTTTGTCGGTCGGTATCACGGTTAATGATACGTCTGATGCGAGTTTTCTGGATCATGTGTGCATTACTGGTTATCATCTTAGTACCCGGCAGTAATAAGGGTGGTAGATTGCAAGTTTTTAGCTTTCTTAAGTTTTTAACTGTCTTACCTTATTTAAATTATCTTGACTAAAACCTTGACACACATCAGATCAGATCATTCAAGACTAGAGCGCATAATTACCTTCGAGAAAGGGATCAAGACCATCAGGTAATCATACTTGTCTTCAAAAAGTGATTTACCTTGTTTGGTTGGTTATATAGTAGAGAATGAGGCATTTTAAGTTGGTAAAGTTTGAATTTGTCGAGGGCTCAAGGCACTTGTTTTTCTTCTTATAAGTCGTTCTTAGTCAGTTGGTACGTAGTAAAAGGCTTTAGCCTTGTTTTGTGGGGAACAGATAATTTGCATGTAGATCATCTCATGAGAAGCATTATTACAGGAAATTATTTGAGTGTTTAACTAAAATAGATCCATTAACAATTAAGTAGCGCCACATTCGAATTGTTCAACAGATGAATAACAAATAGGCTGTGTTATGGGAAACAATTACACAAAAGACAGTTGGTTGATTGACCCTTGGTTTTTGAAAAGGGCGAGGCACACAAAAGCTATAGGATATAAAACCGAGGCGCCAAGCGCAAAAGTGCACTAGTGGCTTTTTGTACGCGAGGCACAATTTGTTATATATTTTTTTACATATATACTATAAGTTTCTAGCATCATTCACCTAATATTTAGACACAAATAAGCTTTATATATGTTTTAATATATAAGTTACCTACATGTACAACCTAAATAACCTGTTGTACAACATCCTGTTGCACATAAATATGTCATGTACATGAGGCTCACGTCTCAAGGTCACCTGCACATCCTGTGAACCTCGCACCATGTCAAGGTTTAAAAGAATGGAAACGAGTTTTGAGGCGTTTTCCCTTCGCCTCACCAGGCGTAAGCCCGAGGCGGAATTAAAAAATAAATATAAAAATTATATATCTTATAAAAACAATAATACTAACTAAATTCATCATCAAATTCATCAAAATGATCGAAAACACACATAAAAAAGACATAAATTGCTTGAAATTGACACAAACATTCAAAAACAGCAAAAACAAGTATCAAAAACCCCTGAGGCGCAGCCTTTTTAGTGCCTCAGCCCCTCTGAGGCGCATGTACAACATAAACCCCCTGAGGCGCGCCTCAGAATCGTTTTTTGGGCGTTTTGCCTCGAGGCGCGCCTTGAGGCGCACGCGTCAGCTGTTTTTTTAAAACTATGCACCATGTAGGCTTAAGCGATGACCCCTACACCTGAGGTAACTTTGCGCCTCAGCCACTCTTTTTTAAACCAAGGTACTTCGGAATCAGTAGCATAAGTTGACCAACAATCATGAACAAGTCAAGTCGACTAAAACTTCGCCGTTACTCGGTAGGCTAAAGTGACCCAACAATCATGAACATGAAATAGATAAACACAATACACCTAAATTTAGGGGTGTTCAATGAATCGAATTTCGAATCTTCGAATTTTGGAAAATCTTGATCTTGGATTTGTATTCGTTTCGATTCGAATTTAATAAAAAATGAATGTATTTAATATTCAAAGCTCCTGTAAACCTGAAATATTTTTAACATAAAAAACATCCAAAATGTTTCAAGTGCATATCCAAATTAAAAGTCCTTACTTGAGAATAAGTTACCTGAAGATTATTCAACTACCAAAAGTCCAAAATGATTAATTCTAAGCTTCACGGCCGCCCGAACAGTCGAACACTATCTACACATCCACTGTGATCCAACCTTATATATGTGTGTGTGTGTATAATAAAAAATAAAACAATATATATAATTTGGAGTAAGCTGCTGTTTTCGTCTCTTGGGTTTTGTCCAATTTGCTGTTTTGATCATTTTTTGAAAAACTTGCCAAAACACACTGTAATTTGAAAATCTTGCCACTTCAATATGTTAGGCTTGAAAGCTTTCTGGGCTTGTGTCAATCAAGAATAAAGACAAAAGGGCCGGTTATGATTAATAGCTAGCTGACTAGTAATTAACCCTAACTAGTATAGTATCCATGATGTAATTGTATTCTTTTAGCACCTAATAATAGATAAACCCTATTGCAACCCGTCACTTAGACTGAACCACGTAAATCGTCGTGTCTTCTTTAATTGTTTCGTGTGTGTTTGTGTTAGTGATTCCGCTGCGTGTTGCTTTGTTTGATGCCTAACGAGAATCCAACTTCTCTGTTAACTCAAAGGACAATTTAGTTTCTTTCTGTTAGGTACAAGATATTGATGCAGAATGTGCAGCTCATAAAAACAATATATATTATTAATTCATATATACATATATCTCCGGCCGTTAACCATCACCATCATCGCCGCCCGTCAACCATCACCACAACCACCTCCTCCGGCCACAGAACCAGTCACCCCTCCCCCTGTCTTGGTCCCTCCCCCCTGTTAAAACAGCAAACTGGACCAAACCCAGGGACGAAAACAACATACTACTCTATAATTGGGTTTTTTGAATACGATTCGCATACTAAACACCACAACACTTAATGTTTTGTCATCTGTCAAAAGCAATCTTGGAGGTTAGTTCCTAAGCTCTTGAGCTCTTGATTCTTTACTGTGATTGGGCTAGCTATTGATCATGTAAAAGAAACTTGATTCCGTTTCCTCTTTATTTTTGATGTATGTGTGGGCCACTAGGCCCTAAAACCCTCGCATGTTTTTGCAGTTATTATTACATAAGCTTTTTGTTGATGAGACCCAAGTATATTTTTACTTTTTCTGTTCTGCTGGCCATAAGCCATTTCTTGATTCTTATGTTTTATATCTTGGAGTTGACAGAGCTTAAGGCTACGTTGATATTGTAGGTACTTGTTAGTTAATAATCAAAACCAAGCAAGAAGTGCCAGAAATTCTGAATATGGAGCTAAATACCATCAAAGATGCATTTGATCGTGTCACAAAAAAGCAGAAAGTGTCGTCTACTAAATCTCAAGAGACCGTTGAACACGTCACCCAAGAAATCGAGCAGGCATTATCCAGAATCCAGTCAGGAACATCTCAACCTGACTGCAACTCAATCCTCGGTGAACTAAAGACAAAGTTAAAGGAGATGGTCCCACTCGGTCAACTAGAAGCCACCCAAAAGGAACTAAATCTTGCTATGACCAAATACACTAAGCTTCTCGAGAAACAATTCAATCCCGATATATCAAAGTCTTACCGGAACGTTGACTTTGACTTTCACACAGTCAACCAGATAGTCGCCAGTCACTTGTACCGTGAAGGCATGTTCGATATCGGCGATTGCTTTGTAAACGAATCCCATGAAGAGCCCGTGATCGATAAGAAAACTCACTTTCTGGAAATGTATCAAATACTCGAGTCGATGAAATCTCGAGACCTGGGTCCTGCTTTAACGTGGGCCACCGCTAACCATGAGAAACTCCAACAAAACGGGTCGGATATCGAACTCAAACTCCATCGTTTACAGTTCATGGAGATTCTTAAACTTGGTCATAGAGACGAAGCTCTTAAATACATGAGAACTTATATCTCCCCGTTTTCTAACCAACATTTCTCAGAAATCCAGAAGCTAACGGCGTGTCTTCTATGGGCCGGAAAGCTAGAGTCGTCTCCGTATACCGAGCTTCTATCACCGACCCATTGGGCCAAGCTGGCCCACGAACTAGCCCAACAATTCTGCAATCTTTTGGGCGAGTCTTACCAAAGCCCGTTAAGCGTAACGGTTGCAGCTGGAGTTGAAGCGTTACCAACTCTTCTAAAACTAGCAAATGTGATGACAGGAAAGAAACAAGAATGGCTGTCGATGAAGCAGTTACCTGTCCCTGTGGATTTGGATCAGGAGTTTCAGTTTCACTCGATATTTGTGTGCCCGGTGAGCCGTGATCAGGCTAGCGAAGAAAACCCGCCGATGCTGATGTCATGCGGGCACGTGCTTTGCAAACAGTCGATAACTAAGTTGTCGAAAAACAATAGCACAAGGCCTTTTAAGTGTCCATACTGCCCTACAGAGGTAGAAGTGGGTCAGTGCAGGCAGTTGCACTTTTAATATGCATTATTATGTGTTGTATGTTTTTATAAACAAACTCTGTTTATCTTTTTTACTATGCATAATTCTTTAAAAAATAGTGTGTAAATGGTTTCAAGACTTTTCCATTATAAAAAGGTTGCCACTTGCCTCTCTCTCTCTCTCTCTCTGTATAATTTAAAGGAAAAGTGTGTTGATTAGTTGATTATTGTTTTTTTTTTCATCTTTTTTTCTCCTAGTTCCAATTTCCTAAGTTTTACCTTTTAAACCTTTCTTCTCTTTTTCCGAAAGTTTCTGACTGGAAAGTCAACATTTAATAGTTTTAGTTTTGTTGTATGTCAAAACTCAGTCAGTTTTTTCACTTGGGTAATATTAAAAACATAAATGTTTATTGTAACCTAGTAAAGTACATTGATGGTTCCTATCTAAACGGTTCTAATAGGTTGAAAAGTCAAATACGACACGGACCCGAAAATTTGACATATACCCAAACATGACATGAATATTCGTGGGTTGATAAGAAAAATACAAATGTATATCAAATTACATTTAAGTCATATAATGTGGTGTCGGTATCTTTATCAATCTTTGAAGTTTTGCATAATAATAGGCAACAATTTTAAGTCGTAATATAAAAACATATTTTCAAAAAAAAAAAAAAAATGAATGGGCTAAACAGATCAACTTGTGACGCCCATGTCAACTTGTTTACTGATAAACCAAAACCTACAAGTTTCGCTTTAAGTTTGTGTTGTGTTATAAATTCACACCCAAGGATGCTTCTCCACTCAACTTTCACTAACCACTTCTTCTCTATCGTACTTTCCTCTCCCTCGCAGGCTACATCTATGTCCTCTCTCTCAGCCTATCTCTTCTTGCGCTGTCTAGATCTACCAAACTGAGACCAACGACGACACCGGTGGTTCACGGTTCATAGAGAGGCTAGACAGAAAAGAAAACATGTATAATATAGTTGTTTCTCTATAAATGGATATTATTTGTGTGAGATATGTCAAAACTGTTATAAAACTGTAACTATAAATCTTGTTATAAAACTGTAACTATAAATCTTTTAGAATCTTGAGAATAATGGAAGTAATAATACGCTTAATTGATCTCTAATCATATAACAGGTGGGTACATCATTATATAATAGAGAGTGAGCACATTTAGTCTAAATATAACAACGGTGAGCAATCTAGATGTCATCCACCTAATTTGACTCTGTCATCCATTTTCATAACACTCCCCCTTGGATGACACTTTGCAAACTTTGGGGTAATAAAGTACTGCCTCATTAAAAACCTTTCTAGGAAAACCCAGTGGGACAAAACCATAGCTAAGGGAAAAAGAGTGCAGTGTATAGTCTTCTCCTGATATTTCTGGATCATGTATGTTGCCTCATTAAAAACCTTACTAAGAAAACCCAATGGGATAAAACTTAGTGAAGGGAAAAAGAGTGCAACTTGTATAATACTCCCCCTCATTTTAATATGTATTATTTATGTGACTTGTCTCTATCTTTCTTGAAAGTTGATCAAATATTTATAGACAACAATTTTTCGCTTGATCCTTAGGTAGGCAATCTTTTTCGATTAGTGTTATATGATCTTCATATGAGACTTCTGGTTCCTTTTTGGAAATAAATATCATAAGATCCACAACTGTGTTTTGTTACATTACCTGCATTTACAAAACTAACCAAACTTGTTTCGATGGGTTAGTAAAAATATAAATTATACCTTACATACCTCAAGTGTATCAAAAATTTCGTTTCACCTTAGGAGAATATGAAAAGGGAAAATATAATTCATCTTGCAACGTGTTAATGAAAATTTTCTAAAATTGTATGGTAAAAATGGTGAAATTGGCCGTCCCCTGGATTGAACCCGGGTCTAGGCCACACCCTTTCGCGCACCTAGCCAACTGAGCTAGGTGCCTAGTTTGTGAAATTTCCGTTTTTGGTTAAATATAAGCACATGTATAATAACTTCCTATTTTTTATTTAATGTTTGAAAAATCAAATGGTCTATTATGCTTCAAACTTTCTATTTCATCTTGATTCCATAATATATGTGTATGACCATAATTGACCGACAATTCTATGTTGGAATCATTTACTTCTAGGGAAGGTATTATCATTCACTCCTTCCTAAGGGAATTGAATTTACCATTTTTTCTTTTATGGTCAATTTCCCTTTCAGTGCCTTTTCCTTTTCGGGGATGTTTTATCCTTTGAACCGACTGGCCTCCCATGTTTCAAACGGGATTCAATAGCCATATTAATATTATCCCTTTGCTTGTCTGTAATATCAACTCGAGCTAAAGCATTAGCATCTGGTATATAAGATTTTCAATATGTCTTTGTCCAATTTTCAATACGTCTTTGTCCTTCTTGGACATTAATTTTAACTGGAGCAATTCAAAACCTTTTGGATGAATTTCCTTCTTAAAATATCTTCTAGATATTTTACTCGAGGATACGGATAATACAATGATAACTTCAAAATTTATTTCACTTTCAGTTGTTTTATATCTCCCCCTCATGTTGGGATTGATAATCAGCAAATGAAGCCCATAAGAAATCTCCCATTTATGGCTATATATTTTATTTATTCCCAACATGTCATTAAAACTCATCTTTGTGCGTTGTGTTGTAACAATTTCAGTATATATATATATCGCACACCCAAAGATGATAAATATTTGGTTTCTAAATAACTGTAATGGGGAGTAAATGTTTCAATAATAATACTTGTTAAGTTGCAAATTGATAACCATTTAGACGATGCATCGATTTAAATACTAAATGGTATCATGCTAGGATATGTGTATCCTTTAATCCTATTTAGGATTATCATATGATATGTGAATCCTTTTCATCATAGTATATCCTTGATGGCTTAATCTGTCATGCCATCATATCCTTGATGATATATATATATTCTTGAAACTCAATAAGTTTCTTATTGATTTTTGGGAAAAATAGAGCGTCCTCTATTTAAAAGCTTTGTACTATCAGGTAATTAGCTTTTCCCATTCTTTCTATTAATTTTGAATGTCCCAGGCAAAACCGTTATTTGCATTATTCGTCTAATTTATGAATAATTTATATATACATATGTTTGTCATTGTATTTCCACAAAACATTTGTATGTGTGTATGTATGTACAACCCAAACTTGTATGTTTATCATGCTTCGTCTTTACAATTTAATATATTTTGTAAATATAAACTTGTTTTTATGAATCAAATAAACCTGACAGTTTTCTAACTTCCCAAAAATAACATTTCCTTAATACATCATTTATTATATATACATATATATATATATAACCGTTGTATATATATAACCGTTGTACAACGGCTATAAAACGGTAATATAACCGTTACAAAACGGTTATAATTTACCACTATAAATAACTAATTATCAATCTAATTTTTTTTTTCACATCAAACCCTCTTCTTCTCAAAGTTATTCAAGAAAATTTTTTCGAAGATGATTCACCCGGTTTTAATATTGACTGGCATAATGTTAATATTATTGCCGATATTAATGTATGAGCTTCCGCCTCATCTATTTAGTACTTATGTATTCATTTATTTGTTCATAGTTGTACCTTTGTATGTTATCTCATTTTTAATGAGTATTTAGATTTTAATATTTATCTTATTTATGTTTTGTAACAAAATTGGCAACCTATAACTGAAGTAATTATTAATATGGTGGTGGGATCCATCTAACGGTGATGGGAGTTGCTGTTGAGATGACAATGCTCGTGTGTCATCTTCCATATCAATGTTGTATGTAAACATGTTTCAATTCATATGGCTACTTATCCAGATATGTAGCCTTTAATTTATGTTTATTCACAGACTTACGAATGGTTTACTTTCAGATATAGCAAGTAAGTCTTTTAGTTTGTACGTATTTCCCAGATACTTGAATAGATATATTAAAATAATTGAATCGTAGTAAAATGATTCTAGTATATTGTTATGTTTGCAGACCTCTGTCTGTGTATACAACTGAAATTAATCAAAATCAAAATCAGAATCAGAATCATGAGGTGATGGAGGTGGCGGAGTAAATTGTTTTGAGATAATACTAGCTACTTGTCTTAGCCTTTCTTCCTGCCACTCATTCTTTTTCGTCAACCACTCTATTTGTCTGGACATTTTCCGGTTCTTTTTTATTAGTTTAGCAACCTTCATTGGATCTAAAGGTGGATTTATTAGAGGCACCGTACTTGGTCCGGCTTCAACAATTGACGGTTGTTGTTGCTCCGGATGTTGTGAAGACTGTTGCTGTAATAGTGGTGACATGGGTTGTTCTGGTTCTAACAATTCTTGGAATGTCATGGTATCATTAAATATGGATGGTTGCATCATTTCTCCTTGCCCAAAAGGTAAAGGTGAAAGTGCCTGGTAGATGCCTGGTGTTTGTGGTTGAGTATGCTGTGTTTGAGATGTGCTAGTTGAAATATGTTCAAACACGGGTGGTGTTAGCTGCTGTTGAGACAACAAATCATACTGATAAAAAGATGGTGGAGGAAACTGCAACAGTTGTTGTTGTAGATTTTGTAACACCCCGAAAACGGGTTTGGTAATTAAATCCCGTTAATACTAAAGACGGGAAAGTACCGTTAGTGGTAAAAGTAAACCGGCAAATATTAGGAATTTATTTAAATAATCCTAATATTTATTTAAAGTAAATAAGAGCTTTCAAGAAAATAGTAAGATAAAAAGGCCCGATTTAACGGGACTTAAAGTAAAACGGGTTACAACTTCCCGAACCTACCAAGTTAACTAGGAATAATTTTAACCTAGTTAGATAGTGACTTATGAGTGGGTTAAAACACTTAAATTAAGAATTAAGGAAAAGTGGAGGGACCTAAGTTGTTAAAATTGAAACCAAAATTGATAAAACAAATAAAAAATAAACCAAACACCCCAAAATGGATGTCTGGTCGATCAAGAATGAGCAGGGGCGACACCCCACTCTCAAACCCTAGAAAAATTCACTAAAACTCTCAATTGGAGGTGCAAATCTGGTCCAAAACGAAATTTGAGCATAGATTATTGATCCTCGTCACAAGAGGATTACAAGGTATGTAAAATTTCATGAAAACTCTCAACTTGAAATTCTCATGAAATTGGAATAATCTGAAATTATGGTTGCATGTGTGTCCTATGATGATTTAGGAACAACTATAGTGTCTAGGGATAAACCCTAGACAAATACGAGTTGAAATCATGTGAAATTTTAGCAAAATCCATGAACACCATTGTAGGTGATTAATGGGTTATGTAGATTTTAATAAACACTAGGAAATTGGGTGATATTCTAGTGTAATTTGGCAATTTTGAAGTGACTTCAGAATTATAGAAGTTAACAATCTTGTAAGATGGTTGATTTATGTGAAATTAGGGCTAAGAGTTAAGCTAGAGACTTGATAAATAAACATGTAAAATTCTGCCCTTAAAGTGTTTGTTGAAATGCCTCAAAGAAGGCTCGAAACTAAAATTTTGTAGTTAAAACACCTAATTGTGATGTTTTGGCTATTATGCAAAAAGTGCTTAAAGAGAGTGCTAAATGTGATAAAACGTGGTTAGAACTTTGGTTAAAACGGTGGTCTAAAGATAACACCTACCGGGTAATTAAAGAATGCTAAAACTAGTCGATGAACTCGAAAATGCAATTAGCATACTAATGGGCATTTGACTTTTAAAAAGGTCAAACTGACCTATAATACGATAAATAGTAATTTTGATATGAAATGCATAAGGTGGAATAATCGTATTAGATTATGATTAAACTAACCACCTTGAAAACGATGATGATAGTTTGACGCGTAACAAGCTAGGTGGAAGCTTGATGAGGGAGCGGGTCAAACGAATCAAGAAGGAAAGGAAAAGCGTAGTTCGGATGCGAGGTAAGTATAACTTACGCCCCTTTTACATTTTTGCGAAGTTACTAATTTCAGGTGTTAATATGAATGCTACGAAATGGTTGGTACATGATATTCCGACATGATTCAATGAGAGTCGGAATGATGGAAAATGGTATGAAATCGTGACTATAGTAAAAGGAATAAAATGGTAAATTAGTCATGTAATGACAAATAAATAAAAACGGTTTGAGTGAAACAAGTTCAAAGGAAAACCGGAAAAGGTTTAAGGGGATGAAATGGTAATTAAATACCATCTCATACGGACAAATAGTCGATTAGACTAAATGGGTCAAATGGTGTTGTTAACACCATTTGACAATAACATTTGACAATCGCTTGTTGAGTTTTGTAATCACAGGTAATAACATAAGCTTGCATTGCTTTAACTAGAAAGATTTAAAGCAAAAGTTATGTAAACGGGTCAATACTTTGACCCTAGCCAGGTATGTATAATTAAGCTTTTAGTTAAATATACAATTTGGTCAAATATTTAGCGAAAGTCCTTCGTCGTATAGTGAGGGACTAAAGTTGATCAAAATACCCTTGAAGGGTATATTGGGCAAACGACCCATAGGGGTTGTTTAGGAACTTACATTAAGATTATGGAATCACTAGACATGAATAAAGGTCATAAGAATGCACATTCGCGGGTCAAATGCTCAAAAGTGGTCATTTGCGTAAAATGATCAACCGATGGGTAAGATTGGGAAAAAGGGGTTCGTTATGATATATCCACCACAAAATAGTTGTGGTGGAATAATTGTAGTTAATTCGATATGGAACTTTTGTAGCGACAAAAGAAAAGGTACAAGTTCTAGACTAAAATGAGTAAATACCCTTAACGGGTCAAAATAGAAGTATTAGCGAAACGGGTTAATAATGTGTAATGACCCGTGAATTGAACCTTGTATAATAGGTAATAATTATAATAATATGCCTTATGCAAGAAACAAGGGCCATAACCACGTTTGATGATGAAATCACGAACGGGTCAAAAGTCGGTAAAAAGAGTAATAAGCCGAAGAGTTAAAGTCTGAAATTTTATTATGTAAGATGTTGAATCTCAACTCCATTAGATGGAGAATTAAATTACAGTCGCGTAGAAAAAAGAATCGGGTAAAACGGATCAATAACGAAGAAGTTATGGCCGTTTCCGTAAAAATAGGCGTTGCTGAAAATGCAGTACACAGATCTGAACCTGCTGGAAAACTGGATCTCCCGCGCCACGCGACAGGATTTTGTCATCCTGCCGCGACCCGCGAGGAACACTTACGGACCGTAAGGGTCCAGGCTTACGGTCCGTAAGCCAGTGACTGAAATTTTAAAATTTTCGTATTTCGTTTATTCTGAACTCCAAACTCGTTTAACCCTGTTACTTGACTATCAAAACTAACTTTTGAGTTGGTTTTGATTTTAGGTGAATGTCGTGAGTACCCGGATGAAGATCAAGCAGAGCGTCGAGCAAAGAACCGAACACAATCAAAGAAATAAGCTTCCGCATGACGTTTCGTTGTTATTTTTTAAATGACGAACTTAATTACAATTTGTTCTAAACTTTTAAATTGTAAAAGTTTTAGATTACTCGTATTTTCTAAGAATACTTAATCGTAATTTCATGTTTATTTTCGTTAATTATACGAAAATCTTTAAAATAAATACAAGGGTGTTACAGATTTTGTGATGTATTTTCTGGGATAACCGGTGCTGCCTCAGATTGAAACGATTGTGTTTGTGTAGGAATATCAATAGATAGTATCACGATATTTGTAAAATTTATCACTCCAGGTAATCATGGTGGGGATAATTCTTGAATAATCTGATCGTTTATGACACCTAGAGATTTGGCTATTTTTGTTATGTATGATCCTCCCATAAGGTTTTTCGGGGGACGTGTTTGGTATTGCTCAAAGTACATAGCAAGAGAGTAAGCAATATTACAATGGACTGACTCGAATATATTGTATAAGTGGAAGAGATCGGTACCACTAACCCTGTGTAGATTAGACGTGCTCCCCCTGATCGTGTTGGCTAGAACACGGTGCATATACTGATAAAGAGGATCTCTAAATGTTCTTGAATTATTATTTTTACTCCATACTGCTGGTGTAAGTGTAGACCAATAATCTTGTATGCGATCAGGATATTCTGTTAATGCGTTTATAAATATAGGTGATCTAACCTCTTCTTCTATATAAATACCTAAATGTACTGCGAACTCAGATAATGACAATTTAAAAGTTTCTCCACCGAGTCTAAAATCGATAGAGGGCTCAGATAGGTTTTTATTTCGTGTGAAATGAAAAGTAGACCAGAACTCATATACAAGTTCATCGTATGAAGGTTCTAAGATGTCAAAGAAACGACGCCATGGTGAACCAATTGGTAGTAACCTCGTCAGTCGATCATCTTTGTCTAGAATTCCCGTTATGTTCCAGTCGATACTATTAATAGTATTAACTTTAAGCCTCCTGAGGGTTAGACATTTCGTATGGGTGCGTACATCCTTAAAATGAAGAAATTTATGGACTTCGATCTGGGCACGAATTTCTGCTGCGTTTGAAGATTCAGCGTGTGCACGAGTAGAAAATTGAAGACTCATGATAGTAATATTGGGCTTTGTCTGAGCTCAAAATATAATTTGAGTATGAGTTGTTTTGGGTATGTGTCGAACTATACCAGAAGTTCAGTTGGTTTGAGGATTTACACGAGTGGTGGGTTACTTATATAAATACAAATTAAGTTTACACAATACGCTTGGTTAAGGCTTCCATGATACACCTTGAAAAAAGTTTTACTGTATTAGGTTTGAAAATTTCGGTAACAAACAAAATGTTTAAACTAATATTAGATTCGGTAGGTATCGTGGGTAACGTGCTGATTATTACTGCTAAAAGGTTCTGATAACAGCAGTGATGATATTAATAATTGGTAATTTTATAGTAAAATATGCATAGCCATTTTTACGGATATATATATATTAGTATGCACAATAATAAATAAATAAACGTTATTAAACATTAGATTTTATAAATAAATGTTAGATAACATAAACATAAATGTTAGGTGCATAAATAAATCTTAGATAACATAAATGTAAATGTTAGGTGCATAAAAGAAATTTAAATTGTTAGTAGTCCCAAAGTTATTATATATCCATAGTATGAGGTTCTCTGCACTGATTTAGATTGTTAGTAGTCCCATAGTTATTATATTCCCATAGCAATAGATACCTCGTACTCATTTTTATTATTAAGTATGAGATTTATATGTTTTTATGATAGGAGTGTCTGGATAACTGGGTCTCCTAAAGGAAAACAATCCCACGGTATAAAAGAAATATTACGTTTATCATAACAATTATAGTTTATATAAATTAATCAAACACTTACTTTGATTACAATTGCTTGAACGTTTCCTTGGCTAGAGCCTCGTGCTGATAACGTGTTATAAAACTGTAACTATAAATCTTGTTATAAAACTGTAACTATAAATCTTTTAGAATCTTGAGAATAATGGAAGTAATAATACGCTTAATTGATCTCTAATCATATAACAGGTGGGTACATCATTATATAAGGGTGATACTATTCCCACCCCCCCTAATTCCTGATTACACCCCCCCTACAAAAACATCACATCCATCAATCCATCAATCAATCATTTGCTTTTTGATTTTAGTTTTTTTTGTCTTTTTGTTGTCTTTTAAGTATATTTTAGTGTTTTTTTGTTATTATTATTAGGGGACCGCTAGAATGAGAACCACCACGAGTTATGAGAACCGCGAGAACCACGTGCCACGGAGGGGCGTTGACCACGATTTTTTTTTACAACTAGATCCGTATATTTTAACAACATTCGTAAAAAAAAAAATTCAAACGGCGCGCCCGAGGGGGTAGTTTTTTACACCCAAAGTTTGTAAAAAAAAAAAGAAAAAACAAAAAAATAATAAAAACACCAAACTTTGGGTGTAAAAAACTACCCCCTCGGGCGCGCCGTTTGAAATTTTTTTTTTACGAATGTTGTTAAAATATACGGATCTAGTTGTTAAAAAAAATCGTGTTCAACACCCCTCCGTGGCACGTGGTTCCCGAGGGGGTAGTTTTTTACACCCAAAGTTTTAATGTAGGTCAATCTATTCCTTTAGATTCGGTCGATGAATTTTGGAGGAAACTCGAGTTACCAGTATATTGTGAGGATATTACTTGTGACGTCGAGTTGGAAAGTTTTAAACAAGCCTTCGATAATCGATCCAAGCCTGGCTTTCTTAGGCTCATTCAAAGATGTGTTGGAAGAGCTACTCGAGTGAGGATATTACTTGTGACGTCGGTGAAGATGAATGGTTATTTATCCGGAGATCACTGTTGGAAGAGCTACTCGAGTTTAGAAATAAGTACACTAAGGCTTTCTTAGGCTCATTCAAAGATGTGTTCACGTCCTTGGCTTGGTCAGGATCGGGGTTTGCACCTGAAAAACACTGGATGATTATGCCAGAGGCAGGATTCTTGATTGCGAACAAGTTTAATGTGATCGTTCATTTTTTATCTCAAGAAAAAAAAAGAAACAGTTCTACTTGTTTTTCGCTTTGGAGAGGCCCTCACGAGTTCCCAGAAAAAAAAATAATTACAATTGCACACGTGAATGGTAACCATTTTATAATGGTAGAATTGCAAGGAGAGTATCCAATTGCCAGCATAAACAACCTATGGAAATTAATGAGAGAAAATGATGCAGCTGGCTGGGAGAATATATTTGAATCACGTCAAAATATGTATAAGTCTTGGATAGCACAACCTGCTACATTTGGGGGGTGTATCGATTAAACCTCTGTATGTAAATTATTAAATGATAATAATTTTGTAAAAAAATACTTATTTTTATATAGCTTTTGTTACAGCTATAAATATAATTTAATAAATTATAACAATAAAAACTAATAATAAATACTATATCATTACTACTACTAATAATAATAAATATAATAATAATAAATATAATAATAATAATACTAACTAATTAAATAATAAACAAATACTAATTAATAATAATAATAATACTAACTAATTAAATAAATGAATAAAAAAGACAACAAAAAGACAAAACAGGCTAAAAACAAAAACCAAGTGATTGATGGATGTGATGTTTTTAATAGGGGGAGTGTAATTAGTAATTAGGGGGGGTGGGAATAGAATGACCCTTATATAATAGAGAGTGAGCACATTTAGTCTAAATATAACAACGGTGAGCAATCTAGATGTCATCCACCTAATTTGACTCTGTCATCCATTTTCATAAAAAAACATATATATTTGTTGTTTTATAAAGTGAAAGAAGCTTTAAAACATGCAAGGAATTAAATCAATCTTCCACGTTGAATTTGTTGTCTTGAATTTGAACCCTGAATTGTTTCGAAATAAATAAACAATTCAAATACACATAAAGTGAACATTTGGTAATAAAATATTATAATCATTTCAATAAACTAGGACACTGGAACTTTAATAATACAAATTACAATTATTGCTTTTATTTTACTTCATATTTTAACTTTACATTCCCCACCACTTCCAAGAATAATCCAAAAAAGGTCTTGTATTAGAATCTAAAAAATCACCGTTTAACTGGGTGACTCACAAGCTGCCCCCATCATTGTTTTGTTCTTATTTAAACACTTTGTCTAGTTTATGATATTATATTTTTATAATAATTGAAGTGAGAGACTATAAAATGTTTTAAATTTGATTATATTAAACGTATCTTATACAATTTAGTGAGACCGTGAAAGTATTGTTATTAAAGCTGAAAAATATTTTGATGGATGGGAAAGGCAAGTTGTGACTTGGGAAAACCCAATTTATTAATTTGACTTAACATATGAAAGATTTAAAATGAAGCAAAACCCAAATAATAAAACAACATTTATGATGGCATGTTGTGACTTTAATTCTAAATCTCATGAAACCAAATGATAAAATAAAATAAGATTTTCACATGGAGAAAACTATTTGTTTTGAATGTTTTATACATGTGTAGCTGCTAGAGAATAATCACATAAACAATCACAAGAAGCACAGATACATGGTCCGGTTCTATTTTCTTCATGTATAAGACCGTGCGTAATTGTTCGATTTGGGGCGTTTTAAGCCCCCACAACGCCCAAAACACGCCGGTAAACGGCCCCCCGGGACGTGTTTTTTTATTTTTTTCGGTTTGGCGTTGTTTTTACAACGCTGTTGCCCCGTTTGATTTTTTGATTTGTTCGAGATTTTTGGCCGTTTGACAACGGTAACAAGATTTAATATATAACACACTTTTCATTCAATTTTTATAAAACTTTCACCTCTACTCTCCAATTTTTTAAAAACTTCTCCACTTTTCACCTACAATCATGAATCCCTTCCGACCTCCATTTGGTGTGCCTTCGAGACCCGGTAACCCCAATGCGTATCGGCCGAACACCACGCAGTCCCAACCGAGCTTCAACCTATAAGACATGGATCCTAACGTATTCGCGCACGCTCAACTATTAGCATCGGCCGGTTTTTTATTTGTTTCGGTTTTTTTAATTTATTTGTTCAGTTTTTTTAATTTATTTGTTTCGTTTTTTTATTTGTTTCGGGTTTTTTATATTTGTTTCGGGTTTTTTTTATTAATTCATGTTTTTATTATTATTTTTTAGAATGTAATGTTTTTTATTTAATGAAATTAAATTAGTTTTAATTAAAAAATTTAATAATTGTGTAATGATTGACGGGACATTATCACCACTACGCCCCTTTGTGAATAACGCCCCTTCGATGACTAGGATTACACGTGGCGCGAAACGTCCTAGGGTGGGGCATTATTCACCCCAACGACTACGCATGGTCTAAGGCTTTATTCCCATCAACACACGTGACATGGACTAGCGTAGTTTATGTTTTATTTGCTTAACTGACTACTTAATACATCCTGGTCTTGATTTTTGCTAGTTAATGCATGTGGTTTATATACATCAGAATAATAATCCATAACTCATAAAAATAGTAAATATAGAGAGATCAATACACATCAACTGTATTTTATGGTTAATGGTGATCCAAATCGGCGTTTGTGATTGGTTCATAAGATTGATCATACGAGTGGTGTTGTACACCATTTTCACCAAATAAAAAAATTGAGTGCAAATGCATTTGGTCAACATGACTACATATTGACAACACTCCAATCCAAACATTACACAATTTTTTATGTTAAGCATGGTGTTAGCTTCCATTTCATCTTGCATCCTGCTAAGTTGTAAATGTGTAGAAAATTGTTTCGATGTTGACTGTACAATGTGAAATTGGTAGCCTGATATACTGTAGAAAATGGTTTTCACCTTAATTATTACAACTTCATTGTATCACCCATGTTTATTATATGTAAGATAAAAGAATACATAACAATAGAGTATCACTACTTTGTTGATCCTCTTTAGTATATATTCAATTCAAATCACTTTAAATTAAAGTTGGTCTTTAAATAAATATATTCAAATCACCCTGGAAACATTTTGGAATTTAGGAACCTAGAAAAAAAAAAACTAAAAAGCAACTGTCCATTTTTTCCAGATTCATGTACACATTCCATCCATCTAATGATAATATACCCACAAAATGACAATAGAAAAATCAAAAACATATATAATATTTCATAACGCAAAAAAGACACTCCTTCAATCATCATCATTTACCCCCTCACAATCTCTCCACCATTTTTTAACTTATTTTCCATGTTTATATCTATCTATATATAAAACAAAAAGACATAGAGCCCCGTCCCTTTTGTCACTCAATCTCATCATCTCTTGTTTCTTTCTACCACCCTTTGTCCCTCTATACCCAATCTGGCCCCACCTTTTCAATTACACAATGTTTCAACATTTCCAATTCTTTCAAGGTGCAAACTAACATAACTTAAACAACAAGGACTTAAAATGTAAACATCTTATTAGAATCTCGCGTCCTCAAACCCGTGTAAGTCGCTAACTCTATTCAACGTCTTTCTCATCATAGCCACCTTAGCCAGCTTCTCAGCTACTCGCCAAGCCGATATCGGCGTTAACGGCTCACTCTCACCCGTCTCTATCCTCCTTGTTTGAACCTGAGCCAGAACCTGGCGTCGCCTTTGCAACTCATTTAACTCAGCTTCAACACTGACCACAAACTCACTACAACCCGAGCTAGTTTGGTTAAGCACAGCTCGGGCCGATATAAGCGTATGGTACGCGCCAATTAAGTCGTTTCGTGCAGTTAGTGCCCGTGACTCGGCTAAAGCTCGAGTTGTGACGAAAAGATTTCTAAGCCGTTGGATGGCAACAGAAGATGATCTGACGGTGTGTGGGCGAGGTACAACCAATGCATGCTCGTTACAATAAATAACATTCTGGCTTTCTGATTCCCTATAACTGCAGCGCACGGATAGTACTGTGTGGACCCCCACAGCCGATGATGGCACTTTCAGTTCGATTAACATTTCTCTCTCTTCGTTCGCACACAATTCCCCGATCCAAACCGGATCCCAACCCGTACTCGAACCGAGAGCAACTGCACGCGGCGCGTGCGACAATACTGTTACGATTTCCGCCGGAGATGAACCGGAAACAAAGCCTAACTGTATTTGTAGATCCTGAACAACGACGTTTAACAAACTTCCGACGGTTTTTGCGAACGCGTGGTCGTCAACCGCGGTTAGTTTCAGTGTATGTACGGCGACGTTTTGGTGAGATTGAGAGTGAGAATAACAGTGGCGCGTGGTGGACACGTGCGATGACTGGCCGGAGACATCGGAGAGAAGAATAATGCTCGCGATGGTGTTTTTCTCACGGCGGTCTTCTAGCACCTTAACGGCTTTTTTAACGGCGTCAGATGCGTTTGACGAGCCTTCTAGAACCGCCATCGCATCTACTATACGACGAGCTGCTCGTTGACCGGAAGTTGTCATTCTCTTCAGGTGTAATAATCTCTTGGAATATGAAGAGAATGCAACTATTGATAACCGATCGGAAGATGAGAGTGATGAAATAATCATTCTCATTGTTCGTTTCATCGTCTGCAGCTTTTCATTCGTCATTTTCCCGCTCACATCTATAACGGTGACCAAATCAATCGGAGCTCTGCGTTCTTTTTTTGTTCGCATAGGCGGAGCTTTTGCTCTAAGACAAATTGCATACGTCTCGTAACCTCTGCTAGCCGAGATAACCGCTGCCTCCGGTAACAACCGTACGTCAACTTCTTTTGCATGACTCTGTACAGGACTGTTGTTACTGCAATTATTATTATTGATATGAAACCCTTGGAATTCATCAATTGAGTCTTCATCGAAGCTTTCATCCGATTCTGGAATCGGAGTGAATCCTCCTTTAGGTGTCAACGAACCTATCGGTTCATCATCATTATACACTTTCAAATCTGGCCGGAACGAATTCTGTTTGTTGAGTCTGCTCTTTTTATCTACAATATCGTCAATTTCTCTCATCTTATCTTCTTCTGCAAGCTTCTGATTCCGATCGGTGACAGAAAACACAGGCGTTTCTTTTCGCATGGTACCACAAACAGGACAAGCTAGGCTACCTTTCTCTTTCACGTAACCGGCAATACACGGAAAGTGAAAGCTGTGAGAACACTCCGCTGTGAAAATCGCAACGCCTCGCCCACTCTTCACGCTCTGTAAGCATAATCCACATCTATTCTGCAAATTCAGATTGATCGCTACAATTTAGAGTTTCATTCAATTTCAAAATTTCATGAATCTGTGATAAATGAAATGATAAAAAAAAAGTAAGAAATGAATCTAAATCATCGAATCTACTTACTGTAGAGAGGCGTAGGTTTGATTTTAGGAGAGAGAAAGTCGAAGGCGAGCGAGGTGATGATGGAGTCGATGACCACTGGAACAACTTAGGACTATTACTGGTCTTGCAACGAAGCTTTGGACTCACCGGAACAGATGCTGATTTCTCCCGTGCGGTGGTAGTTCGACAACGCAGATTTGGACTGGAATCAGTGTGCGAATGGAGCCTAGGCGTAGACGGATTGGAAGAAGAGCTGAAAAACAGAAATCTACTACCAAATTTGGGAGTATTGCACCTTCCGGAATGGTCATGATCATGTTTATTTTTGGCGGGTTTACGTGTTGAATCAGAATCAGGTTCTGGAGGAACCGATGTGCAGAAAGCTCGTCGCCAGGCAAACACCATTTTACTAACAGCAGCAGCAGCAGGAAAGGTTATTGGTGATGACAGTAGAAAAATATAAATTGAAGAGATGAAAAGGATTGTGTTTGTGTGTGATGGGAACACACAGACAATGTGAGTGAAGAATATAGAAAAGGGGATGAGGGAGCAATTAAATATTAGAGTCGCTGCATCTTTGTTTCTTGGGAAGAGTTTTTATTACGAGGTCGATATATTTAATTTTAGGAAAGATCGGCCGTCATTAATGGTGTATAAATGCTACATACTGTTTTTAATGACAATTCATTGCTCAAAAGGTGTAGACGTGTTATTAAAATTTTAATTTTAGGAAAAATAAGTTTTTTTTTTTTTTTGTAAGGCAATTTCTTGTATGTCCTAAGGTAGATCATACAGTAAAAGTGGTTTAAGAGAGTCTTACGCTACATTGTAGGCTTAATGGTACTTATGTAACTTGTTTTTGTAATACATGCCATATATGATTGTTACAATTTTAATTCTTTAGTATTTCATTTCTCAGTGTTAATATGTCTCGTGTGGATAATTCCAAGTAAAACTTTTAGATAAATGAAGAAAGAGTGAGAGAGCCTAATGACTTGTATGGTCAAAACTCTCATCCTCTATTTTAGGTAACACATTGTTGGTTAATATATAACCGAAAACCTTAATGACTCCCGCTATGTATATATGACGAAATATGAGACCATATTTTGCGTAATTTAAGAAAACGTATTAGGCATTTACATAAAATTAACCTTGAAAACGGCGGTTGTTTAAAATTAACCTTAAAAACGATGGTTGTTTACAAATTACAGTTTTACCACCTCATCAAAAGTAATTGCAATCTTCTTTACAAAAAGAAATAATCCATTTATTTATAGATAGCTCACCAAATTTGGAAAGATAAAAAGCAGATAACATCTTGATCGCCCTGTCTACATTCCTCTTTGGATAAGAATATGTATACAACCTTGAATCGTTTGTCTGGTTTTAAAAGTATATTCTAGAGCTTGTTGAAAAATCAAGTCCATCAATAATAAGCTAGTTTAACTACTTTTAGAAAAGAGCTTTCAAAAACACGTCTATCCTTTCTTTTGCTAAGAAAATTAGATATGTTTACAGCATATTTAATTACGTGTAAACTTCAACTTTATAGCAAAATAGTGAAATTATATCAAGAGATGTATGATTAATTCTATTTGTCTTTATGACATGTTGAAACTCATGGATAACATCTCTCCTTGCAATTATAATTCACTGTTTGCATTCTTTGTCTGTTTAAACAACAACAACCAGACCCATTAAAATTCACATAAGTCAGTCAAGCTATTGAACCAAATAACCAAATATATTATATCCACATCTTGATTTCCTGTTGAATCTTTTTATTTAGTAAACAAACCCCTATAAGGTTCAAAATTTAAAGATCAATTATAATGTGACAATCACTGTTTGCATTCTTTATCTATTTAAACAACAACCATTCCATATTTATTTTACCAATTTAAAGTTTTTTATCATTTAGTGTTTTTCTTTCTATAAAATCAATATATAGAAATATCACATGCAATAATCGTGTAACATTGTTTAGACGGCAATTTGGCATTGTGGACTGTTCATTTAACATGCCTAAGGATTTGTTCAAAAGAACAAAAAGTTATGTATATAGTACCCTACCGTTTTTTAATTAAACATGTGAAAGGGATAATAATCAATTAAGTGCCGCAAACCAAACTTTTTTGACTTTTAAATTATCATAAGTTGGTTTTAAATTTATGACTTAAGCACATTTCTAGCTTATATGTCCTAATAAATATATTTTCAACATATCATCATTTCCTTTGTCTTTGATACTTTTGGATCTTTTGCTTCCGAAGCTGTCAGTTTCATGGACAGAATGCAGAGCGCCGTGCACAGTAATTTTTCGACACCGAGGAACCAAAATTTTGTTTCCAGTGTAATTGAATTTGGCTATTCAAAAGAGGGTTACAATGCAGCTTGTTGGTCCTTTACTTGTTATTCTTCCGTAATTTTCCTAAGGCTATATAGTTGAAATTAATACATTATAACGATAAAAGATATCAAATTAGAATAATGATACTCCGTCCATGGCTTTATAGCCTAGTGACATCTAGGGGTAAGCTTTGGGACCAACAGGTTATGGGTTCGATTCCCCCTTGGGGTTTTTCCATATTTATTGGGTTTCCTTCTGAATTGATGTATAGGCATTATGCCTAGTACAGATGGATATGATCGGATGATTCCTTCTGAATTGATGTATTGTGATCCTAAGTTAAAAAAAAAAAACTCCGTGATGGAAATTCATATTCATATATATGAAAATAGAAGAACTGTATGAACAGTTCTTCTATATATTATTATTATTATTATTATTATTATTATTATTATTAATTACTACTACTTTTAGTACTTTTAATATTATAATAAAATACATGTATGATTCTGTTCAGTATCGGTACAAGAAGATAAAAACCAGCATCAGCCTGGTATAGAAAACACCAAAAGTCGGTACCGAATTGATATTGAAAATCTTTTAGTTCGGGAATTTCGTTACTGCTACCCGATACCATTTGCTCATCCTTGATCACGGGTGCCGTAGATTTTCTTCAACTTTTAATGATTTCTTTTTTTTAGTTTCAAGGGTAGGGATGAGCTCGGTGCTAACCGATACCAAATCGATACTTGTACCAAAAATACCGGTTACGGTACCGGTATATGAAGGTAAAAATCGGTACCAGGAACGCCAAAAGTCGGTACCGAATTGGTACTTAACATCTTTCGGTTCGGGAAATCCGGTACCGGTACTCAGTACCGTTTGCTTATTTTTGATCACAGATTTCATACGAACAACATCATTATCATACAACTTATTTATTGATTTTCTTTCGGTTATCTTTTAGTGTTTTTTCTACATTTTCTTTTTATCTTGTCAACGGTTACGTGCGCAACGCGCTCGTAGTGATTTCAAAACACATGTAAACACAGATTAAATAATAAAAGAAGTTCGCCGCAACACGGCGACGGTGATACACCTAGTAGTATTATAAAATACGTAATGTAAGAAAAACATAGAGCACATTTGCAAGATTAAATAAATTGAGTAAAGTTAAATTCTATACAATCTTAAAGGACAAAGTCGGTGGCTTTTCCACCGGCTTTGTCTCCTTACCCCCTATTTTTATGATATTGCAATTTTAGCCCCTTGACTTTGTAAGTTTAAAGTTTCATAAAATGACAAATTTAGTTACTAAACATTCTACTTTGAATTTTCAAAACCACAACCTTATCTTTCAAACTTTGTTAGCACCAACCCTCTACTTTGGTTTTCTACCATCACCCCTTAGCTCTTACATAGTTACGCACCAACCCTCTTCTTTTACATTTTCACTAACACCCCCTCATCTTTTACACATTTCCGCCACCACCCCTATACTTTTACAGTTTGTCTTTTTTAGACTTTGTTTTTTTACCCCTTGCACTATTACTCCATTTTTACACCCGCCCAACTTTAAAAAAATTGCAATTGTAATCCCTAGACTACAACTCCTACTTTTGCAAATGTCAATGCATTGTGTTTTACGAAATGTCTTAGGCATTGTGTTTTACACTTTGTGTCTACCTTTGTGTTTTACACTTTTTGTAATTGTCTTTTAAGCACTGCGTTTTACGAATCGTGTTTTTTCTTACTATATGTTTCCACCCGTCGTGCGCCGCCGTAACGCGCGACGGACAAAATACTAGTTGATGTGAAAACTGAAGATGGCAGGCTGGGTTGCATGAATTTGGTGTCTGCGTAATCACGGAGTATTTTGATTTGACTGATGATCCTACCTCTGCTCTGCCCTTCTACTGTTGCATGGGCCAATGTCAGTTTCTATTAACTCTTTTTGTCTTTTACTTGTATATAATAAATAAATAAATTACCCAATCAATCATTCATTCATTTTGCTTGTTAAAACGTTTAAAACTTAAATAAACTAAACATATAACATATTTCAATTAGAGTGAGGACAAAGATTTAGGATGGACAACAATACTAAAATGTGAATCCAATCCATCAAATTATACATACATTCCACTAAAAAACAACTCATATATCAATATATTTTCACTAAAAACAAATACTTTTTCTCTCTCCTTTCAATTAAATAATATTATCATTATATTTTTCTCTCACTTCCACTCACAACCACTTTCAAAATATATTAAAAAATTATAACGGGTGAACAGTGTCCCCCCAAATATACAGATGAACAGTAACATTTTCTCTCTCCTCTACTCACAACCACTTTTTATACCTTTTATAATATAAAAACCCCTCCTCACATAATTTGATGGTTAGGATGTGAATGTTCTAAGACGAGTGTGGTTGCCTAGTGGGATGTTTCCCGACGGTGTCACTATGCTGGTCGGCCGTGAAGAAGGTTGGGGGTTAGCCCAAAAGAGTGAGGAATGGGGTGTAAAGGATAGGTGGGGTTTTGATCGACGTGGCTTCGACATGGGAGTGGTAGCGCCCCTCAGCATTAGTGGATAGACTTGGTCTAATAGCTTTCAAATTGATAAGGTTATTTAAAAGTCGTCGTCATCATCATCTTACTAACTAAATTTTATCAATAACAAAGCTAAGGTAAGGTCTGATTAGCGAAAGATGTAGACAACCTTACCTCTATTCCGTAGGAATAGAAAAGCTGCATCCAATGAGACCCCCGACTTGATAGTAGTTTTGCATCAAACCTTGGACATAAGGCACATAACACTCAACAATCGGAACAAAGGCCAATTAGTGTATGCACCCTTTTCTCTTTCGGCTAACAACGCGCTACATTATTAACCGTCCGTCGCTTTTTAACGTTATTTTCACAAAATTAGTAAAATAATGTTAAAATTAGTGCAATTTCACTTTTGCCTCCGATGGCCTACACATATATGTGCACAACGCAAACGGGACGTAAAGGTTATTTAAAAGTAATACAAGAAATTCAAACTATATGTTTTTCTTAGCAAAATATAATAAGCTTATGTCATAACATAGCATAGCACTTTTTATAATATAAACTAGGTGGACACCCGTCCGATGGACGCGGGTACATCGTAAACATTGAATGTAAAATATGATGTGAAATTATTTAATGAATTCACGTTCGCATTATACTTAAGCATACATTAATAACGTTTATTTGTAAATCTAACGGAAGTACAAAAAACCCCCTACGGATTCTGTCATTCCCAACTTGTCGGCTGATTAATTTAGACACAAGAGAAGCATAAAGAACCACAAAACATGTTTACTAACACAAATATTCTTTGTTTATAAATCTGGTCCAAGCCCAAACCTTATTTATTAAATGTGGTCCAAGCCCAACACCTGTTTATTAAAACTGGACCAAGGCCCATATGACCAAAGGTCAGAATATTTTAATTGATTATTTTCCATCAGTGGCATTGGGTTTTGTAAAGATCATCGACGACGATTGAAGATCAACACAATATTACACCAGTTCTAGCGATTGAAAGGGAAGAAGGCTTGATTCAAGATAACGAACAGAGATCAATCGATACCGCATAATCATCGCCGAATCCACGAAGTATTCTCTTCACCTTCAATTTCATCTTTTACTAATTTAGTATATTTGGTTTGTTTGATCGAAAATTTCTTATCATTTGGCTTTCTTTTGACGTTGTATGATTCAATGTTGTTGATTATTTACATGTAAATTCTAAAGATTTTGTCTATTTGTGATACTTAATCGGAGGATTATAACTGTTCTTCACATTGATGTTGTTTAGGTCTAGGTTTTAAACATGTTTTGTTGATGAAATTTAGGTTTTTTGTGTTTAACAAATTTAAATTGTAGTATATGTATGTAATACTTGATAAATTAGGGCTATGTTAAAAATCACTGTTTATCACTTTTTGTATAAAGATTTTGTAAGTTTCAGTTGGTGTTCTTGATATTGTATAAAGATTTTGTAAATTTCAGTTGGTATAAAGATTTTGTAAGTTTCAGTTGGTGTTCTTGTAAGTTTCAGTTGGTGTTCTTAATATTAAAAATCACTGTTCAATGTTTAGTATAGTTTCAGTTGGTATTCTTGATATTAAAAAAGATTAGATAAATAATTTAAGTCTTCCACGGATTGAGTTATAATATTTTGGGTGTTTCACATGTTATGTATGTTCATATCAGTTTTGGTCTTTCATAATCTTATTGATCATATTAAATCTTAGTCGAATTGTCTTAACGAATTATTATAAATTCTGGTTTGAAATTATTCGTCGTCGTTTGCACTATGGTAGTTTAGATGATACAGTTGTGTTAGTATTATAATAACTATAATGATTGATCGATGTCGTAAGGTCGGTCAAAAATAAAGTAAAGTGTCCTATTCACCTTTTACTAGTAAAGGGCAAGTAGGGTGTCGAATCCACGGGGAATCAGTGGAAAGTATGAAAGTTCGTTGCTTTAATTACCATCTACGTCTAAACTAATTGCTTTTTGCAGTTTTTAGAATGATTGTGAAAACAAAATAAATTAGATTTGTAAACAATTATGAGAAGAGGGACCAATCTCCGGGTTTTCAGGTTGGGTAGAAATACGGGTAACCTAATTACTACCAATTGGAAATCACATAGACATGATTTGCTAACTACTTGTTTTGATATGTAATTAACAGATAATATATTTGATGGCAATGATCCACGATCGAAACCGAAAGATTGATGCAACTGAATAGTAACCTAGATAATTACCAATCCTAGATTTCATAAACATGAACAAGTTCAATGGTTAAAGGTTGAAGACAATGACAACTTAGAATTTAATCCCAATTGTTGATGACAAAACCAAATAACTGATGAACAAGTATGCAAATGATAATCCAACAATGTTTAATCAAAAACAAATAAACAATAAAGATAAACTAACCGAATGATTAGTCAAATCTCAATCCAAAAGTTTGTAAAACTAAGTCAACCCGGTTCCTAACACAAACCCTAGTCCCGGAGATGATCACGGGTGGTTTAGCCGCTCATGTTCTTGATTTGATCTTCAATCTTGATGAGGAATTGCATGATTGATGATTGGATTGAGGTTGGGAACTCCAAAATTCGTCCTTGGAAAGTGGGAAACGGCTAGGGTTAATGATAATTTCGTTTGGGGAATGTTTGTGCTTAAATATGGTAGGAAAACAAGAAATTCGCGAGTCATATCTGGCATTCAGCGCCCAGTGCGCTGAAATCAGCACCTAGTGCGCCAAATGATACTTTGCTTCTGTGGTGCGCTGAAATCAGCGCCTAGTGGCGCTGATTGCTACCGAACTTCCCGTTTTTCATATTTTGGCCTTCCAACTTGTGTGTATGCTTCCAATACTCCATAATGCTTCCTGAAAACTTTCCGTCAAGCTCCAAAAGCCATCCGTTATGCTCCGAGTACCTGTAAATCAAAATCAACACAAAGTAAACCGTTTCCATACACATAATCATGTAAAACCTCTAATTAAACACTTTAAAACACAATTAAACACCCTCACATCACATCCCCACACTTACCTTTGATTGTCCTCAACCAAAGCAAACCGATACGGAACTACTCACCATCGTAACAACACCTCTAAACCCCTTAACCAATGCAACAGTTTAAGTCCCAAGTCATACCCGTTCCATAGACTGACACAATCAAGATTGACAGTCCGACAAGCAATTGATGCACTTTCTAAAACTTAAGACTTGTCTATTCAAAACTAACATGCTTAGGATTATACACATGCTACACGCCCCTCACAATCAACTCTCCTCTCGGTTTAAAAATATGAACTAGCGTGTAATGTGCTAGCATTTATGCACTCAAAACCAAACATGAAATTCTGTAATCATAAGCTTGTATGACAATCATACCTCCACTGTATCATATAACACAACACATATCAAAAGGACTTTCGGTTTTGGGCTTAGGCTAAAGGTAGGAAGATTTTTGGCTTATATCTTTTTTTTCTTTTCGTGGCAAACACACAAACGACCAACCGTGACAACTTTATTTGCAAACATAACTTACTTTTGGGTTGGTTTCTACCCAAGAACATAAACAATATTCACAACACTTCTATTTTTGTTCTTTTTCCTTTTTCTATATTTTTTTTTCTTTGTTTTCTCTTTTTTTTTTCTTTTTCATAACTCAAAACTTGTCATTAACGGTCGGTATCAAACAATTCACATGGGGTGGACAAACGAAAGGGTAAATAGGCTCAACAGGGCTACTAAGGGTGATGGTTCGGTAAACACAAAACAAATAAACAGGTGTAAGGTATATCCTAATGCCTTTATCATTTATGTGCACATGTCAAACCACAGTCTCAGCATGTATCAAATCATACAAGTTCTAACACAGAATAACATGCGGCCTGCTCTCAACAAATGAATTCAATATGTAAAGCATTCTATCATTCTACAGGCTCAAAACTCTCACCAAAGAAGGGTAAAAAGGCTGCCGACACGTAGCATATGCAATCTAAAGCATGTTACCCCTAAATAGACATCTCTTCTCAATTCTTTTATCCTAAAACACATGTCGGACCTACTCTCATGAAACTTAAAGGAACGACCATGACAAGGGACTCTATTAGTTTACTACCGGCAAGGAACCCATTAGTGATTGAAACGTTAGGTTTTCATATCCATTTAGTTCACTTAAGGCGATGAAATTCTTTAAAATTTTCAAAATTTTCAATCTTTTTCGCTTTTCATCGTTTTCAATCACTTTCAACCTCTTTCAAGCCTTTGTCCCAAACTCCCTTCCCGGGTTTCCATATCCCCACACTTGGGCGACATTGTCCCCAATGTATCGTGCTTTTAAAACAAACCCGGGAATACCAACTAACAAACCTCATGAGCGACCATTCCTAACACAAAGAACATAATTCCTTCTCTAACACATAAAATAATTTAACACCACCAAGAATACGAAGAAAAAAAAATAAAAATAAATAAGAGTGGAACAGACTCCCCTGATTTAATGTGTAGAATCCTCATACTTCATGTTCCACCACGACCGTATAGCATTCCATTCGCGGCCGTGTCCTACAAGTACTCGAGTCAATCACTACAGTTAGCATGCAAGTCATCCCCGTCCAAATGGAGATTGAGTATGGACAGTTCTGACTGAACTCTGATCCATGCATTGTCCGCAACTGCATCTAGAACGTATCGGGACTTCCCAAACATCCCCACACTTGGACCATTGCATTCGTAGAGATTAATAACCTGGTAACCTGCAACAATACTCACGCAAAACACAACAAATATACACTACTCTACATCCTCGGGCTGCCTCCCGAGAGCGCTAAGTTTATAGGTCTTCAGCCAGACCATACCTGATATACTCTCATGGTGGTCGAGTTTGATGTTTGCGTTCCATGGCCTCTAAGTACGTACTCCGCCACTGCTCTGGTAAGTCGTCCACTGTCTTCCACATTGGACCGAATAACTTTAACCTCCGTTTTGCATTATCACATTCAGGCGGTTTCTTTTTCTTCTTCTTCCCTCGTCGCTTCCCTTTGTCTCTCTTGAACTCCTCATGCGCCACACTTTCCTTTTTCCTCACTGCTTCGCTTCCTGCCACTTCAAACCTGTCAACCAACAAACACTCGTGTTTGGTTTGAATCTCCTTTGTAGGAGAGACATTTTCATCACCATTTTCAGCTTTTGAGCTTTCACCTGAAATGGAAGGATTAGTCGCATACGAAAATACGTTTAACCGTAATTCACGGTCACCAAACTTCATACTTACCGTTCCATCAACACAGTTGATAATTGCATGAGCAGTCGCTAAGAACGGTCTACCCAAAATGACTGGAGGGTACGTGTTCTTTGAACTTGTGGCACAATCAAGCACTAAGAAGTCAACTGGGTAGTAACACTCTTCTACCTTCATAATTACATCCCTTACAATCCCCCTCGGACACATGGGAGTCTGATCAGCCAACACCACGGTAGTGTTAACCTTTTGTAGCGGACCAAAATCATATTGGTCATACAGACTCCCTGGTAGAATACTAACACACGCTCCAAGATCCAAAAGTGCCCTTTCTATTTTAAATTCACCCACTTGTACGGAAATAATGGGTGCTCCTGGATCTTGGAGTTTCGGGGGAAGGGTACCCAATAAAACGGCATTCACATTTGCAGTTAAATCAAGTTTTTTAGGAAACTTGTGAAGTCGTTTTTGGGTACTTAACTCTTTCAGACATTCAACCTGATCGGGACTCTCTTTAATCGCATCAAGCAAGGGCAGATTAATTTTAGCTTGTTTAAAACTTTCCCACCTTTCATCCCTTGGTGGGTCCTGATCATGCTGAGAGCCCGATCCATTACCAACATCCTCCACCACCTCCTCAACTAATTGTGATGGTGGAGTAATTGTGACACTACCAATTTCAGAAGTTGGAAGAATACTTACCGCGTTGATGTGCACATTTCTTCCATTTTTCGAGCTAGATGACTGATGTGCTGGGTTAACTGTGGTAGTGCTTGGCAACTTACCTGGATCTCTTCTCAACTGAGCTAGATCTTCTGCTAGTTGCCCCAACTGCTTCTGCATTGCTTCAGACGTTTTGTCCCGAACTTCATTATCTTTCTGGACGTCCTTCATAAACTTCATAATAGCATCCAGTTTTTCGTCACTCGCCCCACCACTACTTGAGGAGTTCCCTTGCTGAGTACCCTGAGTATATGGACCCTGATTTTGGTAATTACCTTGCGAGTAATTACCTTGACGACTCTGATACTGCTGGCCTCCTTGCATGGGTACCTGAAAATTAGGGTTCATTTGATTAGCAAAATTACCGTAACTAAAATTGGGGTGGTTTCGCAAACCTGGATGATATGTATTCGATTTCAGATCATATTGCTTTCGTTCACCATAGATTTGATTCACTTCATCAGTCTGACCACCCAGTACAGCACATTCTCCAACTTGATGCCCTAACTCTCCACACTCAGTACACACCGAAAACGTATTGGCGGTTTTAACTTCGGCTCCCTTTCCCAACTTCATCTGAGCCATTTGTCGTTCAAGCAATAAGTTTTGGTGCCTCAACTTCTCGACCCGCTCCTCAGCTTCATAATCAACCGACTTTGCTGAACTCGATCTTGCCCTCCTGCTAGATTGTGCCTGTCTCTTCGAAGTAGCGCTTTGTCTCTCCAAGTATGCCCAATCTGCAGCCTCTGTGTTTGTAAGAAACGTACCGTTACTAATGGCTATGAGATCTCTTACATCATCAGGAAGTAGCCCATCATAAAATGCCTTAATTAATTCCCATGTCTGAATTTCATGATGTGGGCATTTCCTAAGCAACTCCTTAAACCTTGTGAACGCCTCATGAAAAGCTTCCCCTAAATGTTGTTGGAATGCTCTGATTGCATCCCGAGCTTCACTAGTTCTATTCATGGTGTAGTATTCCTCCAAAAACACCTGCTGCATCTCTTGCCAAGTGTATATACTCCCAGGAGGTAATGTGGCGAACCATTGGCGTGCTTTGTCTTTCAGAGTAAATTGAAACAACATTAACTTTACTTCATCCTTTGTGAACCCTGAACCCCCAATCGTCTGGCAAATTGAATCAAAACTTGCAATGTGCAAGTATGGCTCTTCGGTTCTTTTTCCATAAAATTCCGGCAAATGACCTAAGTATTGAGGCCTCACCTCGAAGGGTCGATTATTAATCCCCACCGGTGTAACTATAGCAGATGAGTTGGGTACTACAACGGGTCGACAATGACCTTCAACGCCTTGAATCGGTGCCCCTTGAACGACTTGTGGGACACCATCCACAAACTGAATCTGATCACCCCTAAACCGATTATTAGCTCTCCCCGCATTAAACTGCGGGACTCCATGTTGAACTTGATTTTGTGGAATCGGCCGATGGATGTGATTTCTTTGGTTGACCTGTTGTTGTACCAGATGTCCTTGATTCACGTTATACCCTTCGTCGTATCTGTAATCAGCATATCTCCCATCGTACTGGTTTTGATAATCATCATCTTCCCAACCGGATTCCCACGTGTGAACACTGCCTTCTCTTTGGTTGGGATCCACATCATACCCGTGTTGATGTTGTGGTTGGTTAAGATGAATAATTTCCCCATGTCGGAGATTTAGATTCCCAGGTTGGTATTGTGGGCCTGGGTTGAATTGTGGAAATGGTTGTGGTGGTGGTTGATTCTGATTTTGGTTATTAGGCTGGTTTTGGTTCTGGTTCTGGTTCTGATTTTGATTTTGGTTTTGGTTTTGAGGGATTGGTGGATCTGGAATGGGAGGGATTGGCTCGTTTTGTGCTTGGTTTTGTGGCTCTTGATCAGCCATCTCGTGAGCTGCTTGTTCAAGATCTTGAGCAACTGTTGATGATTGAGCTTTAGCTTTCACTGCTGAACGGAGAAGAACGAGATTCTGTCGAGCAGTCTTTTCGATTTCTGGATCAAATAAGAGCGGTGATGACTTCTTTGAAAACCTAGTATGCATGCAACTCGAGAATCACCTGCACACAGACAAACAAGAAACCGAGCGTAATACTGAACGAAACAAATAAAAGACAAACAAAAGGAAATATTTTTGGATTTTTTTGGTTTTTTCTAGTTTTTATATTTTTTTGAATTTTTAAGAAAAACAACTAACTAAACTAAGCGCACCGATTCCCCGGCAACGGCGCCATTTTGATCGATGTCGTAAGGTCGGTCAAAAATAAAGTAAAGTGTCCTATTCACCTTTTACTAGTAAAGGGCAAGTAGGGTGTCGAATCCACGGGGAATCAGTGGAAAGTATGAAAGTTCGTTGCTTTAATTACCATCTACGTCTAAACTAATTGCTTTTTGCAGTTTTTAGAATGATTGTGAAAACAAAATAAATTAGATTTGTAAACAATTATGAGAAGAGGGACCAATCTCCGGGTTTTCAGGTTGGGTAGAAATACGGGTAACCTAATTACTACCAATTGGAAATCACATAGACATGATTTGCTAACTACTTGTTTTGATATGTAATTAACAGATAATATATTTGATGGCAATGATCCACGATCGAAACCGAAAGATTGATGCAACTGAATAGTAACCTAGATAATTACCAATCCTAGATTTCATAAACATGAACAAGTTCAATGGTTAAAGGTTGAAGACAATGACAACTTAGAATTTAATCCCAATTGTTGATGACAAAACCAAATAACTGATGAACAAGTATGCAAATGATAATCCAACAATGTTTAATCAAAAACAAATAAACAATAAAGATAAACTAACCGAATGATTAGTCAAATCTCAATCCAAAAGTTTGTAAAACTAAGTCAACCCGGTTCCTAACACAAACCCTAGTCCCGGAGATGATCACGGGTGGTTTAGCCGCTCATGTTCTTGATTTGATCTTCAATCTTGATGAGGAATTGCATGATTGATGATTGGATTGAGGTTGGGAACTCCAAAATTCGTCCTTGGAAAGTGGGAAACGGCTAGGGTTAATGATAATTTCGTTTGGGGAATGTTTGTGCTTAAATATGGTAGGAAAACAAGAAATTCGCGAGTCATATCTGGCATTCAGCGCCCAGTGCGCTGAAATCAGCACCTAGTGCGCCAAATGATACTTTGCTTCTGTGGTGCGCTGAAATCAGCGCCTAGTGGCGCTGATTGCTACCGAACTTCCCGTTTTTCATATTTTGGCCTTCCAACTTGTGTGTATGCTTCCAATACTCCATAATGCTTCCTGAAAACCTTCCGTCAAGCTCCAAAAGCCATCCGTTATGCTCCGAGTACCTGTAAATCAAAATCAACACAAAGTAAACCGTTTCCATACACATAATCATGTAAAACCTCTAATTAAACACTTTAAAACACAATTAAACACCCTCACATCAATGATAAAAGTTTTTGTCTATGTTTATATGTAAAAGTTTTTGTCTATGTTTATAATACCCTTATCCTTTAATATCCACATAATCTCAAATATATATCATCATCACAGATCATTATCATCATCACACTTCTCAAAAAATCTCCACATCTCTCTCTCAACTCTCAACACTCAACACCGATCTTCATCATCTTCATCCATCTTCATCTTCAAAGGTTTGAATCATCATCTTATCTATATATGTTTTTTATATTTGTGATGTTTTTGTAAAAAACAGAGGGTTGATTTGGGTATTTTGGTTTCAGTTTTTGGTAATGATAATCTGAATGCCGCATGATGATGATGATAATAATCAGTTTTTTGTGAATATTTTTGTGAAAAAACAGTGGGTTGATTTAGGTATTTTGGTTTCAGTTTTTGATAATGATAATCTGAATGCCGCATGATGATGATGATGATAATCAGTTTTTTGTGAATGTTTTTGTGAAAAAACAGAGGGTTGATGATGATGATAATCAGTTTTTTGTGAATGTTTTTGTGAAAAAACAGAGGGTTGATGATGATGATAATCAGTTTTTTGTGAAAAAATAGAGGGTTGATTTGGTTATTTTGGATAATCTGAATGCCGCATGATGATGATGATAATCAGTTATTTGTGAATCAGTTTTTGATAATCAGTTTTTTATAATCAGTTTTTGATAATCAGTTCTTTGATAATCAGTTTTTGATAATCAGTTCTTTGATAATCTGAATGCCGCATGATGATGATAATCAGTTATTTGTGAATGGGTTGATTTGGGTATTTTGGTTTCAGTTTTTCAGGTTTGTTTGTGATTTTTTGTTCTGTTTTGTTTTGCTTTGTTTTGTTTGTTTTGCTTTGAAAAAACAGAGGGTTGATTTGTTTTGCTTTGTTCAGGTTTGTTTGTGATGTTTTTTTGTGAAAATATTGTACAGAATGGCTGCGGATGTAAAGATACGCAAAACACCAACTACGAAGGCGAGAACACTTGACAACCTCCTAGAAGATGGTGCGGTGCACATAAGGAACTGATTGATCAAAACGATCAATTGCATATGAATGAATATAACCCCAGTGGCAGATATGTAATTAGCGAGCTCTGGAATTTCAAGGAAAATCGAAGAGCTACACTGGGTTATATTCATTCATATCTGCTACATTCCGAAGTGCACCCGTCAGTAAAGATCCACAATTGCTTGTGGTGGTATGACGTTTAGTTATTTGTATTGTATGTTACGGTCTTTTGTTATCGAGTCTGTAAGTTCCGTCAAGTTTTGTCTCTGTATTGTATGTATTAAAAGTTTACATTTAATATACAATTTAGGCTTTAATAATTTGTTATATATAGTATACAATTAATTATTAGATTGCATTTATTTAAAAAGAGTTAATTATTAGATTGCATTTTTCTCTAAAAAGAATTAATTTTAATTATTAAATCAATGATTTCTTAACAGAAAAGCAAGAAAAAAATTTAGGGGCTCAAGTTGATATTTCACTCTTACCATAGGGACGCAAAGTGTTATTAATATATGCCAAAAGACGGTCTTACCCCTGGCACTAACAGTCAAACAGACGGCACACTGACGGAGGGACTCAAAGTGTTATGAATTCATAAGCTCAGGGGCTCAAAAAACGAAAAAATGAATTTAGGGGCTCAGGTTGATGTTTCGCACAAACCACAGGGACGCAAATTGCATTTTACTCTTATAAATATATTATCTAATACATCATTTAGTTCCAAACCAATATAAATGAAAAATATGAACACAAAACAATGTTTAAAATTTGGATTTTCAAAACAAACACATATGCCTTTAGAAACATTCTCCTGTAAAAACCGCAGCATTTTCCAAAGCCGTTAGATAAAACTGCATGAAAAACAAAATCGATAAATTTAGGGAAAATGGGTTTGAAAGATGATAACCCAACAGTGGAGGATCTCATTCTACAGCTTCGATAAATGCAGGGATGTTCTCAAATAAAGGTTCCTAGATGTTTGAAGGTCAACAAAGAATGACAAATGTCTACAGTGCTACTTCTTTCGACATTTGTCGGTCTTCAAACATCTAGGAAACATTATTTAAAAACATACCTGAATTCATCGAAGCTATAAAATGAGATCTTCAACTATTGCGTTATCATCTTTCAAGCGCATTTTCGCTAAATTTATCAATTCTGTTTTTCATACCTTCCAAAGCCACCTATCCGCCTCCAACTCAATACAAAAATTAAAACCTGAATCAATGAAAAGATTTTGTTAGAGTTATGATCATGAAAACAACTGTTTTCAGAAAAGGTTTTAAGTCATAATTATAAGTCAAAACCACTTTTGACTTAATAAGTCAAAACCATTATTTCCAAATTCAGAATCTACTCACATGTCATTTCATCTTTAGTTCCAAAATAACGTTGAATTATAATTCAACATAATTTGGAACAGAATTTTATCAAGAACCAGAACTTTCAAAAACCATTTTTAAATTAAAGTATTACAGTTGACATATAAAAGTCAAAAGATCAAAAGTCAAGCAATTTTCTTACAAAACTTACCTGTAATCCTGTTCGGCTCAACTGTTTAACAGCCACTTCTAACAACCACTTCTAACCGTTTATCAGAATCTGTGAATAGTGTAGTTGATGACCGAATAGATCCTGATGGAGTTTTTGACCGAATAGTGTGTCTAATTCACCAATACCATTGTCAGAACACCAGGCTCAAATTATGCATAAAGATGATAACACCATGGCTGCAAGAGAGGTTGGATGAACAACTGCCATCCTACAAACTTGCCATGCCATGATGCTATCTTCATTCAATTTTTACTCACATCTACAAAATCATCATAGCCTCATCTTGAAATAAAAAGAAAATTGCACTTTGCATTCATTTTTACTAAGACAAATATTCTTTGTTTATTAAAACTGTCCCAAAAGCCCAAGCCCATATGTTGAAAACTAAATATTTAATCAGTCGCATTGGGTTTGTAAATCATCGACGATTGAAGGTCATCGAAACCCTTACACCAGTTCTATCGATTCAGAGGGAAGCAACATCACGTGGAGTTGGTCTAATTGACCAACACCATTGTCAGAATGCTAGGCTCAGATTGTGCATCAAGATGACAACACCATGGCTGCAAGAGAGGTTGCATGAACAACTGCCATCCTACAACCTTACCATGCCATGATGCTATCTTCATTCAATTTTTACTCAGATCTACATAATCATCATAGCCTCATCTTGAAAGGAAAAGAAAAATGCACTTTGCATTCATACAACTTGACATACAACTGGAAAATTATCATGCAGCTGCAAGTGTTTTTTTTTCTGGCCAAAAGCCCCCTCCCACCATAATCACCACCTAACGAAGGAAGATATAAATAAGGACAACTATTCATACAACTTGACATACAACTGAAAAATTATCATCCAGTTACAGTTAAAATAACTTAAGGAAACTGCAGAGATACATGTAAGTTACTAACAAAACAACTATCAATTATTGTCATTACCTCATGCCATCAAAATTTATTATTTATAATTTCTAAATTATAAATAATCTACAAATTGCAAACTTATATAAGTATTCTACAACAGTAAATGATTCATCTACATAATTCCTAATGTAATCAGTGTGCAAATTCAAACATTAAACAACCATAAACTATGGTTTAGTAAACTAATACTTATCATCAATTTGCAGATCTCAAATACACATATATACAATCACATTCTAATTTATTCACAGACCAATCAATCCTTAAAACAATTATTGGACCAAGAATGAAACATATCATCCAGATATTCAAAAGAAAATTATATACTTGAGTATATACTTGAGTATTTGCTGAAACCTGAGATAAAAAGAATAATTATATAAATAACTCGTAATTGCATTACTAATCAACACAAGATATGAAAAAATAATTAAAATAACTGTACCTCGGTAGCAACATCACGTGAAGCGTCTGAAGACCATCATCATACTTCCTCTCAAATGTCATATATCTGATATAATTTTACATACTTGTCAATCAACCAGATATGCCATGTGCAAGTGTTTTAGAGAAATGTAAAAGGAAGTTTGAACTGCTTGGGGGAGTGATATGCAGCTGCAAGTGTTTTAGAGATATGCAGCTGCAAATGAAATTCGGTCACTACAAAATAGCATGAAAAAATAATTTCATAAAAAGAATAATTACATAAATAACTCCTAATAGCATTACTAATAAAATACAAGACATGAAAAAATAAATAAAATAACAGTACCTCGGTAGCAACATCACGTGCAGTTGGTCTAATTGACCAACACCATTGTCAAAATTTTGGCTTAGATTGTGCATAAAGATGACAACACCATGGCTGCAAGAGAGGTTGCATGAACAACTGCCATCCTACAACCTTGCCATGCCATGATGCTATCTTCATTCAACATGTTTTTACTCAGATCTACAAAATCATCATAGTCTCATCTTGAAAGAAAAAGAGAATTGCACTTTGCATTCATTTTTATTCACCATCACAGTCAACCCTAAATGTGTTATTACTCATGTTCAAGATAACCTCTTTCGTGTTCATGTGCGCAAGAAGAGAGGAAGACACAAAGGATGTTATCTTGAACATGAGTAATAACACACCTGTCTTCAATCTTTATCTCTGAAATCAAGAAGCACAAAAAAACATCAAGAACCAAGAATTCAAGGAGCCAGTGCTCATAAGCGATTGAAGAAATCCAGAATTTTCATCATGATCATAAATTTTAGACAAGCAATTGAACAATTCTGCTACTACAAATTTTATAGCAAGCCAAATTATAGATGATCTAAAGGTGGAAACCTAGAAATATGCAGGAGAAATTGAATAAAAATTAGTTACCAGATCTCTACATTTATTGTTTTGAATTTGATGGTTCATACCTTTAAGATGAAATCGAATTTGGTGAAAACCCGAACAAATGCATGTTCTAACAGTCATTGAAGCCAAGGGTCGACAAAATGGAGACACGACACCCACATTGAACCTCTCCTATAAACAAATAATGTACAGATGAGTAATTGTTTTAGAAAAAAAATGAGAGTTAATGTATAACTCATCAATCTAATTATTATTTAATAATTATTATTGTATATATTATAATTAAATTATTTTTCATAATAATTTTTTAAATAGTAGATATTAAAAAATGATGGCAATTCTTTAAAAAAGGGTGATGCCAATTCTTTAAAAAATGATGTTATTTTAAAAAGGGTGAGGTCAATTCTTTAAAAAATGATGTCATCTTTTTTCTAAAACACATACATGACCACATACTTGCACACATACATACATAAGTGATATCTGTTTGGGTTCTTGTGGTTTTCAGTGATATCTGTTTGGATTCTTTTGTATTTGGAAATTGTTTTGTTATTATTGAAACTGGTAAAAGTGAAATTGCAAAATTCTGATTTTGACGCTTTGAATTTTCTTCATTCGATATTAAATAGTATTACAAAATTCTGATTTTGAAAAATATTAAAAATTAAAAATTATACATTACAATTAACACTTAATAGGATATCTCGTTCTCTCGCCTTCTTCCATGCAATTTCATTATTTGTTTTAATTTGCAGATCAGCAAGCATATCACAGGTCTTCTGATCCTGTTTCAGAAGATGTGTGATAAACTCTTCTGCTTTTTCTTTAAACTCTGATGGAGGAGAACAGACAACTTCATCCAGCAGTGCAATGCTACTCCAGGTTTGCTTATAATATTTATCACTCACCATAGCAACTTTTTTGTTGAGTTCTTCATCTTTTCTCTGTTCTTCGAGTGACCATCTTGAAAATTCAATTTTAAGATCGGCTGTTTCAGACCAGTGGTAGAAGCTTTTGCTTGCCATTTAGAAAGAGTGTTAGTGTTTTTTGGACAGTTTGTTTTAGGGTGAAGGGTTTTTTAAAAATGAAGTGTTGATGTTTTCAAGTAAACTAATCATGATCCTTTATAGTGTGTAAAATGTTTGATAGGGTAAATGAACAGACATGTACTAATTATGATAACCTTTTTTGAAGGTTTAAATTTTGTTCTTTGGTTTTCTAGATATTTAATTTTACTTGTTTTCCCATTAAATCATTAAATGTACATGGTTTTTAAATATAAATTTATACACGTTTTCCCATTAAATCATTAAATGTACATGGTTTTTAAATATAAATTTTTATTTAATGGTTGCATTTAAATCTGACCTTTGGGCTGTCACAGATTCTATATAATACCATTGTCAATTCAAATGTTGTTTCATCATATCCACATTTATTCACTGAAAGTAGAAGATCAACTGTTATTGTTTGCTTTAGTTCTTATAAATACATTAAAATGGAGTCATATTCTGATGATTTCAAGCAACGATTTATTAAACAAATCGAAGAGCAAGTTTTGGCTGATAGGTCTACTCTTCAAGAGTTGAAGAGGTGTTTTAACAGACTACAACTTGGTCTGCTGACAAGAGACCAGGTTTCGAGAGACCTGAAGGCGATGCCGACTACTTCCGTTCGTGACCTGTGTATTGCGAGTAATATAGAGTGTGGAGATAGAGACCTGGAGTTCATGAGAAAGATCAATGACATACATCGAGAAGTTCAGTGCTCCATGGAGTTGAAGTTAAAGTTTCTTGATTCTTGCTATTAGAGTTTAAGTGTCTGATTAGTTTTCTTTTTTATATGTAATTGTTACTTTTTTAACACTTTATATGGATGATCGTATTAATTTTTCTTATCACAGTTTATTTTTAATTATTTTTATGAGTTTGAAGATAAAGAGACTGTTCCATTCTCGATAATTAGAAAATGTTTCATCTAGATTTTTTTTAAGGTTGTTGTTTGGTACCATTTTCTCTATAGATATTACTTTTTCATGCCCTAATTATACAAATCCATTAACATTTTCCTGTGTTTCATCCAAATCTTTGCTGGCTTAACTGCTCTAATTCAGATATACACTAATTTTACAAAATAAAAAAAATCTTAGAAATAAAATTTAATTTGCAAAAACAAAATATACAAAAAGGTAACGATCGTATTTTAAAGGGTAATATTACTGCATCTTAAAGACAGTGTTTGATTATTAATATTAACATGCAACCGTTTATATCTTTTCATCAAGTGTTTGATTATAGGGATGGGGATGAGGACCATAGACTCATACTTATATGCTACATAGCAAATAGCGATAAATAGCGTGTGCTTTTTTATAAATACGATTACACTGTAAAATTTGTTTTTGAAAATTTTATATGTATGTTATATCAAAATACCCTGGTATATACACTTTTTGGGCAATTCTTTATGTTCATATAAACAATCAGTATGTCAAGTATCAAGTATGATTACAAAATTGATACTATCTAAAATGATTCTATGATTTATAGAAAAAAAGAGTTAGGGGTTTATGGATTAAGAATATGCACTTTATCCATACAAAATGCCTATTTTTAAGTAAACACTTCTTACCTAAGAAATTGCCCTTTGTGGCTTTGTCTAGATGATTATGTGACCAGATGAGTACCTGTCACGACTTCTGTATCAACAGCTCCAGCTCCACACAGTTTTTTGTCAACAACAATAGAACCATCTATGTTTCGCGATGAAGAAAAAAAACTGAAAGTAAAAAACTAAAAACATCAGCAAAAAGAGGTCTCACTTTTATTAATCCGTTTCACGAACTTGTGTGTTTAGACTTGCTAACATACCTAAAAAACTACGGTAGAAACATCTCTGCATGATCGAAGCTTGCATTACAGGTTGTTATGAACCATCAACGTTTGGTAAAGTCCTTGACACAAATATAGAGATTCGAGTCCAAAACTGGTGTGTGCTCGCATAAAAGACGTCTCGTGAGTAAGCCAAAATTGCAAAGAATCTATATATTTAACACAATGTTCAGAGTTAAATAGGCAATGATGCTATTTTTATAATTAAAATGTGAAGTGATATGTACAACACCAAAACTACTTTGCAATGTAAAAGTAAAATTACCATTTGAGAATTCAAAGTCATGAGATGTCTCCTCATACCATTGCTTCCGGCCGTGGGTCTACACACAAAAGGTAGCAACAAACTCACCAAAATAAGCTACTTATCAACATGTCAATTTGGATTATCTTTTATATCTCAACTGGACCACATAGGTAAAATCAAAAGATTAAGCTAAAAGGGTGTATACCTTCACCATGCACATTCTTTGGAAAAATTACCCTTACAAACATCTCCATTGTTGTATACCTTCACCATGCATCCTATTTGTATTTTCCTTACAAAAAGCAACAACAAAAAGTATAAAGAGACAAAAGATCGATAGCTCACTGAAAGATAATAAATTAAATGCAAAAAGAGAAGGATTAAAACCATGAAAGCCAATTTCCTTCATTATCCATCCACTGCACCTGAAACAAATATTTATAGATAGTTAAAAACCATTTGCAATCAAAATCATCATGATAAAAAGATGGTTTAAAAGTTTTACATGTAGTACTATTCATCGAGAGTCATGTGCAATTATGATAACTTTCAAGCATCTTGAGCATACCCAGCGAAACATACTACTAAAAGGGCAGTTGAATTGGTCTTTAGCATTTCAGAATCCGACATTTGTCTTACACCAGACCAATTTTTTCCTTTATGATCTTCAGTAACAAATTTTAATGTCCCATCCCTTTTAAGTTATCTGAAACTGCATTCCATGGTTACTCGTTAGAAAACCATGATTGATTCATTAAAAATAAAGAAACTTATCAGTTCAAGTTTGATTAAAGATCATACCATCCAAGTCAGTGAACAACTAAAGATAAGTCTTAAAGCATCTGTTTGAACGGATATCGATATCGAGTTTCGGAGAGAAACTTTACAGATATCAATTAAGAAACTCATCGATCATTATCCTGCAGACATGAATCAGGTGAATTCTTTTGTGAGAGATGAATTACTTACTAAACTATTTCATCTAAACAACATACAAGATTCTTTTCAAATCTAAGATATTTACAACAATAATAATAAACTGAAAAGAGAAGTGTAAACTGTAACACCCCAAAACCCGAATGTTTATAATTATCGTATGTCCTATATGACTTAGCATGAAATAGATGATTAGGCTATTTTATCTAGTTAAAATGTATGACCAAAACTATTAAATGACGAAAGTTGTGCCAATTATGTTAAATGGTAAACACGAGGGGCTAGATGGTATAAAATGAAAGTTGAGTTATTAAAAGAAAATAACAACACACACAAACACACATTCGTGTGTGTTCTAGATCGATCAGGAGCTCCCAAAGGAGCCAAACCCTAGCTCAACCTTAAATGATCAAATTGAAGGGTAAATCGAAGCTTAAATCCATGGATAAACATGGATTAATGATCACCATCACAAGAGGATCATAAGGTATGTCTTAAATTCTAGATTGGTGATCTTCCACGAAGTGGGTTATGTTCTAATCCGTGAATTGGTATGAAATTGAGTATGAACATGTGTTAGAATCATCATCTATAACAGGAATTATGCATGGTTTGGGCGAATTTGATGTTTTGGGGTGAAACCCATTTGTTATGATAAGGATGAGGGCTTGAATGATCACTATGTCCAATTCTTGTGTAATATAGATGAATTTTGATATGTATAATGTATTCTTGTTAGAGGAATAGAAAGAAATGTGATACTAGTATGTTTGATGTTTATGCATGAATGATTCATGTTGATTAGTAGAAGGATTTGGATGAATTATGTATGAGATTAGAAGGATATGCATGAACTAGTTGTACATTATGCTTAGGAGGTAGTACACACATCAAAAGTTTGATGAAAGTATGAGGAATTTAAGATTAGATCACTTGTAAGTGATTAACAAAGTAGTTATGAAGTGGGTTTTGATGATACGATAGAAATGATGATATGTTTGTGTTAATGATGTTTGGAATCATACATGTGTGTGAATGTTTAAAGAAATCGGATAAGAAATGATAGATTAGCATGTTATAAGGTTGAATGATAAATTCCATGTAAGATCCGTGTAATGAAAAGGTTGTGATGAATAATGAATAAGCTAACTATCTTGAGAATGATATACGATAGTTGATACTTGATAAGCGATGTGGAAGCTTGGAAAAGAAGCGGGTCAAACGGGACTAATGTGTAACGACTCTCATCAAAAGTCACAATTATTAAATTAATTTGACCAATAGGAAACCCTAATTGAGACACCCAAGTGATTCTGAATAAACCCTAAAATTTTCATAATTTTCAGAATCAGGATTAGGGCCCCTAAAACTCAGGGGGGGTTAAACCCTATTGACGATTATCCACTTAAAACGTAGGCAGAAAGGAATTTTCAGAAACCGTCGACTCAGCTGAGCTAGTCCCACACGTGGCAACCCTATGCATAAAAATAGTTCTTACGCGGGCCGCCTCAAGTTAGCTTAAAACTCACGCGGGCCGCCTAAGGGACAAAATTCACCTATAAATACAGGAGCTTGGGACTTGATTCTGGGAGTTGAAACGACGAAGAAATTCCAATTCTACACAGAGTTATGCTCTGTATACTCCAATTAACACACACGATTCACTAATCGACGCCGCAATCAGGGTATTAGCACAATCGCTGCTACGATTCATTTTCCGACGATCAATATATCCAAAGAATGTTTAAGTGCCGCCCACATTAGGGTTATACTTTATCGTTCGTCATTAATTTGACGGATCATCGTTAATTCGATGGATGAAGTATTATACTTTGTCGTTCGTCATTAATTTGACGGATCATCGTTAATTCGATGGATGAAGTATTGCACTTTGTCGTTCATTGTGAGAATTTGATCTCGTGAGTTATCGTAATTGCTAGATTGATTACTAACCCAGAATTGTGTGCCTGTTATTAAAATTAGGTTGAAAAGGCTAAATCAGTAGGCTAAACTCTGCCTGTATAAATCTGCAATATATCAAGGCTTATCTGTAGACTAAACTTTGGCCGTATGAATCTGCATGATTATATGTGAGTCATTCTCCTTTTCTCACAGTTTGTGAGTCATTCTTCTTTTCTCACAGTTTGTGAGTTATTCTCTTTTTATCAAACTATTTTACAATACCTCAAATTATTTTCAAGGTTATAATTACAGGGACTAAGTCGTGGATATCTTGAATTACTGGTTAGTGGGGTATTGTGCACATTACTAATTGTCTCCCAGTTAGGTTCATTGACCTACTCGGGATAATCACTGTTAGGTTCATTGACCTACAGGGATAATCGTCACTATTTAGGTTCATTGATCTAAATAGTGGTATGACCATCGTCACCATTGTGACTTGTCACCATTGTGACAGAATGCCAGATAAGAATAAGATAGAAGCCATTGTAATCGCTCTTATGCTGTAATTTATAACTATGCATCATTATGCAAAATAGAATGATTCACTCAGTATTTCCCGCTGACAAAACCTTTTTAAAACATTTTTCAAGTAATTACAGTAGATTGGAGTAAGAGATGGATACGGCACTGAAAGGCAACAAGAAGTGGCTTATTTATTAATTAAATCAAAATAAGAAATATTGTTTTATGTAATAAAATTTATCTTTATTAAAGCTACCATTATAAAACATGGGTTTATCCCATTTATTAAATAAAATCCGGTGTTTTCTAAACTCTGATATTTTTCCTAACTCACGGTCCTGATGAAATTTCCGTTGCAACGTTTTCAAAATAATCACCGGTACCACTGGGCTGTTCGCGACTCCCGATTCCGTCCAGGGTGGGTCGGGGGTCGTGACAGAAGGTGGTATCAGAGCCAACTCAAAGAGCCACTGCTTTACGCCTTTAGGTGTTGTAATAATAATACCTAAATTTATATAAAAGAGTTAGGAGATTGCTGTTAACTGGTAGCATTTAGACTTGAACTTAAGAAAAGATGCCTTAGTATTAGCTTCACGATAAGCTAAGTATTTGTGTAAATAAATATGATAGATTTTAGGTGCGCCATAAGTAATATATTTGATAAAGTAATATCACGGGACAACTAAGTCCAGAATCACTAGTTGAGAGAATGATCAATAGTGTTATGATTAGAATTACTAGTTGAAAGAATGATCAACAGTAATATGACCTGAGTCACTAGTTGAAAGAATGATCAAATTGACAATGTCACTGGAATCGTTTAGTGATCAATATAATAATAAGATATGTTATGGAAATACAAATTTCCTTAATTCTGAATAAAAGCCCTAATAAGATAGGCACTTTTTGAAAAGATACTAATTATGGGAAATGGAAAATTTTCTCCGGCAAGACTGGGTATGATGTAGCAGACTCTCCAGTTTGTCCGGATATACTGAAGATACCTCTCCGCGAGAACCGGGTAAGAAGGTATATAATATGTCAGTAAGTGACAAGATTTCCCTAAATAGTATCCTTATCTGATATTTGACTTATTTTGGAAATATGAATCTGTTAAATACATTGACCTGATAGATGGTATGTTTAAATACAGCATGTGAAATATATAATTATATAGATATATATATCTATAAGGAATTTCAAAAGTCAAATTGGAATAAAGCACAAGCATCTGTGTCTAGATTTCTTTATTAGGAATCTCTTTTCCAATATCAAACATTATTTCGTTTGATTATCTGCCTAGTAATTCGAGCGACAATAATAACAATAGAAACCCATTAAGTTGAGATATCATCAAAAGTATAAAGAATTTCTAACGCGTTACCATAAACTATTAACGCAAGTAAGAAGCATGTAAAGTTGTGATAATGTACAAGAAAACACATGAAAATTTAATTATAAGTCCACAGAAGTTGAAGTATATCACACACACCTTTCGAGGCAAGATCTTTTGGAAAATATAAATTGGGCACGATGACACCAATATTAAATTCCGTCAGTAGAAGAACTAAAAGCAGCACTTTGCCACACGATTCTACAAGCGACAAGAATATCGCTGAGGTACGCTAGAACAAGATTTTTACAAAAACATCGGTGCACAGTCTAATCAGAGTCATAAGTATTGGCACTGAAAAAGGAGTCATATACTTTTGCAAATTCCCTAATTCATTTTATTTAACATTCCCTGGTAATGTCATTTAATAACAGTTATCACTCGAAATTCCAGATAGAAGTTCTTATATTTCTTTTGTTGAAAATTCTGACTTCTGCATATAATAAGTTGACTTTCGCATTTTTACTTTTCCTAACGGTCATCATACCAGGAGGATTTATTTCATAATAGCGAATATTGATTCATTTCATTTCTTGGTAAATCCACACGTTATACATGCATCGTTTGTTGCGCATGTGGTTCATTTAATTTCTGAATTCCACTAGAGGGCTTCATTCTAATTTGTCATTTTATCCAAACTCAAATATTCTTTAGTTAGACTTGATTTTGGCACGGTGAACCGCATTATTGCTAAACAATGACTCTTAATATCGAGTCAATAAATTTTTGAAAAACTCAATTTTCTTTGGCATCCATGGTTTCTGTTATGAACATGTCCGAAATTTCTTATTTAAAGTCAAACCGAGTTCAATTGTTTGAACTTGCTCGCATTACATATTCAAATTCAAAGTTCCATATGATGACTTAAAAACCATCATATTCGAAATAATCCTAACAAGCATTTCAATTCTCTTGAACTATAACATGCTGGTGTAATCCTCGACTTCACTAAATCATTTCTATGATCACAATCACTTGGAGGTGACATTTTCACAAAATCTGAAGATTGCGCTAATCTCGGATTTAATCATTTAAGTATTTATATTAAATCCATTTTGTTGATTATTCCTATAAACTTAATCTTAACACAATCTTGTGCTAAGATAATGATACACAAATTCATGTCATATTTCAATATATCTTTTAACAATTATTACAGCATTAATTGAGTCTTTCGTGATAAATTATTGCTTTAACATCTTCAATCGAAAAACATTATATAAAATTTATTTTATATATGGAAACTTACATAAGTGATTACCTAATAGTATTATTATATTCTTATTAGTCACCATAAGGAGAATAAGTAAATACTTAGTCAATATAAGTAGGTGACTTATAATAAGAAATACAGAATTTATTGTACATGTGCTTATATTTAACCAAAATGGAAATTTCATAAACTAGGCACCTAGCTCGGTTGGTTAGGCGCGCGAAAGGGTGTGGCCTAGACCCGGGTTCGATCCTGGGGACGGCCAGTTTCACCATTTTATTAGAAATTTTTCCATTTAAGTGTATGTTTAGTTATGTATTACTAATATCAGTTTTATTATTAAGAAAATATTAATAATAATAGTGTTGGTATTATTTTTACTAGGATTATTATCAAGGGTATGTATTGGATAGCCTAGCCTTAATTAGGCATGGACTGATCACCTATGCTTAAATAAGGGAGCACTAACCAATACCCACCATGATAATGACTAGTAATATATAGTCATCATACTTATTTAATAAATCTTAAATTATATATGAAAATATATATACTTTGGAGAAGACATATTTTCATAAAACAATACAAGAATTAGAGGGACGAATAAAATTATGTAAATAAATTATCTATCACATGTTTTGTGATAACTATGTGCTGTAACCCTATGGTAAGAAAGTAACCATATAAGAATAATATGGTAGTCATTAACTACGTTGGGTTAGGAGAACATTATAATATATAAGAATAATTTCCATTTTCACTTATTTACAACATTTACAACGTTATATGGTTTCAAAATGGAAATAAGTAATCAAATAGAATCGACCCATTAAATGTTATATATTTACCAAATATTTTACACAATAAATATTTTTACACCTTTATTTACAATTTTCATTTTAAATAGTGATTTCTTTTACAAAATGATATTTTGTAACATAAATTACGGTATTTTGTAATATATATTACATAGTTATTTTACAAAGTATGGTAAAATACTAAAATAGTATTTATTTAAAAGAAGTAACCATTTACAATATGTAACCAATAATATATTACATAGTATTTATATTTGATATATAAGATACGGTTCAGACAGGGATACAAATAATATATATTATATTGGTAAGGTCAATACAATTTGTTCTTATTATATTTCAATCTCTAGTATATATTATGGAAAATATGGTTACTAAAAGTATACTATCACATTGTTTCACAATTAAAACAACTTGGAACTTTAATTAATGATACACTAACTCTATTGTCTTTTGGTATATCATTACAATTCACTCATCTCAAAACTTTGATTTTCTCATATCATAAATATTTGACAAATCATTTTTCATGCTTTTATTTCATTTGAAATCTGTCAATTCTAAATCTTCTTCAGTTGCTAATCAAAGTAAGCTTCCTTTTGACAAAGAATTTCATTGATTTTAAAAGTCCTTTCCATTCATTTGATCATATATTCTTTGGCTTGAACCTAGTTATCTTGGAAATTATATCATTTCATCTCATTCGTTGGTCATCGATTTCTTGAACTAATTCAGTTGAACCATTGAATCCTACTTATGGTACAACTCGTATTCACAAAATTTGATATTTTAATTCTGTGTCATCTACCCTAATATTATTTTTATTAACTAAAATGTGACATAATTCCAAAAGAAATATAATAATCCAAATACACTTGGGAGCTGGAATCTAAGATGAAGAAAAAGTATTCCTACTTATTCCAATAAATCTCGAGGACGAGATTTTTATTAAGTTGGGGAGAATGTAACGACTCTCATCAAAAGTCACAATTATTAAATTAATTTGACCAATAGGAAACCCTAATTGAGACACCCAAGTGATTCTGAATAAACCCTAAAATTTTCATAATTTTCAGAATCAGGATTAGGGCCCCTAAAACTCAGGGGGGGTTAAACCCTATTGACGATTATCCACTTAAAACGTAGGCAGAAAGGAATTTTCAGAAACCGTCGACTCAGCTGAGCTAGTCCCACACGTGGCAACCCTATGCATAAAAATAGTTCTTACGCGGGCCGCCTCAAGTTAGCTTAAAACTCACGCGGGCCGCCTAAGGGACAAAATTCACCTATAAATACAGGAGCTTGGGACTTGATTCTGGGAGTTGAAACGACGAAGAAATTCCAATTCTACACGGAGTTATGCTCTGTATACTCCAATTAACACACACGATTCACTAATCGACGCCGCAATCAGGGTATTAGCACAATCGCTGCTACGATTCATTTTCCGACGATCAATATATCCAAAGAATGTTTAAGTGCCGCCCACATTAGGGTTATACTTTATCGTTCGTCATTAATTTGACGGATCATCGTTAATTCGATGGATGAAGTATTATACTTTGTCGTTCGTCATTAATTTGACGGATCATCGTTAATTCGATGGATGAAGTATTATACTTTGTCGTTCGTCATTAATTTGACGGATCATCGTTAATTCGATGGATGAAGTATTGCACTTTGTCGTTCATTGTGAGAATTTGATCTCGTGAGTTATCGTAATTGCTAGATTGATTACTAACCCAGAATTGTGTGCCTGTTATTAAAATTAGGTTGAAAAGGCTAAATCAGTAGGCTAAACTCTGCCTGTATAAATCTGCAATATATCAAGGCTTATCTGTAGACTAAACTTTGGCCGTATGAATCTGCATGATTATATGTGAGTCATTCTCCTTTTCTCACAGTTTGTGAGTCATTCTTCTTTTCTCACAGTTTGTGAGTTATTCTCTTTTTATCAAACTATTTTACAATACCTCAAATTATTTTCAAGGTTATAATTACAGGGACTAAGTCGTGGATATCTTGAATTACTGGTTAGTGGGGTATTGTGCACATTACTAATTGTCTCCCAGTTAGGTTCATTGACCTACTCGGGATAATCACTGTTAGGTTCATTGACCTACAGGGATAATCGTCACTATTTAGGTTCATTGATCTAAATAGTGGTATGACCATCGTCACCATTGTGACTTGTCACCATTGTGACAGAATGCCAGATAAGAATAAGATAGAAGCCATTGTAATCGCTCTTATGCTGTAATTTATAACTATGCATCATTATGCAAAATAGAATGATTCACTCAGTATTTCCCGCTGACAAAACCTTTTTAAAACATTTTTCAGGTAATTACAGTAGATTGGAGCAAGAGATGGATACGGCACTGAAAGGCAACAAGAAGTGGCTTATTTATTAATTAAATCAAAATAAGAAATATAGTTTTATGTAATAAAATTTATCTTTATTAAAGCTACCATTATAAAACATGGGTTTATCCCATTTATTAAATAAAATCCGGTGTTTTCTAAACTCTGATATTTTTCCTAACTCACGGTCCTGATGAAATTTCCGCTGCAACGTTTTCAAAATAATCACCGGTACCACTGGGCTGTTCGCGACTCCCGATTCCGTCCAGGGTGGGTCGGGGGTCGTGACATAATGCGCATGGGAAGCATATTCGGATGCTATGTAAGTTAAGCTTACACCCTCCTTGTAGAATACCTATTCATTTTATAGATTATGAATATGATAAGTTTATAAATGAGGTATGAAGTTCCGACAAGTTTTGATATGGGTCGAAACATGTGTTCATGACAAGAAACTAAGTTTGATGGTTAAAAAGGGATAAAAGGGTATTATGGTAATTTTGGTTGCAAGTTAACAAAGTAATAAGTTACATGGATGGGATGACGAATAACTAACATCCCACAAGGATAAAATGGACATTTAGACTTAACGGGTCAAACGGTGAAGATGTCACCCTTTGGCGTTATCGACTAATGAATTTCTTTTTAAGTATTATGAAATTGTATAATGTATAGAAAAAGGATTTGCGTTGCTATTTTCTAGCAATTCAGCGGATGAAGTATTAGAACGGGTCATAGCTTTGATCCGAGCCAGGTATGTGCAATTACCATTGTAGATAAGTCGCATGATTGGTAATTTATGAAATGAAGTCTTTAGTAGTAAAGGATGGGTCAAAGTTGACAAAAACGCCCTTGATGGGTAAAACGAGCAAATGGTCCTAAAAGTTGATTACAAACAAGCTATTTGATTAAATGAATGTTTTGAAAAAGTAAGAAAGCGAGAAGTATGATTTTCGTAAGCTAAGGACCTTAAAATGCGCAAATACCCTTAACGGGTCAAAATAAGCTCTTGAGCGAAAATGGGTCAAGAGAATGCAAAACATCCGAGAACTTAATCTTTTATAATAGACAATGTTGAAACTATAGGGTTCATGGGGAATTTAGGTCAAACAATCAAGTTATGTTGATGAATGCATGAACGGGTCGAATAAGTGAAAGCGGGTATATAAAGCCGAGAGCTTTAAGTCAATAATTTCCTTAAACCGGATGTTAGATTTCAAGTTTATATGATAGAATGTGAATTTACAAGCATGTAGGAAGAAACGGGAGGTTAAACGGGTAAACGGTTCAAAAGTTATGCGCGTTTTAGTGCGTACGGACGATGAAACGGAACTGCAGAAAAATGCAATTTCTAGAGGGGGTCGCCGACGGGTATGGGGGCGTCGCCGACGGGCACGGGAAAGTCAGTTTTTTTGCTGACGGGTTATTTTCCTGTCTACGGGATTTTTGGGCTACGGGCTTTTGCAAGGGCCGTCGCCGACGACCCTAGGGCCGTCGCCGACGGCCTCCCCATGTTCAAAAACCTGAAAAATGTTTTCTAAGTTGATTTGGGTATAGTAGGCTTCGGTTTATCATTCGTGGACCACGACGGGCCTCCCAAACATGATTTTGATCATTCCTTTGACGTTTATGGGCTATAAATCAAAGTCTAAGTCCCATGTAATTAACGTACGAGTATGTAAGAAGTATGCAAGATCTTGTACGTGTATGTACATATGCAGATGAGTATTTATGTATGTATGGAAGTACGTGTGATCGTATGCATGTATGTAAAGACGTAGGAACGTAGGTACGTATGCAGATGTGTATTTATGTATGTATGAAGATACGTATGAGTGTAGGCATGTATGTAGAGAGGCATGGATGTATGCACGTGTATATGTAAGTATGATTTTGGATACGTTGAGTGTTAATGATATTAATTGTGTGCCTGGAAAACGAAGATTTATGCAGGTACATTATTGAAGGCTCACCAGGGAATGGATATGTGAATGATATGCTTATAATTAGAGAGAAAGCTGAATGGAAAGTGTACATGTATTGAATCTTGTTTATGTATTGTGTACTAATGTGATGAACGTATGTGGTGAGTGCAGGTTGTACAAATCACGGGCGGTTATCACGAGGAATAGAGATCGAAGACCGAGTCACAAGATAGATTGTACGGGAATAATTGAGTATGTACTATTAGTAAAAAGACTTATGCTTTATTTTTGTAAAAGATACAAATTAAGACGAACTTTCAAGTAAGTCTAGATGTTTGTAATGAAAGAAATTTTATGGCACGAATTTCCGCTGCGACTTTTTGTCAAATACGAATTAGGGTCTTACAAGTTGGTATCAGAGCCCTGGTTTGAGAGAATTAAGTACGAGAGGATAGGTACTTGAACTCAAACCTATGTGCTCTTGTGGTAAGAAACCCGTACAATCCATGACTCGATCAAGATCTAAAGGTAGAAATGGAATGAAAACGTGCATGTATGCATTCATATGAAGAAACTAACGGTTATATTATGTGTAAGGTAAGCATAACTGCTTGGAAAGGATGATCCGTGAATGCGGTCTAGACCGGCATCAAGGCAAGTGATAAGACAAATGAACCCCAGGTACGTAAATTCAACGTGTGGGCGTATGAGGTGGTATAATTAAGCAAGCGAAAGAAAATTATAAATGAAATATAATAGTGACATGGCAATGAAGTTTTGAAAAAGTTACACGTGCCGAAACTTAATTCTTCGAACATAAGGTGGCGATTACACGAAGGCACGAAACTAGTATGTGGATTGTGTACATGGCCAGTACACAAGAAACGTATGACGTTCGTGAGACCGTGATAATTGTTACAGGTATGTCCGTTAGAATTAAGTAGTAGGTGGACGTGAGGGTGAAGAGAAATGTAAGACTCTCAGGAATGAAAGTATGAACTCTATGTTAGAATCCGCGAGACGGATTCGAAACATGAAAGAAGTTAAAATATGAATGCTATGTTAGAATCCGCGAGACGGATTCGAAACATGAAAGAAGTTAAAGTATGAATGATGTGTTAGAATCCGCGAGATGGATTCGAAGCATGAAAGGAATAAAGTATGAATTACCTGTTTGAATTCGCGAGGCGGATTCAACACATGTAAGGAAGAAAAGGTACGAATGATATGTTGGAAACCGCTAGAGGGATTCAAACATAGAAGGAATGAAGGGTATGAATGTTACGTTTAAATCCGTGGGACGGATTTAAAACATAAAAAGGATGTAATGAATGCCTTTATAAGTAAGCATGAATGAGAAGAGGTACGAGCGTGTACCTCAATACATATACGATAATTAAGAAACGTTAGTTTGGCCTTGAAAGGTCAACTTGCGAAGGTAGGCGAAATAAGTGACTAGAATGAAAGAATTGCATGTGAGAAATGAAATGTGTTACACGTTATAGCGTGTACGTAAGGAATTGTAGAATGAATGTTTGAATGAGAAATGCTAATTGCTAAACTTGCTGATAAGAATTATAGAAGCCTTGATGTGATGAAACCAATCGAATTGGTGGAAGGATGCGTACGAGTGAAGGCACGTTACACGGGTAAATGAAATCTAGCCTGGTACGGCTAGCACTCGTGAAGAATGTGGACAGATCTGAATTACGGAACCCTAAAGTATGGAAGGAAATCGAGGTTAGTAAAATGTGAAATGAATGAGATGATTCAAAGGTAACGTAAAGGTACGCATAGTACAAATAACTATAGAGAACGTATAACGATGTTAACTTTGGAATTAAGCACGAATGCACGACTATGAAATAGTAACTTCGTTGCGATAACGAAACAAAATTAAATATTATGTAATATATGTATAGAATGTGATCTTAAAGGATGAAATGAAGGTATTAGACCAGTTATAAACGGATCATATGAAAGTAAGCATTATTATAGGTTTGAATATATATGTATGATGAACTGTTACTAACCGGTCAAGGAAATGAGAAGGTTACGTGGAAGTATGGCATGGAAAGTATAGATTTGTTAAAAAGAAGTCAATTGTATAAATACTTATTAATTGAGATAGGATGATTGATTATAATTATGATGTGACCGTGAAGTCAAACATAGATATGTGTATGTGTAAACGGAAGTGAGAAAGGTTTCGGGGATGAAACCTTGTTTAAGGGGGGTAGACTTGTAACACCCAAAAACCCGAATGTTTATAATTATCGTATGTCCTATATGACTTAGCATGAAATAGATGATTAGGCTATTTTACCTAGTTAAAATGTATGACCAAAACTATTAAATGAGGAAAGTTGTGCCAATTATGTTAAATGGTAAACACGAGGGGCTAGATGGTATAAAATGAAAGTTGAGTTATTAAAAGAAATAACAACACACACAAACACACATTCGTGTGTGTTCTAGATCGATCAGGAGCTCCCAAAGGAGCCAAACCCTAGCTCAACCTTAAATGATCAAATTGAAGGGTAAATCGAAGCTTAAATCCATGGATAAACATGGATTAATGATCACCATCACAAGAGGATCATAAGGTATGTCTTAAATTCTAGATTGGTGATCTTTCACGAAGTGGGTTATGTTCTAATCCGTGAATTGGTATGAAATTGAGTATGAACATGTGTTAGAATCATCATCTATAACAGGAATTATGCATGGTTTGGGCGAATTTGATGTTTTGGGGTGAAACCCATTTGTTATGATAAGGATGAGGGCTTGAATGATCACCTATGTCCAATTCTTGTGTAATATAGATGAATTTTGATATGTATAATGTATTCTTGTTAGAGGAATAGAAAGAAATGTGATACTAGTATGTTTGATGTTTATGCATGAATGATTCATGTTGATTAGTAGAAGGATTTGGATGAATTATGTATGAGATTAGAAGGATATGCATGAACTAGTTGTACATTATGCTTAGGAGGTAGTACACACATCAAAAGTTTGATGAAAGTATGAGGAATTTAAGATTAGATCACTTGTAAGTGATTAACAAAGTAGTTATGAAGTGGGTTTTGATGATACGATAGAAATGATGATATGTTTGTGTTAATGATGTTTGGAATCATACATGTGTGTGAATGTTTAAAGAAATCGGATAAGAAATGATAGATTAGCATGTTATAAGGTTGAATGATAAATTCCATGTAAGATCCGTGTAATGAAAAGGTTGTGATGAATAATGAATAAGCTAACTATCTTGAGAATGATATATGATAGTTGATACTTGATAAGCGATGTGGAAGCTTGGAAAAGAAGCGGGTCAAACGGGACTAATGCGCATGGGAAGCATATTCGGATGCTATGTAAGTTAAGCTTACACCCTCCTTGTAGAATACCTATTCATTTTATAGATTATGAATATGATAAGTTTATAAATGAGGTATGAAGTTCCGACAAGTTTTGATATGGGTCGAAACATGTGTTCATGACAAGAAACTAAGTTTGATGGTTAAAAAGGGATAAAAGGGTATTATGGTAATTTTGGTTGCAAGTTAACAAAGTAATAAGTTACATGGATGGGATGACGAATAACTAACATCCCACAAGGATAAAATGGACATTTAGACTTAACGGGTCAAACGGTGAAGATGTCACCCTTTGGCGTTATCGACTAATGAATTTCTTTGTTAAGTATTATGAAATTGTATAATGTATAGAAAAAGGATTTGCGTTGCTATTTTCTAGCAATTCAGCGGATGAAGTATTAGAACGGGTCATAGCTTTGATCCGAGCCAGGTATGTGCAATTACCATTGTAGATAAGTCGCATGATTGGTAATTTATGAAATGAAGTCTTTAGTAGTAAAGGATGGGTCAAAGTTGACAAAAACGCCCTTGATGGGTAAAACGAGCAAATGGTCCTAAAAGTTGATTACAAACAAGCTATTTGATTAAATGAATGTTTTGAAAAAGTAAGAAAGCGAGAAGTATGATTTTCGTAAGCTAAGGACCTTAAAATGCGCAAATACCCTTAACGGGTCAAAATAAGCTCTTGAGCGAAAATGGGTCAAGAGGATGCAAAACATCCGAGAACTTAATCTTTTATGATAGACAATGTTGAAACTATAGGGTTCATGGGGAATTTAGGTCAAACAATCAAGTTATGTTGATGAATGCATGAACGGGTCGAATAAGTGAAAGCGGGTATATAAAGCCGAGAGCTTTAAATCAATAATTTCCTTAAACCGGATGTTAGATTTCAAGTTTATATGATAGAATGTGAATTTAGAAGCATGTAGGAAGAAACGGGAGGTTAAACAGGTAAACGGTTCAAAAGTTATGCGCATTTTAGTGCGTACGGACGACGAAACGGAATTGCAGAAAAATGCAATTTCTAGAGGGGGTCGCCGACGGGTATGGGGGCGTCGCCGACGGGCACGGGAAAGTCAGTTTTTTTGCTGACGGGTTATTTTCCTGTCTACGGGATTTTTGGGCTACGGGCTTTTGCAAGGGCCGTCGCCGACGACCCTAGGGCCGTCGCCGACGGCCTCCCCATGTTCAAAAACCTGAAAAATGTTTTCTAAGTTGATTTGGGTATAGTAGGCTTCGTTTTATCATTCGTGGACCACGACGGGCCTCCCAAACATGATTTTGATCATTCCTTTGACGTTTATGGGCTATAAATCAAAGTCTAAGTCCCATGTAATTAACGTACGAGTATGTAAGAAGTATGCAAGATCTTGTACGTGTATGTACATATGCAGATGAGTATTTATGTATGTATGGAAGTACGTGTGATCGTATGCATGTATGTAAAGACGTAGGAACGTAGGTACGTATGCAGATGTGTATTTATGTATGTATGAAGATACGTATGAGTGTAGGCATGTATGTAGAGAGGCATGGATGTATGCACGTGTATATGTAAGTATGATTTTGGATACGTTGAGTGTTAATGATATTAATTGTGTGCCTGGAAAACGAAGATTTATGCAGGTACATTATTGAAGGCTCACCAGGGAATGGATATGTGAATGATATGCTTATAATTAGAGAGAAAGCTGAATGGAAAGTGTACATGTATTGAATCTTGTTTATGTATTGTGTACTAATGTGATGAACGTATGTGGTGAGTGCAGGTTGTACAAATCACGGGCGGTTATCACGAGGAATAGAGATCGAAGACCGAGTCACAAGATAGATTGTACGGGAATAATTGAGTATGTACTATTAGTAAACAAGACTTATGCTTTATTTTTGTAAAAGATACATATTAAGACAAACTTTCAAGTAAGTCCAGACGTTTGTAATGAAAGAAATTTTATGGCCCGAATTTCCGCTGCGACTTTTTGTCAAATACGAATTAGGATCTTACAAGTTGGTATCAGAGCCCTGGTTTGAGAGAATTAAGTACGAGAGGATAGGTACTTGAACTCAAACCTATGTGCTCTGGTGGTAAGAAACCCATACAATCCATGACTCGATCAAGATCTAAAGGTAGAAATGGAATGAAAACGTGCATGTATGCATTCATATGAAGAAACTAACGGTTATATTATGTGTAAGGTAAGCATAACTGCTTGGAAAGGATGATCCGTGAATGCGGTCTAGACCGGCATCAAGGCAAGTGATAAGACAAATGAACCCCAGGTACGTAAATTCAACGTGTGGGCGTATGAGGTGGCGATTACACGAAGGCACGAAACTAGTATGTGGATTGTGTACATGGCCAGTACACAAGAAACGTATGACGTTCGTGAGACCGTGATAATTGTTACAGGTATGTCCGTTAGAATTAAGTAGTAGGTGGACGTGAGGGTGAAGAGAAATGTAAGACTCTCAGGAATGAAATTATGAACTCTATGTTAGAATCCGCGAGACGGATTCGAAACATGAAAGAAGTTAAAATATGAATGCTATGTTAGAATCCGCGAGACGGATTCGAAACATGAAAGAAGTTAAAGTATGAATGATGTGTTAGAATCCGCGAGATGGATTCGAATCATGAAAGGAATAAAGTATGAATTACCTGTTTGAATTCGCGAGGCGGATTCAACACATTTAAGGAAGAAAAGGTACGAATGATATGTTGGAAACCGCTAGAGGGATTCAAACATAGAAGGAATGAAGGGTATGAATGTTACGTTTAAATCCGTGGGACGGATTTAAAACATAAAAAGGATGTAATGAATGCCTTTATAAGTAAGCATGAATGAGAAGAGGTACGAGCGTGTACCTCAATACATATACGATAATTAAGAAACGTTAGTTTGGCCTTGAAAGGTCAACTTGCGAAGGTAGGCGAAATAAGTGACTAGAATGAAAGAATTGCATGTGAGAAATGAAATGTGTGACACGTTATAGCGTGTACGTAAGGAATTGTAGAATGAATGTTTGAATGAGAAATGCTAATTGCTAAACTTGCTGATAAGAATTATAGAAGCCTTGAGGATGACACCTAAGCTTTTCTTAGGTCAGCATTACTTCTCCTTTTATAGATAAGTAGATACAAATACATAACCATGATGAAAAGTAAAAAAAAAAACAAAAAAAAAAATTAGACGAAAGCCCTGGTGTAGGGTAGAATATCGACGTGGGACTGGAATTATTAGACCATGTGCAGTGGAATAATTAATGTAAAAACTTCTATTACGTTACTACCACATGGGCATTATGGCTTTTACTACCCAGACACTCAAAATGGTGTAATGCTTTAGGGTGTTAGGAGATGTTAAACACTTGAGAGTGGCAAACTAAAAAATCAACCAATCAGAGTGCGCCACGTCAATCAGTGAAAAGTGTTTAAACTTTGGTGAAAAGTGTTGGCAATGGTTTAGACATTTGGTGAAGTGGTAAACTTAAAAAAAAAAAAAGGTGTGATTGGTTGAGATTGGAATGGACCCCACCCCACACACCCCCTCTCTCCCATTCCCTCCCTTCGCCGCATCGGTATGCCATCACCGATCTTAACCCCATTTCGTTAAACACACAGGCGGCAAAAAGGTTGGCATTGGTTGCCGATCGGTGCCGGGTGGGTTTGCCGCCCCCACTCCGGACACCCTTAATACTAGAGGGTATGGAGAGGCTCATCCCCAAGGGGATGGGCCGCCACGTAGGAAGGGCTTGAAGGAGATGGACCTACGGGGGTGGGGGATGAACCCCTTTATATATATATATATATGTATGTATGTATGTATGTATGTATGTATAGATGTGTGTGTGTGAGGATAGAGGAATGAGGCCCGGCGAGATCGGCTGGTGGGAGACGGATGGGACGAGCCGGAGGAGTGGGGGGCGGTGTGGGGGACCGGCGCCGGGCTAAGCCAGGCCTCAGCCGGCCCCCATACCCTCTAGTCTGACTAAACCAAATTAAATAAAGAAAATAACAATAAAGAAAATGTGAGTAAATGGCTTGTTATAATTGGCTAAAAATAACAATAAAGAAAAGGTGAGTAAATGGCTTGTTATAATTGGCTGAAAACTAAAATAAAAAGAGATGTTGGAGATGGTGGGGTGTTGCAGGTTAACGAAGATGGGGGCTAAACCTTTCTTGGCGCCTATGCGAAATTGGTTGGCGATTGTTAGGGTATCCGGGGCACCCACCGATGTGCCATGCGGGGAGGGAAGTAGCCGAGCGGGAAGGGTGCCGCCATCCAAGAGGGGACCCAAATCGGTGGGTTTGTTCGGGGCTTGTTCACCGAAGAAGGAGAGAGAAGATGGTGGGGCCACCCTCATTTTCAACCAATCAACATTTTTTCTTTTTTTTTCTTTTTTTTTTGAATAAAAAAACAAGTCACCTAATAGGGGAGTGCCGCCATCAAATTGGGGTGCGAGAGGAGTTTAAGAGGGGAGTTGACGTGGCATAACCTGATTGGGTGTGTGTAAGAGAGGGGACTCCCCTCCTCTCACCCTTAGAAGGTGAGGTGGGATGGGCGCCACCCCACTTCGTAATCAGTAGAAAATGGTTGGTTAACAAGAGAGTAATTTATACATAGTTGTATAAGACATACATATCAAACTACTTTTTATATATTTTTATCTTGTGCATTGTGTTGTTAATGATGGTCGTCTCCAAGATAGGTGGTGTTGTTTAGGGGTGTTCATCCAATCGATTAACAAATTTTGAATTAATCGAATCGAATTTTTAAAATTTTTATTTTTTACCTAAATTAGTAAAATTTTTATTTTTTACCTAAAACTTAAAATTTTTATTTTTTAACAAATTTCATTTTTTACAACTACTACAAACTAACTATATTTAACATCAAATATATAATATGCAAAATTAATTAACTATCAATATGTCAAAACAGCAAAATTTAGAAAATAGGTTGGTTACTGATAGCGATTTAAATTATGTAAAAATTTAGAAGTAAGTAGTATGGATTATTTGTCATTAGGTTTGGTAATGTTATGAATCATAAACTTATCACTGTGGATGTAAGTTTATAAGTTATAAGATTAGGTTCATTTGTGAACAATTTCTTGAGAGTGAACTAATCTTGGCCCTTGATCATTTTTTAGATTAAAATGGTAAGATTGCCATTAGTCAATATTTTTAATTAAATCCCTTAATTTTCTCATATCTCCCTCTCTATCTCTCTCTCATTTTTAATTGTTTCTCCTTTATTTTAATTATAAGAGATGAAGGGCTAATGTTTTTTTTAAATAAACTCTTAGGTTCTTTTTAAAATTAAATATTAAACCTAATTAAATTATGTTTTTTAACATATGTGTATACAGGTCGGTATATACAAGACTTATACACTTGTGTATTATTACATCTTGTTCCCACAGGTCGGTATAAACCAGATTTATACACATGTGTATTGTTCAAGTACATATGTGTATACAGGTCGGTATATACAAGATTTATACACTTGTGTATTATTATATCTTGTTTCCACAGGTCGGTATAAATCAGATTTATACACCCGTGTATTATTCAAGTACATATGTGTATACACGTCGGTATATACCAGATGTATACACCTGTGTATTGTTTAAGTACATAGTGTATACAGGTCGGTATATACTAAACTTATACACTTGTGTATTATTACATATTGTTTCGACTATGCATATTTTCATCAAACATTGATCTAATACATATATGTATAGAGAATGTAATTAAATATTTTTAGTCGTGTTCTAGATGGAACAATATTTGATAATGTTTGTATTTTTTAAAAATTATCAAATATTAAGTTAGGTAATTTGTGAGAGAAAAAAATATAGAGAATGTAATTAAATATTCTTTTAATTTGAAAAAGAAATCAAGAGAGAGAAAACAATCAATTAATTAAATGAAGAGAGAAAAATACAATTATACCTTTTGTCTATTAAAATACATGTAACTTACAAAAGATAATTATAATCTTGTCACTAAAGAAAAAATCTAGATCTACAAAATCAATGGTCAGGATAAGTTCATTTTGTTCACAAATACATCATTGTTCACTCATGAACCCTACCCATAAGTTATACGTGTGTGTGTGTGTGTCTATATATATTGTAACACCCCAAAATCGAGTTTGGTAATTAAATCACGTTAATATTAAAGAGCGGGTAAAATACCATCAATGGTAAAAGGATAAGCATTAGGATTTTAAATGATCAAAGCTAACGCTAATTAAAGTGAACACATACTTTTAGTAAGTAAAAGTTTATAAAAGGCTCAGACAAGCGGAACTTAAATTGAATCGGGTTGTAACACCCCCAAATTTATTAATTTGACTAGGAACATCTAAACCTAGTTATGATAATGGTTAATTATTATTAGTGTTTTATGGGGTTTAAACAAAAACTAAATATCTAACTAAACAATAGGGGCTAATTTTGGACAATTGAAATTAAGGAGATTAAAAGGGGCAAAGCTAAAAAGAACACACACACACTAGTGTGTGTTCTGGTCGATTTCTAGGAGAAAGAAAAAGGGGAGCAACCCTTGTTGATCCAATTCCATCAAATTGAAGAAGAAATTGGACCTCAAATTCGTGCATGAACATGAATTATCGATCACCAAGCCTAGGGGATCCTAAGGTATGTTTAAAAACCTAGATTGGTGAAAGTCACAATTTGAGAAAAGTAGAATACTTGCAATTAGATTGTTGGATTATGATCCAAAGATGAAATTGAGTGTATATTGTAACACCCCGAAAACGGGTTGGTAATCAAACCACGTTAATACTAAAGACGGGTGAAGTACCGTTAGTGGTAAAATTAACCCGGTGAATATTAGGATTTTAAATTAATAAACCTAGTATTCAATAAAAATAGTATAAAGGCTATTGATGAAATAAAGTTTATAGAAGGCCCGAGTTAACGGGACTTAAAATAAACTTAGTTATAAATTCCCTGAACCCACTAAGTTAACTAGGAATGTTTAACCTAGTTAATAAGTGGGAATATTGTTATTAAAATTTGTAGGTTGTAGCCTACTTAATAACGAACCAAACATGAGGGGTTAAAGTGGGATAACTAGAAAGGTTATTTAAAAGAAATCAAAACCCAAACACCCACACACTGTGCGTGTTCTGGAACGAGCAGGGGAGCTCCCAAGGAGCTCAAAACCCTAATCTTCACATATTCATCAAATTGAAGGGTCAAATGAAGCCCAAATTCACAACCGAACGTGAATTAACGATCACCCAAACAAGAGGATCATAAGGTATGTAAAATCTTGAGGATTCGTGAAGTTGTAAAAATTGGATAATCATCCTAATCGCGAATTAGGCATGGATTAGAGAAGCTATGGCTAGATTAGTGATGTATACTAGCTTAGGAACAAAACCCTAAGTGAAAATCATACATAACATGCTATGAATTGAATGATTTGATGATTTACCACACTAGGTTAAGTGGGTATTAATCATGTGATGAATTTGATGATATAATGGTGTTTAGAATCATCATGTAAGATAGTAATGATGAAATACTTCAGAAATTGTGAGTTTGAGTATATAATCATACTTACTATGAAATAAGTTTAGTAGGACATGATAAAAATTGATAAAGTGTTCATGTTCAATGATGTTAAATATCATTGTGTATTAATTCAGTAAATTATGATTTACGAGAACTTGGTTAATAAGTGATTAAAACGATAACATAGGAATGATGATTATCGGATGACTAACCAAGTAATTTAACGAGAAATTGAGCTACCTCGTGTAATTATATATGTTATAGGCAGTTGACTTTTAAAGGTCAAACTGACCTTAGATATGATCGAATGATAGTTTCGACATAAGAATTGTAGGATGGAATGGTCAAGAATGATTATGACTAATCTAACCATCTTACAAATTATAATGATAGTTTGACGCCTGACAAGATAGGTGGAAGCTTGGGAAGGAAGCGGGTCAGACGAATCAAGTAATGAAAGAAAAGCATAATTCGGATGCTAGGTAAGTATAACTTACGATCCTCTTAAATTAGAGAATATTCTCTTATCGTATTAACTACGAATAAGACAAGTTAACAATCAGGATAAAATGCTTCGACGTGTAGTCGTACGGAACAAGATAACCAAAGATGATAATAAACCATGTGTAATGGTTAAAAAGGACTATTACGGATACTTAGTCATGCAATGACTAATAAATATAGAACTTTTAATGGTTACCTTATAAGGTAAACCAAAACAAACAATAAGGGTAAAACGGTAATTTGGTCATGCGTTGACCATGACCGTTAGTTTTTGAAAGACACTTATGACGTAAGCCATAATAGGCCAAAAAGTGTTGAGAAATGAACTATAAGTAAAAATGACTGCACGGTGTAAACCAGAGCGAGTCATATAGACGAGATGGTAATAAACGTCATCTCGCCAATATAATCGGTCACTTTGACCAAACGGGTCAGAAGGTGAAGATATCACCTTTGACAATATCGACTAACGATTTGTCGAGTTGTATGATTATAGGAATAAATCTCGAGCGGATATTTATGTCGCTATTACCTAGTGGCTATTAAAGCAAGGTATTGAAATGGGTTAATATAATGATCCGAGCCAGGTACGCATAATAGAATAACTCTCATTTAAAACATAAGGTTTAATGAGAGTTAAACGGAGTCTAAAATAGACATTGGGTTACTTTGTTAGGTAAAACGAATGTTACAAATGTTGGTCATTGCGTTTGGAAAGCATTTAGACTTTCCAAACAAAATCATAGCTAAAAAGAGGGTTTGTGAGTTAAACATGTTTACAAAAGTCCCTCATCGTTATTGAAGGGCTAAAATGGACCAAAACGCCCTTATAAGTTAAACTGAACAAACAACCCTTAAAGGTTGTTTGGAAACGAGTTTATGGTTAGATTAATACTTCGAATAAGTATAGAAATCGAAAGATGTAAATCTTTAGTCAAATGACTCTATTTGAGTTTTGCCGTAAAATAATAATTCGAGGGGTAAAACTCGGGTTATATAGATCACCACATTAAACCCACCATAAATACAGTTGTGGTGGAAAATTTTATGATAAGAAATGTGGTAATGCAATACTAGAAGCAATTGAAAGCGATTTTAAGCTTTGAAAGTGCTTAAATACGCTTAACGGGTCAAAATAAGCACTTGAGCGTAAACGGGTTTTAAATATGGAAGAAACCTGTGACTTGAACCTAATATGATAGGAGATATTGAAATTATGAATTTCATGAGTTTAGGGATCAAACAAACATGTTTTGTTTGATTAATACATAAACGGGTCAAAAGTTAGTAACTACATTTTTAGCCGAAAGCTTAAAATTCTAAATTTTTTTTAATCCGGATGTCGGATGTTAACTCCATGTGATGGAGGATAATTTTACAATCACGTAGAAAGAAACGTGAGTCAAATCGGATAAAAAATGAGCAAGTTATGCTCGTTTGCGTAAAATATAGTTTGGGTGGAAATGTGCTTTGAATAACAAACTGTCTGTCGAAAAAGGGCCCTCACGGCACGCGACCGAGGCTACCCTTTGTCTTCGTGGCACGCGAGCACCGTCGCAGCACGCGACAACAAATTAAGTCCCCGTCGCGGCACGCGACGGGTTAAAAACCCAACAACTGTTGTTTGAATCAGTTGTTTGAGCTGCAGTTTCATTTTTTTTTATGAATTTATACACTTCTATAACTAAAAAATTTCATGTTTGTATGAAATGTAGGTTTAATGTACGGTACCGAAAGACGATCAAGCTCAACGAAGAACCGAACACGATCAAGAATCAAGCTTCCGCGAATTCTTTCGTCATCATGTCTTAAACGGCGAAGTTACCTACAAAACGTTAGAATGTTTTATTTATTAAATTTTTTTAACAATCTCGTATTTTTAAGTGTATGTTTAACCGTAACTACACTATTATAGTCGGAAATTATATGATAATCGTATCAAATGGACTAAGGGTCTTACAAGTTGGTATCAGATCTCCAGGTTAAGGAGTAAGGTGTTCGGTTCGAGACTTGATCGCAAAATCCGGTAAGTTATTCAATACATTAATGGTCTAGCATGTAAAGTGTTGAAAACAACACATAGGGTTATCGTGTAAAACACGTTACCCCAAATAAAGCGATAAAAGACCGATATAGTTAAACGAATTACGTGTGTTAACACGTGTCGTAGAAAGTGTAAGGACTCTCAAAAATGTCCCAATAATACTCGTAAGTGAAAACCCTGACCCCTGAAACCTTACTGTACATGAAAAACCAAGAAAACAGAATTAGTGGGTTTCAAGCGGGCCGCGTCAAACATGTATTGACCGGATAAGTGTTCCGGATCCATGTGTTGACCAGCTGGCGTACCTACTCGTGACCAATCAAGCCTACGCGTAGAATAGGTGGTTAGGCGATCCGCGTAAAGATCGTGCCAAGGTTTACGCGGGCCGCGTGAACCTTAAATTTCACCTATAAATAGCTTGTTGCATGCACAGTCCACTGGTGTCGAAATCCGAACACAAAAACGAATTGCTACTGCTCTGAAGTCGAAATTACAACCTTAATTAGTAGGGTGCTGCTACGATATAGGGTATTAACTCGATCGCTACTACGATTCAATGTCCGATCGATTGAAACTATCCAACGGATGTTTAAGTGCTGCCCACATTAGGGTTATGCTTTGTCATTCGTCGTGAATTCGATGGATGTTTAAGTATCGCACTTTGTCATTCGTTGTGAGGGTTTAATCTCGTGAGTTATCGTAAATGCTGTATTAGTTACTAACCCAGTTCGTGTGCATGTTATTTAATTTAGGTCAAAAAGGCTAATCAGTAGGCTAAGCTCTGTCCAATTAAACTTGCAATGTGAGTCATTCTCTTTTTATCAACTATTTTACAATACCTCAAATTATTTTCAAATGTTATAATTACAGGGAGTAAGTCGTGGTTATCTTAATCACTGGCTAGTGGGGTATTGTGCACATTACTATTTTCACTGGTTAGGCTAATATATCCTAACAGTGATCGTCATTACTTGGGGAAAGACCCAATAGTGGTATGACCATCGTCACACAATGTGACACGGCGCCAGATAAAAATAAGATAGAAGCCATTGTAATCGCCCTTATGCTGTAATTGATAACTATGTGTCATTTTATTAAATTGAGTGACTCGCCAGCATTTCCCCGCTGATAAAATATTTTTAAAACATGTTTCAGGCGACCTGCTGTAAATCAAGGAAACGTGCTACGGAGCACTAACAAGCTTGAAGAGGTGGCTCAGTTAAAATGAATAAACATGTTTTTAATAAATCAGGGAAATTCCTAGTTAAATTCCTCTATTGTAAATTACGGGGTTTTATCCTAAATAATGGAATAAAATAAATTGGGCATTTTGAGTTTTAAAAGATCCTGTTAAAATTCTTCCGCTGTCGCATCATCGATACCACGGGTTCCTGTCCCGCGGCTCTTGACCGGGTAAAACCGAGGCTGGGGTCGTGACAGGAAGAGGTGGTATCAGAGCCACTGAACGAGCCACTGATTTAAGCCTATTAAGTATTTCAAAATACTTAATTTTCCTAATTACCAAATCTGTGATTTTGTGATTATATGTTTTATTATTTGAATATTTATTTACAGTATGGGTAAGAAAAGACTTTCGGATATCTACTATAAATTAGATACTTCACCAAAAGAAAAGGGAAGTTCATCCCGATCAAATTCCTCAAGATACTCAGTAGATCCTGAGAAAGGAATATTTGTTCGAAAAGTACAATATGAGGAACCACTTTCTCCTAAGAAAAGAAGTCTTATTATTAGAAAAAGTCAGGAGAAAAGAAAGAAGTCACAACCAAAAGAAATGAGGGTTAATCAAGAAACCCAGGAATTAGGCAATAACCCACCATGGGAAGATAAATTAGATGAAAAATGGGCGGATCTTTATATGCTAGCCACTGTAGCAGTAAATACAAATCTTTAAATATCCTAATTCAGTTCTAGCAACCCTTATCATCTATAAACCAGAAACTTTACCCAGTAAATAAATTACAATAAACCCTAGTATGTTTTAATTGTCAGTTGTCCTTTGTATTAAATTAGTCACACGGTATGCAATAATACTTAAAGGTTATCTGTGAAATTTTGTTATAAAATTTTTAAACTTAATATTTTTACATACATGTTAAACAGCATGAATGAATTATCTGGAGCCCTAGAGAATCTCAACCTCTACCCTGTGAACATAGAAGTTTCCAAAGAATTTACTGGTTACTTTGCTGAGGTGGAAAAACCTATAGAATTTCAAGCTCCACCTTTGGAGAAAGCAAAACCTAAGAAAAGAAGAAGATTTGTGGGTTGGAGGCGTGTACGCAGAAGGAAACCAGCAACTAGGAGAATTCCTAAGATAGAGAATCCCATGGATAAAGGAAAAGGGATAGAAATTGAGGAAGGTTCAAGGCAAGCAGGGATGGAAATGGGGGAAAGTTCTAAGCAAGAAATTGGAGAAAGCTCTAAGCCAACCAAGGAAATGACGTTGCAGGAAGAGTTAGATTTCATGCTAGCAAGCTGTGATACCATTAGGCCTATTAATAACAATCTTTACCCTTATACTGCTGAAACTCAAATCCCAATAAACCTAGAACCAGCCATTCCAGACCCTCTGATCCACACTCAACCTCTAGGACAAATGGATGAGTGGTGGACTAACGACTGGCAGTTTCAAAACCTTCTCAACAGCCCCTATACTTTGTTCCCTCAGTTTGAACCAGAACCTATACCAAATCCACCAATGAGTAATGAGAATTTAGCTGAACTCCGCCATTTCGGCGAGGAGTTGATGGATGCAGGGAATAGGATCCGGGAGATAGGAGGACAAATCTCCTGGAAATATGATGAGAGGGAACATCGCTTTTAATATGCCAGCTGACAAAGGAAAAAGGGGATTATGAAATTGTGTTTGTATAATAATAATAATAATAATAATAAAAACTAGTATGTGTAAAATAAACAATAAAACGGTTGTAAGATAACAGTATGTAAGGAAGCATATTATAAAATATAAACATAGAAGTTGAGAACTTTACAATTTTGGATGTATATTTGTTTATGTGATTATGTGCGATTAAATTATTATATTTGGTTGTTTCTTATTTATACTAATTAATTATATAAAATTTATTACCAGATGGCAAACGCTGGTAATGAACAAGTTAATGAGGATAATCAATCCGAGCACAACAATAATGATCAATTTCTAAATAGGCAAGATATAGAAAATATCGTTGCTCAGGGAATAGCCAATGCTATTCCAGCAATCCTTGCTGCTGCTCGAAATCCAATCGAACCTCAACAAATTGTTCCTAGTAAACGAACTCAGGAAGATAATTTCAGTAATAGTGTGAATGGAGGCGGCAATCGTATTAATAACAACAACGATGGGATACAAGCTCCGCTCCTTAAGAAAATGAAAGCTGCAACGCCTGGTTACACTTACAAGGAGTTTCTTGCCTGTAAACCGGCTGAATTTGCCGGCAACGAAGGAGCAACTGCTGCACTGCGTTGGTTAGAGAAAACCGAAGCAGTAATTACAATAAGTAAATGTGCCGAGGACGACAAAGTCATGTACGCGTCACATCTTTTCAAAGAAGGGGCGCTAGAATGGTGGAATACAGTACTACAAGCTAAAGGAAGAAATGTGGCCTATGCCATGAACTGGGAAGAATTTAAGAGTCTTGTGGAAAGAAAATTATGTCCCGAATATGAAAAAGAGCAAATGGAAAATAAATTCCTGAACCATCGGATGATGGATATAGACTTTCGAGGGTATACTTCAACATTCTTTGAATATGCGAGAGTTGTACCTACCCTGGCTTCGCCAGAGCCGGTGCTTATTTCCCGTTATATTTGGGGATTAATTGGCGAAATTCGTGACATTGTCAAAGCTGCGAGACCACGCACTATTGATGATGCTGTGGAATTAGCTAACACCCTAACTGACGGACTGGTACGTACACGAGAAGAAACCAGGAAAAAGGAAGTAGCCCAGAAGATTTCCCAAGGATTCCGTATGGGTAACCGTAACAATTTCAAAAGAAGGGGGACTGGGCAATCTTCCACTGGTCCATTTTGCAATACTTGCAAAAGGAAACATTCTGGAAGATGCAAGGGATATTGCAATTTTTGCAAAATTCCAGGGCATCAAGAAGAAGACTGCAGGAAGAAGAAATTCACAGTTTGCTACAACTGTGGAGAAGCTGGACATATTAAGCCAGATTGCCCTAAATTGGTTAAACCAGCTGATAACAAAGCCAAACCTGCAGAAGGAACTACCAAGAAGAGTGTAAGAGCCTTTCAACTAACAACTCAGGAAGCTGAATTGATTCCTGATGTGATAGCTGGTACGTTTCTAGTTCACAACATCTATGCAAAAGTATTATTTGACTCTGGTGCAAACCAAAGTTTTATAAATACTTCATTCTGCCAAGCCCTTAAACTACCATTAACCAACCTTAGGCAGATTTTTACAGTCGAAACGGCAGATGGGAATTCTGTTAACATAGATAAGGTTTTACAAGAAGGAAAGATAGAACTTTCAGGTCATAAATTTTCTACAAACTTGTTACCTATGAAATTAGCCGGATTCGATGTAGTGTTAGGAATGGATTGGTTAGTAACCAACCATGCTCGAATTCTTTGTGATAAGAATTCCATAGAAATTCATACACCTACCGGAGAATTAATAGTGATTACAGGAGATAAGCCACGAAAGCCAATGAAGTTCATTTCAGAAATGAAAGTGGCTAGTTATTCTAGAAAACAAGAAATGGTGTATATGATTTCAGTAATCATTAACACTAAAGGAAAAGAACTTAAGGACATTCCAGTAGTATCAGAATACTCGGAAGTATTCCCAGAAGAACTACATGGATTACCACCTGATAGGGAGGTAGAATTTAGAATTCATCTAATTCCAGGAACTACACCGATAGCCAAGGCACCATATCGGTTAGCACCCACTGAAATGTTAGAATTGAAAAAGCAATTAGATGAATTACTAAGCAAAGGATTTATACAACCTAGTTCATCCCCTTGGGGAGCGCCAGTGTTGTTTGTAAAGAAAAAGGATGGTTCGATGCGAATGTGTATCGATTATAGAGAATTAAATAAGGTTACAATTAAGAATCGATACCCATTACCTAGGATTGATGATCTTTTTGATCAACTCCAGGGAGCTAGATATTTTTCTAAGATAGATTTACGCTCCGGATATCATCAATTAAAGGTACAAGAAGAAGACATACCTAAAACTGCTTTCAGAACTAGGTATGGTCATTACGAGTTTACAGTCATGCCCTTTGGATTAACAAATGCACCTGCAGCATTTATGGACATGATGAATAGAATCTGTAAACCGTACTTGGATAAATTTGTAATTGTCTTTATTGACGATATACTTATTTATTCCAAAAGTCAGGACGAGCATTGTCAGCATTTGCATGCACTCTTAACTTTGTTAAGAAAGGAGAAGTTGTACGCCAAATTCTCGAAGTGTGAATTTTGGCTACAAGAAGTGCAATTCTTAGGACATATGGTAAAGCACGAAGGCATTCACGTAGATCCTTCTAAGATAGAAGCAATTACTAAATGGAAGGTTCCGCAATCAGCAATGGAAGTTAGAAGTTTTATAGGTTTAGCTGGATATTATAGACGGTTTATTAAGGATTTTTCTAAGATAGCCGTACCATTAACTAAGCTAACCTGTAAATCAGTTAAGTTTAAATAGGGAACTAAACAAGAAGAAGCCTTTAGGATTTTGAAGCAAAAGTTAACAAATGCTCCAATTCTAGCCTTACCATAAGGAACATAAGATTTTGAAGTATATTGTGATGCTTCAAAGTTAGGATTAGGATGTGTGTTAATGCAACGCAAGAAGGTAATTGCGTATGCATCAAGGCAATTGAAAAAGCACGAGGAAAACTATACGACTCACGACTTAGAATTAGGAGCCATGATTTTTGCCCTTAAAATTTGGAGACATTATCTGTATGGAAGTAAGTTTACTGTCTATACAGATCATAAAAGTTTAAGATATATCTTTGGGCAAAAAGAATTAAACATGAGGCAAAGAAGATGGATGGAAATCTTAAGTGACTACGACTGTGATATTCAATATCACGAAGGAAAAGCAAATGTAGTTGCAGATGCCCTAAGTCGTAAGTATCATGAGAAACAACGACGGGTCCATGCTCTTAGATTAAATCTACAGTTAGATTTAATGGAACAACTGAAAAATGTTCAAGAAACAGCAATCAAGGACAATGCTGAAAGAATGAAAGGACGAATTAAAGATTTAGAACAAGGTAGTGATAGAATCTGGAGATTCCATAAGAAACGAATTTGGGTACCCAAGCAGGGAGAATTAAGGAATCAAATTCTAGAGGAAGCCCATAAATCTAGGTATACCATGCATCCTGGTAACAACAAAATGTACCAAGATTTAAGAAATAATTTCTGGTGGGTAGGTGTAACACCCTAGTTACTAATTCACGATTTTGTACGTAATTACCAACGATTAGATGTGTAGTTAAGACTACACATGCTATAAAAATACGGGTTTATTAAAACTTTTACAAATCATGAGTTATTCTACATCACGTGATCATATGTTTAATCCTTATGTATCAAAGTAAAACTAATGTTTTAATGGTTTTGACCCTAGGTGATTTACAACATGGCAAAGTGCGGAAGCGTGTATCTATATCGTGTTCGGTTCTTCGTTGAGCTTGATCGTCTTCCGGCATCCAAGGTGTACCTACATTTCATAAACATGAAATGCTTTAGTCATACAGGACTTAAAACGTGTCTAAACGAGTCCGAGAAACAATTGATAACAAAAACAAAAATTTCAACCTGACCTCCACCGTAAATTACGGTGGCACCGTAATTTACGGTGGCCACTGGTTTTACATGCCCCTACCGTAAACCAGTAGGGGGCCACCGTAAGGTTTTTCATCTCCACCATAAATTACGGTGGCACCGTAATTTACGGTGGACCCTGCATCCAGTTTTCCATTTTTGCCGTAATTTGACACGAAATCTTCCGTATCTTTCAAACCGCTTGTCCGTTTGGCCTACCGTTTCTTCCTACGTGTTTGTAATTTGATTCTCCATCATTTGGAGTTAAAATCCGACATTCGGCTTAACAAAATTTAAGACTTCTAAGTCTTCGGCTTATTACCCTTTATACCAAATTTTGACCCGGTTATGCATTTTATCAAACAAACTTATTTATTTGATTCCTATATTTCATACACTTCATCAAATAATTGTGATATACCATATTAGGTTCTAATCATAGGTTTATTACACAAATTAAACCCGTTTTCACTAGTATGCTTATTTTGACCCGTTAAGGATATTTTAAGCACTTTTAAGCTCAATTTCGCTTTCATTCTAATCTAGCGTTGTAACCCATATCTCTTATCTAGTACTCTTCCATCACAACTAAATGTGTGTTGGATTTAAAGTAGATATCTATGTGTTCCGAATTTATACCTCTTGAAATATCATTTTACGGCAAAGACTCATATGGAGTCTTTTGGCCCAAGAATTACATCTTTCACTACCCGTACTCGTTCTAAACTTTTGTTTAATCATAAGACTCCTTTCCAAACAACCTCTAAGAGTTGTTTGTTCAATTTAGCCTACAAGGGCGTTTTGGTCGATTTTGGTCTTTCTTTTACAATGAAGGGCTATCACCAATTATTCGACCAAATTAGCACTTTTACATACATCATAAATAAGCGTACCTGGCTCGGATCAACAAATAGACCCGATTTTAATACCTTGCTTTATATTCGCTAATTAAGAACGATGCGAATATCCATTGGATATCTATTCCTGTAAGCATATGACTCGACAAAAGAATCATTAGTCTATATAGTCAAAAGGTGTTGTCTACACCTTTTGACCCGTTTGGCCGAATTGACCATTTATCTTTGCGAAATGATATTTATTATCATCTCCTCTACATGAATCTTCCCGTTTAACACCGTACGGTAATTTTAAATATAAACCGTGTATTTCTTTCGACATAATATGACCAATTTATCGATTTACTTCTTTTTAACCATTATTATGGTTTCTATCATCTTTGATTTTCTTGTTCCGTTCGACTACACGACGGAACATCATATTTCAATTGTTTAGATATCTCATTCATAATTTATATGATAAGAAAACATTCCACAATTTAAGACTAGTGTAAGCTATACTTACCTTGCATCCGAATTATGCTTTTCCGCCATTCTTGCTTCGTTTGACCCGCTTCCTTTCCAAGCCTCCACCTAGCTTGTCAAGCGTCAAACTATCATCATAATTCGTAAGACGGTTATATTAGTCATCATTAATTATGACTATTCCATCTTACATATTTTCTATCACAATTACCATTCGATCTTATTAATGGTCGGTTTGACTATTTAAAAGTCAAATCACCAATTAACACATATGATTGCACTATCAAGTTCACAAGACTCAATTAGGCACATTATCAACACTTAGTTCTCATTTAGGCATTTTAACAAACACCTAATGTGCATGATTTTACATATTTACTAACTAGTTCCTAACTAGTTATTTTTACCAAGATTAACATCAAAAATCACCACTATCACTTATGATCAATTACTCAAACTTGCAAATTGTTCAAGTATCTTGTTCCTACTAGCAACTATGATGTTTTTAAACATGTGTACATCATCATCTTTACTACATAATCAAAACCCACTTGACACATGAGTGTATGATCATGGATTCACAACCATGAACATCAATTCAACAAGTACATGACTAGGGTTTACTCCTAGACATAGTTTCATCACTAATTTCATCCAAACAACAAACATGCAAGTTCAGATTCGAGTTCTCTAGGTTTGCTCAGAATTTCAACTAGAGATTTCTCAAGAAATTTACATACCTCATGACTCCTTTTTCAATGGAGATCACTAATTCATACTCGGATTTTGATTTGAACTTGATTTGCCCCTTCAATTTGATGAAATTGTGTTGATTAGGGTTTGACCCTTCTTGGTCGCCCCTGAGCTCGATCCAGAACACACACTGTGTGTGTGTGTTTGTGTTTGTTTTTATTAAATAACTTTTCTAGTTATCCCGCTTTAACCCCTCGTGTTTGGTTCGTTATTAAGTAGGCCACAACCTACTTATTTCTTTTAACAATTTTCCCACTTATTAACTAGGTTAAATATTCCTAGTTAACTTAGCGGGTTCGGGAATATTTATGACTAAGTTTATTTTAGGTCCCGTTAACTCGGGCCTTCTAAGCTTTTATTTCTTAAAAGCTTTTATTCACTTTTTATTTATTATTAGGATTAATTATTTAAATCCTAATATTTACCGGGTAAATTTTTTTACCACTAAAGGTATTTTACCCGTCTTTACTATTAACGTGGTTTGATTACCAAAGCCGTTTTCGGGGTGTTACAAGTCTACCCCCCTTAAAGAGGTTTCGTCCTCGAAACCTTTTCTTACTTAATTTATCGAGTTCAACTCCATGTATTTGCTCTCGATAATCAATTAAGCATTTCTCATATCTTAACCGATTGTTAGTATTACCAGAAAAGTATGGTAATATTCTTTTGGTTATTAATCATCTACGTATCTTACATGACATAATGCGACTGGAAATAACGTAATCTCGTTATTTCCACTAGTTTAATTAACTTAGCGATATTCCCCGCTTTCATATACTATCGAATTCTTTATGAATCCATTACTTTGACCCGTTTAAAGGTTTCTAGTGAAATCTTTCACTTCTAGCAACAATTCCTTTTATTTTCAAATTTACTTATTCGGTTTAGTTATACCGAATTTACCGTTTACAAGCGAACCAAATTTCTTAACTTAATTTGCTGACTTTAACCGGTTTCATTAACTAGACTTATTTGTCCAGTTCCTTTTTACCGCTTGCTTGGTTATATTGTGATTCTACTTCACATTACATTTCTTGACCGTGATTGTGTTACATCATGTTTAATTTATATCAACCTTTCATTTTTGAGAATATCACTTTCGAATATATCATCTTGCGCCTATCAGTGTCAAGACTTGTATCTTTCATGCTTACTATTTAAATTCCTATTAGAATTTATGTTTGTAAAAACATTATTTCTTACTAAAACCGAAGTTTTAGTTTTAGGATCTTTTCTTTAACTTGTATCAATCATCCATACTGGGATATTGACAGTCCGTAATTTAATCCTTTACAGTCTTAGTTTTTATGCGGGGATTCTTAACTGATTTCCTCGCTTTATTCCATCTAACCCGTAGGCTTTATCACTTAGCCTTATGGGCTATTTTTGATTAGACATTCACCTCTTTAAGGCGAAGTCCTTATAACTTCTTTCTAATCATGACCCGTGGGTCGTTTTAGTCCGTATATCTCTCATTTGTTTATAACCCTAAAGGTTATGTTGATCCCGTAGATCACTCTTTTTACTCGTGTCTTATTAAAATATATATTTGGTGTCAAAGCACTCTTTTTTTACGTTTGAAATTCATTTGTCTCAAGCTTACCGTTATCCGGCTTGCGCTTACTTACGCCTTCAAGCATTATACTTTATTCAACCCGTTCAATCTCAAAATAGTTGAATATAATTATCAGAATTTCTGTTTACGAATTTTTTTTTTTTTTGGTCTTTTAGTCATAACTCATAATCCGAGTCTTTTGACTTTAAATTCATGTTCTCGTTTCTCGGTTTACGCATGTGTTTAATTCTTACCCATCAACCGGGTGTTTTACCAAAGTCGTTATTATTGCAATCCTCCCGGTATGCATTAAGACCTCGCTTCATTTTTATATTCTGACTTTGTCTTTAAGTTCGACGTTTTACAAAAATGACCCGTTAAGGGACATATTTGCATTTTCCGGGTTCGAGTGCAAGTACACTCCCTCCCATTGCTTGTCTAAATCATTTTTCATGTTTGCGTTTTCTGGGTTCGAGTGTAAGCACACTCCCTCCCATTGCTTGTCTAAATCATTTTACTTGCTTGCGTTTTATGGGTTCGAGTGTAAGTACACTCCCTCCCAATACTTGTCTAAATCATTTTACTTGCTTGCGTTTTATGGGTTCGAGTGTAAGTACACTCCCTCCCAATACTTGTCTAAATCATTTTACTTGCTTGCGTTTTATGGGTTCGAGTGTAAGTACACTCCCTCCCAATACTTGTCTAAATCATTTTACATGCTTCTTTGTCCCTTCGCTCGGGCTCATTATCCTGATGTAATACGCTTCAGTCACTCGGTTGTGCGTTTACATTATTATCAAATATTTTGCTTATCTGATTCATTTGGGTACTTTTTAATTAGTCCCATTTACTCCGCCCTTACTACATCGGATGTAAATGTGTCCGCTATAAGAAACCCGTGGTATCATATGCCACTACTTACTTGGCCAGAGTAAGCGATTTAACACATGACGTACACGACCTTTTTATAGTTTTCACATCACGCCCTATGTAAGTAACGCCTCTATTCAGTTTTCTTGGAAATTATATCCTGGATATGTATTTCTGTTCAGGCTTTCCAAGTTTCTAATTTACCCATGCAACGATCATTCTCTACGTGTTTGTTGCATATTGCTAATTGTGCGATTATTTAAAATGTGCACCTTGTAATGTTTGCCCCTACGGGCGTTCCTTGCTATTAACCTTGTTCGCGACCGTTACGCGATTTTGGTCCTTGATGAGTATGCTCTTCCTGTCATACCTCGTACCGTTCCATCATCATATCCATAATTCGTTTAACTCCCGTCATCTTCAGACGCGAGTGTCCTTCAATTAAAACATTCACAAGAGTTAGTAATGTCAACTTCAATAATCGCCCGTATTATAATACAAGGCTTTTTCTACTATACGCGTCAACGCGCGTATTTTCGTCAACCATATCAATCATTTAAATTGGGGTAACATATACCACACGATAGCTCTATGTGTTGTTTACAACACTTTAGCATACTAACTATTAACGTACTTGTACTTACCGGATTTGCGATCAAGCCTCGAACCGAACACTATTCTTTGTCAAGAGCATAAGGTTTAAGTCCAAGCATGGTTCCTCCCCACCATACTCGGATCTCTTAAACCAAGGCTCTGATACCAACTTGTAACACCCTAGTTACTAATTAACGATTTTGTACGTAATTACCAACGATTAGATGTGTAGTTAAGACTACACATGCTATAAAAATACGGGTTTATTAAACTTTTACAAATCATGAGTTATTCTACATCACGTGATCATATGTTTAATCCTTATGTATCAAAGTCAAAACTAATGTTTTAATGGTTTTGACCCTAGGTGATTTACAACATGGCAAAGTGCGGAAGCGTGTATCTATATCGTGTTCGGTTCTTCGTTGAGCTTGATCGTCTTCCGGCATCCAAGGTGTACCTACATTTCATAAACATGAAATGCTTTAGTCATACAGGACTTAAAACGTGTCTAAACGAGTCCGAGAAACAATTGATAACAAAAACAAAAATTTCAACCTGACCTCCACCGTAAATTACGGTGGCCACTGGTTTTACATGCCCCTACCGTAAACCAGTAGGGGGCCACCGTAAGGCTTTTCATCTCCATCGTAAATTACGGTGGCACCGTAATTTACGGTGGACCCTGCATCCAGTTTTCCATTTTTGCCGTAATTTGACACGAAATCTTCCGTATCTTTCAAACCGCTTGTCCGTTTGGCCTACCGTTTCTTCCTACGTGTTTGTAATTTGATTCTCCATCATTTGGAGTTAAAATCCGACATTCAGCTTAACAAAATTTAAGACTTCTAAGTCTTCGGCTTATTACCCTTTATACCAAATTTTGACCCGGTTATGCATTTTATCAAACAAACGTATTTATTTGATTCCTATATTTCATACACTTCATTAAATAATTGTGATATACCATATTAGGTTCTAATCATAGGTTTATTACACAAATTAAACCCGTTTTCACTAGTATGCTTATTTTGACCCGTTAAGGATATTTTAAGCACTTTTAAGCTAAATTTCGCTTTCATTCTAATTTAGCGTTGTAACCCATATCTCTTGTCTAGTACTCTTCCATCACAACTAAATGTGTGTTGGATTTAAAGTAGATATCTATGTGTTCCGAATTTATACCTCTTGAAATATCATTTTACGGCAAAGACTCATATGGAGTCTTTTGGCCCAAGAATTACATCTTTCACTACCCGTACTCGTTCTAAACTTTTGTTTAATCATAAGACTCCTTTCCAAACAACCTCTAAGAGTTGTTTGTTCAATTTAGCCTACAAGGGCGTTTTGGTCGATTTTGGTCTTTCTTTTACAATGAAGGGCTATCACCAATTATTCGACCAAATTAGCACTTTTACATACATCATAAATAAGCGTACCTGGCTCGGATCAACAAATAGACCCGATTTTAATACCTTGCTTTATATTCGCTAATTAAGAACGATGCGAATATCCATTGGATATCTATTCCTGTAAGCATATGACTCGACAAAAGAATCATTAGTCTATATAGTCAAAAGGTGTTGTCTACACCTTTTGACCCGTTTGGCCGAATTGACCATTTATCTTTGCGAAATGATATTTATTATCATCTCCTCTACATGACTCTTCCCGTTTAACACCGTACGGTAATTTTAATTATAAACCGTGTATTTCTTTCGACATAATATGACCAATTTATCGATTTACTTCTTTTTAACCATTATTATGGTTTCTATCATCTTTGATTTTCTTGTTCCGTTCGACTACACGACGGAACATCATATTTCAATTGTTTAGATATCTAATTCATAATTTATATGATAAGAAAACATTCCACAATTTAAGACTAGTGTAAGCTATACTTACCTTGCATCCGAATTATGCTTTTCCGCCATTCTTGCTTCGTTTGACCCGCTTCCTTTCCAAGCCTCCACCTAGCTTGTCAAGCGTCAAACTATCATCATAATTCGTAAGACGGTTATATTAGTCATCATTAATTATGACTATTCCATCTTACATATTTTCTATCACAATTACCATTCGATCTTATTAATGGTCGGTTTGACTATTTAAAAGTCAAATCACCAATTAACACATATGATTGCACTATCAAGTTCACAAGACTCAATTAGGCACATTATCAACACTTAGTTCTCATTTAGGCATTTTAACAAACACCTAATGTGCATGATTTTACATATTTACTAACTAGTTCCTAACTAGTTATTTTTACCAAGATTAACATCAAAAATCACCACTATCACTTATGATCAATTACTCAAACTTGCAAATTGTTCAAGTATCTTGTTCCTACTAGCAACTATGATGTTTTTAAACATGTGTACATCATCATCTTTACTACATAATCAAAACCCACTTGACACATGAGTGTATGATCATGGATTCACAACCATGAACATCAATTCAACAAGTACATGACTAGGGTTTACTCCTAGACATAGTTTCATCACTAATTTCATCCAAACAACAAACATGCAAGTTCAGATTCGAGTTCTCTAGGTTTGCTCAGAATTTCAACTAGAGATTTCTCAAGAAATTTACATACCTCATGACTCCTTTTTCAATGGAGATCACTAATTCATACTCGGATTTTGATTTGAACTTGATTTGCCCCTTCAATTTGATGAAATTGTGTTGATTAGGGTTTGACCCTTCTTGGTCGCCCCTGAGCTCGATCCAGAACACACACTGTGTGTGTGTGTTTGTGTTTGTTTTTATTAAATAACTTTTCTAGTTATCCCGCTTTAACCCCTCGTGTTTGGTTCGTTATTAAGTAGGCCACAACCTACTTATTTCTTTTAACAATTTTCCCACTTATTAACTAGGTTAAATATTCCTAGTTAACTTAGCGGGTTCGGGAATATTTATGACTAAGTTTATTTTAGGTCCCGTTAACTCGGGCCTTCTAAGCTTTTATTTCTTAAAAGCTTTTATTCACTTTTTATTTATTATTAGGATTAATTATTTAAATCCTAATATTTACCGGGTAAATTTTTTTACCACTAAAGGTATTTTACCCGTCTTTACTATTAACGTGGTTTGATTACCAAAACCGTTTTCGGGGTGTTACAGTAGGTATGAAAAAGGACATAGCTAGATACGTTTCTAAGTGTCTTACTTGTTCACAAGTTAAGGCAGAACACCAGAAACCTTCAGGGTTACTTCAACAATTAGAAATGCCTGTTTGGAAATGGGAACTCATAACAATGGATTTTGTTACTAAGTTACCCAAAACCAGAAAAGGTAATGATGCAATTTGGGTAATTGTGGATCGATTAACCAAATCAGCTCACTTTCTACCCATGAAGGAAACCTTTAGCATGGAAAGATTGGCAAAACTGTATGTGGATGAAATAGTATCCTTACATGGAGTTCCACTCTCCATTGTATCGGATAGAGATAGTCGTTTCACTTCCCATTTCTGGAAAAGTTTCCAGGAAGCAATGGGAACCCGACTAAAATTAAGCACTGCATATCATCCTCAAACAGATGGACAAAGTGAAAGAACAATCCAAACTCTGGAGGACATGCTTAGGGCATGTGTGATAGATTTTGGTGGAAATTGGGACAACCATTTACCCTTAATTGAATTCTCCTATAACAATAGTTATCATTCAAGTATCGAAGCTGCCCCATTCGAAGCACTATACGGACGTAAGTGCAGAACTCCGGTTTGTTGGGCAGAAATAGGAGAAAGTCAATTATCAGGTCCCGAGATTGTGCAAGAAACTATCGACAAGATTACTCAAATCAAGGAAAGATTAAAGACGGCTCGAGGTCGCCAGAAAAGTTATGCCGATAATCGACGTAAGCCACTTGAGTTTCAAGTTGGAGACAAAGTACTTTTGAAAGTATCTCCTTGGAAAGGAGTAGTTCGGTACGGTAAGAAAGGAAAGCTAAGTCCAAGATACGTAGGACCATTCCCAGTGATCCAACGTATAAGACCAGTTGCCTATCGTTTACAACTACAAGAAGAATTAGCTGGAGTACATGACGTATTTCATGTATCCAATCTCAAGAAATGTCTATCTGACGAATCTCTGGTAGTACCTCTTCAAGATATAGAGGTAAATGAAAAGTTAAAATTTGTTGAGAAACCATTACAAATAGAAGATAGAAAGATCAGATTTCTCAAGCACAAACGACTTGTGTTGGTCAAAGTCAAGTGGGATTCAAAGAGAGGATCTGAATACACTTGGGAGCTGGAATCTGAAATGAAGCGAAAATATCCTCACTTATTCCAATGAATCTCGAGGACGAGATTTTAAATAAGGTGGGGAGGATGTAAGGACTCTAAAAAATGTCCCAATAATACTCGTAAGTGAAAACCCTGACCCCTGAAACCTTACTGTACATGAAAAACGAAGAAAACAGAATTAGTGGGTTTCAGGCGGGCCGCGTAAGCCTTAAAGAAAGCTTACGCGGGCCGCGTCAAACATGTGTTGACTGGATAAGTGTTCCGGATCCACGTGTTGACCAGCTCGCATACCTACTCGTGACCAATCAAGCCTACGCGTAGAATAGGTGGTTAGGCAGGCCGCGTAAAGATCGTGCCAAGGTTTACGCGGGCCGCGTGAACCCTAAATTTCACCTATAAATAGCTTGTTGCATGCACAGTCCACTGGTGTCGAAATCCGAACACAAAAACGAATTGCTACTGCTCTGAAGTCGAAATTACAACCTTAATTAGTAGGGTGCTGCTACGATATAGGGTATTAACTCGATCGCTACTACGATTCAATGTCCGATCGATTGAAACTATCCAACGGATGTTTAAGTGCTGCCCACATTAGGGTTATGCTTTGTCATTCGTCGTGAATTCGATGGATGTTTAAGTATCGCACTTTGTCATTCGTTGTGAGGGTTTAATCTCGTGAGTTATCGTAAATGTTGTATTAGTTACTAACCCAGTTCGTGTGCATGTTATTTAATTTAGGTCAAAAAGGCTAATCAGTAGGCTAAGCTCTGTCCAATTAAACTTGCAATGTGAGTCATTCTCTTTTTATCAACTATTTTACAATACCTCAAATTATTTTCAAATGTTATAATTACTGGGAGTAAGTCGTGGTTATCTTAATCACTGGCTAGTGGGGTATTGTGCACATTACTATTTTCACTGGTTAGGCTAATATATCCTAACAGTGATCGTCACTACTTGGGGAAAGACCCAATAGTGGTATGACCATCGTCACGCAATGTGACACGGCGCCAGATAAAAATAAGATAGAAGCCATTGTAATCGCCCTTATGCTGTAATTGATAACTATGTGTCATTTTATTAAATTGAGTGACTCGCCAGCATTTCCCCGCTGATAAAATATTTTTAAAACATGTTTCAGGCGACCTGCTGTAAATCAAGGAAACGTGCTACGGAGCACTAACAAGCTTGAAGAGGTGGCTCAGTTAAAATGAATAAACATGTTTTTAATAAATCAGGGAAATTCCTAGTTAAATTCCTCTATTGTAAATTACGGGGTTTTATCCTAAATAATGGAATAAAATAAATTGGGCATTTTGAGTTTTAAAAGATCCTGTTAAAATTCTTCCGTTGTCGCATCATCGATACCATGGGTTCCTGTCCCGCGGCTCTTGACCGGGTAAAACCGGGGCTGGGGTCGTGACCGAAAGTCTTGTATTATAATAAGGGCGCTTGTTAATGTCAACGTTACTAACATTTGTATATGTTTTAGTTAAGGGACCCTCGTATCTGAAGATGACGAGAGTCTAAAGAGTTATTGATACGATAAAGAAATGGTCTGAAGTATGACAAGTAAGTCATACACGCTAAAGACTGGAATCGAGAAACGATCTTGAATGAGAGATCGAACAACAAGGAAAGTTTATCAGGGCAAGTATCTACAAGGTACACGTCTTAAACTTATAGCATAAACAGAAATATGCAACAAACACATAGTGAATGACAGTTGCAAATAGAATATAAAACTTGGAATACCTGGATAGGTTACCTATCCAGGATGACGTTTCCAAGAGAAATTCAGTAGAGATAAGTATTATTCACAGTTGTGAATAATAAGACAATAACTGAATTTAGTTTAAATATAAACTTGGACGAAAGTTATCATCCAAGTAAGTATTCTCAATAAAGATTCAATTGAGAAAAGTAATGATCACACCGACGAATGTGATTGTATAAATGGTTATAAAAAGGAACATTTTAAATGTTCAAAGATAAAACGGGTAAAACTGGTAATTGTAATTGGCAATCAAATAAAGTTTTACCAATTGAAATAAATCGAGAGATTTCTTACATGGGGCGTGATGTGGTAATTATAATAAGGTTATGTGTACCATGTGTTGATCGCTTACTCTGGCCAAGTAAGTAGTGAACACATGATACCATGAGCTTCTTATAATGAGAACAGTTATGTCCGATGTAGTAAGGTCGAGACGAATGAAAAAGTTAAAAGAACCTTGGGGTCAAGAAATCTTATGGGCATACTCGTATAAATGGTTTTCGAGGGAACCATAAAAACGATGTATGGCGCGCATAGAAAAAGATGACCCAAGTGAATAGTGAAATAAGTCATAATGGACGAAAGAGCCGTGGTTGTCAAAGGGGGCATGTAAAACCATAGAATAAATGACCCGCGAGGTCATAGAAACAAAGGTATTGCCCATATAAAAGACGATTGAAGTCATTGACTTGGGTCGTAGTAAAGAAAGGATGATGATGATAATCATCATTCAGAATTTATAAGACCATCAAGCATGGTCACATAAAGAATAAAGGTTTGGTTGAATAAAGTGATGGATTTCGCTAAGAAAACCAAACAAGTCAAAACGAAGTCTTAATGCATGCTTAAGTGGTTGCATTAATAAATACTTCGGTAAATCACCCGGTTAATGGGTAAGAAGTTAAACACATGCGTAAACCGAAAGACGAGAACGCGGATTGAAAGTCAAAGGACTCGGATTATGAGTTATGACTAAAGATTATAAAAAAAATCGTAAATATAAATTTTGAATAAATATGTTCAACTATTTTGAGGTTGAACAGGTTGAATAAAGAATAAAGTTTGATTGTTTATAAGTGATGGATTTCACATTAACAGGTCAAACAGGTTGAATACAATATAATCCCGGATGGCATAAATAAGCGCTAGCCGGATAATGGTAGCGTTAAACGCAAAAGAATAATGAGCCCGGTAATGGGACATAATCAAATACGAACATATGTAAACCGGACAACGGTGAGCATAAGACAAACCGCCGCAGAAATGGCGTAACAAGTCATAGAGTCGGAAGAATTATCTTGAAAGAAAACGATTGTAGACACGGACTACAGTCAAGGTAAACGGACTTCAAATGTGAAAACAAATGATGTACAAAATAAAATGAATGATCTACAGGATCATTATAACCTTCGGGTTATAAACAGTGTAAAGGTCTACGGGACCAAAATGACCTTTGGAGTCATCAATAAAAAGAATTGAAGAGTCTTGTCATAACAAGGTAAAAGCTTAAAGAAATAGCCCACGAGGCTAAGTGAAAGAACATACGGGTTACTTAAACAAAGCAAGGGAACCAGTTGAGAATCCCCGCGTACAACAAAGACTGTAAAAGAATAAATGTCAAGTCGTTAAAATTGCTTGACATAAATTAACGATATAACGTTAAACTAAAATTCAGTTTTAGTAAGAAACAATGTTCTCACAAATATAAATATTCTGGTCACAATGGAAATTACTGATCACCTATAACGAGGGATCATAAGACAACACAAGTAAAGTGTTGGGAAGTCAATTCAAGCGAAAGCATAATCGAAAGATAAAGTTATAAGTTATGAGGTGTTATGCTTTATAGAATCTCGTTAATATTAACTATCTTAAATAATTAAGATAACAATCAAGAAATTCGGTTTGTTCTTAAGAGGTGGATTCCGTATAACTGAACCGAAAGAATAAATTTGAAGACAAAAAGAATTTGCTTGTCAAAAGTGAAAGATTTCACTAAATTTTAACTTAATTGGATTAAATTAACGGATTCATGAGGAATTCGATATTCAAACAGCGATGGATTTCGCTAAGTTAACCATATTGGTTGAAATAACGAAATTACGTTATTTTGAATTGCGCTGTTTGTATAAAATACGCACATATTTAGTAACCAAAAAGATATTACCATACTTTTCTGGTAATATTAATAAATGGTTAAGATATGAGTAATGCTCAGAAAATTCCGAGATCAAGTGAATTGAGTTTAAACTCAATGAATTACGTAAGAAAGGTTTCGGGGACGAAACCTCTTTAAGGGGGGTAGACTTGTAACACCCCGAAAACGGGTTTGGTAATCAAACCACGTTAATACTAAAGACGGGTGAAGTACCGTTAGTGGTAAAATTAACCCGGTGAATATTAGGATTTTAAATTAATAAACCTAATATTCAATAAAAATAGTATAAAGACTATTGATGAAATAAAGTTTATAGAAGGCCAGAGTTAACGGGACTTAAAATAAACTTAGTTATAAATTCCCCGAACCCACTAAGTTAACTAGGAATGTTTAACCTAGTTAATAAGTGGGAATATTGTTATTAAAATTCGTAGGTTGTAGCCTACTTAATAACAAACCAAACATGAGGGGTTAAAGTGGGAGAACTAGAAAGGTTATTTAAAAGAAATCAAAACCCAAACACCCACACACTGTGCGTGTTCTGGAACGAGCAGGGGAGCTCCCAAGGAGCTCAAAACCCTAATCTTCACATATTCATCAAATTGAAGGGTCAAATGAAACCCAAATTCACAAACGAACGTGAATTAACGATCACCCGAACAAGAGGATCATAAGGTATGTAAAATCTTGAGGATTCGTGAAGTTGTAAAAATTGGATAATCATCCTAATCGCGAATTAGGTATGGATTAGAGAGGCTATGGCTAGATTAGTGATGTATACTTGCTTAGGAACAAAACCCTAAGTGAAAATCATACATAACATGCTATGAATTGAATGATTTGATGATTTACCACACTAGGTTAAGTGGGTATTAATCATGTGATGAATTTGATGATATAATGGTGTTTAGAATCATCATGTAAGATAGTAATGATGAAATACTTCAGAAATTGTGAGTTTGAGTATATAATCATACTTACTATGAAATAAATTTAGTAGGACATGATAAAAATTGATAAAGTGTTCATGTTCAATGATGCTAAATATCATTGTGTATTAATTCAGTAAATTATGATTTACGAGAACTTGGTTAATAAGTGATTAAAACGATAACATAGGAATGATGATTATCAGATGACTAACCAAGTAATTTAACGAGAAATTAAGCTACCTCGTGTAATTATATATGTTATAGGCAGTTGACTTTTAAAGGTCAAACTGACCTTAGATATGATCGAATGATAGTTTCGACATAAGAATTGTAGGATGGAATGGTCATGAATAATTATGACTAATCTAACCATCTTACAAATTATAATGATAGTTTGACGCCTGACAAGCTAGGTGGAAGCTTGGGAAGGAAGCGGGTCAGACGAATCAAGTAATGAAAGAAAAGCATAATTCGGATGCTAGGTACATATAACTAACGATACTCTTAAATTATAGAATATTCTCTTATCGTATTAACTACGAATAAGACAAGTTAACAATCAGGATGAAAAGCTTCGACGTGTAGTCGTACGGAACAAGATAACCAAAGATGATAATAAACCATGTGTAATGGTTAAAAAGGACTATTACGGATACTTAGTCATGCAATGACTAATAAATATAGAACTTTTAATGGTTACCTTATAAGGTAAACCAAAACAAATGATAAGGGTAAAACGGTAAAACGGTAATTTGGTCATGCGTTGACCATGACCGTTAGTTTTTGAAAGACACTTATGACATAAGCCATAATAGGCCAAAAAGTGTTGAGAAATGAACTATAAGTAAAAATGACTGCACGGTGTAAACCGTAGCGAGTCATATAGACGAGATGGTAATAAACGTCATCTCGCCAATATAATCGGTCACTTTGACCAAACGGGTTAAAAGGTGAAGATATCACCTTTGACAATATCGACTAACGATTTGTCGAGTTGTATGATTATAGGAATAAATCTCGAGCGGATATTTATGTCGCTATTACCTAGCGGCTATTAAAGCAAGGTATTGAAATGGGTCAATATAATGATCCGAGCCAGGTACGCATAATAGAATAACTCTCATTTAAAACATATGGTTTAATGAGAGTTAAACGGAGTCTAAAATATACATTGGGTTACTTTGTTAGGTAAAACGAATGTTACAAATGTTGGTCATTGCGTTTGGAAAGCATTTAGACTTTCCAAACAAAATCATAGCTAAAAAGAGGGTTTGTGAGTTAAACATGTTTACAAAATTCCCTCATCGTTAATGAAGGGCTAAAATGGACCAAAACGCCCTTATAAGTTAAACTAAACAAACAACCCTTAAAGGCTGTTTGGAAACGAGTTTATGGTTAGATAAATACTTCGAATAAGTATAGAAATCGAAAGATGTAAATCTTTAGTCAAATGACTCTATTTGAGTCTTTGCCGTAAAATAATAATTCGAGGGGTAAAACTCGGGTTATATAGATCACCACATTAAACCCACCATAAATACAGTTGTGGTGGAAAATTTTATGATAAGAAATGTGGTAATGCAATACTAGAAGCAATTGAAAGCGATTTTAAGCTTTGAAAGTGCTTAAATACGCTTAACGGGTCAAAATAAGCACTTGAGCGTAAACATGTTTTAAATACGGAAGAAACCTGTGACTTGAACCTAATATGATAGGAGATATTGAAATTATGAATTTCATGAGTTTAGGGATCAAACAAAGATGTTTTGTTTGATTAATACATAAACGGGTCAAAAGTTAGTAACTACATTTTTAGCCGAAGGCTTAAAATTCTAAAATTTTGTTAATCCGGATGTCGGATGTTAACTCCATGTGATGGAGGATACTTTTACAATCACGTAGAAAGAAACGTGAGTCAAATCAGATAAAAAATGAGCAAGTTATGCTCGTTTGCCTAAAATATAGTTTGGCTGGAAATGTGCAGCTTTGAATAACAAACTGTCTGTCGAAATAGGGCCCTCGTGGCACGCGACCCAGGCTACCCTTTGTCTTCGCGGCACGCGACAACAAATTAAGTCCCCGTCGCGGCATGCGACGGGTTAAAAACCCAGTAACAGTTGTTTGAGCTGCAGTTTCATTTTTTTATGAATTTATACACTTCTATAACTAAAACATTTCATGTTTGTATGAAATGTAGGTTTAATGTACGGTACCGAAAGACGATCAAGCTCAGTGAAGAACCGAACACGATCAAGAATCAAGCTTCCGCGAATTCTTTCGTCGTCATGTCTTAAACGGCAAATTTACCTACAAAACGTTAGAATGTTTTATTTATTAAAAAAATTTTAACAATCTCGTATTTTTAAGTGTATGTTTAACCGTAACTACACTATTATAGTCGGAAATTATATGATAATCGTATCAAATAGACTAAGGGTCTTACATATATGTATGCTTAGTTTCATTAGACATAATGAAATAATGAAATATTTGATGTAAGACTTCTTGTAAATGATTAACAAGTAGATTATGAAGTGGGTTTTGGATAATATGATTAAGTTGATTATATACTTATGCTTATGATCACCAGAATGATAGTAATAGGAAGATACTTGAACAATTTATGAGTTTGAGTATATGTTCATACTTACCATGAAATGGGTTTTGTATGATAAGATGAAATTGATGTTATATTCATGTTAATAAATGTTTGAAATCATCATGTGTATATGAATGATTAAATTCTTTTGCTAAGTTTGATGTTTGGGTAATTTCCATACATATGATGCCATGGGTTGTTTCATGGTGATGAAACAATCCCAGGTTCTTATATAATGATTGATAGATTAGCATACAATGATTGAAAACTATGTTAACATGATGTTAACAATTACATGAACTTGGTTGAAAAATGTAACTAAAATGGTGACCCTAAAAATAGCGCTTACCGGGTAATTAATGAAATGCCTGAATGAATTGTTGAACTTATTTGTGGATTTGTGTATGTTAATAGGCAGTTGACTTTTAAAAATCAAACTGACCTATAATATGATCAAATAGTAATTTTGGTATAAAATCCGTAAGGTGGGGTAATCATGATAATTGATGACTAATCTAACCATCTTGCGAATGATAATGGTAGTTTGACGCTTGACAAGTTAGGTGGAAGCTTAGGAAGAAGCGGGTTAAACGGATCAAATACGCGGGAAAAGAATAATCGAATGGAAGGTAAGTAAAGCTTACATCTTTTAAATAAAATATCTATTCATGTATTTGGTTAAAATCATGGTGACTTAGTATTTGAAATATGTCCTTGAAATATGACATTCCGACACGAATCGATATGGGTCGGAACAAATAAAAATGGTAGGAAACCATATTTGATGGTAAAAAAGGGAAATGGTAATTTAGTCACATGTTGACGAATAAACAATGAGTTTTAAAAAGTTACCTTATGGTATAAGCCATAATGGGTAAAAAAAGGTAAAATGGTAATTTAGTCACATGTTGAGGAATAAACAATGAGTTTTGAAAAGTTACCTTATAGCGTAAGCCATAATGGGTAAAAAGGGTAAAATTGTAATTTAGTCACGTGTTGACGAATAAACAATGAGTTTTGAAAAGTTACCTTGTGGCATAAGCCATAATGGGTAAAAGGGTAAAATGGTAATTTAGTCACGTGTTGACGAATAAAAGATGAAGTTTTGAAAAGACACTCTATGACGCAAGCCATGATGGGTCAAACGCATAAGGAAAAGACATTTAGAAAAATGACCACTTGATGTAAACCGCAACGGGTTAAATGGGTGAGATGGTAAATAAATACCTTCCCACTATATATATATATATATAATGTACGGTTGTCCTAACTCAAAAGGGGTAGGTCAAGAACAGGGGCGGACCTACTGTATGCCGTGGGTGGGCGGCCGCCCCCCTTAAAATTTGTATTTTTAGTGTAATACGAGTGTAAAAATCCCAAGCGCACCTCTTGAAATTTTGCAGTCGCACCCCTTAAACTCGTTGAATCTTATTGAGTGTTGAAAGTGAGACAATAGTGAATATTAATAGCATTGCATTTTCCGGCCGGCGATGACTTGTAGCAGGTAAGTATAAAGTGTGAGGTGAAGAAGATGGTAAAGTTGTAATATATTTAAAGTATAATCTTTTTTTAATCATTGTTTGGTGTACGGTGAGAAAGATAGAAGAGTGACAAGACATCTAAATTTGGCTTATTTCCCATTCTAGCTTTTTTTTATTAAATATTTACTTTACAATGATATTAATTATTTTTTCGTTTATTGTGAAACCATTTTTGTTTCATAAGCTGAGCTTGTCAATGAATTTTATTATTATATGTAATATTGTATTTTATTTAATTATAAAATGAAAACTCATAGAGACTATATATATGACCCGACCTGAATTTATTTGAATCGATCTGAACCGTATCGAGATAAAATATTATATAGTGTTAGACAAACAATCTCAAAAAATTCCACCCCCGTTAAAAACTTTCATATAAATGTATTGATAATAAAAATATTAGTTATGGTCAGATTTTATAAAACGAAAACTCATTGAGAATATATATATATATGACCCGACCCGAACTAATCCGAACTGTATCGAGATAAGATGTTATATAGTGTTAGACAAACAATCCTAAAAATTACGCACCCCATGAAATTTTTTTCTGGGTCCGCCACTGGTTAAGAAGTGGGTAAGATGATCAATTAGGCCAAACGGGTCAAATGGTGATGTTATCACCATTTGAAAATAATGACTAATGATTGCTTGTCGAGTCTTGTGCTCACAGGAAAGAATAGCATATGGGATTGCATTGCTAATAAATAGCAACTAATAATGCAAGGTATAAAAAAATTGGTCAATGCTTTGACTCGAACTAGGTACATGTAATGGGTCAAACTCTTAATGAGGACTTAAGGTCCGACGAGGCAGGATGGACATTGAATTACCTAAAGTGAGATATATCTACTACTTTAAATGGGAGATATTATGTTCTTAGGAACATAATGAAATTTTAAATATAATATGGGTTAAAGTGCCCACTTGGTCAAAACAAGTTTTTGATGCCCTTCGTAGTTAAAAAGGACAATTTTTTTTGACTAAAATGCCCCCGAATAGTAAACCGGGCAAATGACCCTCAAGGGTAGTTTAAACATGAGATTTATATTTGGATGGACTCATTCCGTGGTATAAAAGTGAAAGTCTTAAACCTTTTTAGCTTAATGCCTCCTAACGGGTCTTATTCGTAATTTATCAATCTGGAGGATAGAATCGGCATACAATGTTTTCACTAAAATAATTCACCAAACATATAGTTATGGCGGAAGATAAATGAAAGTTTTTGTGCGGAAGTAGGACGTATGAAAAGAATAAGCAAGATTTGATGTTTGGTACACAAATCTTGAAACGAGTCAAATAATTTATATGCGCGAATTGGGTAACAAATGCGTAATTCATAAAAGCTAAGAATCCGGGTTAAGGATTAAATACGTAGACAAATGTTTTAAGATCATTTAGAAACAAGTTTCAAGCGAAACGGATAAGTAACGGAGAAGTTATGCAACTTTTACATAAAAAGGGTATTGTTGGAGATTTGCAACCAGCCTGCCGTAAGCTACGGCAGAGAGCCGTAGCTTACGGTGTCACACCCCTTTCTGCGGTGGAAGCACGAGGTGTGATCATGAAAGGTTTTCATTGCATACGATTAGTAAACATTCTACATGCTCATAAAAACATCAAATACCATAATTTGGAAACATAAGTTTAGCGTTTACATCGCTCGATAACATAAAACATTGTCTTAAAAAGTTTACAGCTTTATTTAAAGGTAAACATAAGCGACATCCACAAGCATGAGTAAGGCCGCGCGCACATCCACTTCTAGTTACCTGAAATACATGCGAGTTTTGGAAAAACGTCAACATAATGTTGGTGTGAATTCATGCAATTTTTGTATTTAACGTTTGTGCTCTTTGTATGAAAACAATGTATGTATCTTGTGTAAATCACGTATTTCTATATGTATCAAGTGTTAATGGGTTGCAAAGCCATTAACATGTGACACGACATAGGAAGTCACCAAGCCATAGGCATTTTTCTGTAGTCGATTCACGACTGAGACACAAAAACACTTCTCGGTACTAGTTGTCACCAAGAGTGGGGCTGCCCTGAAACCCATTAGATCTAACATTTTGTTCTGCGGTCTAAGTATGTACACGATTAATGGTGCTTATGGTACCCTATTCGTGACACGATTTCTCGTATCAATTCTTGGCACTAGTTTTCACCAAGTATGCTTCTCGTATTAGAACTCATCATATCATTTTGTAAGTAGTTGTAACATGTATTTCACCCCCGAAGTTATAAAACTGAAAACAGTTAAAGGAAAAGGGGGAGCATGAACTCACAACTTTGCGTTCCTTGCGTCGTAAACTTCACCGGTTTTGCTTATAGTGCGTCGTGACCTAAACGTGTTCTATTATCGTTAGTCACTAGACTTTTATCGTGTAAGCACAAGTCACTATCTTTTGTATATGTATTGTTGTGTTAAAAATATTTTATGTTTTTAACTATGTATTTTACTTATATTAGTTTCTCAAAATTTAATATAAGTATTTTGTATCTTGCGCTTTGCACCCGAATTATGTATTTTGTCTAAATAGGTTGCATGTGTATTCTTTTGTATTTTTACTCGTTACGAGTATCTCCAAGTCATATTATTTTTACTCTAAAAATAATATATACCTAGTTCACAAAATAATCACATAATCACACAAGCGATAAATATATATTTAACAAGTTTTATTTATGAAAATCCACCTCCGGTATTTGGTAATTTTGTAATAAAAATCATGGCGAAGTTTGTTTGGAAAACAAGTCAAAAATATATTCATACACTTGTCACTCAAAAATATTCTAAGTGTTATTTTCTGGAAAAATTTCGCCAGAGTTTCCTTTATAACTGGAGGTGGCCACGCTTACTAGCGTATCATTTTCTTTTCAAAATTCAATCAACAACTTTTCCAATCATCAACAAACAATATTCAAACATTAAACTAGTCAAAGCAAGTATAAATCGCGAGCACATGAACTTGTAAGTTATGTGAAAATACGTAGTAATCCTCCAACACTTTTAGTAGGTCTTTCCATCTTTAAAAATGAAATCGGTTTCTTGGAAGCTTTATTTTTAAAGTAAATGCAAGTTTACAACTTCTAGTTCAAGGATTACAAAAATATTTCTTTGTTAAATCTTTTTGTTACACAAGTGTCTACACACTTGTTTGTTCACAAAAACACTTTTAGTTCACGAAAGATCCGTCTTTTAAACAAGGTTTCATCTTACACTTGGTTCTTCGAAAATACCACTTGTAGATCTCTAGATCTACTAGTTTTGAACTCCATTTTACAAGAAAAACCACTTTTACACAAGTTCATGTTCATAAGTAGTAGAGTTCATCATCTTACCATTTTCACGCCTTACATAACACTAGTTCATGTTTCATGAACATGACCTAGCCCGGTTAGATGACGATCCGTTCTACTACTAGCAATCAACAATATAAAATAATCATAACAAAACAAGTTTCATAAGTTTTACACTATTAGTTTCTTTTTATCCACCAAGTTCATCTTTTTTACAAGACTTTAAACTTTGATCTCTAGTGTTCATAATTTTTATCCGTTAAATCTCTTATTAACCACGTTAAATATGAACAAGAGAATGTTTAGAGACACTTACTACTAGCTCGAGGCTAGGGAAGAAACTAGACGAAAAATGGGTGGTTAATAGCGTCGTAGAGAGGTCCTTGCGATTCCGTATGCACCGAGCCTCCTCGTATGAACTCTAACACACTTGTGAGTATATAAAATGGCTTGATCAAAGTTGGAATGTGAGTGGATGATGATGGTTGTGTTCGGCCGAGAATATCAAAGAGGGAAAGAAAGTGAGTTCAATTTTGGTGGAATGTTTAGTGAATGAAAGCTCTTGAACTCTTAGGTTTACTTATAACCTAGTTTCCATCATTAACCATTAGATAAAGTGTAGCTTAGATACTCAACATTAGGATTAAAATATTCAAGGTAGGACAAGTGTGGGTCACCATATGGTGACCGTTCGGTTACAAAGGGGTGGGGGGGTTTGGTTTATTTTGAACTTGTTAGTTAAGTGATCTAGTGGAATTAGTTAGGTGCTCAATTTAGTGTAATATGTGTGTTGTAATTTATAACGGGTGTTAGGGTATTCGGGGACCCTAACTAGCTCAGAAAAGGAAAACAATGTCACTGACATTATTTTTATGTTCCGGGTAAAGTTCGGTTGCTCGGTTGGATATTGATCCGTTAAAGTGCTTAATAAACATTTAAAGTGTCGTTAATATTTGTTTTAGTGACACACTGAATTCCTGACACTTTGGGAAGTATTCTGGATAACAAAACGTAATTTCTGCATGATATTCATGTGCTAAAAGCTGATTTGTATAAATTTCTGCACTTAAAGTGTGTTTCGGGTGCTTTTTAGTGCTTATTTTTGCTTTCGTATAGTATATATATTAAACCCTTGTATGTACTCTTGGGTTTTAATGTATTCTTGTCGTTGGACCTACACCTAGGCCTCAGTTCTAATGTCTGACTGCCTTCTGCAGTTCTGCTGACACATTGTGTCCTACCGGTGAGTTTACTAATATTTCTGACGCAACGCTCTCGTTTATGCATAAAGCAATATTTTGTAGTATACAACGTGCATGAATTCACTTGTTTAGTATGTGTTCAGACATTTCTGACAATTAAGCACATAATTGTAGTCATTAAATAATAATTAAAGTGTACGGAAATTACCGGTTTCGTGCCAGTTGTCACAGTCTCCCCCCGTTAAAAGAATTTCATCCCGAAATTCAGGCTGAACTAACTCTCGCTGGAGTCTTCTTGAATAGGTGTGGATACTTTTCCCTGAACTGGTCTTCACGTTCCCATGTGTACTCGGGTCCGTGCTTAGAGTTCCAACGTACTTTGACAAGTTTTACGCTGCTCCTCCTGGTCTTGTTGACCTTCCAGTCGGTAACCTCAACGGGTTGTTCTGTAAATCGGAGGGCGTCATCAATATGTACTTCATCTATCGGGATGATCACGTTTTCTTGTGTTGGACTCTTCTTCAGGTTGGATACATGAAACGTATCATGTACTCCATTAAGTTCTTCCGGTAACTCCAACTTGTATGCCACGGTACCAATTCTTTTCAATATTCTGAATGGTCCGATGTATCGTGGATTCAGCTTTCCACGCTTTCCAAATCTGACTATGCCATTCCAAGGTGAGACTTTTAACAACACTTTGTCTCCCACCTCGAATTCTACTGATTTTCTTTTCGGATCAGCGTAGCTCTTTTGTCGATCTCGAGCCGCCTTAATGCGCTCTCGGATCTGCGCAATCTTGTCGGTTGTCTCTTGTACAAGTTCAGGACCAACCATACGTTTATCTCCAGCGTCTGCCCAACATAAGGGCGATCGGCATTTGTGGCCATACAGAGCTTCGAACGGTGCGGCCTTTATGCTTGTATGATAACTGTTATTGTAGGAAAACTCAACTAGAGGTAGATGAGTATCCCAGCTGCCGCCCAGATCCATGACACATGCGCGAAGCATATCTTCTAACGTTTGTATAGTCCGTTCACTCTGGCCGTCTGTTTGTGGATGGAATGTCGTGCTTAGATCTAACTGAGATCGAAAGGCTTCCTGAAAGGATTGCCAGATTCTTGAGACAAAGCGTCCATCCCTGTCTGAAATAATCGAGATCGGCACTCCATGACGTGCTACAATTTCCCTTAAGTATATCTCTGTAAGCTTTCCAGTGCTATCCTTCTCTCGGATCGGTAGGAAGTGCGCAGACTTCGTTAATCGATCAACTATTACCCATATCATATCGTGTCCTCTCGGGGTCCTGGGTAATTTCGTTATGAAGTCCATCGAGATTTGTTCCCACTTCCACACGGGAATCTCTGGTTGTTGTAGTAGGCCGGACGGTTTCTGATATTCTGCCTTAACCTTGGCACAGGTTAGGCACTTTCCAACATAAACAGCAACATCGTTTTTAAGTCTCGGCCACCAGTAATATTCCTTTAAGTCTTGATACATTTTGTCCGATCCTGGATGGATCGAATATCTCGATTTGTGGGCTTCATCAAGGATTACTCCTCGTATGCCACCATAGAGCGGAAACCAAATACGCTTCTTGAAGTATAAGGCTCCCTCTTCGTTTGGCACCATGTATTTCAGCGTACCCCGGAGGTATTCGGCTTTACGGTTTTCTATCTTAAGAGCTTCTTGTTGTGCATCACGAATACGTGCAGTGAGGTTCGTTCGAATAGTCATTTCTAACGCCCGAACCCTTAGGGTCTTAACCCTTTCTTTTCGACTCAGCGCGTCTGCTACAACGTTAGCCTTTCCAGGATGGTACTTGATCTCACAGTCGTAATCATTTAGCAGCTCGACCCATCGTCGCTGGCGCATATTCAATTCCTTCTGATCAAATATGTGTTGTAAGCTTTTGTGATCTGTGAAGATTGTACATCGAGTACCATATAAATAATGTCGCCAAATCTTCAAGGCGAATACCACCGCTCCTAGCTCCAGGTCGTGAGTGGTATAGTTTCTTTCATGAACCTTCAACTGTCTTGAAGCGTAAGCGATGACTTTTTGGCGTTGCATGAGCACGCAACCCAAGCCTTGTCGTGAGGCGTCGCAGTATACCACGAAGTCTTCTGTGCCTTCGGGTAATGATAGTATTGGTGCATCGCATAGCTTGTTTTTAAGTAGCTGAAAGGCTTCTTCTTGTTTGTGACCCCAGTTGTATTTCTTGTCTTTCTGTGTAAGGGTCGTTAGCGGTTGAGCTATCTTTGAGAAATTCTCGATGAATCGTCGATAATAGCCCGCTAAGCCCAAAAATTGTCGAACTTCAGTTGGGGTCTTGGGAGCTTCCCAATTCTTTATTGCTTCTATCTTGGACGGGTCTACATGAATGCCCTTCTCATTTACAACGTGACCAAGAAATTGCACTTCGCGAATCCAGAACTCGCACTTCGAGAACTTTGCATAAAGCTTCTCTTTCTTCAGTAGTTCCAAGATGGTCCTGAGATGTTGTTCGTGGTCTTCTTTCGTTCGCGAATAAATCAGGATGTCATCGATAAATACAATCACGAATTTATCGAGATATGGTTTGCATACGCGGTTCATCAGATCCATAAAGACCGCTGGTGCATTCGTCAGCCCGAATGGCATCACAAGAAATTCGTAGTGCCCATAGCGTGTTCTGAATGCAGTCTTTGGTACGCTTTCCTCTTGGATTCTCAGCTGGTGGTATCCAGATCGAAGGTCGATCTTGGAATAGTAGCTTGATCCTTGCAATTGATCAAATAAGTCATCAATCCTCGGTAGTGGGTACCGATTCTTGATAGTGAGCTTGTTCAGTTCCCTGTAATCGATACACATTCGCAGTGTTCCATCCTTCTTCTTTATGAACAATACAGGAGCTCCCCAGGGCGAGAAGCTTGGCCTTATAAATCCTTTATCCAACAACTCCTGAAGTTGTGTAGATAATTCTTGCATTTCAGATGGGGCAAGTCGATAAGGAGCCTTGGCTACAGGAGCGGCTCCTGGAACCAAGTCTATGCGAAATTCGACTTGTCGTTGCGGAGGTATTCCTGGCAGATCTTCGGGAAAAACATCCGGGAATTCTTTTACCACAGGAATGTCTTCGAGTTTCGGCTCCTCAGCCTTCTTGTCTACAACGTGTGCTAGGAAGGCAACACATCCTTTCCTTAAGCACTTCTGTGCCTTCATACAACTGATGATTCGAAGAGGCGCGTTTCGTCTTTCTCCATGTACGATGAGAGTTTCATCATTCGCCAAAGGGATGCGAATGATTTTCTCATGACAGATAACCTCAGCTTTGTTCTTGGACAACCAGTCCATTCCGACTACTACATCGAAGCTACCCAATTGAATAGGTAAGAGGTCGATGCTAAATCTTCGTTCACCAAGTTCTAATGTGCAGTTTCTAACAACTTCACCCGATTCAACGAGTTTACCATTGGCTAGTTCTATGGAATAAGGAATTTCTAATCTACTAGATTCTATTCCAAGCATGCGTTTAAATTCCATAGACATGAAGCTATAATCGGCGCCAGTGTCAAATAATATGGATGCAAAGTGATTGTTAATGAGGAACGTACCGTTGACCACATTAGGGTCCTCGCGTGCGTCCCTTGCTCCAATTACAAATGCTCGGGCCTGAGCATTGTTTCCTTCTGGGCAATCCTTCATGAAATGATATTTGCTTCCACATCTGAAGCATCCTTGGTTTCTCCCGTTTCCGTTACCATTCCCGTTACCAGCACCATTTCCATTTCCACCATTGTTTCTATTACCAGCCCCGTTACGATTTCCATTCCCGTTCTTATTTCCCTTACTCCAACAGTCTTCAGTGCGGTGACCCAACTTTCCACACTTGTCACACTTTGAGATGCGACAAACTCCCTCGTGATGACGTTTGCACCGATTGCATTTGGGCAAGGTGCCCAGGTATCCCTTTGCTGGAGCGTCGTTCATGGCTGCAAGAGATTTCACCTCCTGAGATGGGTTGGGGTCACGCTTCTTGTTGGAACTTTTGTTGTTACGAATTGTTTGATTCAGATTTGCATGCTTCCTTTTCTTGTCACCGGACGACTCAGCATGTGTCTCGGTCTCCTCTGTTGGGTTCAGTGATAACTTCTTCATACGAACACAATCTTCAGTCAGGCTGACAACCAGAGTTACAGCCTCGGTGATCGTTTGAGGTTTGGCCGAAGTTACCATGCTACGGAACTCTGGGGACAGTCCCCAAATGTAGCGTTCAACGGGCTTAAACTCAGGAGTCACCATATAGGGGATTACCCTAGACAAATCATGGAACCTTCGTGTATACCCAGTGATGTCTGCGCCTACCATAGTCAAGTGCCAGAACTCCGTTTTCAGTCTTTGGAGTTCAGCGCGAGAGCAGTATTTCTCTCTCATTCTTTCCTTCAGTTCTTCCCAGGTTAGGCCATAAGCGGCATCATCGCCCAAAGTTTGGACTTGTAAGTTCCACCAAGTCAAAGCTTCATCGACAAATAACCAAGTAGCAAAGGTGACTTGCTGATCCGCGATACACTTGCTCATGCGGATAGTAGCTTCAGTCTTCTCCGTCCAGCGTACAAAGGCTACTGCACCTCCTGTGCCGTCGTAGTTCATCGGCTTGCAGTCGAGGAACTGCTTGAAAGTGCAGCCTGGAATTGATTCAACCAATTCACATGTGAGCAATCGAAGAAATAATGATACAAAGACCGTTCATAAATTTCTCCATGCTTGGCAAATTGTCTTAAGGTTACCTTGAGCTGCATTGCCTCCAGACGAATCTCCATTCCCATTACGTCTAGCGTTGCTTGGTCCTCCACTGTCTTGAGTACGGTTTGCCTTGTACTGGGCGATAGCAGCGGAGATCCTTTTTTCTAGTAGGGCGTTCAGCTCTTCAGCCGTTCTTGGCAGTGGGGGAGGAGGAGGTTGATCATCATTGCGAGCATTCACAGCTTTCCTGGGTGCCATGTTCTGACAGAACACAACACAACAGGGTTAGAACACTTGTTCGATATCGTCATACTAGACAGTGGTAGTATATATATTCACAGGTATATACCACATAAGTGACATCAAACAATTATTACTCTAGCAGAGTACTTAGTAGGCTTGCACTGAGGGAATCTATACGTGACAAGGCTTGCTGTGGTTTCTGTACACTGAATTCCATAATTATGTATGCATCCATAATTACGTAACTCCTTGCACAGTCCGCACAGTTCGTTTCGTCCTCATATCTCTTCCTTCAGAAAGGCCATTGCTTTCAGGTAAAGTCACATATACTTGTGACATTCTACTACTAGTATGCTAATTATCACACATAATTGCAAGTAATTTCTCAGTTACAGACAAGTGCTACTTCGGTGCACACTAAGTCTCGTAGTGTCTTTTCTAGACTCATGTAAACAGTTTCAGGTAGTGGATGTCGCGGGACGTTTTATGCAATGAAAACTCTTTGAAAATTGTTTTCGTGAAAGGATCCTAGAGATTGTAGACTAGACTCGAGAAGGAATCCTGGTTCACTACAATCGCAACTCTGATACCAATCTGTTACACCCCTTTCCGCGGCGGAAGCACGAGGTGTGATCATGAAAGGTTTTCATTGCATACGATTAGTAAACATTCTACATGCTCATAAAAACATCAAATACCATAATTTGGAAACATAAGTTTAGCGTTTACATCGCTCGATAACATAAAACATTGTCTTAAAAAGTTTACAACTTTATTTAAAGGTAAACATAAGCGACATCCACAAGCATGAGTAAGGCCGGGCGCACATCCACTTCTAGTTACCTGAAATACATGTGAGTTTTGGAAAAACGTCAACATAATGTTGGTGTGAATTCATGCAATTTTTGTATTTAACGTTTGTGCTCTTTGTATGAAAACAATGTATGTATCTTGTGTAAATCACGTATTTCTATATGTATCAAGTGTTAATGGGTTGCAAAGCCATTAACATGTGACACGACATAGGAAGTCACCAAGCCATAGGCATTTTTCTGTAGTCGATTCACGACTGAGACACAAAAACACTTCTCGGTACTAGTTGTCACCAAGAGTGGGGATGCCCTGAAACCCATTAGATCTAACCTTTTGTTCTGCGGTCTAAGTATGTACACGATTAATGGTGCTTATGGTACCCTATTCGTGACACGATTTCTCGTATCAATTCTTGGCACTAGTTTTCACCAAGTATGCTTCTCGTATTAGAACTCATCATATCATTTTGTAAGTAGTTGTAACATGTATTTCACCCCCGAAGTTATAAAACTGAAAACAGTTAAAGGAAAAGGGGGAGCATGAACTCACAACTTTGCGTTCCTTGCGTCGTAAACTTCACCGGTTTTGCTTATAGTGCGTCGTGACCTAAACGTGTTCTATTATCGTTAGTCACTAGACTTTTATCGTGTAAGCACAAGTCACTATCTTTTGTATATGTATTGTTGTTTTAAAAATATTTTATATTTTTAACTATGTATTTTACTTATATTAGTTTCTCAAAATTTAATATAAGTATTTTGTATTTTACGCTTTGCACCCGAATTATGTATTTTGTCTAAATAGGTTGCATGTGTATTCTTTTGTATTTTTACTCGTTACGAGTATCTCCAAGTCATATTATTTTTACTCTAAAAATAATATATACCTAGTTCACAAAATAATCACATAATCACACAAGCGATAAATATATATTCTAAATATATGTTTAACAAGTTTTATTTATGAAAATCCACCTCCGGTATTTGGTAATTTTGTAATAAAAATCATGGCGAAGTTTGTTTGGAAAACAAGTCAAAAATATATTCATACACTTGTCACTCAAAAATATTCTAAGTGTTATTTTCTGGAAAAATTTCGCCAGAGTTTCCTTTATAACTGGAGGTGGCCACACTTACTAGCGTATCATTTTCTTTTCAAAATTCAATCAACAACTTTTCCAATCATCAACAAACAATATTCAAACATTAAACTAGTCAAAGCAAGTATAAATCGCGAGCACATGAACTTGTAAGTTATGTGAAAATACGTAGTAATCCTCCAACACTTTTAGTAGGTCTTTCCATCTTTAAAAATGAAATCGGTTTCTTGGAAGCTTTATTTTTAAAGAAAATGCAAGTTTACAACTTCTAGTTCAAGGATTACAAAAATATTTCTTTGTTAAATCTTTTTGTTACACAAGTGTCTACACACTTGTTTGTTCACAAAAACACTTTTAGTTCACGAAAGATCCGTCTTTTAAACAAGGTTTCATCTTACACTTGGTTCTTCGAAAATACCACTTGTAGATCTCTAGATCTACTAGTTTTGAACTCCATTTTACAAGAAAAACCACTTTTACACAAGTTCATGTTCATAAGTAGTAGAGTTCATCATCTTACCATTTTCACGCCTTACATAACACTAGTTCATGTTTCATGAACATGACCTAGCCCGGTTAGATGACGATCCGTTCTACTACTAGCAATCAACAACATAAAATAATCATAACAAAACAAGTTTCATAAGTTTTACACTATTAGTTTCTTTTTATCCACCAAGTTCATCTTTTTTACAAGACTTTAAACTTTGATCTCTAGTGTTCATAATTTTTATCCGTTAAATCTCTTATTAACCACGTTAAATATGAACAAGAGAATGTTTAGAGACACTTACTACTAGCTCGAGGCTAGGGAAGAAACTAGACGAAAAATGGGTGGTTAATAGCGTCGTAGAGAGGTCCTTGCGATTCCGTATGCACCGAGCCTCCTCGTATGAACTCTAACACACTTGTGAGTATATAAAATGGCTTGATCAAAGTTGGAAGGTGAGTGGATGATGATGGTTGTGTTCGGCCGAGAATATCAAAGAGGGAAAGAAAGTGAGTTCAATTTTGGTGGAATGTTTAGTGAATGAAAGCTCTTGAACTCTTAGGTTTACTTATAACCTAGTTTCCATCATTAACCATTAGATAAAGTGTAGCTTAGATACTCAACATTAGGATTAAAATATTCAAGGTAGGACAAGTGTGGGTCACCATATGGTGACCGTTCGGTTACAAAGGGGTGGGGGGGTTTGGTTTATTTTGAACTTGTTAGTTAAGTGATCTAGTGGAATTAGTTAGGTGCTCAATTTAGTGTAATATGTGTGTTGTAATTTATAACGGGTGTTAGGGTATTCGGGGACCCTAACTAGCTCAGAAAAGGAAAACAATGTCACTGACATTATTTTTATGTTCCGGGTAAAGTTCGGTTGCTCGGTTGGATATTGATCCGTTAAAGTGCTTAATAAACATTTAAAGTGTCGTTAATATTTGTTTTAGTGACACACTGAATTCCTGACACTTTGGGAAGTATTCTGGATAACAAAACGTAATTTATGCGTGATATTCATGTGCTAAAAGCTGATTTGTATAAATTTCTGCACTTAAAGTGCGTTTCGGGTGCTTTTTAGTGCTTATTTTTGCTTTCGTATAGTATATATATTAAACCCTTGTATGTACTCTTGGGTTTTAATGTATTCTTGTCGTTGGACCTACACCTAGGCCTCAGTTCTAATGTCTGACTGCCTTCTGCAGTTCTGTTGACACATTGTGTCCTACCGGTGAGTTTACTAATATTTCTGACGCAACGCTCTCGTTTATGCATAAAACAATATTTTGTAGTATACAACGTGCATGAATTCACTTGTTTAGTATGTTTTCAGACATTTCTGACAATTAAGCACATAATTGTAGTCATTAAATAATAATTAAAGTGTACGGAAATTACCGGTTTCGTGCCAGTTGTCACATACGGCGGGTTATATGGCAGAATTTGTTGTTTGTTGCTTTTGACAATTCGGGACCATTTAAATACGTTTAAACTCTGTAATACTAACGTAATTGATGGTTTATAGAATTTAGGTAATGATTTTGAAGATTAGGATGACGACCAAGCGTAGTGAAGAACCGAACACAGTTAAAGAATCAAGCTTCCGCATTTTGTTTAGTTGTTTTCGAAACTAAACGACAACGACACGTTGAAATGTTCTAATACTTATGAAGTTTTTATAAACCTCGAAAATACGAAGGAACTTGTATTTACATTATTATTAATAAATGCAAAATTTCTTTATTAAATTTTATGTTTATATAACAAGGGTCTTACATATATGTGCGTATGTGTTATATATACATATTAAAAAAGTTATATATAAGAGATATATGATATATTGATTGTTACAAAGTTTTTAACTGTTTTATAGTTGATGTGTATCATTTTCACACGCACTATCACCACTTTGTTGTATTGTCTACTCAACAATTCCTTCGCCATAGTGACACACAAGTGTTTTGAAAAGGATTAGAAGAAAAAAAGGTGGGCTGTAGTCATGTTTGGGATATTGGCCAAATAATCAATGCAAATGTACAATCTTTTGATGCACCCCTTTTATTGGTGCTCCCTTTCTGTTGACATGTGAGGACACATCCATCCACCTCCCTTCAAATATGAACTTAAAAATCCATTTGCTTTTTAACCCTTTTTGTCAATTCAAATTTCAAAGTATCTTTAGTTTAATATGCCTAGTGACTACTCACCACCATCTTAACCTAGTTGCCTTTCTTTTTGACTTTTTTAAGAAATATTATATAATCTTATCATCAAGAAAACTTAATGCAATGTTAGGTTTTTTTAATACCATAGTGGGAGTAGATCCCAAATGCACATGATTTGGACACAAAACCAAATGACAATCATGTCCTTCGTTAAATAAATATAGATTAATATCCTCCAACAGGGGTAAGAAAAACTGTGCTCTTTATCAAAACTTTGTGATTAATTATTAATCTTAAAGAAGGTAACACGTAAAGCGACCTATATGTTTCCTATTTAAACAAATTGCTTATTGATCTCCATCTATACTTTTTTTTGAACGACGATGCTCAGGGACGATGGTAGTGTACAAGCAGGGGTAGCACGGGCTATCCTTCAACTCCGTCTCCGTAGTGTAAAAATACCTCTCAACTGTCTACTAGTGTACAAAAATTTCGGTTTTATACAAAGTATACCCCTAATCCCATTTTTTTTTGAAACCCCTGAATTTTTGGGCTAGATCCTACACTAACAACGCTTCCGTCTACTTTATTGCACCAATAATTCTAAATTATACACCCTAACCCAGGATAGAACATAGAACAACATAAGAGCTCTCCTCTAAGAGGCATATATCTCTACCAAGTGGGCTACCCCCACATTAGCTTCATCTATACTTGTTAACGCCTACAAATCAGGGATAAGCAAATGGTACCAGATACCGGTTTGAAACTGGTACCGTGTTTCCCGAACCATTTAGATTTCAGTACCGGTCCGGTACGGTACCGGTTTTTACCTTCAAATACTGGTACCGATACCGTACCAGATATTTTTGGTACCGATACCCGTTTTTTAGATTTTCAATACTGATACCAGTTCGTTACCAAGCTCATCCCAACTAGAAATGAAGTAGGTACCATTTTATCAAATGGCAGGCAAATTTATAAAGGAAATAAAAAAAAGAAATCTATCTTATTTACACGTAATGATGGTGCAAAGCAAAAGGACTATGGGTAGTCATTATCCATATATTAAAAAACCAATGCAATAAACACTTCTTTAAGTATATTATAATATACTAAAATATTATATACAGTTTTTTTATAGTAACTATTATTTTCTTTACTTTTTAAGTTTGGTGGTAACCAATACTTGTACCAAAAATACGAGCTTTTTATCGGTACATGAAGGTAAAAATCAGCACCAGCCTGATACATAATTATCTATAAATTAAAAAACCAATGCAATGAATAGTTCTTTAAGTATATTATAATATACTAAAATATTATATACAGTTTTTTTTATAGTTTTATTATTTTAATATTATAATAACTATTATTTTCTTTACTTTTTAAGTTTGGTGGCAACCAATACTTGTATAAAAAATACGAGTTTTTTATCGGTACATGAAGGTAAAAACCAGCACCAGCCTGGTACATAAAACGTCAAAAGTTGGTACCAGATTGAGTTTGATACTCTTTTAGTTCGAGAAATTTAGTATTGCTATCCAGTACCATTTGCTCATCCCTGATCACGGGTACCGAACGAACAACAACGGTATCGTACAACTTTTTCTTTTAGTTTCAGGGGTAGGGATGAGCTCGGTACCAACTGATACCCCGGTTACGGTATTGGTATATGAAGGTAAAAACCGGTAGCGAACCGGTACCATGAACGCCAAACGTCAGTACCTAACTGGTACTTAGGATCTTTCAGTTCAGGAAATTCGGTACCGGTACCCATTACTATTTGTTCATCTCTGACTACGGGTTTCTATCGAACAACATCATTACCATACAACTTTTTAGTTGATTTTCTTTCGGTTATTTTTTAGTTTTTTTCTACTTTTTTTTTATTCTTGTCAGCGATTCCGTGTGCAACGCGCTCGTAGTGATTTCAAACACATATAAACACAGACTAAATAACAAAATAAGTTCACCGCAACGCGGTGATAGTTTTTATAACTTGTTTGAATAACTTTGTAAAATTGGAGGCACTGTATATTTGGGGCCTAGGCCCTTACCTATAGATTTATTAACTAACGATAAAAATCTATAAGAAAAATATAGAAACAAACTAGTAAGAAGTGGTGACACCCAAAGCTAAGTTACAATATTACACCACGGATCTCTGACAATTCTAAACACTGAATTCTGATCTATTTTTCATCTAAAGAAACTACTTTTCTTTAATCTCCTTTACCATTATATATTTCAAAATTATCTTATTACTGAACTCCTTGTTTCTTGTTTTCCATATTTGCCAAGATGTAGTCAAACAAACAACCCCTATCGTCTTTTTCCAATCGGCTTGTTAAATTTATTAACCGCCGACAATAACTCAAGGCAAGAGTTAATATGGATCATAACTGGAATCTTCAATCACACAAAAAAAGCCTCCACACCACTTTCTTCGAAGCAAGATACCAGAAGATGATTTGTGGTCTCCTCAGTGGTACCACACTTGCAACAACGACTATTAGGAATAAAGACACTGAAGAAGCTTGCCACCCAAAGTAAGGGGGTGTTTGGCCTAGCTTTTTTACCTAAGCTTATAGCTTTTTTAGCTTATTTTTACAAAATAAGCACTAATGGGTGTTTGGTTTAGCTTTTTAAGCTTATGCTTATTAGCTTATATAAGCTAATTCCAAGAAGCTTATGGGAACATGGTTTTTTAGCTTATTTGAATAAAGCTTATTTGAAGAAGATGGTTTTTTATTCATTACACACAATGATATTATACCCCTTCCCATAATACAAAACTAGGTGTACACCCGTGTGAATACACGGGTTTGTTCTAATAACGATCGGAATCAAATACTAAAAAATACTCAAAAACATATTATAATATATTATTTAAATTCTTTGTGTTTAGTTACATATCTTTATAAAACAATGTTAAAGACAGTATGTGTTAGTGTACATGTTTGATATAGAAATAAACTAAGTAGTTTATAATCTGCAAAGTTTTTAGTTATGTAAAATATGATGTGAAATTATTTAATGAATTCACATTCGCATTATAGTTATGAATTGACAACAACATCAGGCATATAAATCATAAGTTGAGCTACAAAACATTCAGAAACAAAAGTCCTTTGTCACTGTTTCAAGCCAAATATTGACCTTGAAACCATATCTACAAGTGGCGCTGAATTTCTTGATCTCAATACCCAACCTACCTTTTTTTTTTGAACGGCCCAATTTATTAAAAAGGACTAGCAAGAGCTAGACCCAAACAGAATGATACAAAAGATACAGAGACTACAGCCCTTACCATATATGGAAGCTACACCAATCTGAAAAGTCTAAAGAGTACATTTTTGCCCTATTTTTGATCCAGAGGAAACTTGTAGATTTAATTTCAGCCAAGATTTTGGGTATATCTACTCGCGAACCTGAAAAAATGGTTTCATTTCTTTGTCTCCAAATGCTCCAGCATGCCGTTAAAACAATTGCTTGTACCATTTTCTTCAATGTCGTTGATCCCGCTAGGTTCTGATGCACACGAAGAAGGTCGTCCATTGTAAATGCATAGATGGGAGGGATGTTGAGCCATCTGGAAACCATCTCCCATACAACCGAGCTAACATAACATTCAGCAAATAGATGGAAACTGGATTCGTCTCTGTCTCGGCAAAGCGGACAGCAAACGGACGTCATGTTGATGTTCCGATGAGCGAGTGCCACCCTGGTAGGAAGTCTATCAAGACCCAAACGCCAACCAAATATGTTAACTTTACGTGGTACCCAATTATTCCACTCGAAGCTGTTGTTCCCTGACTGTTGGTCGTACGGAGATAGAAGTTTCTTGACTGATTTCACCGAGAAGATACCTGTAGGCTCCGACGTCCAAGACCATGCATCCCTGGACGAAGATAAAGAAACCTGAGATAAGATATAAGTGAGTTCAGACAACTCCGCACACTCCTGCGATGACAACGGATTACGTAGCCAGCACCAGGTGACTCCATGTCCATTGTTTGTATCCGTATTCTGTAGCCGATCCCGAACACTGCATCCTTTGAATTTTTCCAGCATATAGAGACCTGGAAATTTAGTTTTTAATGGAATGTCTGACGCCCATACATCGGTCCAGAATTGGACTTCAGATCCGCTCCCCACCTTACATTTGAACAACTTATTTAAGTGAATATCTTTATCCCGAAAGCTGGCTTCCTTTTTGGTGATATTGTTCCACACACCCGTTAATCCTTTCTTTGATGGAAGGAAATTACCAAGCTTCGGATTAAAATGGATGCTTTTAACAATCATTCTCCAAAGCCTGTTAGGTTCTGTTTTATACCTCCATGCCCATTTTGATAATAGCCCGCAATTCATATTGTATAGAGTATCCAAACCAAGCCCCCCTCTTTTTATCGGTATTGTAATACGGTCCCACCGAACCCAGTGCATCCTATTTCTTGCTGCCGTGTCCCCCCATAAGAAATTTCTTCTTAACTTTTCCAATTTGTTAATCACATTCCGAGGAGCCTGATATAGAGAGAAGTAATATAATGGTAATGAGTCAAGGACCGACTTAATGAGCGTTAGTCTCCCCCCAATCGATAAAGTGTTAGCCTTCCATAATGAGAGTCTGGCTTCGAATGTTTCAATAACCGATGCCCAATTCGCGTATTTGTTCATATTCCCACCCACCTTGAGACCCAGATACATAAATGGAAGAGAGCCGGAATTACACCCCAGTCTAAGAGCCATGTGATTACACTCCACCGAATTGACCCCCACACCGTAAAGACAGGATTTTGAGAGATTAATTTTCAGCCCAGAGACCAAGAAAAAGCATCTCATAAGTCTCCTGATGTTCACAAAGTTTTCTTCCTCCCAGGTTCCCAAGAGCATCACGTCATCCGCGAATACAAGATGTGATACTACAGGACCATTGTTCGGAAGAGATATCCCTTTAATACAACCCGCCATGATTGCACTAGTCATGAAACTTGAGAGCGCTTCCATTGCAAGAATGAAAATAAAGGGAGAAAGTGGGTCGCCTTGTCTAACTCCTCTGAAGCATTGAAATTCCCCAGTTGGGGAGCCGTTAACGAGAACCGATGAACGAGAGGACATAAGAATACCCTGAATCCAACGGATCCATAATTCAGGAAAATTCATTTGTCGAAATACCGACAAGATGAAACTCCAACTAATCGTATCAAATGCCTTTTCGAAATCGATCTTGAATAAGAAGGCCTTAGCCTTAGCCCGTTTTATCCAGGATATGATTTCATTTGTGATAAGTGGCCCATCCAGTATGTTCCTATCTGATAAATAGGCTGATTGTTCTTCCGAAATTATTGACCCGATAACTGTTTTGAGACGGTTGGCTACAACTTTCGAGATTACCTTGCTGATGCAACCAATGAGATTAATCGGCCTATACTCGTTTAGATTTTCCGGATCATTCACCTTTGGGATTAGGGTAATAAATGAGGAGCTACACCTGTTGGAAATTTTTCCCGCATCATGAAATCTGACTAATATTTTGTGGAAATCGTCTCCTAATAAATCCCAATATTGTTTGATGAAAGTAAAATTGAAGCCATCCGGTCCGGGTGCTTTATCACCACCGCACTCCCAAATTGCATTTTTTACTTCATTGAAAGAAAAGGGGGATATTAGAGACATACCCTGCGAGTCTGAAAGCTTCTTTATATGGTGGCAAGTGAAGTTCGGTCTATTATTATGTGGCTCCACAAATTTACTTTCAAAAAATTTACGGACTTCGTCTTTGATCCGCAGTGGTTCGGTACACCATTCCCCATCTATGTATAGCCCATTCATCCTGCTCCTTGATATCCTACTATTCATAAATCCATGGAAGAATGCTGAATTCTCGTCCCCTTCTATTGCCCATTTAACCCGTGATTTTTGGTGCAGATCCTTGAGCCTATCATCTTTGATCGTATTCACAATGTTCTTGTTTTCGATATAAGCTTTCTTTTCCTCTTCAGTCAAGTCGCGGTTCTCGCATAATAAATCCAAACTTTTAATTACCTCTTCCGATTTGTTAAGGCTTTCGTTTTCTTCTTTTTTCGCCTTTTTCTTCCATTCTTTGACAGCTTCTTTGATACACCTTAATTTATTTGCCAATGAGACGTCGGGAGGGCCATTAAAATTACGAGAGCTGACCGAGGATCTAATCGCTGTATCAAGACCCGGTTTGGATAGCCAAGAATTGAAAAATTTGAAAGGTATTCGGCCGAAGTCGTTAGATGTAGTGATAAGAATTACCGGACAGTGATCCGAGAGATTCCTCGGTAACGTCCGTAATGATGCCATCGGCCAAAACCCCCAAAATTTTTCACACACTAACATCCGATCAAGTTTACTCATCTTGTTGCCTCCGTCCAGCCACCTAGTAAACTTAGAGCCGTTCATAATGTACTCCGCAAGATTTGCTTCATAGATGAATGCATTAAACTCCGCTGCGGAAGTTGAGTCAAAAGAGCAGTTCTTCCTTTCTTCTTTGGATCTAACTTGGTTGAAGTCACCAAGGATAATCCAAATTCCTTCATGTGTCTCTTTTAAGTCTTTAATACGTTCCCACAGAATTTTTTTGGCAGAATTAGCTTGTGGAGCGTACACATTCATAACATGGACCTGATCTGATTTACCCCTGATATTGCCACTGAGCAACAGGAAGTTCCTGTGCTTGATAGTATTGGTTCTAACAAAAATACTAGGATCCCATAAACATGCCATCCCACCCGATCTACCTTCCGAGTTAACCCAATCCCATTCCAACGGATCGTTACCCCAAAATTTCTTATAATCAATTTTTGACCCATCTGCACTCATTGTTTCCTGTATTGCGATGAAAGTAATTCCATGATCTCTTTTAATATTCTTGATCCAGGAAGCCTTCTGTATATTACCCACCCCCCCTGATATTGATAGTAAGGTAATTCATTTGTTCACACTTTCTTCTCCTTCACCCCTAACGATTCCTTCAATCAGATTCATAAAATTTTCAACATGCATACCTGTCGAACTTCCGACGAGAATCGTTGCATTTGTTTCTTCCAAATTACTCGTGGGAGCCCTATTATTGTTCGAAAGTAGCGTCGGCGAAGAGGCATCCATATGAACGTCTCCTGCAGCACCATCATCTCTCTGAGATTGTGTATGACCATGATTGGGACCAGGGGATATACCCGGCAGCGTGTCGCTGATGATATCACTCGCACTCGGAGGATTTACTGGATGATTTGATAATGACGGTGGGGGCTGGTGAGAAGTATCACGAAGGTACTCTGGATACTCAGGAAGTGGAAAAGAAAAGGGGGCCGAGGATTCAATTGGATCATGTCTGGGCCTTTTTGCAGCGGGCTTCCTTGGGCTGGAATCTTGAACTGTAGGTGAATTGGACCTGTTTCCACGAGGCCCCAGTGAGATTCTTTTTGACTTATTTGTTTTATTTGCTATTGGGGCCCCACTAGTAATATTTGCAGTAAATGCCGACTGAGTTGGATTTTTCATATTATGCGTATTCCCCGATGTATCTTTATTGCTAGGTGGTGGTGCACTTTTATTATTTTTACTCCCCATGCAAGTGTTATTATCCATGCTGGACTTTTCGTATACCTCATTTGTCTCCTCATCATCTCCGGCCACCCCTTCGTTAACAGTTTTTTCATTAATGTTTACCGGGACTGCAAATTCTTTAACGGGTGTCTTCGAGTCGGACTTCTGGTATCGCGTAGGGCCCCCCGTGCTTCCAATTAGGAAATCCGGAATCCAGTCTTTCATGGTCTCCGATATCCAGACCTTATGTTCAACACCGTGCCATTTGATGATCACCTCTTCTTCGATTGTTTTCCCGGAGTTAGTAAGGATACCAACGGTCTCATATGCTAGGTTACAATCCTTAGTCGTTGCTTTTGATGGCAAGATGACGGCACCAAAGGTTCTCGCAATCCCATTAAAAACTTCCGTTTTCCATGCTTGGATAGGGACCCCGTCGATACGAAGCCAAGCTATTCTATCTGTGAACTTCTCCGTCCCCTCCCATTGTTTGATCATTGAAAACCAATTGGATTGTTTCTCCAAGTAGTGAGTGATAAAGGCTTCACTGTGCGATTTTTGAGCAAATGATAATAGAACCTTTAATCCACCAATGTACCTAAGTCCAATAAGAAACTTAGAAAGATTCCCTGTGATTTCTAGTATGTTGCACAGTATGTCATATGACTTTGCTTCGACCATAACAAAGAGCCCGTACAATTCCTTCTTTGTATCGGATTCAGTAGTTGGAAAGTCAACGGTTTTATGTTTACCATTTTCCTTACCCAACAGAACTTCTGAGTATAATCTGCCATTGCCCATATTCGAGCCATATCCGTATGTATTATTGTCTATGATGTGGTCCTGGAAATATGGTTTTTCTCCAGCAGTTTCTTTTCGTCTTGTACCCACGCCCCCATTGACTGTTTCGTTCCTTCTTGTGCTCGCACCCCTATTGATTGGTTTACCGTCACGCCGGAACTTGGCTAAGTCTATGGTCAGCTTAGCTCCCTTCATTTTTACTTTATTTAGGACCTCCAACATTTTCCCAACGTCATTGGCATTCTCGTATCTCACAAAAGCAAATCTGTTACCTCTCTTGTCAAGTTTTTTTGGTATGAACACGTCTTCAAGTTCACCGAACGCTCGAAACTCGTTCCAGATTTCACCTCTGGTACAGTATTCAGGGAGATTTGATACGAAAAAAGTTGTCGCATATTCAAACTCAAACAGTTGTCTTTTTGATTTCTGGTTGTTGCTTTTATTTCTTCGTTTCCCGGTGGCCAGATTCCATGGCCGGTCATCTTCTTCGTAATGCTCAAACATTTTCCGGTTTGAACAGACGAGACCCAAGGGGCGAATGGAAGAATCAGAGGACAAATTAGAGTGCTAGGTAGATCCAGATAACACAAATTTTTGTGAATCACGGCAACCCCACACGCTAATCAACGAACTTCTTCTTCGTCGAGCCCACGAGACGAATCGTCTGTAATAGCTTATAGGAATTGGAGAGAGGGATGGTGTGGAGGAGACGAAACTCAAGAGGCGAATGGGAGATTCAGAGAACAAATTAGGATGAAAGGTAGACAGGAACCGCAGCCGAACGGCACCGTGACCTCGCACACTAATCCGATGTCATCGTCGCCAAAGTAACCAATTCTTGACATTCGAATTAAAGACCAATACCCAACCTACCTGAAATTGACAATTACTATCCCGTAAGTTTCAAAACCACATTGAAAAATCATATATAACAACCTAAGTTTCGAGATGTATTAAGGAAAATCGTTACCTGAAATGTAAATGGAAAGAATGTGATGGCTCAATGATGGTTGCTGTCATTAGGTGCATTGAGACCTAACGTCAAGAATTTAATGGCTTAAGTATAATTATAAGCTTATTAACGAATGAGACCAAATTAATTTAAAATTTAACCTTATGAGAACCAAAAGGCAATCTTTGTATAGTCTGAAACATAAGTCATCCTTCAACATGGATCATCAGCCAAATCAAATAATAAAAAACAAATTATATTCCTGCATGAAAAACAAAATGGATAAATTTAGGGAAAATGAGTTTGAAAAATGATAACCCAACAGTAGATGATCTCATTCTAAAACTCCGATAAATGCAAGGGTGTTCTCAAATAATGGTTCCTAGATATTTGAAAACCAACAAAGATCGACAAATGTTAACAGCACTGCTTCTGTAGACATTTGTCGGTCTTCAAACATCTAGGAAGCATTATTTGAAAACACCCCTGAATTTATCGAGGCTATAGAATGAGATCCTCAAATACTGGATTATCATCTTTCAATCACATTTTCACTAAATTTATCAATCTTGTTTTTCATACCTCATCGAGTCAACCTATTCGCCTGCAAACAGATGGAGAAAGCTTGAAGTATAAGATGTACTTAATTATATGGCACCGGATTTTCACTGATTCAAGAATCTCAACACATCAGCTGACAACTTTGAACCAATTTACAAACATCTTAATACCAATCCATAATTCAAATTATTAACTTCTGAATGCACTAACCAGTTTTTCCTGAAGAATTGTTGTTTGGTCTGTGTGATGTGGTGTCAATTGTACTGTTATTCCGCTTCTTGGCTGTATTTCTCATGTATCAGCCAACCAAAATAATTAAAAAACTAATCAAACACTACAACAAAACAAAAATCATTACAACAAAACAAAAATCGTTACCTGAAATGTAAATGCAATAGTTCCTACACGTCGAGAAGTAGGTGATCTCCCAATGTAAGAGTCGAAAGTCTCATAATTAAACTATTAATAAGTAAGCTTCTGAAATAAGGAAACCCATTGTTCATTAAAAAATTGACTCCTAACTTCTTATTGTTTTTAAATAATTACCTGGACCTTCATCATTCTCCCACCCCCAAAACACTGAGTTGTTTTGAATTTCATCTAATTCGATCTTGATTCTTGGATCCCATAGGTTGACTTATCTGATGCATAATCCCTAAATCATCAGCGTTAGGGTGGATGTTGCAGTTAAAACCTCACTGTATGTCCTGCCAGTCAACTGCAAGTCTGCAACACATAGAAGTCTATATTCAAACAAAGCAAACGTCTCCAATAAGCTGACTTAATAAATCATGTGACCAATTCGGTCATTTGGGCAAACACTTTGAATAAGTACCAGAAATACATTAAGGAGGGCAACTAATATCCAATTTTTACACTTTAACTTATGGCGAACATCTAATAAAATAGGCCTAGACTCCTGATCAAGATACCCTCAAAACTGTAATCTAACTATATTTAAAATCATTGTGAATTTTGACCCACGCATACATGAAGCGCGCCTCAAGGCCCTGTTGTTTTTCCCAAACGCCTCAGCTTATGTGATTCATCTAATAAACTAAAAAAATGAACCTTAAAAACCATTTGGAAAGTTATTAGTAGCCTGTTATATAACACACCACTAACCTAACTCTAATACAAAAACACAATCCTCAATCTTGAAGCACCTTAATCTAGCAAATTTGACTGAAGCAAGTCAAAACTCTTAATAACATTCAAATTCACATACCAGTAACTCAAAACCTGATGAAAAAACAACACAACAGATAACTCACAGACTGTAGACTCTTGTCCAATGTCAGAAGGTCATCCAAAACAACTTCGAACAAATTAGCTTTCGATTCTTTCTTCACACTTAACACCGGTGGAGGCCCCGGTGCATCCCCTATTCACAAAACAATAATTTTACTCAATAAACTGAATTGTACAGAAATTAAATTGTAAAAGTACCTTATCTTTCTGATTGAACAACAATCGAGAATTGAGAGTAACCACCTGATCTGTCGGAGACAGTTGCTTCAACCTTAACATTTCACAGTCACTCTGTATCAATGGCAATGATGATTCAACCAAATTCACAGTAAACTGGCAACACAAACACCTGTAAAACAAAACACAGGAATCGGTTACAAACGTCAATTTATATGACCGATCTACAAACGAAAAATTGGAAAACTTACCGGCATCATCACATACATCTAAATAGGCATCTCAGACCAACCAAACTCCATTTTCTTGTATAGATGTAACAACAATTATACACGATCACTTTTAAAACCTTAATCAACGACACATCGTCAGCGAAGGTCATTGATAGTGAAGTTGCAAAACATTTGCATTTTCAGAATGCAAGGCTCAGATTGTGAATAAAGATGATAACACCATAGCTGCAAGAGAGGTTGCATGAACAACTGCCATCCTACAACCTTGTCATACCATAATGCTATATTCATCCAATTTTTACTCAGATCTACAAAATCATCATAGCCTCATTTCGAAAGGACTTTTGTCAAATGCACTTTGCATTCATTTTTATTCATCATCACAGTCAACACTAAACGATTTACTAAACTATACAAATGATTGCAAAATGTCAGACCTAGCGTATATTCAGGCCGACATTTGCTTCATCGGAAACGCATCTAAGTTACCATAAAGTGCCCGGAACCCTGGCTTACTACCAAAAGCCTCTGTGGAAGCTTTGTAAAGGAAACCCTAGAGTTTGAATCGAAATCTCCTGTGATGAAGAATAGAGAAGAAAGAGAGAAATAGAGAAGAAAGAGAGAAATTTGCGCTATGAGTTTGAATCGAGAAGAAAGAGCGGGTTGATATGATTACTTCTTGATTTGTTAAATGGCCAAACAACTCCCCATGCATTTTCAAATTTTGCCTCCTAAAAAAAAACTTCTTCAATTTAATAACAAATAAAAAACAGATTATATATACATAATATTATAAAAAATTCGGAATTATGAAGGTATTCAGCGGAGTCAATGTGGCATACCTAATATAATGACACGTAGGCAAAATTATGTCACCGTTTAAGCTCCTTTAATAGATAGCAAAAGATAGATAGATATATCACCACTCTGGGAGCACGTCAAACATAGAATTCTTGGAAAACACCATAGTTTTAGTCTCAGGTGAGAACCATCTCATCAACATCATTGACTGAATATCGCTTACAATCTAAAAAACGTTGTCTTATGTGACAGCGATGGCATAATCATCGACCGAACATGGATTACAGCGAACGCTACCTAGCACAGCCGCAAACGACAGCCGGCAACAATGCTTTATATGTTGCAACAGTAGCCCAGATCTCACCATTGTAACCTCAGATGACAAAATCATCTTCATCGGTCTGAGTAGATACGTTCAAGTTGTTTTGTGCATTAAATGTACCTGTGAGAAGTAATCAAATATCCATCTCTCTCTTTCTTCTTGACATTTTAATCTACAAAATCATCATAGACTCATCTTGAAAGGACACTTTAATATACAAATCATTATATACAATATTATTTTTTCAGAATGCCAGGCTCAGATTGTGCATAAAGATGGCAACACCATGGCTGCAAGAGAGGTTGCATGAACAACTGCCATCCTACAACCTTGCCATACCATAATGCCATCTTCATTCAATTTTTACTCAGATCTACAAAATCATCATAGCCTCGTGATGAAAGGACAATAAAAATGCACTTTGCATTCATTTTTATTCATCATCACAGTCAACACTAAATGATTTGCTAAAGTAATACAAATGATTTGAAAATGTCAGACCTCGCGTATATTCGGGCAGACGTTTGCTTTGTCATAGTTTTAGTCTCAGGTGAGAAGCATCTCATCAACATCATTGACTGAATATCCCTTCGGTGAAATTGATCTAATTCTCATTAACCAAACATCAATTACACCCAACGCTACCTAGAACAGCCGCGAACGGCAGCCGACAATGATTAGGGCATGTTGCAACAACACGCCAGATCTCGCCATCATAACCTCAGATGACAAAAGCATCTAAGGTGATCAAAACTGAACCGATCAATTTTCAAAATCTCAAAAATCCTAATTGAATCTTAATGTAACAACACATACAGGGTCAGTCAACACAGTTCAGATGAAACAGGTTCAGGTAATAATCTGTTTTTTTAGGAGGCAAAATTTGAAATGCATAGGGAGTTGTTTTGGACATTTAATGCACTCAGAAGTAATCATATCTCCTTTCAACTCTCTCTTTCGTCTCTATTCATGGTGAAGTTGCACCATTTTTATATTGTCAGACTGTCAGGCTCAGATTATGCATAAAGATGACAACACCATGGCTGCAAGAGAGGTTGCATGAACAACTGCCATCCTACGACCTTGCCATACCATAATGCTATCACAAATTCAGTTTTTACTCTGATGAAATCTACAAAATCATCATAGCCTCATTTTTCCATTGAACATAAAAATGCACTTTGAATTCATTTTTATTCATCATCACAGCCAACACTAAATGATTTGCTAAAGTAGTACAAATGATTTGAAAATGTCAGACCTCGCATATATTCGGGCAGACGTTTGCTTCATCATAGTTTTAGTCTCAGGTGAGAAGCATCTCATCAACATCATTGACTGAATATCCCTTAGGTGACATTGATCTAACCCAACGCTACCTAGAACAGCCACGAAGGGCAGCCGGCAACGATTATGGCATGTTGCAACAACACGCCAGATCTCGCCATCATAGCCTCAGATGACAAAAGCATCTAAGGTGATGAAAACTGAACCGGTGAATTTTCAAAATCAAAAAAATCATAATTGAATCTTAATGTAACAACACATATAGGGTCAGTCAACACAGTTCAGATGATACAGGTTCATGTAATAAAAAGAAACCCTCTGTTGTAGAAGCAGTCAGTGATAGTGTTTTGGTGGAAAACGTGGAGGGGTCGGTGACGTTGTCGAGGGTTGTCAGGAAATGCTAAGTGATAGCATTTCCTGACAACCCTCGACAATGTCACCGATCCCTCCACGTTTCCCACCAAAACACTCTCACTGGTTGCTTCTTCAACAGAGGGTTTCTTCTTATTACCTTAAACCTTTATCATCTGAACTGTGTTTGACACATCCTTTGTGTCTTCCTCTCTTCCTTAATAGCTAAGAATGTGACACGTAGCCAAATCGAGGTCATCCTCTAATCTCCCTTAATAGATAGTATAGATAGATTGTGAAAACACTACATGTAATAAAAATCCCCGAATTAGAACTCTAATTTCTAAAATTAAGCAAATTACTACAAAAAGGTAATTAATTTATATAAAAGTGGACACTTCTAATTAGATAAAACATTAAATTCATTCAAATTGTACCGCAAAATAGCAATCGAGTCATCGCTCAATTACTTTGTAGTCATCAGAAATCAACATAACAGGAAAAAACTAAATTGATATTAAGTAGTAAACAATTTGAAAATTACCCTGAATCCTGAATTCAGAATCCTGAATTACAGAATCCTGAATTCAAACCGTTACATAATAAAATTTGAAAGGGCCAATAGAAACAACCCCTTGTTGAAAGGTTCAATCGAAACAACCCCTTATTGAAATAACAATTCAGATGTTAATATAAACGGAAAGCACCGGAAGACTTACATTAGCTGGATCTGGTGCAAAAGAGATGCAATTGGGCATTCCAACATCTCAGGATCAAGAGCGCATAGCCATAGCCAATATCTTATTTCAAAGCAACTAATTGGCCAATCCAACATGACAGAATCAGTAGCGCCACCTGTAACATTTCCAATTTCATTGCTAAACACCGACAAAGTAGTCAAAACAGTACAATTTGCAACAACAACATTTGATACAATTCAGTTACGTGTGGTATTTTCATCATAACCAAATTTACCTTCATCATCACTATACTATTAAACCCGTGGAACGATGTGCTCCATTCCTGAATGAGGACTAAATTCCTCTGCAAGTGACTTCAACTTATTAGTTTTCCAATTTCTGACAGAGTAAATCTGCAACACACAACATTAAGTAGACATTTCAGATATTTTTTTTTTCAGAATCGGCCATATATATGAAATTAGCAAGATATGAAATAGAATGTTCTAATACTTTGTTGGCCAGAGATCTCGTCAGAGTGTGGAATAAACCCTAGCTTGGCCGTGTGATTGTTCACAAAGTTACGGATCAAAAACCCTGCATATTACTTTCAAAATGTTCATCCAAACACTGTATATTAAGCAGATATAGACTATAGAGACGGTCAAAAAAGATTATGCTTACCTTCCTAGTCCCATCAGATTATCCAAACACTAATACCATTGAAACGATTTAATGATTTATACATAACTGACTATTTAAAATCATACCTTCACTCTCACAACACGCCTTAAACCCTAAAACATAACTACAACAAAGGCTGCTTCACACAGATCTAAGTAATAAAGCCAAAAAAATATTGTAAAAACTGGAGAAAAAGTTCCAAATTAGATCTCACATTTCAGGTCAATAACTATGTACCTTTTATCTAAGCATTTGTTGATTCAAAAAATAAGGAGAGACATGAACTCACAAAGCATTTGAAGACCAGACAAAGGGCTCGGACACCGTCATGGCTGCAACTGTGGTTGCATCTCACACACCATCCGGGTTGCAACGACAATATACGGGACAGATCTAACCCTTAGACTGATTATGATGTTCCAAAAACAATGCATACAGAAACTAACATTATCGCCATATCCAATCATAACTTTCACAACATCTATACATCAAGAGAGAGAAAAAAAACATAAACCGAAGTGATGATGATGCGGATCTGATGATGATACGGATTTCTTCTCGGCCGAAATTTTTCGTGTGGAAGGTTTGTAAAACAAAACCCTAGAAATCGGTTAGAGAAGAAAGAGAGAAGAAATAAAATGTGGCTGGAAGTTTGAATCGAGAAGAGAGAAGATTCAAAGATTGATATGATTACTGATGTGCATTAAATGGCAAACAACTCCCTATGCATTTTCAAATTTTACCTCCTAAATAATTTAAAATAAAGAAAAATTAATAATCTAGATATATAAATCGGAATTATGATGTCAGCGAAGCCAAGGTGGCATAGCTAGGAAGATGACACGTAGGCAAAATTAGGTCAGCATCTAAGCTCCTTTAATAGAGAGTATAGATAACTTAACAAACAACTAAAGATTAATTATTAGTTATCAACTTGTAGAATATAATCTAATCCAAACACTTAAAAATAGCTTATCAAATGAAAGAAAATAAGCATAAGCTACTTTAAAATATAAGCATAAGCCAAAAAATTAAAAGCTAGGCCAAACAGTAGGGGCTAGTGTGTAAAGTGGTGTCCTATATAAACACCATTCTTGTAACCCTAATTGCTTGAACAATACAATTTTTCAATACAATTCCAACCTAAATCAGAGATTGTTTTCTATACCAACCAACATGGTATCAGAGCAGTGTTTCTGATTCTTGAATCCTTGCTCATCATCTACAGTTTATCCCAAACCAATCCAAGCCAATTCAATTCTAAACCAGAAAAAAAACCCAAAATCAAATAATAAAAAAACAACTTCGGGTCGAACCTGCCGAAAAACCAGTAGATAACTCGGTTTATCTCGCTCAGCCGCACACCAAAACGACGAACCCTAATCTGTGTTCACCAAAACGACGAACCCTAATCTGTTTTCAGCCGTGATTTCTGTTCTAACCCAACCCTAGAAACCCTCTTTCAACCGCCGCTGTGCCTATAACCGCCGCCGCCGTATTACTCTCCGCCACTACAGTTGGCTGTTATTGTTGACGCTGCTGTTGTTCATCGGAGAGTGACTGTTGATTGTTGGGGTTGGGGTTGGTGTGTTTGTTTTTCGAAGAGAAAGGGTTGGTGCTGTTATTGTCGCCAGTGAGTTAGAAGGTCCCTTTAGTCTTGGTATTGTCGCCAATAGAAGGGTCCCTCATCAGTTAAATATCTACGTTGTTTTAATTTCACTGTCGGTAGCGAATTTGTGGTTTAATTTCGCTGTCAGTAGCGAATTTGCGGGCCATTTTAAATCTTGAACGCGAGTTCAAGTATCCAGCGAAATTGATAAATACGCCGGTTCAGTTGGTTACTTAATAGTAGTGCCGGGACAACGTTAAAAAAAAAAGGAAAAATGGAAATCAATCATGAAAAAAACAATTCATGGATATTCGATTCTGGTGCTACCGACACCATGACGTTTGAACCATTAGACATATGTTCAATGACCCAACCTAAAAAAACTCAGATCCATACAGCAAACAACGGAATGATGCAAGTGAAAGGAGGAGGAGTAATTGAAATTTCACCAACTATGAAATTACCAAATTGTCTCTATGTTCCGTCATTATCACACAAATTGCTCTCAATTAGTCATATTACCAAAGAATTGAATTGCACGGTACTAATGCATCCTACTTTCTGCATCCTACAGGATATCAGGACGGGTGTGATTATTGGACGTGGTACTGAGCGCCATGGATTGTACTACGTGGATGAAGTGGCTCAACAGGGTACTGTGATGTTGGCTCATGGAACTGAAAACCGGGAAGCCTGGCTATGGCATAGACGTTTGGGACACCCATCCCATGGTTATTCGCACCTTTTGTTTCCAAAACTCTTCCCTTCAAATGGAAAAATAGATTGTGAAACCTGTCTTCGCGCTAAAAGCCATCGACAACCATTCAAACCTAGCAATACGAAAGTTGCTTCACCCTTTTCACTAATCCATTCTGATGTGTGGGGTCCTGCTCCTGTGATGGGGGGGGGCAGGGTCTTCGGTACTTTATACTATTCGTGGATGATTGCACTCGCATGACATGGGTATATTTTTTGAAAAACAAAGCCGAAGTTTACGAAAAATTTATCACGTTTTATGCTATGATTCAAACTCAATTCCAAACTCAAATCCAAATCCTTCGATCTGACAATGGGGGGGGGGGGAATTTGTCAATACACCCATGAAACAATTCTTTAAAACCAAAGGATTAATTCATCAAACCTCTTGTGCTCATACCCCCGAACAAAACGGTGTTTCCGAACGGAAAAACCGTATTATTCTTGAAATGACTCGTGCCCTTTTGATCGAATCTCAGGTCCCTAAATATTTCTGGCTGGAGGCAGTTGCAACCTCCGTGTATCTGCTGAATCGGCTTCCCACAAAAACTCTTAAATTTAAGACTCCCTTAGATTGTCTGTCTAAGTCTGCCAGTATTCCTCATCCTCTTACACTTGAACCTCGAATCTTCGGGTGTACCGCATTTGTTCATATACCCAAAACCAATCGAAACAAGCTTGGCCCATGTGCTGAAAAATGTGTATTTGTCGGCTATGGGATCGATCAAATAGGTTACCGATGTTATAATCCAACAACTCGTCAAATGTTCACCACAATGAATGTTGACTTTCTTGAAACAAAATACTTTTATAACACCCAACTCAGTGGTCAGGGGGAGAATGACAGTATAGACACTCTGAGCTGGTTAACCCAAATTCCCTCATCTGAAGAAGTCACAACAGAAAACTATCACAGTACTGCGAGTCCTTCAAACACAGACACACAATCCGCGGAGCACAGTACCACTGAAGAAAGTCCATCCAACGTGATGCCTGAGGTAAGAAATACTGAGAACCCTGAATGTTCTACGTCTTATAACTATGAGACAACAAGGGAACACATAAAACCGACAACTACAGAACATGTTGATCCAGTTGTTGAACAGGTTGAACCAGTTGTTGAACATGTTGAACCAGTTGCAGCAGAGACTACTGGAAGATACTCTCTCCCACCTAGAGCCAATAGAGGGGTTCCTCCAAAACGGTACTCCCCAGGGAGGGAGACCAGAAATTCAAGATATCCTGTAGCTAATATGGTCAACGGGAACTTATCTAACAGTGCGAAAGCATTTGTTACTTCTCTATACACTGAACAAATACCTAATTCCGTAAAGGAAGCTCAAGGTAAGAAGAACTGGGAAGAAGCAATGGAAGTGGAGATGCATGCTCTTATGAAAAACAACACATGGGAGAAGTGCATTCTTCCTAAAGGAAAGAAAACAGTTGGATGCCGGTGGGTGTATTCGATTAAATATAAACCAGATGGCTCTATTGGAAGATACAAAGCCCGGCTTGTAGCCAAAGGGTACACTCAGACGTATGGGATTGATTACTCTGAGACATTTTCTCCGGTTGCAAAAATGGATACCATAAGAGTTCTCTTTTCCGTGGCAGCTAATAAGGATTGGCCCCTTCATTAATTTGATGTTACAAATGCATTTCTTCATGGAGACCTAACTGAAGAAGTTTATATGGAAGCACCTCCAGGTTTTTCAGGGGGTTTTAAAGATGGGGAGGTTTGTAGGTTGAAGAAATCTCTATACGGGCTAAAACAGTTTCCTCGGGCATGGTTTGGAAAGTTCACCTTGGCCATGAAAGAATATGGGTATCACCAAAGCAACGCTGATCATACCTTGTTCCTCAAAAGGAGGAACGGCCTCGTAACTTTCTTGATCATATATGTGGACGACATGATTATCACCGGAGATGATGTAGAAGAAATAGCACAGCTGAAGAGAAATTTGTTTTCAAAGTTTGAAATGAAAGACCTTGGGAATCTCAAGTATTTCCTTGGAATAGAAGTTCTCAGGTCTAAACGGGGGATTTTCATCTGCCAAAAGAAGTATGTTCTTGATCTCTTGGCGGAAACTGGGTTGATTGATTGTAAACCAGCAGATACACCAATGGTGGTGAACCACAATCTTCACATGGAACTCGATGGAAAGCTCGCAGACAGAGAAAGATATCAACGGCTCGTGGGCAAGTTAATTTATCTCTCCCATACTCGTCCTGATATAGCTTATGCTGTTGGAGTGGTAAGTCAGTTTATGCACCAACCGCAAGTTGCCCACATGAAAGCTGCTCAGAGAATTTTAAGATATCTCAAGGGAACGGCAGGCCATGGAGTGTTGTTCAAAACAAATGGACATTTAAATGTTGAGCTCTACACTGACGCAGACTGGTCAGGGGATAAGGGAAACCGAAGATCAACATCAGGATATTTTTCCTTGGTTGGTGGGAACCTCGTTACCTGGAGGAGTAAGAAACAGAAAGTAGTCGCTCTGTCGAGCGCAGAAGCGGAATTTAGAGGTATAGCTCGAGGGTTAAGCGAAGTTCTGTGGATCAGGAAGCTGCTAGAAGACATTGGTTTTTCCCAAAAGGCTCCTAGTAAAGTCATGTGTGACAATACAGCTGCAATACAAATCTCAGAAAACCCAGTTCAACATGATCGAACAAAACACGTGGAGGTAGATCGACATTTCATCAAAGAAAAGTTGGAAGCAAGAATCATAGAACTCCCTCATGTTTCGTCAAAAGATCAACTCGCAGATATATTCACAAAGGCAGTCAACGGAAACGCGTTTAGTAGTTGTTTGAGCAAGTTGAGTATTGGTGACCCCACTACTCAACTTGAGGGGGAGTGTCGGAAATGAGAAACATAGATAGTGTAGGGGCTAGTGTGTAAAGTGGTGTCCTATATAAACACCATTCTTGTAACCCTAATTGCTTGAACAATACAATTTTTCAATACAATTCCAACCTAAATCAGAGATTGTTTTCTATACCAACCAACAAACACCCCCTAAGTCACTTTAAGAGGAACGCAACCAACTAAACGTGTCAGAACGTGAGTCCTTAGCGACCACCTCGCCTTCCTGATGAAGTCCACTGTACTCACTTTCTAAGCCGAACTTCCATTCCCACATGTCAACTCTAGAGGCCGATGAAACACCTCTTACCCATTCATTCACCAAGCTACCAAGTTGCTCCCATTCACGAGGAACAACAAGCTCTCTAGACCAACTCCAAGCCCACGCAAGAACAATTCCTGTTTTGCTTGCTAACACACTTGCAAAATTTAGCATACTTGTTTGCAAGCAAGTTAAATATAGATGGGGAATCTAGTCCTCAAAGCATCCCCACCGAACCAATTGTCCCACCAAAAATCCACCTGTTTCCCATCCCTAGTCACCCCTTTAAATTGACCATTAAAGAAAGATTATCCTTAGAGAAATCCATCTCTACATAGCCAATATCTTTCCAAAACATAACTCTTCAATGGTAAAGGTTGAGACGACCCGTGAATGGAAACTATGACCCGAGCCCACAACGACGAGGAATTATTCTTGAATTTCCACCACCATATGGCGAGGGGAGCGAGGTTACAATTACAAATTCTTCCAAGCCCAATCCCCCCTAAGTATTTTGGAGCAACAATCTCATCTCAAGCCACGGGTCTAAGTTTGTTTTTACTACCATTCTTTCCCCATATGTTGGTTAAGGATAATTAGAAGATAATAAGTCATTGAAATTGATTATTTCATTGTCTAAACTAAAGTAATTCCACTTCTTTGATACATATCTACTTCGGTTTATGGTTCAGTTTTAGTTATAGTTGTTAATATTTAGATTAATGATTCGAAACTTACAATTGTTTGTGTGTAGAGGCGCATCTTTGTGGGGGCCCCGGGGGGGTGCCCGACCCCCCGAACTTTTCGCTCAGTAGTGCCAGATATGTAGTTTTCGTATAGAATTTCTTAGGCATATACGTTTTCGACCCCCCGGTTTTATAAATTTTTTTGGTATATACGTTTTCAACCCCCTGGTTGGAAATCTCAAGCTTCGTCACTGTTTGTGTGAAGTGAAACTATCGTTTTGCTTTTCTATTTATTATTTCTCATGCATGAAATATGTAACTACTTACATGAATTACATGCATAAACCATCTTTATCATATAAAAAGTTATAATGCTAAGTAACGATTAAAAATTTAGTTCAAACCACCAAAACATATAAAATCGGCTATTCTGACTGACCAAACCCAACCTTATTGAATTTGTTTGTCATTTTCCAAAACTGCAATCAGCAATTTAACTAGCAATTTTTTATCATTACGGATAAACCACTACTAGAGAAACGAGTATGATCGACTAAGTATCACTGACGGATGCCACTAAAATCAAAACAAAAAAAAATGAAAAATTAAACTCCCCGTCGATAATCTCTCAATAACCACTTACGCATGGCATAACCCAGCTTTGGATTACCACTTTCGGATTACTGGCGGCTCATGGACACATGCAAATCCAAACGTAGTCATTGTCTGTGTAATGGATCATCAGTTGGTAATCTAGTCGTGATAGTAAAGATAAGATTCTTGTCCAAGTGTTCGCGAGGTGAGAACTAATAATGGAAAATCCCCATATAATATAAAGATAACATAATGGATAGAATTTCCACCCACACTTTTTACTCACTTATTGGTGGGACAATTTGATATGGGGGTTAGCCATAAAAAAAAAACATGCCTTATATATAACAATGAAAACTTACCATAAATGGCAACCATTCATCCCCCAATTCAAACCTATAAGGCCGCCCGGGGCGGTGCGTGATAATATCACGAAAACAAAGTATAACGCGTGGAAATCAGTTTTTTCCCACCGCCACCATAACATTCACGCGTGATACAATCACGGTTTCCCGATTCCGTGATTTTTTCAACGCCGTGATGATATTATTTTGTGAGGGTAGTTGTTGGTTGGGGGGAAATTGTTGGGTGTAGTGGTGAGTGATGACCACCCCCACTAAAAAAAGGTTGTGAGTGATGGAAAAATGGTTGCTGACATAGCTGAACATGATTGGATATTGTGAGTGATGAAATTTTATCACTAGTGACCACCCCCCATCCCCTAAGTGTTAACAAAAACATGGGTCATCCTTTTTTTTCCTATAATTACAATTTTTTTTCAACCATCTCCCAATACCTCCTTGTTTTCTCATGTTATAGATCCTCTTTGTTGATCTAGTGGTCACTATTTTCTTGGAATTGTGGTCTAAATTTTAAAGTGAAAATGTATGGTTCTATGTTAATCTATTGGTATATATGTATGTGTGTGATTAGATTGGATTAGTGACATCTAGTTACATGAAAATTGTTAGGACTAGTGTCTATATGTCTAAGTATATTGTATTCAAATTGTTTGACCTTTTTAATTAGTTTTAAAGACGATGTCAACACGTGATAGGGGTAGGAGAACTCAGGTAGCGCCAAGGATATGACTTCTCGCTCTGATGCGTATTAAGATGGCAGCAACTCCGCAATGAGTGAGACTATGCCACTTGTTGGCCTAGAAGATATTAACAGTGGTGTTGGCTTCAAGCACTCCCCTTCGGGATGGGGGCGTGACCCTAATACTAGGATGCATCCGCCTGAGCTTCCTAGACGCGTGTCATAAATTTGTATGAAAGAAGGGGGATTAGTTATGTCATGATCTATTTTGCATCTTCACCTTTGATAATATGTTTATTATATGATACTGGATGAATCCCTTTTAGCACTTGAACAAAGTGTAATTTTCAATTCGTTGTAGTGTGGTTATAATAATTGAATAAGAATATAAAAGGACAAGGGTAAAATTGTCACTATAGTCTTATACTATCCATTAAAATTATCATTATGTCATTTGATATCGATTAAAATTATCATTTTTACATATAATCAAGCACCAATCCTTTTGGTTTATTCCCCCACAATGTTTTGAGTGGAATCAAACAAGTGTTATATATGTACAAAGCAATTCAACTTGTACATGATATAATTGGAGCACCCTACATGAAGGATCCACTAGAACCCATTGAACAGTTTTTAATATCTTCTTTTTACTGTATAACATTGATCATGAGTGAATGCTTGGCGATGAAAAACCGAATGATTTTAGCCAATTTGGCGATCGATAATGAAATAATGCTTCTAAAATTCTCACTTTCTCTAGAGTTACGAATTTGTATTGCATTATACTGTATAAATATTTTATACATTTACGATAAAAAGCGAGACAACATATCTAAGCTCTACTTTAGTGTTTTAATAACATTTTTATAGACTAGAAGTTGTAAACAATTTAAACGAGTTTGATCAAACTCGTCTGTAAATCAAGTGATTGTGTAACATAATTTCTAACAGATGTTAAAAATAAAATGAAATATATAGAAACCTAATTTCTAACAGAGGAATCCTAAATGATTGATGGTCCTTGTTTGGTCACCAGCTAATTAAAGCTTTGACTATCTACATCATATGAATTCTTTAAAAAAAAATATTTGTGAATGAATATTAAAATGCATTAAAAAAATAACATATTGGATTAGTTGTTAATTTTCTGCGTTGTTCAAAAAGAAAATAATGACAAAGAAATCAAACTATCAACGAAATTTGGTGAAAGGCACATGGATAAGCAGTGCGATTAGTACAAGTATTTGACCAAAGCTGATTAAATAATTACAAAATAAATAATTTAAATAGTTTATTTAACAATTATTATTATTAATAGAATAATGAGAGAGATAAATAATTATTAGTAGGATGGTTGTTGACGTGTTGTGGTTATTGGGGCACATGACATCAACTTGTTAACTACTCCCATCCTCACCAACCAATTTATCATTGTTTTTTTTAGGAAATAAAGTATGCGAATGTGACTAGCAATTATATCAACTTCACATTAAAATTCGTAAAAGTAAGTTGATACTTGATATGAAGGTAATTTACCACGTATACATCACACAACTTACTACCGTCTTCTCTACTACACTTCTACTTGCTACACTCCACCACCCCTCTATCACCACCGTCACCACCACCGTCCGTCATCATCGTCGCCATCACACCTCCTTGTTTAACTTTCTCTTTCCCTCTCTTATATGATTGATTTTCCTATTTTCACTTTCTAGCGTTGTTGGAATTTTTGATAATTGGATTTGATTTTTGATTATATTTGGGCTTAGTGTTTAGATAATGATGATGTTGAGTATTGATTTATCTTATTAATGTTTGTTTGGATTTGGCTTTTAACTTTTTAATCATTTAGGTTTATGTTTGATGACCATCAAATAGTGGTGGGTACGGTTACACGTTAATGATTTAATAATACATTAATTTTTTTAAATAATTAATCATTAAGAACAAATTTTCTAAAAGTTATTAAATAAAGTGAACAATTATGGTAAAAATTAAAAAGAAACTATGAACATTTAAGAAGATTTTTTTTGAAACGTTAACTTCATTAGAACAAACCAACCCACAAACTGGGGCTGCGAGAAAAACACAGCTATATAATTACAAAATTACACCAGTTCGACCAAGACAAGGACTTAAAATTCGATCTATTTTTAACCCATAAATACCCTAACGTCTTCACTTCTTCAACAATGTCTTCAATTCTCGGGGTCTTACCTTCAAACTTCAACTTGTTCCTAGCGTGCCATAAGCACCAACACCCTAAGATAACAATCCCTTGGAACACGCCTTTCGTCGGCTAGGGCAATCCCACATTATTGTGGAGCTCGAGAACATCCCTGAAAGAGAACACGAAAAAATTCGCAACCCGGCACTACGAACTTATATGTTGCCACAGAATAGAAGCAAACAAACAAGCTGTGAAAAGATGCTCAACAGTTTCTTCACCACAACCACAAAACGGGCAAGACAAGTCGTCAATGATAATATTTCTATGACTAAGAGCAGACACTGCAGGAATCCTCGCAACTCTGCACGCCACGCAAATACATTGCATTTAAAAGGAAGCCATTTGCACCAATCCATGACGAAATTGCAGCTATGATCCATCCCTTTCGACAATAATCTTTTGACCGCACCTACGCTAAATTCCTCCGTATATGCCCCAATCCACAACCAGCTATCTTCCTTTCGAGACACAACCACGGGCTGAATGAGAGCCGAAAGACTCTCCAATTCAGCCAGCTCCTAAGTCGAACAAGGCTGGAACTTCCAGCTCCATTTCGGACCCGCAACTCCATCAATAGCATCCCTAACTTTGCGTTTCTTATATTGCTCTAGAGAGAAAAGGCCGGGAAACAAGTCTTTTAGCGGTTCGTCGGTGATCCAAGGATCCTCCCAAAAACCAATACTATCCCCGCTTTCCACCTTGCCTTTAAAGAACCGCCTCAATGGGATACCATCTACTACCGTCCTTGAAATAATTTTAACAATATTATTCCAAACTCCGCCCAACATCTTCCAACTTGGAATAAAATCCCAATTATTTCTACAAGTGTGAAAAGCTTCAATGACCCTTTTCCAAAGATTATTTTTATCCGACTTAAAACGCCAACCCCACTTAGTTAAGAGAGCAACATTGATATCTCTAAGCTTACTAAGCATGAGACCCCCTCCTTTTTTGGGATAAAAACTCTTTCCCACGCTACCCAATGCATCTTATTACTATCACTATTCCCTCCCCATAAAAAACGTTTAATCATAGCCTCCAAATCATTTATCACTTTGGCGGGAGCTTTGTACAACGAGAAGTAGTAGTTCGGCAAACTTTCCAAAACCGATTTAATAAGAATGATTCTACCCCCAATAGAGAGAGTTGAGGCTTTCCAAGAAGACAACCGGCCTTCAAACACGTCATAGACCGGCTTCCAATTGTTAATTTGGTTCATGGTCGCACCCACCATAAGCCCCAAATAGTTAAAAGGGGCACTCCCGCTTTACACCCCACCATCACCGCTTTGTCTTCTACTTCCCTTAGGTCCACACCAATACCAAAAATGTTAGATTTTGAAAGGTTTATTTTCAGCCCCGAACAAAGGTAGAAACACCTCAAAATTCTAACCATATTTAGAATATTAGTGTCGGACCAATCCTCCAAGATAATGGTGCCGTCCGCGTAAAGAAGATGCGTAAGAACTGGGCCTTCCAATGGAGTTCGAATGCCTTGGATCAACCCAACCTCCTTAGCCTTATCAAGCATGCAAGAAAGAGCTTCCTTCACTATAAGGAACAAAAACGGAGAGATAGGATCGCCTTGCCTCATACCCTTACCACATTGAAATTTGAAAGTTGGCAACCCATTCACCAAGACTGAGGACCTAGCCGACCTTAAAATTCCCAATATCCATGACCGCCATAAAGTTGGAAATCCCATTTGAGCCATTATGTCAATCACAAAATTCCAATTGACGTTGTCATAGGCCTTTTCGAAGTCAATTTTAAGAACAAATGCTCTTATTTTGTACTTTTTACACCATGAGATAACTTCATTTACAACAAGCGGCCCGTCTAGGATATACTTGTCTTTAAGGAAAGCGGATTGGGAGTCCGAAATCACCAACCCTAGAACCTTTTTCAGCCGTAAAGCAAGGATCTCTGAAATGCACTTACTAATAACCCCAACAAGATTAATAGGCCGGTAGTGGTTCAACTCCACCAGGTCCTTAATTTTTGGGACTAGCGCGATGAACGAAAACCCACTTCCCCTGGAAATTATGCCTTCCTTGTGAAACAACTCCATGATGTTGGCAAAATCATCCTCAAAATATTCCCAAAAATGTTTAAAAAACCGCATATTAAAACCATCTGGGTCGGGGGCTCGGTCATCACCACAATCGAAAATTGCATCCTTCATTTCTTGTTTTGATGTAATGCCCCGAAACTCGAATATTTATATTCACTATATGTTTCCATATGATATAACATGAAGTAAATTAACTAGATTATTTGAGGTAACTAAGTTAGCTAACTTATAAGTTCTATAAATATGGACGAAATCTTGTGACTAAATAAAAAATAACAAACAAAACTATAAGGGCTAAAAGAGGTCAAATTGAAAGTCTATTAATTTGTGCATCGAATTCACAGCTTTTCTACTATTTATAACCCCGTGAAAATACTTGGAATTTTCGTCACCGTCGATCGCCCATTTGACTCGAGATATGCCAAATCTTTTTTAATTTTAGATAACGGAAGAAGCCTCAAAATGTTATAAACAAAGAAAGAAAACTAGTTACAAACGAAGTTCGCCTATTACAACATATACCGGCAAGGAAAAAATAAACAACCAAACAAGAAAACAAAACAATGCACAAATTACAGGTATTACTGTTGAGAATACAATTCTTTATGTCAATTCTATATCTCAAACGTATTCTTTATCTGAATTTGTTTTTAACTAGTAAACTTCTAAACCGCGGCGTAGAAACGTATAGTAACTCAAATTTATATCGTCTAATGAAAACGTATTGTATTTGACCGCACCGTTTCCGAAAAAAATTACGTCAAAACGTACACCAGCTGAAAACACACATAAAATAAGCACGAAAACGTATTATGTTTGACACGACAAAATTTATATCGAAGCGTAAACCAACTTGAGCTTATACCGACACGTACATATATAAAAATAAGCACTTAAAACTCGAGAGAGTCAAAATGATATTTCATAAAGTTTTAGAAAGTTAAGAGGGTCTAAGTGTAAAATCTAAAACTTTAAGGGCTAAAGTAAAAAATTGACAAAAGAAAAATAAAAAAATAATAAATTATTGAAGCGTGATGTGATAGATGCTATGGTAACCACCAAGTTGTTCTAATAATTTCTTATCATTGTTGTGTTTTGTGTTTGCATATGGGCATGAAGGGTTTATATCATCATTATATGGCTGTAACCTGTATCGGGCTTGAAAATTTTTGGAAGTTGGACTGGTAGGCTACTAGAAGTCAGGAGAGATTCACGTCTTTGCTTATGCCCCACACACCTGTGAAGACCCGTTTGCTCTCTAAGGAACACGCGGGTTATGAAGCATGGATCGTAACCTGGTTTTGGCATGGGGGTTGCTCATTATCAACATAAATTTTTCTTGTTTTTTTTTTCCGTTCTGATCCAATAGCTTGAGAAACACGTCATAAATCTAGGGTTTTAGGTTAGTTCTTCATAGTGTTGAACTGTAATATGTTAGATCATTGTTGTGGTTGATTTAGATCATCATATTGATGGTTTGATATTTGATAGTTGTATCGATTCTGAGATGCTTGTAAGTTTGATTCATTAATTTAAGAGTTAATTGCCAAAATCGTCCCTGAGGTTTGGGCATGTTTGTCATTTTCGTCCAAAATGACTTTTTTGTACCAAATAGCCCCCCATGTTTGTAACTTTTTGTCATTTTCATCAAAATGCCTAACTGTGTTAGAAACAACCGTTTGATGAGATTTTTTTTTTTTTTGAAATTTCACAAGTACAGGGCCTGAAATATAATTTCTTTTTAAACTCTAACTTTATAAAAGCAAAGATTTACATGTAAAACAAATTATAGAATTATATAAAACAATTGTGGACAAAAAAAATAAAATACTTAATTTCCTGCAACTAAAAAAGATCCTCATTTCCCCATCTTTTTAAGCCAGATCAACCCGATTTCATTCCAATTCATCCAGATTTCATTCCATTCTGTGAAACGAACACTACCTAAATTATCTTGTGTAGGTGTGAAATTAGTGCAAAGATAACACCGTGTTATTACACGATCTGTTATTAAGGTAGTGTTTTGGTCAAAAAATCAGACTAGGATAATGCAACCAAATCTTATTTTGTGAGGTGTGAAACTTGAATTAACTAGCAAATGTATGAACAATTTGTAGATGAAATGAACAAGAGACACAAGGATTTATACGAGGAAAAAACCCTTGATCAAGAGATGATCTCCGGCACAAAAAACCTCGGGTGATGGAAACTACCGATCACCAACTATATTAAACAAGTAAAGGTTATAAATCGGGATGATAACAAGCTTGTTACAAGGATCACTAATGTGTAAAATGTGTGTAATCGCCAATAAGTTGCAGAGAGCTTTCGAGAGTGTGTGTGTGTTGCTCATTGTTTTTTTACTATCATGCTTATTACCCCCTTTAAAAATAGAAATAAACTAAGTAACAAACATTCCGCAAATTGTGCTAGCCTCCCATGACTTCTATAACGGTCACTCAAGCTATACACGTGCAGAATATGGAAGCATATTCCCCTGGAATCTCGGCAAGACTTAGTCCCACTCGCTCATTCCTGCAAAACAAGTTCAAATATAGTGGAAACAACCGTTAGTGTTAGGATAACAATGAGGATCCTGGATCCTTAAACCTGCAAGGTCTTCAGAGGATCCTTAATTCAAACAGAACTGAGGATCAGTGATCCTGGATGCACTTGAGGATCCGTGATCCTTAGGTTTAGAAAATCCATCCCTAACAATTGCCCCCAAAATATGAGGAATAAAATACAACTTAATGAGTCATATTTTTCAATCTTATCCCGAACGAACTAGCCAAGGTAAATATAACCGTTATGTTCTGACTAGCCGTTGCAAATCATACGTCAGCGACATGACAGCCTGCAAATCATCATTATAAATTCGAAATTAGAGATAAGGATCAAGGGGCATTTAAATTCGTGTGTTACTTCCCTTTAAATCCTCATTCAGAGACTGATCAGGTATCTCTCTTCTCCTTCTCTCTTCATTTGCTTATTCTGATTTTCTTTTCTCTTAACATCCATGGCGAAAATGGTTCTTCGATCCTCACCGGCCAAGGATCCAAAGAAGGATAGTCCCCTAAAAAGCCAAGGCATTATCAAAAATCCTTCAACGGAACTCTGCCGCTTTACCGACCCAGAGATTGACCGGATTCCCCATTGCTTCCCGGCGGATACCGTCTTCAAACCTTTCGACCCTTCTGCGAAAAGTGACTCTGTCTCCGACACCTGGATTGCTTTTCCGGCCACCCCATTCTTGATAGGATTCTCCTATCCTTTCCCTGCCTTCACTCAATCTTTCTTTGCACTCACCGGCATGTGCTATATTCAGGCCATGCCGATGATGTGGAGAGTCCTGTACACCATAGAGAATATTATCGAGCAAGAGGGTATAGAGATAGGAATGTCCTGTACACCATAGAGAATATAATCTTGTCAGCCATGGTTCACACCGTTTCTTGTTCAAACACAAACCTGGTGATCCTCACCCAATCCTCAAGACCACAAAAAACGATACCCACTGGAAAAACCATTTCTTTTTTTGTTAGGATGGACTCTATCCCGGACGGGAAAGACCTTCCCAAGAAGTGGACCACCCATGGTAGGATATAAGATCCTTATAGAAGGATCATAGGATGACTTTGTTTCTTTTAAGGATAACTTGTCCTTTTCTGTCTCTTTGTGCAGCTATCTCAGTTTCTCATCTCATTGAGTCCCCTGCAACAAATGAAAGAATCGCTGCCTTTTGGAGGCTTGACCCTGCTGTGAGAACATTCCCGGCCAAAACAAAAGATTCACAAAAAGTATCCTCTGGTTCTGTCACCATGTCAAGTAAGTACTCACATTTGTGTATGATTAAATATTTAAATAGATGTAAAATAAGGATACTTATCTGTTATTTGTCATTTGTAGGTGCTGGAAAATCTTCAAAATCAGCCTCTCGCTTCAGTGTCAGTGATCTTGATGCATTTGCTTCCTCCCGGTCCGGCAAGAAACAACTTGCTGCTAGTCCTAGCATCCCAGCTCCTAAGGCTGTCAGCACCAAGGGCAAGGGTGGAAAGAAGAGGAAAACTGCTGACACTCTTGAAGGTCTGCCTCTCATCCAGCACCAATTTGAAGAGTATGTCTCTGAGGTAAGGATCCCTGATCCTTAAGTCTGTCTTGTCCATATTGAGGATAACGGATCCTAACGTGTGTCATTCTTTTGCAGAAATTTGCTGAGATCCATATGCTCATGGATTCCTATGCTGAAGAGGCTGAGTAAAAGGAGCTGGACTTCCAAAAGCTGTACCTGGCAAAGGATCAAAAGTTCGCTTCCCTTGAGAATGAAGTCAACCTGGCGAAGAGGGAACTGGTCTTGGCCCACATCACAGCTGATCAGGAGAAGGCTGAGGTGATGGAGGGTGCTAAGCTTTCTGCCACAATAGCCATGCTCAAGATCAAACTTCAGATGGCAAAGGAAGCTGAGGATCCTAACTTTGACAGGACTGCCTGGGACCAAGAAGGTTGGAAGGCCAAGCTGGCTGAGCTAGATGATGAAGAGGAGGCTGGAGAGGTTCTGATGATTGAAGCCAGTGGCAGCAGGGTGAAGGATCAAGCTGAGGATGCAGCGGCTGGTGGTGATGCAGCGAAGGTGTAGGCTGCAATAATGGGCGATAATGGAAATTTCTAGACGTGGCCGGAGCCCATTTTTTATGTTTTGGTAGTTTTTTGGTTGTTGATGTTTTTTTAGTACAATGGTTGGTTTGTAATGGTGTACAATAGTATCTAGGTTTAAGGATCACTGATCCTTCGAACAATAGGGGGTAACAAAGGTGGATGGATCCTTCTGTTTGTGGATGATGAAGCCTTTGGTGCCCCTCGCTTTTATTTCCTGCACTCATTGGACACTTAGTATGGACACCCTTTGCCAACCCAAGTGGATGGGCCACGTTTTGCTGGTAGAAACTTGGGTTGGCAATTTTGACAACCTTTAAAGGGTTTAACTTTTGATAAATAAATAAAACCTTAATCTTTTGGCTATCTCATGTTGTATATGTTATGTCTTTTTAGTTGTTATTGTTTATTTCTTTGAATTTGCAAGTTTAGGACAAAAGTATATTAGATTTCGTTAAAAAAGCTTAGGATATGATCAAGGATCAAATATCCTTTAATCGAAAAATTCAAAAAGTGATGTATATTGAGGATTATATATCCTGTTGTCAAAGAATAAGGGTAACTCAAATGAATTAAGAATAAAATGAAGGTAAATAAGGATCATACCTGAGAATCCAAGTTAGGATCCTAAACCTTTAATACTACAATCAGGATAACCAAAAGACAAACCTTAGAAAAAGGTTAGGATCAAGGATCCTTGGTTATTTAGCTTCGGCAACCTGAAATGGAACATAACTTGGGACTAAGTCAATATAAGAGAAGAGTTAGTAACTGGGGACAAGCCCAACAATCCTGGGGACAAGCCCAATAAACTGGGGACAAGCCCAAAAAACTAGGGACAAGCCCAAAAAACTGGGGACAAACCCAAAAAAAAAAAAAACTGGGGACAAACCCAAAGGATCTTGTGTAAACTGGAGTATGGCCCTCACTGGCGACTATCCAAATTTAGTGACATGAAAATGCCAAAACCTTAGCTAACGTGAAAACGTTAGAAACCTTAGGAACGGATGTATGGTACGTCTACCATTATACGTAGGATCCTAAATGCAACCAGTACAATGAAATTGTCAGCCCCTAAAGCGGGTACTGGTCCCATTGCCTTGAACTGCACCAGGATCATCGTGCGCTACTGGCGAAACTGGGGACAGGCCCAAAAACTGGGGACTAGCCCAAGTAACTGGGGACAAGCCCAAAAAACTAGGGACAAGCCTAAAAAACTTAGGAGACTTCTGTGGATACTTGGTCCTTTAGCAAGGATACATTAATCTTTTGCAAAACTCGGAACTAAGTGAAAGAAGGATAAATGATCCAGGATCCTTCTCCTTGTAAACAAGTCAATTAAAGAATTAGATAAATTGAGATTAGATCATTACCAGAGTGAGGATCATCTATCCTCTAAGGATCCTTCATGGGCATCGGATACGAAAATAGCTAAGGATCCTGGACCCTTATTACATGAAGTATCTCTTCAAGTGGACAGCATTCCAAGCTCTTGGTAGTAAATCACATTCCATTGTTAGTAATCGATATGCCCCCTTTCCTGCCTCAGCATCAATTAGATAGGGGTCTTCCCACTTTGGTGCCAACTTTCCATCAGCAGGATTTGTGGTATTCTGAAATGCTTTCCTTAATACCATATCACCAACTTGGAACTTTCTGATCCTGACATTCTTATTGTAGGCTCTAGCCATCCTTTGTTGATAACTAGCCATTCTAATCCTTGCCAAATCCCTGAGTTCTTCTCTGGTATCCAAGTCTTGAACCAAGTTTTCAGCATTTCCCTTAGGATCACGGATGCTAGTTCTTGCAGTAGGAACCACCATCTCTGTAGGGATCACTGATTCTGCTCCAAACACTAAGAAAATGGAGTTTGGCCAGTAGCATTCTTGGGAGTTGTTCTATCAGCCCATAGCACATAAGGTAACTCTTATGCCCATTTTCCTTTCTTGAATCCAAGTTTCTTCTTCAAATTGTTGATGATGATCTTGTTGGATGATTCTGCTTGACCATTAGCTTGTGGGTGGACTGGTGTTGATGTTATCATCTTAATCCCCCAGCTGTCACAAAAGTTAGTAGTTCTACTCCCAATAAATTGGGATCCATTATCACAAACAATTTCAGAAGGAATACCAAATCTGGTAATAATATTTCTTTTAATAAAGGATATCACTTCTTTTTCTCTGACTTGAGCAAAAGCTTCAGCTTCTATCCACTTGGAAAAGTAATCAGTCATAGCAAGCATGAACACTTTTCCTCCAGGTGCCTTGGGAAGTTTACCAACTATATCCATTCCCCATATCATGAATGGCCAAGAAGAGGATATAGGATGCAGGAGCTCTGCTGGTTGATGAAGGATATTGCTATGTCTCTGACAAGCATCACATCTCTTGCCATAATCCACAACATCCTTCTTCATTGTAGGCCAATAGTATCATGTCCTAAGGATCCTTGAGAACAGTGCTCTGCCCCCAGTATGGTTTCCACAATCTCCTTCATGAAAATCCTTTAGGACTTCTTGAACTTCAGGATCCTCAATACATCTGAGATATGGACCTGTAAGAGATCGTTTATATAGCATATTATTTAATATTGTAAACTGAGATACCTTGACTTTGAAATTTCTAGGATTTTGTCCTGTAGGGATCTCTCCATGTTGTATATATCTCATGATTGGAAGGGTCCATGATCCTGAATGAGATTGTGTATCATCACTAGGGATGATTGCAGAATCCTCTCCTATCTCCATAGCTACATGATCCTCAATAGCAGGAGTTAGGATATGAATAATGGGAATTTTAATATCCCCTGGAATCTTCAAGGATGATCCAAGGTTGGCCAATGCATCAGCTTCTGCATTTTCTTCTCTGGGTACCTGTGTCAAACTAAAAGAAACAAAAGAGTCTGCCAATTTCTTGACTATCTCTAGGTATCTGATTAGATTTTCACCTTTAACAGTGTAGGATCCATTAAAGTGATTAGTAATTAACAATGAATCTACATGTACCTCAAGATACCTGATCCTCATGTGCTTGGCAATTTGCAAACCAGCTATCAAGGCTTCATATTCAGCCTCATTATTAGTAGTTTGGAACTCACAAGCTATTGAGTGGGGTATTATGTCCCCCTGTGGCGATTTTAATAGTATTCCAAGTCCAGTTCCCTTGATGTTAGAGGCTCCACCAGTGAAGAGTATCCAAGGATCCTTGTCTCTTCCAGCTGTTGAACTTCTAACTCAGCTTCCCTTTGTAGATCACTACTAAAATCTGCCACAAAGTCAGCTAAGGCTTGGGATTTAATGACAGTTCTTGGTTCATATCTTATATCATAAGCACTAAGCTTCACTGCCCATTTAGCCATCCTTCCTGACATTTCAGGTTTCCTGGATTCAGCATCAAGCAAACTCTTACTTACATAATAGACAGGATGTTGTGTACCTTCGTGATCCTTAACAAGGACTGCACTTACTGCTTTGGTAGAGACTGCCAAATATAAGGATAATATATCCCCTTTTTCTGGTTTCATCAAGGCAGGAGCTGAGGATAGGTAATCCTTAAGGGCTTTGAGAGCATTCTCATGCTTTTCAGTCCACTCAAATTTCTTGTTCTTTCTCAAAATGTCATAGAATTCCTTGCACTTTTCTGATGACTTAGATATGAACTTGTTCAAGGCTGCGATCCTCCCTGTCAATCGTTGCACATCCTTGGCATTGGTAGGAGATTTTATATTCACCATTGCCTTGATTTGCTCTGGACTTGCCTCAATGCCTCTTTTTGTTACCATGTAACCTAAGAACTTCCCTGCTTTCACACCAAAGTGACACTTTGAAGGATTCAATTTCATATTGAATTTATTAAGGATATCGAATGCTTCCTCCAAATCTCTAAGGTGATCCTCAGCTTTCTTGGACTTAACTACCATGTCATCTATATAGACTTCCATAGTGTGTCCAATTTGTTCCTTAAACATCATATTGACTAGCCTTTGATAAGTAGCACCTGCATTTCTTAGTCCAAATGGCATAGCAATATAACAATATATACCAGTTGGGGTCATAAAGGTTGTATCCTCTTGATCAGATGGTTCCATCTGAATTTGTTGAAATCCAGATGAAGCATCCATAAAAGTCAACAACTCGTGACCCGCGGTAGCATCCACCATGGAGTCAATGTGGGGTAATGGGAAAGGATCCTTGGGACATGCCTTGTTTAAATCAGTAAAATCGACACATACCCTCCACTTTCCGTTTTTCTTTTGAACAACAACCACATTGGCTAACCACCTTGGATACTTGACCTCTCTTATCATACCTGCTCGGAGTAGCTTATCTACCTCCTCCTGGATAATGGCATTCCTTTCAGGTGCAAACTTTCTCCTTTTTGATGTATGAGCTTGAATGACCTGTCAATGCCAAGCTTATGAGTAATTATATCTTTAGAGATACCTGTCATGTCTTCGTGCTTCCAGGCAAAGGTAGTTTTTCTCTTTTTGAGGAAGGATGCTAGATCCTGTTCAATGTTATTGAGGATCCCTGATCCTATGAAGATCTTGGATTCAGGATCCTGAGGATCCATAAGGATATCTTTTACATCTTGTTCCCTTGCCTCCAGGACATCTCTTGGAGGATACTTTAATTGCTATTGCTCCCTTGGTCTTGAGGCTGGCTTCATTGATGAGGTGTAGCAATTCTTTGCTTCTTGTTGGTCACTCTCAATTTTCACCACCCCCCATGGGCTAGGAAGCTTTACACATTGATGATATGTAGATGGGACTGCCTTCATGTCATGTATCCATGGCCTGCCAAGGATAACATTGCAACAGGATAAGCAATCTATAACACAAAATTTTTTATAAGAATGAAGTCCCTCTATGTAAATGGGAAGTTTAATGTCCCCCAATGTGTTCTTGGTTTCTCCACTGAATCCCACAAGTACTGAGGATCTTGGGACAATGTCCGATTCAGGGATGTTCATCTTCTTGAGGACATCAAGCTGGATGATGTTTGCTGAGCTTCCTCCATCTATCAAGATCATGTGAACAAAATGATTAGATATAAACAAGGTAATAACAAGACCATCATGATGAGGATCCTGAACATCAACACGATCATCCTCATCAAAAGTTATAACTTTCTCCTGTGTAACAGTAGAGGTTCGGATGGGTCTATCTCCATTATCCATCTTGGTCTCCTTGGCATGCCTCTTGGCTGCTGAAAAGGAAGTGCCACATATATCTGATCCACCGGATATGAAGTTAATAATTTGTTCATCAGCAGGAGGAGCAGGAGCTCTTTCTGGAACTTTTTCAGGATCCTGGATCCTTGACTTTTTTCTTCCCAACAGCTCCTTCAAGTGTCCTTTGCTTAACAGGTAACCAATCTCTTTTCTCAGTGCAATAAATTCTTCAGTGAGATGACCAAAATCTTCATGATATGCACACCATTTGGATTTGTCTTTTGTTGCAGCTGGCTTATCACTTTTTCTCGGCCATCTTGCTTTTTCACCTAGGTTCTGCATTGCAAGGATTAGTTCATTGTTATCATCAGAAAAACAATATTCAGAAATTGGAGGATAATCCTCATCATCCTCTTCCTGTTCTACTACATGCACATTCTGGTTATCAGACTTGTTATAAGACTTTGACTTATTGTTCCTGAAGTAGGATCCTTGCTTTTCCTGCTTCGAGGATCCTGACAGTCTTTCCTGGATCCTTTTATCATCCTCAAGTCGGATGAATCTAAGGGCCCTAGTTTTTACTTCATCCAGATTCCTGCAAGGGGTCATGACAAGATCATCATAGAACAATGAATCCCTAAGTAAACCCATTTTGAAGGCTTCTACAGCCGTAGCAATATTCAAATTAGGGATATCCAAGGATTCTTTACTAAACTTAGTGATATAATCTCTAAGTGATTCATTTTGACCTTGTGTTACCCTATATAGATCACTAGTTAAACGTTCAAATTTTCTGCTACATGAGAATTGGCTATTAAACAGATTAACTAGATTAGCAAATGAAGTAATAGAGTAAGGGGGAAGACTTAGCAGCCATTTAAGAGTTGATCCTGTTAAAGTGGATCTGAAACCCTTGCATAGACATGCTTCTTTTAACCTCTCGAGGATAGGATTGATCTCCATTCTTTCTCTGTATTGAGCTACATGTTCTTCTGGATCCGTCGAACCATCATATAGCTTCATGGTTGGTATTTGAAACCTTTTTGGAATTTCTGCATCACAAATAGGTGGTGCAAAATGAGATATCTTGTGGCTTCCATCTAGGATTTCAGGAATGGGCTTAACCACTCCTGGAACACTGGATATCATATCCTTCAGTTTTTGTAATTCCCTAGCCATAGCTTGATTGATACTTGTATCCTGCACTGAACCATGGTTAGCATTATAAAAATTATTCAAAGTGTTACCTCCTGAGGGATTCAAGTTTGGAATTCCAGATGTGAATCCATATTGACGGGATTCTAGTATAACTGAGGGACCAGAAGAAGCAATAGTTTGCATAGGAATGAAGTCTCCTAGATGAACGTCCGAACTTCCGGGTTGCACACTCCTTAAGAATCCTTGATCCTGAAAGATGTTGGATGCTTGATGTGCTGTGACTGGGGGTCTTGGAGAATAATCCATGGATCCGTAAACCTGGGATGATGATCCTTGAACCTGAAAGAAGGATCCTTGAACCTGAGAGGATCCCTGAACCTGAGAAGAGGATCCTTGAACCTGGGAGGAGGATCCTTGAACTGTCTGCGTCCCCATGTATCCTCCTGAGCTAGTGAAGGATCCCTGATGCTAGAAGGAGGATCCTAAAGGCTGGAAAGAGGATCCTGAAGGCTGGAAGTAGGATCCTAAAGCCTGAGTCATTATCGTTGATCCATAACGCCTTCCCAATGATCCACTCTGGTACTGGATATCTGGAGCCGCAGATTGCGGGGTGGTTATAGCTGGAGTGTCGAAATCCAGTGATCTAGGTACCAATGGAGAGTGATCCTCCGCTGATCTCTTCAATTTCTTGATGTCATCAATCTCTCGAAGGATCCTGTTATTGGTTTTGTCCTCCTGCTGCTGCATATAATCCCTGTGACAACCCTCAAAATTTCAGGTACTTTACAAATTAATTAATCTTAATTACGTGCTTAATGACTGTGCTTGATTACAACTGACAATTTAAACTGCTCTATGATTCTATATCATATATACATGCATCACATTTTATACAGTCACTCCATTCATTACACACCTACATTAGTGACATACTTGATGCACTCAGCACAGTTAACACACTGAACGGTTGATTCAGAAATAATGCTAACAATGCCAGCACATAGACAGACAATGTTTTTATGGCCAGTATGAGCCAGGGATAGGGTACTACACTGGTTTGGAGTGTAGAGAAGCGAGGACCATAAGAATGCGTCATTAGGTGATAGATACAGTGCCGGGAAGTGCCTAAAACACACCTTAAATACAGAATTCTGCATTCCTTTATAAAATTTAGCATTTTATTATACCAGTGGAATACACAAACATGGCAGAGTGGTCCTGCATACTTTCCTCAGTGCCAGGAATGATTTCGTTACAAAAAGATGCATAAAAGACACTATACGGTACAATTAAACGCTTTAACGGAACGGTACCTAACCGAATAACCGGACATTATCCGGGACCCTAAATTTTTGTCAATGACATTGTTTTACTATTTTTGACTAGTCATGGTACCCGTTTTCCATAACACCCATTAAAAATCATGTCACTACACATACAAGTCCATACTTACAATTTAACTACTTAGTTACCATTTAGTCACAACTTTTACAAATTACCCCCCCCCCCCAACCGAATTTTCAGCCAAATCATTACCATATATTTTGTTGAGATATTATTTCTTGGAATCTTGATTGTGGTTGGCCAAGAGCTAGATGATCATGACAATAGGGATTAGGGTGGCTCATGGTGTAAGAGCATCTCTACATGCATTGGTCAATTAAGATCACTCATCATTACAAATCCACACTCTCTCACTCACTCCCTTCCCCCATTTTCGGCTCCACATAACCGAACCCACCCCCCATCTCTCTCATACCTTCATCTTCTTCACTACAAGTCCCCTTTCCAAGCTCCAAAGTTGGTTCATAGAAGTGGCAAGTTGAAGAGCTCTCAAGGAAGCTTTGTTCAAGTCCTTCTCACCATCCTTTTTCTCGTCCTCATTGCAATAGATTCTTACCCTAGCCTTGTGCTAGTAGTAAGTCCCTTCACACCATTGTTTCATCTTGTTCTTTGTTATGATTCGTAATAGGTTGATAATGTTCAAATCACAAAACTAGAACACTAAAAAGGATGAACATGGAACTCTACATAAAAACCACACATAAAAAGGTTTGCATGAAGATGTTATCGGGTTGGTTTGAGTTTGGTTAATACATGCATAATGGTTGATCATTAAGTTATTAATAAATCATTGTTAGGACACTTGGTAATGTGTTTTTAGAAACATTAAACTAGAAATAAACATGCTGATTGGAATTTCCAGCCAACTTCAACAGGCTGTAACTGGGTCATTTTAAATCGAAAAACTGAATTTCTGGAGTCTAAATTATGTATTTTTGAACAACCGAACAAATGGCACTGGAATCGTAATTTTTCGAGGTCGTTTACTATTTTTAAAGAATTATTTTAAGACAGCAGCTCAAGCTGAAAGTTTTCTGCTGAAAAAGTGTGTCGTATTCAGAGTCATAACTCGAAACCTGAGTAGAATCAGCTCATGGGATTTTTACTGTAGATGGTCACTGTTGTTGCCGTGATCCTCCAACTGGAATTTCGTCGATCGGACTTACGATTAATTTATAGTGAATTTTTCCGTAAACTGCAATCAGAAAGCAACAAATCTGATTGCAGTCGGGTAAATAAATTTTTATATAATATTGGTAATGAACTGGGCCCCGATATTTTTACACAATAAAATTTGGAATGTTTATGACATTCTTTAAAAATTTGAGAATTTTTGGAAAAGGTTAACTATTTTATTAAAATGCTCGAAAACAGTCCAGTTTTGATTAATAAAGCTGAAAAGACGTAAATAGTGCATTGCATGTATGATTGTCGGGTTGGCTATGTGGGAACACTCTACGGGATTTATATAAAAGAAAATGATATGCTATTAAGCATGGACACCTCTATTTACAAAGGAGACTATGGCGAAATTTTCCGAAAATCCTAACACTTAGTAAATATTTTTTCTAAACAAATGGTTACTAGCATGTTTTAGACTATGTTTTTCAAACATAGAACTCGCCATAATTTTTATAACGAAATACGGAGTATCGGAGGTTGGTTTTATACAGGAATATGGTTAAATATGTATTCTCTAAAATGGGACTTAAAAATAAAATCCCAATACGAACAGACACATGTAAAATATCCCCCTTGGGAAAGAAATACGAATACACAAGTATAAGAAGCATTATTACTAAAATATTGAAGACACTTTAAAACGTAACTCAAAGGCACTAATCAATACTAAGACAAGACAAGGCACGACCCATTCGTCAAATAGACGTTAGACCATTGTAGGTAGTCGTGTTTGCTGAGAAGATTTGGGTTACGAGTTCCGAAGACGCAATACAGTGAGTTCATGTCCCCCTTTTCTCTTAACTATTTTCAGTTTTATACTTCGGGGGTGAAATACATGTTACAATTATTACAGACATTTACAGACATTTACAGACACTTTTATACATGGTATGATTAGCTAAGGAATTTACTGTTAGATCACGTGAATGGATAGGCTATTATCGTAAGACCATTAATCCTTGTATAAGGACCGAGAGGCATGAGTGATAGATCTATTGGGTGTTGCGAGCCCCACACATGGGCCAGCATGTGGCTGCATGTGGTGACTATGTCGTTCCGCCGGAAGGACCGGTATGAAGTACGCGTTACAGGTTTGAGTGCTTCCTAGGCCATATCACTTATTAATGTATTAGCTACACATTAATTGATCTGTTTTTTTTCCTTATTGCTACATACCAAGGACATACATTTATACAGACATATTTCACAATTTATACAGACACACATTAACGATTTATACAGACTCACATACACATGAACTCGCTCAACTTTTGTTGATGTTTTCCAAACTACATGTATTTCAGGAAATTAAGTATGGATCTGGCGGGCGTTGGAATTTCAAGTCATGTTAAGTATAAAGATGTCATCCATGGTTTTTGGGTTTGGCCAGTGTGTCTTAATCCTGGACGAGACACGTCTTCCAAACTTTGATTACAACTATTATCTTTGACGAGTCCTTAGCAAACTTTTACACAATTCATCTGGTTTGTAAAACTTAAATTTGAAGTCTACGTTTTGGACAATGTTGTTATGTTTTAAACTCATTTTATGGATGAAAAATCTTTGGTATTATCATATAGATTGTTTGATATGGTTGAATGCAATGATAACAAGTAAGTCACCCCATAATCACGCTTCCGCAAAAGTCAGGGTGTGACAGCTTGGTATCAGAGCTTCGATCGTAGCGAACTAGGATTCTTTCTCGAGTCTAGACTACGATCATTAGGGCTCTCACGAAAACGTTTTACAACATGTTTTCATTGCATACACTAAACGTCCAGATCCAGGAAACACACATTTTACAAACAAAGAGGCACAAATACACATTTCCAAAATTTATGTTTATAAATCAGTCTTAGAGGCTGAGGGAGGATCAGTCTTAGAGGCTGAGGGAGGATCAGTCTTAGAGGCTGAGGGAGGATCAGTCTTAGAGGCTGAGGGAGGATTAGTCTTAGAGACTGGGAGGTTGGTCTTAGAGACCAGGGATTTAGTCTTAGAGACTGGGAGGTTGGTCTTAGAGACCAGGGATTTAGTCTTAGAGGCTGGGGAAGTTGGTCTTAGAGACCAGGGAGTTGGTCTTAGAGACCAGGGAGTTGGTCTTAGAGACCAGGGAGTTTAGTCTGAGAGACAAGGGAGTTTAGTCTGAGAGACTGGGTGGGATAGTCTGGGAAGACTAGGACGAATATGTGGATACATGATTACATTATGAATTGTCTTTATTTGCAATACACAAGTGTTAAAGATTACTGTAAATATGCATGCTACGACTATTATGTACCGGCACACACACGTCACTTTCCTTAGGGAACGAATTGTCAGATGATGACGACCCTACGGCCACCGCCACCGATGATGAGACTGTACCTGCGCCGGAGATATTTACGTCAGGCACTGAGAGTGACCCTGACATGTTGACCAAGAACGAGGACGACTGCCAACCATCCGCGCTGCCAGACTCTGGTGATGAATTACCCTTGCTGATGGCTTCCTTGACAAGAAACTTCCTGTCATCCTTGTTTCGGTCCACGACCACCTCATCATTTGGACACTTCGATGACGAGCACATCGTGGCTCCGATTCTCGACGCCGTACCTCTCATGATTATTTTCCCCGAGAATCTACCTCTTTGACAAATTGTTTGATGACGACGTTAATTTGCTTATTGATGATCCTTCCGTTGATATCCAGGATGATGGAAAGTTAGATGAGGACGTTGTTACTAACTCTACGTTTCGAGATCCCTATTATCAAACTATCCCCTGATTCTAGTATACACTCGATTTCAGACTCCTTTGAGTCTGCGATATTTACGACTTTACAAACAGGCAGGTTACCGCTTTTTGCTCCAGACACGGACGACGACGCCGCTTTGACTACTGCACTAACACTTTCTCAAGATCACATACCCTCACACGCCCCAGGACCTGCCCCTGAGGCAGCTCCAGTTCCTTGCGGGCCAGCTTGATGTTGCACCTGCTGAACCTGCTTAAACGTGACATTATTTCCTTTGGACTACTATACCTTGCACTCCTTTTACTAGACCCAGTACCTGCACCTATTGAATCTCCTTTTGTTGAGACATTTCTACCGCACCTGCACCCGCTGATGTTGCACCTATGAAGACCGACGTCCATTGCACCGACATGCCTACCGCTCTCTTTCAAGACATACCCGCACCCCGGGAAGGCGCTCCATGCCAGCACCCGCATAACGATTCTTCTGCTACGACAACATTTTTCCTAACTTTACAAGACGCACCGTTTGCTACATTCACCTTTACAACGCTGGACAAGTCATTTCGATGGATTCCTATGCTACACTATGTTGATTTTAGACCCTTTTCATCCCTCACATTATGGAGGCTACACACGGGATGAGTACACCTGTCACATCAGCTACAGTTTGAGGATATAAGTCGCAGAATGTTGGAGCTGGAGTTGACACCACAACCTCCACCCTGTTTATTGCCAGTATACTTTGATCCTCCACAATTATCAAAGACTTCTTTTGCGCTCTCATCTGCTGCTATGACGCCTTTTCCAGGTTTTTGATGCTCGTTTCTTTTACTATCGAGCGGCAGATCAGTTAACTACTTCGATGTATATACAAGCTCGAGGAGGAGTTTACGCGTGCTAGCAATTACTTTTCTTTCCTCCTCCACCTCAGTCACCAGTGTAGTTGATTTCTGGATTTATGCAGATTGCATTACACTTGGGTAAAGACACCAATAATAAGCCGGGATTGCGGAGACTTTTGAAGACCACTTCTGACTACGTAATTTTGATACACTAATATACGTGTTGGACAAGGGTAGGGTGACCCTGTGTCCTTTCTGATGAGATACATTATGTAAGACACAGTGATTATGGCCGGAGGATAACGAAAGCCCAATCATCTTTAAACATGCGACAATACTTATGACTAATAACTAATGAAAAAAAAACTCAGTCGCTATGTTCCCACTAAGCACGCTGTTGATCAGCATATTTGTGCTATAACTATAATGCTACATGCTTACTTGCTACGTTCCTATTTACAAGTTGTGCAATAATTGCGATGATACGTGATTGAATGTTATAACGACTGCGTATATACATATATGTAATATACCTCTGAGGTCTTATTCGTTAAATAGAGACTTGTGTGCTCATGTCCTTAACAAGACCTGACCTAACCGACTTTCTTCTAAGAAGATGTCGACTCAAGGGAACACCAATACCAACAACCCTCTGCCGACGACAGAGGCGGAATTTCAGGAACGCCTCTTACAGGTCATCGCACAGTACGAGGCCCTTCGCTCTGAGCGCAGCGGAGGTACCTCGGGAAATAACCCACCCAACGGCTGCACCTACAAGCAGTTCTTGGGCTGCCAGCCCCTACATTTCGACGGCACTGGGGGTGCCGTAGCCTTCGTGCGCTGGGTTGAGAAGACGGACACTGTTTTGCGTGCGAGCAAATGCGCCCCAGAGCACCAGGTCACGTACATTTCCGGACTGTTCCAAAATGGGGCTCTGTCATGGTGGAAACTCCAGGTTCAGACGATGGGCAAGGCTGCTGCGTATGCTTTATCATGGGACGAGTTGAAAGAGCTAATGCATAAAAAGTACTGTTCGAGGACAGAAAGCCAGAAGGTGGAAACTGAGTTCTGGAACTTGAAGATGGAAGGTCCAAAAATAGCTGAGTATGTGGAGAAGTTCCAAGTGCTGTCGCGTATCGTTCCTTACATGGTAGATCCAGAGTTTAAGAAGATTAAGCGTTTCATTTGGGGATTGGCACCCCAAATCATGAGCATGGTGACGACATCAAAGCCTGCAACGATCGCTGAGGCCATCAATCTAAGTGTGGCCTTGACTGAAGAGGCAATCAGGATGAACAAATTTTCAACCTCTGAGGAGAAGAAGGAGACTCATGTAGAGTCATCTGGAGACAATAAGAGAAAGTTAGCAAATTTCAAGCAGGGTACTCAGAAGAATAGCAACAACAAGGCCAAAAAGAGAAAAGAGTACATGGGTAAACTACCTAAATGCAACAGGTGCCGACGTCATCATACCGGGCGATGTAAAAATGGGAAGTGTGACAACTGTGGCAAAGTGGGACACAACAGGGAAACATGTTGGCGTGAGACGAAACGCGGAAAGAAAGGTAAGGGATGTTATAACTGCGGTGATATGGGGCACTTTAGGAAAGATTGCCCAAGGGAGATTAAACAAAATCATGGGAAGAATGTCTAACACCGGAGCTAGGGAAGCACGTCAGGATCCAAACATGGCCATCGGTACGTCTCATAGTAGTCAATGTTATGCGTCTGTGCTATTTGACAATGTTGTCAGATTTTAGCTTCAGAATATACTTGTTTTAGCAGTACGTAAGATAGATATCCAGTACTTGATAAGAACCAGTTGAGGAGGAGTCTTGACGTGGTAACAGGAATGGACCAGTTGTCAAGTAATCGAGCGAGAGTTGATATCCGCATCCCGATGGCGAACGGAGGAATGATCGTGGCTAATGAAGCAAGATACGCCTCTACAGGCTACTAATTACTTGAAGGCACAAAAATCGTTGCGCAAAGGATGTGTTGTTTTCTTGGCTCATGTCATGGATAAGGGAGCCGAAGAACCAAAACTCAAAGATATTCCCGTGACAGGGAAATATCCCGAAGTCTTTCACAAAGACTTTCCAAAAACTACCTCCTCAAGGACAAGTTGAATTTCGCATCAGATTGATTCCAGGCGTCGCGCCTGTAGTTAATACACCTTAACGACTTACACCTTCGGAGATGCAAGGATTGACAGTGAAGCTTCAGAAGTTGATAGAGAAGGAAGATAACAGACCAAAATTCCCTTTTGGGTAATCCTAATTCTGCTCGTCGATAAGAAGGACGACACCTTTCGAACTGACATCAAACTACCAGGAGCCGAACGACCTAACCAACCAGAGTTGATAACTCTTGCTAAGAATTAACGAATTATTTAATTTACTATGAGGATTCAACTACTATTTCACGACCGGCCGATGATCGAGTGTCATTAGCTGTGACTCCAGGAAGAAAGCATGCCGGGAAATGGCGGGACCATAATTTGTTTCAGACATACACAAGAATGGTGTTTCCTACACGATGCACAGAACAATTCTACACCGAATACGAGACTCTGAGAATCTAGGAAACCTGCACTTAGGGCCATCAGGAACCAGGTCCAAACTCACAAAGGCTGTTACTTAGGAACCACATCCGTTAACTCGAGCTGACACCATTAACCTGACACATATGCCAGTTCGGTTGACCAAACAGAGAGTACTTGAATTTCTTTTACTTCTAGCGAGTAGATGTTTACATCTCTACTCCCCTTTAATGGTAGTTGCATCACAATAATTTTCTCGCTGAGAGCGAACACACATTTGCTTCGATATCTGGTCATTTCTCCATTTTAGCAAACACTCATTGTTTTAAAACTCACATGTTACGCATGCACCATCTGCTATGCATGCGGTTTCGATTCAAACGCTTCATTGAAGTTCAAATATTATGTTGCTAAATCTAAATTACTGGTTTGTGATTCGAATGACCTACATTATTGTAATTGTTGGCTCTTTTGCTATCAAGTCAACACACTCCCTTGAAACTTCTTTTGTTTCAAATTACATTCATGGTTTATTTTTGTTACCATGCCGAGATTTCCTTTGATCGATACACACGTTTATTGTCGGGCTACACTAAAACTAAGTTCAATTGCTTGAACCTATCCATTTCACATATTCAATTTAAGACGCCGTATGATGTGTTGAGAGCATCATATTCAAACATTTTGCAAGGGTTCTTTTGTTTCGAGCCGTAGTGGACTTGGTTGGTCTATGACCCCACCAAATCATTTGTTGATTTCGATACCTTACGATGATGCTTTCACGGGATTGAAGCTTGCGCTAATTTGGTTACTTACTTCTTACACGGATTTAATTGAATATTTGATAACTTGCCCTAAATCCTTCTGGCTTATCGCGATTAAAATCAGCCTCCACACAGTTGTGTGTTAAGGCAAAGGTACATAGACTCATTTCATATCACAATGTACCTCCTAACGATTCTTTCATGGTCGATCAAATGCCTTGCGATACATAGTTACTTTTCATCTGCGATCGGAAACAGTGATCTTTTGATATTCCGTGGTCAACTGGAAACTTTACGACATTGTATAAATCAAAATTTTGGATTGTTCAGGACACTTTCATTTGATTTCAGGCATGGTGAACTATTTCAGTCACCACTACTATTGAATCTCGTCATTTTGACACCTTATGGTATCATTAGCTTGTGCTAATCATGGTCAACTGTTTCACACAAAACGACATATACTTTTGTTTGACTTGTCATTTAAACATTTCTGATGCAACTACGAAATTAAGACAATGATACACCAAATTCGCTTGTATTTCATACGGTGTATTTTCACAATTCAAAAATGACAACGCACTGATTCTTACCATTCATTTGTTCGGAAGATTGACAGATCACTCTACTATTACTTTTGAGTTGTTGATTTTGAGTTCATACTATGGTTGTGAGGACTCGTTGACATATTGTGACCGACTATCTGAGGATTCTAATAGACAAAACTCCGCTCTTGTGGAACCCATATTAACTGGACTACACTAGACCATACGTCAACATGTCTTGTACCTTCGACACCAAGTGTTAAAAGCACATAACCTTTTAACCATTGGATTCGTGATGTTATATATATATTCTTGGACTCACTTGATGTGAATAAGGTTTGATTCGGTTTGGTGATTATCTATCTCGGTACTATTCATATACATACATGCATAACGAAACCCTAAGGAATTAAGGTAGTACAAATTTCGAGGACGAAATTTTCTTAACGGGGGGAGAATGTGACAACCCTCAAAATTTCAGGTACTGTACAAATTAATTAATCTTAATTACGTGCTTAATGACTGTGCTTGATTACAACTGACAATTTAAAATGCTCTATGATTCTATATCATATATACATGCATCACATTTTATACAGTCACTCCATTCATTACACACCTACATTAGTGACATACTTGATGCACTCAGCACAGTTAACACACTGAACGGTTGATTCAGAAATAATGCTGGCAATGCCAGCACATAGACAGACAATGTTTTTATGGCCAGTATGAGCCAGGGATAGGGTACTACACTGGTTTGGAGTGTAGGGAAGCGAGGACCATAAGACTGCGTCATTAGGTGATAGATACAGTGCCGGGAAGTGCCTAAAACACACCTTAAATACAGAATTCTGCATTCCTTTATAAAATTTAGCATTTTATTATACCAGTGGAATACACAAACATGGCAGAGTGGTCCTGCATACTTTCCTCAGTGCCAGGAATGATTTCGTTACAAAAAGATGCATAAAAGACACTATACGGTACAATTAAACGCTTTAACGGAACGGTACCAGGAATTTAGCATTTTATTATACCAGTGGAATACACAAACATGGCAGAGTGGTCCTGCATACTTTCCTCAGTGCCAGGAATGATTTCGTTACAAAAAGATGCATAAAAGACACTATACGGTACAATTAAACGCTTTAACGGAACGGTACCTAACCGAATAACCGGACATTACCCGGGACCCTAAATTTTTGTCAATGACATTGTTTTACTATTTTTGACTAGTCATGGTACCCGTTTGCCATAACACCCATTAAAAATCATGTCACTACACATACAAGTCCATACTTACAATTTAACTACTTAGTTACCATTTAGTCACAACTTTTACAAATTACCCCCCCCCCCAACCGAATTTTCAGCCAAATCATTACCATATATTTTGTTGAGATATTATTTCTTGGAATCTTGATTGTGGTTGGCCAAGAGCTAGATGATCATGACAATAGGGATTAGGGTGGCTCATGGTGTAAGAGCATCTCTACATGCATTGGTCAATTAAGATCACTCATCATTGCAAATCCACACTCTCTCACTCACTCCCTTCCCCCATTTTCGGCTCCACATAACCGAACCCACCCCCCATCTCTCTCATACCTTCATCTTCTTCACTACAAGTCCCCTTTCCAAGCTCCAAAGTTGGTTCATAGAAGTGGCAAGTTGAAGAGCTCTCAAGGAAGCTTTGTTCAAGTCCTTCTCACCATCCTTTTTCTCGTCCTCGTTGCAATAGATTCCTACCCTAGCCTTGTGCTAGTAGTAAGTCCCTTCACACCATTGTTTCATCTTGTTCTTTGTTATGATTCGTAATAGGTTGATAATGTTCAAATCACAAAACTAGAACACTAAAAAGGATGAACATGGAACTCTACATAAAAACCACACATAAAAAGGTTTGCATGAAGATGTTATCGGGTTGGTTTGAGTTTGGTTAATACATGCATAATGGTTGATCATTAAGTTATTAATAAATCATTGTTAGGACACTTGGTAATGTGTTTTTAGAAACATTAAACTAGAAATAAACATGCTGATTGGAATTTCCAGCCAACTTCAACAGGCTGTAACTGGGTCATTTTAAATCAAAAAACTGAATTTCTAGAGTCTAAATTATGTATTTTTGAACAACCGAACAAATGGCACTGAAATCGTAATTTTTCGAGGTCGTTTACTATTTTTAAAGAATTATTTTAAGACAGCAGCTCAAGCTGAAAGTTTTCTGCTGAAAAAGTGCGTCGTATTCAGAGTCATAACTCGAAACCTGAGTAGAATCTGCTCATGGGATTTTTACTGTAGATGGTCACTGTTGTTTCCGTGATCCTCCAACTGGAATTTCGTCGATCGGACTTACGATTAATTTATAGTGAATTTTTCCGTAAACTGCGATCAGAAAGCAACAAATCTGATTGCAGTCGGGTAAATAAATTTTTATATAATATTGGTAATGAACTGGGCCCCGATATTTTTACACAATAATATTTGGAACGTTTATGACATTCTGTAAAAATTTGAGAATTTTTGGAAAAGGTTAACTATTTTATTAAAATGCTCGAAAACAGTCCAGTTTTGATTAATAAAGCTGAAAAGACGTAAATAGTGCATTGCATGTATGATTGTCGGGTTGGCTATGTGGGAACACTCTACGGGATTTATATAAAAGAAAATGATATGCTATTAAGCATGGACACCTCTATTTACAAAGGAGACTATGGCGAAATTTTCCGAAAATCCTAACACTTAGTAAATATTTTTTTCTAAACAAATGGTTACTAGCATGTTTTAGACTATGTTTTTCAAACATAGAACTCGCCATAATTTTTTAACGAAATACGGAGTATCGGAGGTTGGTTTTATACAGGAATATGGTTAAATATGTATTCTCTAAAATGGGACTTAAAAATAAAATCCCAATACGAACAGACACATGTAAAATATCCCATCATTGGGAAGGAAATACGAATACACAAGTATAAGAAGCATTATTACTAAAATATTGAAGACACTTTAAAACGTAACTCAAAGGCACTAATCAATACTAAGACAAGGCACGACCCGTTCATCTAATAGACGTTAGACCATTGTAGGTAGTCGTGTTTGCTGAGAAGATTTGGGTTACGAGTTCCGAAGACGCAATACAGTGAGTTCATGTCCCCCTTTTCTCTTAACTATTTTCAGTTTTATACTTCGGGGGTGAAATACATGTTACAATTATTACAGACATTTACAGACATTTACAGACACTTTTATACATGGTATGATTAGCTAAGGAATTTACTGTTAGATCACGTGAATGGATAGGCTATTATCGTAAGACCATTAATCCTTGTATAAGGACCGAGAGGCATGAGTGATAGATCTATTGGGTGTTGCGAGCCCCACACATGGGCCAGCGTGTGGCTGCATGTGGTGACTATGTCGTTCCGCCGGAAGGACCGGTATGAAGTACGCGTTACAGGTTTGAGTGCTTCCTAGGCCATATCACTTATTAATGTATTAGCTACACATTAATTGATCTGTTTTTTTTTTCCTTATTGCTACATACCAAGGACATACATTTATACAGACATATTTCACAATTTATACAGACACACATTAACGATTTATACAGACTCACATATACATGAACTCGCTCAACTTTTGTTGATGTTTTCCAAACTACATGTATTTCAGGAAATTAAGTATGGATCTGGCGGGCGTTGGAATTTCAAGTCATGTTAAGTATAAAGATGTCATCCATGGTTTTTGGGTTTGGCCAGTGTGTCTTAATCCTGGACGAGACACGTCTTCCAAACTTTGATTACAACTATTATCTTTGACGAGTCCTTAGCAAACTTTTACACAATTCATCTGGTTTGTAAAACTTAAATTTGAAGTCTACGTTTTGGACAATGTTGTTATGTTTTAAACTCATTTTATGGATGACAAATCTTTGGTATTATCATATAGATTGTTTGATATGGTTGAATGCAATGATAACAAGTAAGTCACCCCATAATCACGCTTCCGCAAAAGTCAGGGTGTGACAATCCCTCATCTCCAAAATCAAAGAATAAAGATCACTGTTAGAAGGGCTAGAAGAAACAGCAGAAGTTGGTGGTTTTGGGAAAACGGGGCTTTGTTTCTTCGCATCATTCTCAGCGTTCTTCTGGGATCCAAAAGGTGGTGAAAGCAAAGGTGGAATGCCCTGTGAAGAAGTGACTGCCGGCATAGAGCTTGAAGTGTTCTTCGCTGAAGAAGCCATATGGTTGAAGGTAATGAACCGAAATGATCACAATGAACAAAATTTCTCAGTGCACCAATTGCCCCACGGTGGGCGCTAAACTGTTTTGGTCAAAAAATCAGACTAGGATGATGCAACCAAATCTTATTTTGTGAGGCGTGATGCTTGAATTCACCAGCAAATGTATGAACAATTTGTAGATGAAATGAACAAGAGACACAAGGATTTATACGAGGAAAAAGCCCTTGATCAAGAGATGATCTCCGGCACAAAAAACCTCGGGTGATGGAAACTACCGATCACCAACTATATTAAACAAGTAAAGGTTACAAATCGGGATGATAACAAGCTTGTTACAAGGATCACTAATGTGTAAAATGTGTGTAATCGCCAATAAGTTGCAGAGAGCTTTCGAGAGTGTGTGTGCTGCTCATTGTTTTTTTACTATCTAGCTTGTTACCCCCTTTAAAAATAAAAATAAACTAAGTAACAAACATTCCGCAAATTGTGCTAGCCTCCCATGACTTCTATAACGGTCACTCAAGCTATACACGTGCAGAATATGGAAGCATATTCCCCTGGAATCTCGGCAAGACTTAGTCCCACTCGCTCATTCCTGCAAAACAAGTTCAAATATAGTGGAAACAACCGTTAGTGTTAGGATAACAATGAGGATCCTGGATCCTTAAACCTGCAACGTCTTCAGAGGATCCTTAATTCAAACAGAACTGAGGAACAGTGATCCTGGCTGCACTTGAGGATCCGTGATCCTTAGGTTTAGAAAATCCATCCCTAACAGGTAGTAATCAGATATCAGAATATCCTTATTTCTTACGAATAAAAAGCAGGCATAACTTGACTTAGACGCAAAACAAGTTAATTTTAAGCTTTGTAATCAATATTCATTTTGAAAATTTGCAACACCTATTACTATAATTTGTAGATAGTGATGTTAATTTCCCTTTGTTCATAGTTCATTCCTTCGCATAATCTAAATTTGTTTATAGAGATAACTCATGAGTCATGATCAGCTTCCAATACTTTGTTTTCACAATATTAATCTTGACTAATCCAACTTCTGTTGTCCAGTCAATAAAATAACAATGAAAAAATGTTGCTAAAACTGATGCAAAATCCAAATAGAAGAGCCCCTTTGTTCTTTTTGTCGACAATGAGAAAATATTTCTCGACTTCCAGTCAAGCAGCTGTTGATCTGGCTTCCAAAGATGGGCAATTGAGGATCTTTTTAGTTGCAGACTTGCAGGAGATTAAGTATTTTATTTTTTTTGTCCATAATTGTTTTATATAATTCTACAATTTGTTTTACATGTAAATCTTTACTTTTATAAAGTTAGAGTTTAAAAAGAAATTACATTTCAGGCCCTGTACTTGTGAAATTTAAAAAAAAAAAAAAAAAACCTTCATCAAACGGTTGTTTCTAATCCAGTTAGGCATTTGGATGAAAATGGCAGAAAGTTACAAACGTGGGGGGCTATTTGGTACAAAAAAAGTCATTTTAGACGAAAATGGCAAACATGCCCAAACCTCAGGAATGATTTTAGCAATTAACTCTTAATTTAATTATTAGTTTGTAATTTCTGGTGATTCTTGGGTATCATTTTCACAATCACAAGTCATTCCTAAGTCCTAACCATAATACATGGTTTTTGGTATTAGCAAACATGGGAGGCTTTGATGGTGTGCGGGGAGGATCTCCGCACAAGGCCCGCAATTTCGAGGGGCATGCGATTTAAAAAAAAAAATCCGATACGTATATGTTATTTTTTTAAATAGTAAACACATACCACTTCCAATATAGGCCATTTACAAATCATTTTTTATGGTTTAGAATTTAGCCCACTTGTAGTTAGGTTTATTGAACTCAATACTAATTTGATTTTTTTTAAATAATAACAAAACATAACGGAAGGGCACATTTTTTCAAGCTCGAACAGAGTATGTGAATTCTCAGAGACGCCTCTAGCAAAGATGAAAATATCCCTTATGTATGACGAAAGAAAAAAAGAGTTATCGATTTAATCTAACGACATCTATGTGACTGACCAAACTAATAAACAACTAATGAAAGCAAAGATTCTATAGGAGATTAAATTCGTGAATTATGGCAAAATTTAAGATTTTCTAAATATAAATGTCACATTTTCTTATTAGAAATTTGATGTTAATTTTGAGTATGATGTAAAATAGTTTTCTAAGCATTTAAGGGTTTTAGATAGGATGGCCACAGTTCGATACCAAAACAAAGAGTTCAATTTTTGGAAATTGCTAGTTGTTTGGTTTTTTGTTTTGATTATTTCATTTTCAGTTATGTCGGTTTTGAAATAAATTTCGATTAATTTGGTTCGACCAAATTCATTTTTATGCCCATGTTTTGGGCTTAGTATATATAATTTTAAGTCTTGTTTTGGATTTATAAAATACTGTTGAAATGTAGACATATTTGATTTACTAAGTACATTATAAACTACTGTCGGAATGTAGACATGTTTGATTTACTAAGTACATTATTTAATACTAAAACTATAAGATATGTTAAGAATTAAAGGATATATGCATATTTGGTCAGTTTACTAAAGCTTTCGGGCAAACCCAAGATTTTGGGCCTAGACCCAACAACCAGTTTACACAGAAAATTAAATAGCCAACTTATGCTGTGTAGTATTGTAGTGTGTAATATGTTATTGCCCACGAGTTTGGGCTGTGGCCCAACTTCCATTCCCAATTTTGGGCTTTGGCCCACTACCATTGTTCATAAGAATTAATATTACTCTCTTTAATGATCGATAATCAGCAATTAGTTAATTCTCCAAGCATTACTATTGGGCCTTGAAGTATAGTCTAAACTAGGCCTCACAAAAAAGCCCATCCATTTTATTTTGGGTTGATATGGACCAAACAAAATTAGTCACTAGGTTAGGATAGGTTGTGAAGTGTTTGATTAAAAAAGTGAGTAGGTCAGGATGGGTATGAGATAAAACCCAAGCGGGGGATAGGATAGGTTGTGAAGTGCTCTATTAAAAAAGTGAGTAGGTTATAGGTTAAGATAGGTTGTGAAGTGCTTGATTAAAAAAGTAAGTCAGGATGGATATGAGATAAAACACTAGCGGGTCAGGATGGGTTAAAATCACTTAATTAAGTAGTAGGATGAGTTTTAAGATAGGTCTATCCGGATCGATCCATATTTAAAAAAAGATAATAAAAAAACACAAAAAATCAAAACATCACAAAAAATCTAAAAAATCTAAAAAGTTCAAAAAAAATCAAAATATTCTAAAAAAGTCAAAAAAATTCTAAAAAATACAAAAATCCAAAAAATCAAAATAATTCTAAAAAATTCTAAAAAGTAAAAAATTCAAGAAATTCTAAAAAATGTAAAAATAAAATAAAAATTCTTAAAAAGTTAAAAAAATTCTAAAGAATAAAAAATATATTTATTTTTTTAGAATTTTTTATTTTTTTGAGATTTTTTAGAATATTTTTTGATTTTATAGATTTTTTTCTTTTTTAGAATTTTTTATTTTTCGAAATTTTTTGATTTTTTTATGTGTTAGAATTTTTTTTTTTAGATTTCTTTTGGATTTTTTTTATTTTTTATGATTATTTTTTATTTTTTAATTTTTTTTTTCTTTTAGCCTAGAGTTAAATACACTCTTAGTCCCTGTGATTTGTGGAAAGTAACAATCTCGGGAACTAATAGTTTAAAGTAACATGTTGAGGTTTTAACGTTTAATTTTGTAACATCTTAGGGCCTTAAAGCTAAAAATTGTTAAATACTAACTCAAAACTTATAGTATTTTCGTCATTTCAGAACTTAGTACCCAATCTTGTTATTTGTTAATTTGGAAGACCACAGGGACTAACTTTGCAATTAACTCTTATAATATTTAAAACAGAATTGTGATTTTTCTATTTTTATTTAAAACACAATTGCTACAAAAAAATGGTCATAAAAAACCGAACCGGGCCATATCTTACTTTTTTAATAAATAAATAAATATGCATATACACGCATAAAAAGTAAAATTTTGGCAATGTGATAAATAGAGCTCGCCTCTTCATTTGAAAAATAAGATTTCATCACGGCTAGTTTTAATTTGCTGTGATAGAACTACTATGTTTAGCTATTTTGATCTAGTTTTAGACAACTTGTTTTAAGATTGTTTTGTACAGCTTTTTGCTTTTTGTGAACCGGAGACTAGCAACTTATTTTGGACACTTCTATTGTGAAATGGCACTTTGGCAGCAACTATTTTTTGGTTATAATTATCTGTTGTAGCTTTTAATTTTTTTCCTTGTGCATCATGTATATATTTGGTTGTAGCTTCTTGTATTTATTTTAGTGTGTGTATGTTTGAAAACTTGAATAAAGGGGTTGGGCCTAAAAGGCTCAAATCGTGAAACTGAACCAGAACCGAAACCAAACCGTTAATAACGGTTCAGTTTAGTTATATTTTTTGATGGTTCGGTTTTGGTTTTCAATGATGAAAAATAGTTATTTTACGTATAAATTTGCTAATTTACATGTAAGCTAATTACGGAAGTGGCTTCAAAGTAGCTTTAGTTATGTAATTTATGCTAATTACGTTTAACTATTTAAAAAATGTTTAATTAAATAATTTAAAATTTTAGTTAAATAATAAGAGAAAAAGAAAAATTGTGTTTAAATATTACAAGAGTTAATTTTGAAAATAATAACATGGTTAGTCCCAGTGGTTTCTCCAAGTTCAATGTTGGGTATTAAGTTCTTAGTTATTTTTTAGGAAAAATTACAAGTTTTGTCATTTATCTTTATACCACTTTTCATGCGGTGTCCTTTTTAACGAATGTTGACAGGCGGTGTCCTTTACTAGGTATTTTGTTGCAAGTTTAGTCCTTTACACCAAACCCAGTTAAAAAACGACCCTGTTAATTGTTGACAGGCTGTGTCCTTTACTACCGGTATTTTGTTGCAAGTTTAGTCCTTTACCTAGGTATTTTGTTGCAAGTTTAGTCCTTTACACCCAACAATTAACAGGGTTTTTTAACTGAGTTGGGTGTAAAGGACTAAACTTGCAACAAAATACCTAGTAAAGGACACCGTCTGTCAACATTCGTTAAAAAGGACACCGTCTGAAAAGTGGTATAAAGATAAAGGAAAAAACTTGTAATTGTTCCTATTTTTTAACGACAGTTAGCCTTAAGGCCCTATAATGTTACGAAATCAAACGTTAAAGCTTTAGATTGTTACTTTATACTATTTGTACTAGAGATTGTTACTTTCTACAAACCACAGGGACTAACGATGTAATTAACTCTTTAGCCTATCATGACTGAAACCATCTTAACACAAACCCATCCTGACATTTTTCTTAATATACCCATGCTAACCCAAACACATCTTAACCCAACCCCATCCTAACCCAGTGCCCAAACTCGCCCAACCCACCCATTTTACCACCCAAAGTCTAAACCCATAACATAAATGGCGAACCCAATAAGGAACGTGCAAGAATAAAACAAGTTGGCCTTCACAATCACTGAATTGTTGTTTCGATGACCATAAATCAGATTTGGTAAATGTAAAGTCAGAATCAGTCACAGATGTGTTCTCAAGCAAAAGTTACTTGTACCTCATCCAATGTGAGTTGCTCCCTAAGTCAGATTTTACAAATACCATTTGCTACCTGTTCTTCAAGCCATAACTGTTGTTTCTTAACTTTAATCAAACCCCCAAGTGGTATATTTAAACTATAAATATTTTGTTTTTAATTGTAACGATCAATTTGTCCCATTTTATTTAATAGAGATCTAGCGTAATCCTGACTACCCTATGTTTAAAGTTAGATCAAAATGAGTAAGACTATGGGGTATGGGGCGGGGATTGGGACGTTGGTTTGAGAGAAACGCCCAAGTCACCACCCCGGGTGGGCTTGGGTTTGGGCGTGGCCCCTTGGGCGGGAGTTTAAGGCCGGGCGTTGGGCGGGGGGCTATCAAGGTGACATGGCGGGATCTGATTGGCCAAGATAACTAGCCGTTGGCCAACGGCTATGTGTAAAAAAAAATGAATTTTTTCACAATAAAAACTCACATTTCTATTCATTTTTTTTACCACAATTACTCCACCTCTTCTATAATCATCTCTATCTTATTTTTAAAAAAAATACTCATCCAACCACAATACGAAAAATGAATCCTCATAATCGTGATTTTGACCCGAACAACCCGTGGGCATTACAAGAAAATCCTAGCCCACCACCCAATCGTCCAATTGCTCCCTTTGTAATACACTCCGCTATGCCCGATATGGCGGGTTACGCATCGTTTCTCTCGAATCGTGTGTATACTAACTTCCCTCACACCGACGATTCTATACCTAGCCCGTTTCCACAAACGCCCATCAACCTTTCACAAACGTCCATCAACCTTTCCCAAACCGAAACCGTCCCCGAAACTCAACCCCCCATCGATGGTCCTTCCGCATCCAAACCCATCAAGAAGAGAAGTCACAAGAAAAAAACCGAGGCCGAGAAAGCACTTGAAAGCGCCAAACGAAAACAACAAAGATGAGTCCTTAATGAAGAAGTTGCATTGGCGAGGGCTTGGCTTCAACAATCTCTACATCCAACTTTAGATATTTTTAAATATTTTGTAGCCCTTATTTTAATATTTATGTTTTTTTATATAACTTTGTAATATATTAAAGTTTCTTTTGATTAAAATAGGAAATTCTCAACATAGAAACCATTTGTGGGAAACGATTAGTAAAGCATTCCATGAAGAAATGGAAAGAGAGCTTTATCGTGAAAATGATAGTTTATCCTCGAAGTGGACCGAGATAAGCGGGCAACTCATCAAATTTAGTGTTTTTTTACATAAGGCAAAGCAAAACCCAAAAAGTGGTGAAACCAAAGCCGACTTTGTGACAAATGCATTGGTTACATACAAAACGAATGTGGGGAGCGACTTCCGTTTCATGCATTGTTGGGACATTTGTAAGTTCCATCCCAAGTGGGCAAATATCCCTAGTGGTAGCGAAACTAACACGTCTTTCAAAAGGTCAAGGACACCCTCGTCCCAAGCCCAATCGGATGCACGGGATCAAGAGTTGGAGGACTTTGTGGATGATTCGCCAAACCGGCCAGAATACGGAAGAGATGCCGCAAAAAGGCGCGCTCAAAAATCAAGATCGGGTACGCCATCGCCTTCAGTTGGGAGTTCGGGCTCGCGTAGGGGAGTATACAGCGATCAGTTGGAAGACATTGCATGCAAGTTAGATACATTCAACATATTCTAACAACAAAGGGCCGAAATTCGGAAGAACAAAGAAGCTAGGGATGCCCTGAAACAAAGACGAGATGATATGAAATTTCTAGCTCAGCCCATTGATCACCTATCAGGTGAAGAGTTGGAACTACTATTGGAGACCAGAGAAGAGATAAAGAAAAAATATTACAAGCACTATGAATATTTTATGTAATTTTCTTTATTTAAAAACATTATTAAAAAATTTAAATTTGTTTTAAAAATATAAATATTTTAGTTTGGGCTGGCCAAGCCCCAAACCCCCGCCCCACAATACCGTCTTCAATGTTGGTCAGCCCTGCAAAGCCCACCTAAGCCACATGTCAACCCATACCCCAAATCCCCGCCTCACCATACCCTACTACCTAAGTTCACAAGATCATGTACGTGGGTGGGGGTAAAACCTTGTCGGCTAGTGCACTACATGTCACAGGTAAACACGACCCATGTACCACGAAAATCATTTGATTTATTTATGGGTATGGTTGTATAATCTGTAAAACACACACATGAAAAATATAACCAGGGGCAGAATCAATGTAGAATGAGTCGTAGCACAGGCTACGGCTCAACCCCGTATTTGTATTTGTAGTGTAATTTTTCTTTCGGTTTTATACATAGCATACCCAAAAACATATATGAGGAAACTCTTAAGAGAAAATTATGAAATTTGATATTATTCATTAAGCCCAAAACCTGTTTAGTAACACCGCCCAAATAATTAGTTTTATGATAATTAAACCAAAATTGTAATAACTAATAAAGTCCATATAATAGAATAAGTGATCTTGTGCGTCTTATGGTTGAAATGGGAACACATAGTTCTTGTCCTTTGATTTATCGGGTAGTGAGGCTAGCTTTGGTTTTACCGGTTATAACCGCAACAGTTGAAAGATGTTTTTCGAAATTGAAGATTATCAAGACGGATATACGCAATCGAATGAGCCCGGAATTTTTGAACAAAGCCATGTTTGTACGGTCGAAAATGATTTTCTTCATAAAGTAAAAGACGATGATGTGATGGAACGATTTTAAGATATGAAAACAGAAGAAGCCAAATCTATTTGGTATTTATTACTTTATTTATTGTTTCATTTAATATTGTATGATTGCACGGTTTTTTTTTTTTTTTTTTTTGATACCCCTGATTTAATGGGCTAGTTTCGCCACTGAATGTAACGATTCTACAACTATACCCAGTTGGCTAGTTCACTATATTAAGAGGAGGGTGTGGATGCGGCCAAAACCATTAAATTCCGCACAGTTTTCAACCAAACAATGTGAATTCCAACAATTAATCTTGTATACTTAAAAAATGCGTTGAGTAAGAGTTAAAAGCTAGCTACTTAAAATATTTACCTATAAAAATGTGTATATGTACACATAGAACTGAAAATTACATATTAAAAACCCGATCCGATTAATCCCGAGTAATTCCGAGTAGTCGCTAGTATCCACCTCACCAGCCGATTAGCGAGTTCTCCAACCTTGAAAAAAATGATGTGACGATGTGAAAAAGATATATTGTTAGGTATTTTAGCTACGGCATCCACCACCATTATTCTTAATTTTAAGAGTAAATTACCAAAATCGTCCCTGAGGTTTGGACATGTTTGTCATTTTCATCCAAAACAACTTTTTTGTACAATATAGTCCTTTACTTTTGAGATTTTTTACCATTTTCATCAAAAAGTCTAATTTGCTTTATTTTTTCTACCACACATTTGGATGAAAATAACAAAAAATCACAAATCTCAGGGCCGATTTTGGCAAAAAAAAGTCAGATGTTGGATAAATCACAAAAGTGAAGGACTATATGATACGAAAATGTTGTTTTGGATGAAAATGAAAAACATGCCCAAACCTCAAGGACGATTTTGGCAATTTACTCTAATTTTAATGAAAAGGAATTGAGCAAAAAAAATAGTATAAATGCTTACTTTAATGAAAAGGAAATGAAAGACAAATAATTGGAAATATGTTTGTGTCTAATCATTACATCTTATGTCTTTAACGTGTTAACTTGCATATCTATTATTGGTGGTAGTATGTGAAAGAAACAAAAGAATCAATGATTTTTATAGGCTGGTAATTCAGGGAAGTTCCAAAACATGATACGAAGAAGATATCTTAGATATATGTTTAATAAACGGGTTGCATTGGGTTGACATGGTATCATCATTATCATAGTAATTTCACCAATAACAAAGATAAGGTAGTGTCTTAGGAAGGTAAGATGTAGACAACCTTACATCTACCCTGTAGGAATAGAGAGATTGTTTCCAGTGAGACCCAGGCTCGATAGTAATTTTGCATCAAGCCTTGAACCTAAGGCACATATCATTCAGCAATCGGGGCAAACCGATTGGTGCATGTACCCCTATGTCCGTCAGCTATCATTGCCATCACATGATACATGATTAACCGTCCCCCGTTTTTAATAACGTTAAAGTTATTGCAATTTCACTTTTGCCCCCCGAGCGTCACGCATATACATTATATGCGCACACCGCAAGCGGGGCATTAGGGTTGACATGTTTAGTGTTTCTTAATTAAAAAGGTCGACCATTTAATCCATTTTTATAACACACCAACTGGGGCGGCTTGGGGGCGGGCGGGGAGGATCACCGACCAGGGCCTGATATTTCGAAGGGCACGTTATTTTTATAAAAAAAAACCCGATATGTATATGTAAAAAAAATTAATAGGGTATACCCATAAAAACACCAACATAGACTCCCTTACAATTGGCATTATGTTTAGATCTTTAAAGAGCTCAATATCCATTTTGTTAAAGCCTAAGGGCACGTTTTTTCGAATTGGAACAAGGTACGCAAATTCTCAGGGTCGACCCTGCCCACGAACAAGCCAACCGTATGACTCGTTTTATGTAAACGCGTCACGTAAACCGTGTTTAGATTACACAATTTTAAGTTTTTTTCTTGTCAAGGTTGATATGTTTAAGACGAATAAAAAATATGTGTCATTTGACTAGATCCCCTATTCAGTTACAACAATAATAAAATCCAAACTTGAATAAGCAAACTGAAGTTGTATATGAGTTAAACCTGAAAAACGAAATAGATGAAGATGAACCATATTAACGTACACCTCTATTATATATGACGACCGACAATGATCGTATCATTGATGTTAGGTACAGATCCCCCGTGTGTGACTGATACTAATCATATCATTGTTGTGGACCAATCCACTATATGTATATGTTGTATATCTATATTATTTGATCTACCATTTTAATCATATCATTGTTGTGGACCAATCCACTAAGTCAACATTAAGGGTTTAGGCCTCGTGAACACGAGCTTCGGACCAAATGACCAATATATCATAACCACGGGTACGACATATCATTTATTATTCACCCCAGGTTAGAAAACATTAGAAGCGTCAAATATTGAACGTGTCCAATATTAACTCAAGGCGTTCGCATTTTGATTTAATGCATTATGATGACGACTTAAGTGGTGTAAGCCGTAGTCTATGCTATGCTGTAAACGAATCAAACGCTCATGCATAAACACATATTTTGTTCGCGAACGTTCGTTTATGTTCGTTCTTTTATGTTCGTTTATTTACATTTGTTTATCTTTGTTCGTTTATGTCCATTTTAATTTAAATATATAAGTAGCTATATTTATATAAATATTAAACATAAAAGGAGCTTTCAAACTACTTATATAAATATAACTAATTGGTAATTAGGTTTTTTAGTAATAAAAATGGGTATTCAAATGGAGTTTATCGTAATTAATTATTAATTTATAAAAAAATTACTTTATGTTCGTTTATGCTTAGTCAATCATATTCATTTGTATTCATTTATGTTTGTTCAATTATGTTATTTTATGTTCTTTATTGTTTGTTAAATTATGTCCGTTTAAGTTTATTTATGTTGGTTTACACCCATGATCTGTTCGGTTTAGGTTTTAAATGAACAAACATAAACGAACATGAACATACCTATTTTCTTAATAAACAAATATGAACAAAAAAATTGTGTTCGATTATATGTTCGTGTTCATATTCGGTTATAGTTTATTCATGTTCGTTTGGTTCATTTATAGGTCTAGTCTGGGCCAAAGGTATTCCACTAACAAAGTGGCTCGACAGTTACATGACGTGGCTTGGCAATTACACCATAAATTCCATGAACGTCAGGTCACCCCCGGATTAAGTATAAATATTTGTTCTCACAAACAGAAAAAGGTTGGATTGTTTTACTCAACACTTGCTCATCCACAAAACGAATACTTATACTACGCGCTACAGCTTGGTCACATGGAGAATTCCCCTCTTATTGTGACAAGGCTTGCAATGTTATGTTTTGCAAATATCATCGTTATTTGGATTAATAATTAAAACTTTTTTGTTTCAATAAAATCTAGTTGTAATTTCTACAAGTTATGTTTAAAAAAGCTATGATATGTCGTCAATTGTCAAAGGCTCAAAGCTTGATTGCGCAAATAAGAACAAAGCTTGTGTTATTTAAAAGAGAGTAAACTGCCATTTTGGTCCCTGTGGTTTGGTCAGTTTTGCCACTTTAGTCCAAATCTCAAACTTATTACATCTGGGTCCCTGTGGTTTGCATTTTGTTGCCATTTTAGTCCAAAATCCAAAAAAACCCCTTTTTGACTGTTGAGAGCTGCCTATTTTGTCCTTTAGTGCAGGGGCATTTTGGTCATTTTTTAAATTGAAAAATGATTATTTTTTTTTAGCTCTCTCTCTCTCTTATTAAAGATTATCAGCTCTCTCTCTCTCTTATTACCCAGATCAATGAAATATGCTCTCTCTCTCTCTCTTCTCTCTCTCTCTATAGCACCACCACCACCGCCACAGCGCCACCTCCTCCCCCCTCTCTCTCTAGAAAGAAACTCAACAGCACACTGATTTGCGGAAGGAACTCCGATGACGGATCTGAGATTTGGGGAAGAAAGACGGTGGTGGCGTACAGTCGCTTACCGGAGACGAGGATGGTGGAGACGAGGATGGTGGAGACTGGATCTGTCGACGGCGGATGGTGGAGACGATGGCGGTGGTGGATCTTAATGGTGGAGACGATGGCGGTGGTGGATCTTAATGGTTGTGGCGGTGTTAAGCAGCAGGGGGCGGATGAGGCTGATGTGGTGGTTACGGCGGTAGTGGTGGCCTGCCCGGTGGTAGAGGTGTTCGTTGGTGGTGGTGGGTTTCGGGTGTTGGTGGGTGTTGATCTGTGATTTTGTGATGGATGATGATCTGTGAACCCAGTCCTTTTATTCACCACGAGGCTGTGATGATTTCACCTAATCCGAGTCAAAATTGGGTCAACATTTAAGATTTTCCACAGCTTGGCGTGGCAGAATCGGAGGAGGGCAAGTGCGCTTGCAACCTCTGTTTGCAGCCATGGCGGTTTTGATTTGTTGTTGGAGCCTCGTTTCTTTTTAAAAATCAGTTTTTGTTTTGATTTGTTGTTGTCTGTATTTTGATTTTTGTGATGGTTTCTGGTTTTGTTCTGGGTTCTTGATTTTCTTGAAGATGATGTTCTTGATTTTCTGGATTTTATGGGTTTTGATGATGATGTTCTTGAAGATACAGATCTGAGCCTCGTTTCTTTTTACAAATCGGTTTTTGTTTTGATTTGTTGTTGGAGCCTCGTTTCTTTTTACAAATCGGTTTTTGTTTTGATTTGTTGTTGTCTGTATTTTGATTTTTGTGATGGTTTCTGGTTTTGTTCTGGGTTCTTGATTTTCTTGAAGATGATTTTCTGGATTTTATGGGTTTTGATGAGGAAGTTTGATGATGTTCTTGAAGTTGATGTTATTAATTATTGAAATGTTATAATAAATTAACATGGACCAAAATGCCCCTGCACTAAAGGACAAAATAGGCAGCTCTCAACAGTCAAAAAGGGGGGGTTTTTGGATTTTGGACTAAAATGGCAACAAAATGCAAACCACAGGGACCCGGATGTAATAAGTTTGAGATTTGAACTAAAGTGGAAAAACTGACCAAACCACAGTGACCAAAATGGCAGTTTACTCTTTAAAAGAGTAAATTGTCAAAATGGTTCCTGAGGTTTGGTCACTTTTACCACATTAGTCCAAAACTTAACCTTTTGAATCTGGGTCCCTATGATTTCAATTTTGCTGCCATTTTCATCCAAAATCAAAATCTGATCAGAATTTTAAGCTAACAACCAACTTTTCTGTTTTTTTCTTCCCTTTTAATGAAGGGCAAAACGGTCTTTTAACGTTTTATTACAACAATTTAAAAAAATATGACAGTTTTACCCTTCATTAAAAGGAAGGAAAAAGACAAAAAAGCTAGATGTTAACTAAAAAATCTGACCCGATTTTGCTTTTGGATGAAAATAACAACAAAATTGAAACCAAAAGGACTCATATTCAAAAGGTTTGAGTTTTAGATTAAAGTGACAAAAGTGACCAAACCTCAGAGACCATTTTAGTAGTTTACTCTATTTTAAAAAAAAAGAACACGTTAAGTAATGGTTGGTTTGTTTGGTTAAAGTTTAAAGAACACAAATTTTCTTTTTCTTTTATTTTTTTTAAGTAAAAGTTATCCAACAAAATTCTTACTCAACAAATAAAATATTATTGTTGTAACGTTCATAGCAAAAGAACTTTTTTATCTACCAAAGGGCTTGTAGTATAAGAGTATCAAAATGTGTTGGAGAAGTGTTAATTCTCAACAGATTGAGCATTCTAGTCTCTTGGTTAACATAAGTAGAGATTTAGAAGTAGGTAATGAGGGTGTGTGATTTAGCCCTTTTAAAAAGAATCTACTTGTATTGTATCCTTTAACATTTGCTAAAAGCATGTGGTCCACGTATAATTTCTCAATATCAAGAATCCTGAACTTAGATTGAATCATATCGAAGATCTTTCCTTTTGTATCATCCGATTCCTGAAAATTGTACATCCGCAAAAGTACAAGTTGACCTCTTTGTCTTCATCAATAGGTTTCTAAACATCAAGAAGATGACGATGTTCTCCAGAGAGATCCCCCCCAAGTGCAAAAGCTCATGTTCTAATATATTTATGCAAGTGTACAAAATTACAATACCAACCTTATCCCTAAAATCACGTATCTTATGTCATACAACAGTTTCTTTTTGGTGATGTTTTCTTTTCAATACATAATGTTTTCAAATTCAAACGTATTTGTTAATATACCTTTTATAGAGAAATTCAAATAAATAGTGCCTTTTTTATTATTTGGACAGGACCAGATCGTTAAAAAGCTCAAAACAAGCTTGAGCCTGAAATATGACTTGTTTGGTTAGACTGAAGGGAGTGGGGCGTCCTCAAAAGAGGGCGTCTTGCGACACGTGGCGTTTGGGGGTGGCTTGGGGCGTCCTCAAAAAAGGGGGCGTGGTGTTCATGGCAACTCAAGATGCCCCTCCAAGACTTATGATTGGTTGTTTGAAAAAGTGAGAAGTTGACTAAGTTGATGATTGGTTGTTTGCTATCCCTCTCACCCAAGTTGCCCAACCTCTGCAAGACGCCCAAGATGGAAGTTGCCCAAGTTGCTATGGAAGTTGCCTAAGGGGCGTGGTGTTTGAGGCGACTTGGGGCGACTTGGGAGGGGGAGTCGCCCCACTCCCCTCAGTCTTATAGAGCCCAAGCTCGTGCTTTACAACAAAGCTCGAGCCTAAACGAGCTCAAACAAAGGGGGTTTAGCCTAGTCAGGCTTAGGCTCAAACTCGTTTACACCCCGTACTTACTATATTTATGCCATCACCATAAATCCCTTAAAAATATAAAATAGAACTAAAAAAATATACAAATTTATGGGATTTTCTCTATTTTATAGCATATGTTACCGATTTGGCAACAAGTATAAAAGAACCTTAATTGAGGGTGTACGGGGCACTCTCGGTGACCCCATGCGGTGACCCAAGTCCCCGCTAGGGAACACCGCCGCCATCCTTCATTTACCGCGAGGGGAGTTCCCAAATCGGTGTGTGTTCACCGTTTGAGAGGGAGGGAGATGGTGGGCCAGCCCCTTTTCAACCAATCAAAACATTTCTTTTTTTTTCTTTTTGAATAAAAAAACAAATCCCCCTAAGGGAACACCGCCGCCATCAATTTGAGGGTGTGAGGGGAGTTAAAAGGGGAGTTGACGTGGCGCGTGCTGATTGGCCGTGCGTAAGAGAGGGGACTCCCCTAAGAGGGGAGTGCCCCGTTCACCCTGATGACCATAGACAATGGACCATATACTTTAGCAAATAATAATCAGACCCCATATCCCTCCTCACGTGATACCAATGTGAAGTCACAATCACAGATGGGTTTGCAACCAAAGTTGGTTATTTGTACCTCATGCATGTTAAGTTGTACATTAAGTTGAATTAAACACACACACTTTGCCACCTCTTCCCCGGCCAAAAGCATGGAAACCTGTCTCAAAATTTAATGGACTGTATGTATTATTATTTTATGTCCCTATACCTGCACCTCTGCACTCACCAGGAATTTTCAACATCAATCAGTATTTTACCAAAAATGGTCCTTAGACTTTCACTCTTTTTAAGTTAAGACCTTGCTTTTTTCTCTCTTGCCATGTTCAGTCCCTCAACAATTACAGGCACCATACTAAAAGTCTAAAATAAAATCCATACAAATTACAAACAATAAAATATAGTCAAAGTGGACACAACAAGTGTTCTGAAGCACACACAAATTCATGAAATACAAAGTCAGAAAACAAAGGTTTCCTATATGGCCAACAACTTATATTAGAAACATTTTACTCTTGCTTACTATTCATTTAAAACTTAAGCACAAAACACAGCACTTATCAAAACATAAGGATAACTGCAGTCCAGCCTTCCTCCCATGAAGCTAGTTTCTGTTCTTCGACTTTTCCATGGCCCTTGGAGCTGTGCATCAACAAAACCACAAAGTTAGATTCGCGTTGTTTATGGAAGATTTCATGTTAATGTTATTAACGTGTTCCTTTATTTTTTATCCTTATTTGAGGTGTCTTTTAATATGTTAAATTGCAATTTAGGCGAGAGAAAGTACAAATAATATGAGGCATACCTAAACCAATTGCATCAGAGCCCTTCATGATCTTCAGCCTCTTGCAAGAACCGATGAACATACTGTGATTACAAATCATAATATAAAGGATTAGGATGTGAGACATCTGCTTTAGCATATATATACTCGTCGTTTAAAATCATCTTGTAATGAATTCACTACACATGGTATTTAATTAAACTTGAATATCATTTTAAGTTGTTCAAGCACAAGAAGTCATTCAACCCCGAGTCTTAAACAACGAATTTCTTCATTTTGTATTCTACATTATATTGAACAAAACCCGTCTAGTTATGAACCTTGAAAATTACCACAAAGAGATAATTTCCTTATGTGTCTATTTAATAAATTTTAGGATTTAGATTTCTTTCGTTTCATAAGAGTAACTAGATGTAATGGCTTAATGCCCTCCTATGTCACACTCACATAACGCATATTACAAGAAAAATTAATATCCCGCCATATACAAAACAAATTTACTGCTAATAACATATGTTGTACGTGTGGATTATTATGTAAGAATAATCGAGCAGGGTTTGGTTAAAGTTTGTAAACTAATAACTAAAACTTATAACAAGCTTCATATAAAGTCCTCAATAGTATTCATATTTTGGTATATCAAATATTTTGCTGAATCCACATAATAGCAATTTTGGAATAAGCACCCTAATAATACTGAACAACTGCAATTTATATTTGTAGGACACTGAACACATAAAAAGATGGTTACGGCTATACACATAGGAGGCTATCATAATTTATGGCAAAAGTGTGATTAATTATTCCAATTACTTGAGTTTCATTACAACAAACATGACGAAAGTGAACAAAATAAATAAGGTTAAGTTGCTTGAAACTTACTCCCATGGCACATCTCCCACAAGCATCCAATCGCCATCCTTATCCTCATACGTAAGCACATACTCTGATCCATGCAACAGATCCCGCAACTTGCTCTCACTCAGACTTTCCCTTCCTGGAGCTCCCTGTGATCCGCATTGACCTACGTTAATGAACAAAAAAAATCACTTGTCATGATTATTAAATATGCATGAGTATTACAAAAACCACATTTAATTACATTCACGGAACAACTCACCAAGAGTGAAACAGCTAAACATCTTCTCAAGGGCAGAAGAAAGCTGTTGATAAGTAGTGTAACTTCTTAGATCAACCTTCCTCAGATAAGGAGCCCCATCCATGCTAACTTTCACAAATAGCGCACTGGGACCTGGTTTTCCATCCACCTCGTCATTCGTCTTTGAATTTGTAGCCAAAATGTTCTTGCGGAAAGATCTAACCGGAGGCCAACCGACCACGTGTGCCCTGAAAGACGAATCATATCAATCATGTTATCTCTTAACTCTGTTTTTACTCATTTCATTCACAAAAACAAGTTTCTGATTTTACTTACTTAGCAGCAGGAGGATTGGACACATTGACTTTGTTAAGGTTAGTTCCGAAGGTAGCATGAGGTTTTTCCTGTGGTGCAACCTTTGATGTTGCGTCTTTAATCATGGCAGGTTGAGCACCCGATGAAATCTTAACATTTACATTCGAAGTATCAGAGTCGGTACCAGACGAACCGAACATCCATTTCCCTTCATCAATGGTATCAGAAAATCCGCGTTTATTTCCGGAAACAAAAACCTTCTGTGAACCTGAGCAAATTCCATCTTTAGACGGAAGCAGTGGAAATAGCGGTTTCTCATCAAGGCTCTCGGAGCTCGCCAGATCAGCATCCGGGTCCCGCTCAGGAGATTGAGATCCTGGAAGACCGAGCCTCAGTTCAGTAGCTTTAAGGTTTAGATTGTTTCTTTTCACATCTGAGATCCCAGACACAGCAGAGCTATCAACTGATGAACAATCTGATAATCCCAGATAATTTCGCTCCGTTAATCCAGCGTTCTTTTGAAAAATCGATTCCATACTGGAAGCAGAAGTCATTAAGGAAACGTTTCCCTGTCCATCCCCTTCAACATCTACCAGCGGTGGAGACATCGGATCAAAAACTCATAGGACTTCAAGTTAATCTCCTTCAATAAGAAAACAGATATATAACAAATGTTTAAAAAATTCACCATTAAGAGATAAAAACAAAGTTAATGAAAGGCATTATTTTAGAACACTACTTGGACAATAACAAAATATTTTTCGTGTAAAGACTGTGTGTCTATGCCAGTAACTTTTCAATTTTATTAACCAGTGGATCATAATCCATACACGCATCAAAAGCATAGTCAAAATGAAACTAACAAGACCAAAAAAAGAAAAAAAAGTTAAAATATATCCTTATTAGTTCTGTATCAACATATTCTGAATGAACAAAGTCAATAAAATTATTAAAATGCATATCAGGTATCCCCAAAAATAAAGCTACCGGTTGACTAAAATCAACAACCGAAAAAGCACATGTTAAATCCCTAATTTTCGAGAAATTATGCCGAAAACCTCATTATACTCACAAAATTATTTCAAGTCAATTTCGCAATAGTTCACAAAATTACAAAAAAAAAAAAAATCAAATTAAGTATTAGAAAATATCATTATACTGTATCTAATCTTCTATAGCTCTAACATCATGCAAACAACTTTTAATAAAAAAAAACATCAACAAAACAAGATGAACATGAATATGAAGATAACATGAACACAGTGTGTTGAGATTATTCAGCAATTTGATTCTGAAACGAATCGAACATATAGATAGCTTGAAACGAAGCGAAATCCAGATCTCAACCTGTATAAATTTCGATTCTAAAAATACTGAACTGAATAAAAAAAAACAAAATCAGATTATAGAGCAAATTAACGAAGCATTTACCTGAAACTGATGAAAATATATGGAATAAGCAGCAGCTGAGGGAAGAAGATCGGATCGACAGCAACAATCTTCGAAGGAATTAAGAGCAGAAAGGAGAGAGAAAGTGTGTTTTAGAGAGAGAAAGTAAGAGAGAGAGAAGAGGATATTAAGGTCCCTCCATTAAGCAGAAAGCAAAGAAAAGGTCTGTGAGGTGTGTGTCTTGAAAGTCATTTTATGTAATAAGTTGAGTGAAAATTAATAAAGAAAGTGAAAAGGAGTGTGTTTTATAGGGGGTAATGTGTAAATTTAAGAACAAGTTGAAAACTTTCTTTTGGGTTCCATCTTTTAATTTAAGCACAACTAGTGAATTTTCCCCACGCTTCGCGGCGGGATTTGATCGGTATTAGTTCGGTTCATTATGGTACCGGAACTCGCTATAATAATCAAAAAAGAAAATCTTACATCAATCGAAAATAATGAAAATTAATATTGATATTGATACCAGTGTTGTTCGATTGATATTTCAGTTCGTTTGCGTTCTTTGTTTATTTTATTCAACATTGCGATATAAATTTTATTGAAAACAAATACTATGTTGCTATCTTACCAAATCGAATTGTAACCGACTAAACAACAATCTATATCGGTACTGATATTTATTTTTATTGTTATTGTTCTTGCTTTCAATAAACTGACATTGTGTCGCAAGCATACAGTACCGAACCGAAAAAACGCCGATATCGCTAGATATCAGTACCTGTATTCATTTTTATGGTTTCAAATTTGATAATGGATACTATGCCGCTACCGTAGTGAATCAAACCGAACCCGGCCGAACAACATCAGTTTGGGTACCAGTATTTATTTTTATTTTTATTATTTTTTTCTTTCAATAAGATGACACCGTATCGCTACCATACCGTCCCTTCATTATTGGTATATGTATGTTAGTTAATTACCTAATTAAGTAATGAGGATGTATATAATATTTTGATGATTCGTTATAATTGGAAACCAAAATCACATTATGTATTAGTATTTCCGAAAAAACACATTATGTATTAGGATTACCTAATTAATTACTAATCACATTATGTACTAAGACCGTGGGGTATAGTGGGGCTTGGGTTGGAGGGCATGAGTTGACACGTGGAGTTGGAGCCCCCCCACCGGTGAGTGACGTGTCCGTGGGGTATGGCGGGGCTTGGGTTGGGGGCGTGGCTTGGCAGTTTATTAATAAAAAAAATTACAATTTAAAATTCAAACTCAAACACCCCGATATGACATGGCCAACAAAGCGAATAGGAGGCCGCCACATCGCACTGCTAGCCCGCCCCACGCCCGGCTTCAAACCCAAGCCCCAAGGGTCACGCCCAAACCCAAGTCCACCCGGGGTGGTGGCTTGGGCTTTTTCCCCCAATCCACGCCCCAACCCAAGCCCCATACCCCATAGTCTAATATTACTTGAGCAGAGCACAAATATACTTTGTGTGTGTGTGGGGATGCCCCACTTTCCCCAACTGACATCTATTTGCTTCCTCCGATAATAATAAAAAAAATTCAACATTTTGTTACTGTTCATCAAGCCTTCAAATTCATATGTATAACTAGTTGATTTCCCCCGCGCTTCGCGGCGTGATCTTGATCGGTACCGATTCGGTTTATTTCGTACTGACACAATACATGCATTCGGTATAGAAATCAACATCTGCTTTACATCGACCCAAAACCATAAAACGAACACGATGCCAATAACGATGTTGTTGGGTCCGGCTCAATATGGTACAATACAGTTAATAGTGATACTATCAGTTTATTGAAACTAAAAGCAAAAATATAAATACCGGTACCAATATCGATGTTGTTCGTTCAGTTTTACGTTCGGTACAGTAGCGACACAGTGTCTACATTCAATAAGATTTACTGAAAACCATAAATATGAATACCAAAACTTATGTTATTTAGTCGATTTTCTTTTCGGTATGGTGGCAGAACGATATTCATCTTCAATAAGATTTATATCGGAATGTTGGGAAAAGTACATAGATGTGTATTTAGATTATTTAAAAAAAAAATAACATACAAAAATTATTTAAAAAAAATTATATTAAATGAACAGTATCTAAAACAAATACTTTAAAAAAGTTATTTATTATTCATGATCCCTCTACTTTAATATATAAAAATTATTAATAAAAAAATCAAATAAACACTAAATAAAATATTACTAAAAAACAAATCTTTAGAAAATTTCATTTACTTTTCATAACTTTTTTTCATAAAAAAAATCAAATTAACACTAAATAAAATATTACTAAAAAAACAAAACTTAAAAAAATTTCATTTATAATTTACTATTCATGCTAAGTTTCTTTTCATAGGTATAATTTTCCACACAAGGTACCCGCCCACCCCTCTACTCTAGTCCCCCCTCCATAAAACATGCACTTCTTTTATGCAAAATTATTATTAACTATTTTTTTTTTGAAAGACCAACGAAACTTTTATTGCATCATCCGGACAACAATTGTTAACCGGAAGAATATTACATACACCAACCAACATAAATATTACATTACATTTAAGTCTAAATGCTCGACATATCAAAATCGCACCACTTCGTCCATGTTAACTCTTGGGATTTGGATCTATTTTTAATCCACAAATACCCAAGAGTCTTAGGGGCTGTTTGGTAGCCTCTTAATGACCATTCAGATGCTACCTCTTAATGGTTTAAAACCTCTGAATTAATAAGAGGTAACCTCAAGTCTGAATGGTTAAGAGGTAACCTCTGAATGGTAAATCATCACATGGCATATTCTTCTACCTTCTCATTGGTAAAATTCTCAATGGTTCCATTAAGAGGTAGCCTCTTAATGACCATTCAGAGACTACCAAACAACCCCTTAATGTCTTCTTTTACCTTCGCCAAGTGTGGTTGTTTTCTGTTGAAAACCACTTAATTCTTATTTTTTCCATAAACACCAAATTGTAGTTTGCATAACTGTGTAGACGGCCCTCCGCCACTTTGGCGAACCACGAATTTGGTTATGGAAATTAACCAAATCCTTAAGTTCTAACACATAGAAAGCTCCAAATTTACTCCCATATCTGCATCACAAATCCGCAAAAAACAAAAAGGTGTTCCGTTGTTTCGTCGTCTTCGCCACAAAGCTTGCACCTGAGAGACCCAATGTTAACATTCCTTCTGGCCAAACTAGCAGCTGAAGGAATTCTATTCAAAGCAACCCTCCAGGCTAGGAAATTGACTTTTAGGGGAGCCCATATATTCCAACTAAACCCAATACCCAGATCATGGAACATATGTCTTCTAATTTCTTTCCTTAAGCTACTGACTGAGAATGATCCAGACGACTCCAACGCCCAGATCCACTTGTCTGACCCTGTCCCGAAATGGAAAATCGGCATCTCCGCTGTGAGTTGGTTGAGTTCAGCCAACTCTGCCCTGCTTCTAGGAGCCCTAGCCCACTGGAAAACTGGTCTCAACTCCCCGTTTAACATAGTAACTCGATCCGCAAGGCTAATATTTTTGTACCTCTCTAACACAAAAAGATTAGGGAACTTACACTTCAGCGGCTCACTTGTCATCCAACATTCTTTCCAAAAACAAATCTTTTTTTCCGACCCCGGAACCCCCCTAAACAAGTGTTCCAATTTGATTCCAAGCTCTTCAAGGTCCTTGCCCACACTAGCTACTTGCTTCCACGGCCCGGGTATGGACATTTTTGCTGGAATAAAATTCCATGAACGGGACCTATGATGTATGCTCTACACCACCTTTCTCCATAGACTTTTGTCATCTACTTTGAACCGCCACCACCACTTTGAAAGCATTGCCAAGTTCGCTTCGTGCAGAGACCCAAAACCCGCCCCGCCGTAATCCTTAGGAGTCATGGCATTCTGCCACGCCACCCAATTCATCTTTGATTTTTCCGGAATCGAGCCCCATAGAAAGTCTTTTCTCAATCTCTCCAATCTTTTGATAACCTGTAGTGGCGCTTTATATAGCGAAAAATAGTAGGTAGGTAAGGAATTCAATACCGACTTAATCAACGTTGCCCTCCCACCAAAAGATAGTGTATCTGCTTTCCAAATAGACAAACGCTTTTCAAATATTCTTACAACGGGATCCCAATTTTTGATCAAATTCATATTTGCGCCAACTTGAAGCCCCAAGTGTGTAAACGGGAAATTTCCGCTTTGACATCTAAGGACCGCCGCCAACGTAAGAATCTGATTTTCCGGGACCCCAACCCCATACAAACGGCTTTTCGCTAAGTTTACCCGAAGACCCGATGAAAGGTAAAAACATCTTAGAATTCTATTGAGGTTTAGAACATTTTGTAATGACCATTCCCCAATAAAAATCACGTCGTCGGCGTAAAGAAAGTGTGATATACATGGCCCATATGGAGTACAAGAAATCCCATTAAAAAGACTCGTCGCCAAAGCTTGTTTCATTACTCCGGTAAGCGCCTCCATAGCTATGATAAACAAGAACGGAGATAAGGGATCGCCTTGCCGTAATCCCCTAAAACATTGGAATTCTTGTGTCGGGGAACCATTTACTAACACCGAAGCACGAGCGTTCTTTACCGTCGCCATAACCCATCTTTTCCATAAAAGCGGAAATCCCATTTGAGCCATAATTGATTGTAGGAAATCCCAACTTAGCGAGTCATACGCCTTTTCTATATCCACTTTAAAAATAAGCCCTTCTTTTTTATTTCGCCTCATCCACGGGATCACCTCGTTAAGTATTAAAGGTCCGTCTAGTATACTCCTATTCGCCAAAAAAGTCGTTTGTTCCTCGGATATTAATGAATGAATAACCGGCTTTAGTCTATTCACCAAGACTTTAGAAATGACTTTGTTCACACACCCAATCAAGCTAATAGGATGGTAATCCGCAAGTCCACCAGGGTCTTTTCGCTTTGGTATTAAGGCTATAAAAGACGAGTGGCAACCAGGACTGATGTAGGCGGAGTGAAAAAATTCTTCAAACAATCTCATAAAGTCATTTTTTAAAAGTTCCCAACATTTTTTTAGAAACAGAAAATTAATACCATCGGGCCCAGGTGCCCGATCCCCATCGCAATCCCACACTGCTTTCTTTACCTCCTACAACGTGAACGACCCGACCAAGGAGTCCGCGTCTAGCTCAGATAATACTGCTAAATTAGGACAGACTAGTTTTGGTCTACAACCCACTGGTTCCTCAAATTTTTTTGTAAAGAAAGAGCACACATGATCTTTAATTAGCGGAGGAGATGTTTCCCATACCCCATTGATCCAAAGGCCATTAATGCGGTTATTAGACATGTTTGCATTCACGACCCTATGGAAAAATGAAGTGTTTTCGTCCCCTTCCAAAGCCCACCTCACTCTTGATTTTTGTTTCAAATCCAATAGTTTAGCCTTATCCGCCTCTAATATGAAGTTTCTACATGCCGCCCTATCCTCGAGTTCGTTCGGGAGAAGAGCTCTAGATTCCGCCAACATCTCTAAGTCATCCAATTTATTCAGCCTCTCATTGTATGACCCATCTCTCGAAGTCTTATAGTCTGTTACCCATTCCTTTGCACGTAATTTTACCCATTTTAACTTAGCGAACAATGCCAAATCCGCCGGGCCATTGAATCGGAACCACCCAAATAGCTTTTCCACATACTCCATGAATCCCAGGAATTCCATGCAAGAATTAAATATTCTTGTAGGGATTGGCCCGAAATCCGTTTGAACCGTGGATAACAGAACAGGGCAATGGTCCGATACTATGTTTACCAAGGCCACCACTGAGGCTAAGGGCCATTTGTTTTTTAAGTCCCTACACACCAAATACCGATCCAACTTGCTAAATTTTTGCCCGTTATACGAGTGGTAGGTGAATTTGCGACCCCCCATGTTATATTCAAACAAGTCTGCTCCTGCAATGAATTGATTAAAAAACATGGCATTGAGGGATATAAATTCAGAGTTCAACCTCTCTGAAGCATCCCGAACGTCATTGAAGTCCCCTAAGAAAACCCACATACCTGACTCTGCATATCTAACCTCGTTTAATACAGCCCATAGCCCCCTTCGTGTAATCGGATCATTAGGAGCATAGACGTTAACGATGTTTACCTTTTCACCAGACGGACATAAGTTCCCAGTTACTAACAAAAAAAACCGATTCTTCTTCACCGCTGTCTTCGTGAAAACAGCAGGGTTCCAAAGAGATAAAAGACCTCCGGATCGGCCCACCGCCTCTACCGATTCGAAATCCACAATGGATCTCCCCCAAAAATTATTAACCGAAAACTTAAGGTTACCTGCCACTTTAGTTTCCTGGATGGCTACAAAGTGAGCGTCGTGAGTCGTCTTCAAACCCCGCACCCAATCCACTTTTCTGGAGTCTCCGACTCCCCTGAGGTTCACAGTTAAGTAATTCATTGTAAAATCTCAGTTTCTCCTTCACCAAGAATTACATCTGCGACTTGTTCTTTGAATCCGTTAACCTGGAAACCCACCGATTGACCTGCCTGGACGGTGGCCTCGGCTTCTTGCTGCACGTACTGATCCGAGTAAACTACAACTGTACCATTCTCCGAGTTCCCAGTGATCGGTACCGTTTCCGGAACCCCGTCATCTTCGCCGGCCATTTGCGCGTCTTCTAACGGGGCACCGTTACCATGACCATGGACCTCTAATATGGTCTCTCCCCCAGATAAGGTTGTTGGAGTATTTAAATCCAACGATTTGGCAGAAAAAGGAAATACCTGGTTCCCATTTAAACGGGCCCCACCGAACTTGTCACACCCCAACCGATGGCGGAAACATCGGGGCGTGGCACTGAGCGAAATAGATTGTCCAGAAGTTTCCATAACAACTATATTTACCAAATATTTAAAGCAACACGTCCCATACCATGTCATAAATGATAATACAATTATTACAGAAAAGATCTAGTCAAATTGTTCTGTTCCGACAACTCAGATTCTCATTACAGACAATTGTTTATTGTTGACCTAGGTCTTTCCTAGCCTCGATTTCACAGCAAAGAAAGCAAATAAGCATCCTAAGCACCTTTCACATACGTTAAAGTAAAAGTCAATACACACAGTGTAAAGGTGAGCATACAAGTTTGATAGATATAATAAAGTTCGAATTCGTTTACACATAACCAGCACGTACGCATAGTGAAATGAAGCACGTTAGTTATCGACATAGATCTATCGATACCAATGACTGCGGGTTGAATGACCGAGGCAGTTTGCAATACATGATTACCACTGTAATCCATGCAAGTAATTGTCCTTAACAACCCCTGCGAACAGGTGCTGAGTACAAACTATAGTACTATCGTTGTATGATTTCGGAGCATAATGTCTCCTTCCTTTCGCTGCAAGAGTCTAAAGCGTCCAATGTTTCCCGTTCAGATATCGTCTCTTTCTGGGGTAAGAATAGTTTCGGGTTGGATTTTGTTGATTCTGTGGGGCTGTCGGGAGGCTTGATTTGTGTCTGGGATGAGAATTTGTTTCGTCAGATTGGTGGTTCTAAAAGTAGGCACTTCTTGCATATTAAAGGGACTTTATCGGGCTGCGCTTCCTCTGTTAATATCCTTAACGTATACGCCCCCCAGGAGGTCTCGGCTAAAAATTTTGTGGGATGAGCTGAGAAATATTATTGATGCTAATGATGGTTTTTGGGTTATTTCGGGTGACTTTAACGCAGTTCGCTTCAGAGAGGAGAAGAGGAATTGTTCATTTAAACAGACTTGCGCTAACAATTTCAATGAGTTTATTTTTTATTCGGGTTTGATCGAATATAACATGAGTGGCAGGCGGTTCACTTTCTGCTCTGATAATGGCAGTAAGTTAAGTAAACTTGACCGTTTCTTAGTCAACTCTGATTTTTTCGATTCTTGGCCAGCGACTTGTTGTCGGGTTCTTCCAAGGCTGTGGTCCGATCATAATCCCATTATTCTTTCGTGCATTCCCAAAAATTTCGGGCCTCGTCCTTTCCGTATTTTTAATTCTTGGTTTGGTAAGTCGGGTTTTGACGAAACAGTGATTAAAGCTTATCATGAGTTTGTTTCGGCTGAAAATATCCCAGACTCGTCCTTCATAAGTAAATTGAGGTTCATAAGGGATCGTATTAGAGTTTGGAAAGATGACATGATTCGTAAGGAAGGAGAGGATTTGGAGGCCGCTAAAGGTGAATATGAAGCTCTTGAAGCTATTCTCGAGTCTAGAGATTTATCCGAAGAGGAGGAGTGGATTTTTTATGAAAACAAAAAAATTATTCGGGAAGTCGAAGAATTCAAGACTATGGACCTTAGGCAAAGATCTCGCATCAAATGGGCGAAGGAAGGAGATGAAAATTCTAAGTTCTTCCATGCTATGATTAACAACAGGAAAGCGAGCAACTCGATTCATGGCCTTGAAGGGAATGGGGTTTAGATTTCCAAACAGTCCCTTGTGAAAAAGGAAGTATTCCGTTTCTTCAGAGATAAGTTGGTGGAGGAGAGCATGAGTCGTCCTGTCCCGGTTTGTTCCCACATTAAACAAATCTCTTCTTTTACTGCCACCAGCCTTGAAATGCGCTTTTCGAAGGAGGAGATCAAAGCTGCGGTTTTCGAGTGCGGTAAAGATCGAGCTCCCGGCCCTGACGGATTTAATTTTAGATTTTTTACTCATTTTTGGGATCTTTTTGAGACTGGTTTCTATAATATTTTGGATGCCTTTTTTGAATCTGGGAAGCTTAGCAAGGGATGTGGGTCGGCTTTTATCGCTCTAATTCCTAAGACCAGAGATCCTTTGGGGTTAAGTGATTATCGCCCCATCAGTCTGGTTGGAGTTATTAACAAAGTTGTGTCAAAAGTTCTCTCTAATAGGCTAAAACCGGTTCTTAATGAGGTTATCTCTACTCTCAATCGGCTTTTATCGGGGGAAGATTTATTTTGGATGGGCCTCTGATTATAAATGAGTTGCATTCGTGGGCCAAAAAGACCAAGAAATGGGTTTTCTTTCTTAAAGTCGACTTCGAGAAAGCATACGACAACGTGAACTGGGGCTTTGTTTTGAGTATTTTACAACAAATGGGCTTTGGAGAGAAGCGGCGTGGCTGGATTTCGGGTATTCTAGCTTCGGCCAGGGCGTCAGTCTTGGTAAATGGTTCGACCACCTTCGAGTTCGGATGTAGCAAAGGCATGAGACAAGGAGATCCGATCTCCCCGTTTCTTTTTGTTGTGGTTATGGAGGCGCTGTCTTGCTTATTCAATATGGCTCGAGAGGCCAATGTCTTTCAAGGAATTAATATTCCAGGCTCCGACGCCCGTGTCTCTCATTTATTCTTTGCCGATGACGCTATGATAATGTGGGAATGTAACAAAGATAATATTGCTAATGTTATTAGGATCCTTCGGTGTTTTCATGTGTGTTCGGGTCTCAAAATCAATCTTAGCAAATCAAGTATTTTCGGTGTTGGAGTCTTGAACGAGGAGATTGAGGAGATGGCCAACTGGATCGGATGTAAGGTCGATTCTATTCCTTTTAAGTACTTAGGCTTGACGGTCGGTGCCAACATGAATCGTATAAACAATTGGAGGCCTGTTTATGATATATTTGAGAAACGTCTTTCTCTTTGGAAGGCAGCTTTATTATCCATAGGAGGCAGGGTTGCTCTAATTCGGTCGGTTCTCGAAAGTTTGCCTTTGTATTTTATGCCTCTTTATAAGGCGCCGATTAAAGTTATTAAAGACCTGGAAAGCATCATAAAAAGATTTTTGTGGGGCGGCTCGAATAACGTCAGGAAGACTCATTGGGTGGCGTGGGAAAGGGTTTCTTTACCTAAGAAAGCTGGAGGCCTGGGGCTGAACAAGTTGTTGGATGTCAATTTGGCTTTGCTAAGTAAATGGGGTCGGAGGTTTAAAAATGAGCCCGATAGTTTATGGGCTGCAATCGTCTCTGCTATCCACTCGGGTTGCTCGGATTGGACGTTCCTCCCTTGTAATAAATCTGCCAGAGGTGTTTGGGTCAATATTTGCAATATTTTGAACAAACCTCTCGTGGATAATAAGCCGTTTCGTAGTTTTTTCAAAGGTGAGGTTGCTTCGGGTTCCGACGTTTTCTTTTGGTTAGATCCATGGATGTCCGAATCTTCATTCAAAGATCTGTTCCCGGGTCTTTTCCGACTGGAAACAGTAAAAAATTGTTCGGTTAAGGATCGCTTGGCTGATGGTGGTTGTGGCTTTGGAGACATGAGCCGGACACGGTATCGGAGATTCAGGAGCTGATTTCCTTGACGGGTATGTTATCTTCTTTTAATCTTAGGGATGGTAGAGATAAATGGAGATGGTTGGGTGATTCTACGGGTATTTTTTCGGTCAAATCAGCCAAGGATGTTCTCGCCCGTGGTAGGTGTGACCCGAACGGTTTTGTATTCGATTGGTGTAAATGGGTCTCAGCGAAGTGTAATATATTCGCTTGGAGGTTAGACTTGAATCGTATTCCTACATCGGATGCCATACTTTCTAGGGGTACTGTTAATCATGTTAGAGCCTGTCCCCTGTGCGACTGTGAGGATGAAACCGTGAGCCATCTGTTTACCTCTTGTCGGTTCGCGGACCTGATTTGGCATAAAATCAGCAGATGGTGCAGTATTCCATCGATTTTTGCTTTTTCCATTAAAGATCTTTTGGAGTTACATATATTCAGTAGATTAAGGAGCTCGGAAATGATGGTTCTTCAAGGTATTGTTGTCATCGCGTGCTGGTGCATTTGGTTGGCTAGAAATAAAGTGGTCTTTTCAGGCTCTCGGGCTAATGTGGAGGACGTTTTTAGTGAGATTAGAGCTTTGGGTTTTTTCTGGTTTAAACATAGGCCGCGCTTTCATTTTATTGATTGGAGCGATTGGTGTAAATTTGTAATTATGTAACTTTTGTTTTGTTGTTTGTTGCCGGCCCGGTTTTCGAGTTTGGTGGTTTGTTATTGAAAGTTTATTTTCAAAAAAAAAACCACATAGTATCAATATCGAAGTTTCAATAAAGTCAAAACTGAATATTGTACCGTATATATTTGGTTGGTACCGGTATATTATGGTACCAGTACAATATGAATTCGATGGTAATCGGCATGAAATTTCCCATCCCTAGGTTCAGGAATAACGTAAGTCCAAAAAATAGTACAAGTTGTGTTTGAGGGTTAGTGTGAGCGTAATCCCACATAATGAACAATGAAAACTTTTCATATTATTCTATTATGTTTTCATGTGAGACTATATAATCATGACAATAGTTAACGACATATTACATGTCTTGATGTCAAGCATAAACATTTACTACATGGTTTTAATGAAATTTGAGAGCATATCTTAAAAAGTGAGTTCGTTTATATATATTTTTTCTCGTACATCTTATTCTATTATGTTTATACACAAGATGGACCATCTTGAAAGCATATACTCTTGGTTACATGGCATGGACCATCTTGAAAGTCTTGAGAAACCAATCAAGAACTTCATCAATAGGACACGTGATGGTGAATATAACTAAAATAAGATTTCTAGATGTTGTCACATCATGAATAATATAACGTATTAGAGATACTATTAAATGTTAGTTTTATGTACCGAAGGTAACTAAATGACATAAAGAAAGGATAAAATGAATATACTTTCTCAAAAAGAGACATTTATTAAATGTATTTTAATATTAAACAAGGGTAATTGCCCACGCAAATCCGACGTATGTTATCGCGGACATTCGATTGGTATCGGTTCGATTCGTTACAGTACCAGTACGATACATGCACTCGGTATAGAAATTAAAACTTGTTTTACATCGACCGAAAATGATCAAATCAAACACTGGTACGGGAGATACCGCACTGATGTTGTTCGAACAATATCTATCGGTTCAAAGCGTCCCAATACTGGTACCAGTATTCATTTATCGTCTAAAACAGAGTTGTATAAATGAAAATTTATGAAAACTGAAAACCATAAAAATGAATACAGGTACCGGTGTCGATGTTGTTCAGTATGGTAGGGTAGTGATACAATGTCAATTTATCGAAAGCAAAAACACTAAAAATAAATACCATTACTGACGTTCGATCGGTTTTGGTTAGCTTTGGGACGATACCTACACAATATCCGTTTTCAGTAAAATTTATATCGCAATGTTGAAAAGAAAACACAAAATCCAAGTTATTAGAAAAAAATCAAATGAAATGATGAATAAAAATATTCTTATAAAATAAATAAATACTTAAAATAATAAATTACTATTTATCGTCGGTTTGTTCGATACAATTGCGGCACAAAATCCATTTTCAATAGATTTATATCGCAATGTTGAAAAAAATAAGCCTAGTTATTAGAAAAAAATCAAATTAAATTATGTATAAATATTATTAAAAATAACTAAATACTTAAAAACAATAAATTACTTTTTATTTTCGCTTTCGGTTCGTTTTGGTATGGTATGATAGCGCCGCGGTGTCTAGTTTCAATCGAATTTATTCGAATTCGATTCGAATTGGGTTTTTTGTTCAAAATACGAATCGAATTCGGTAGGTGAAGAAACACTGACCTGAACAGTAAGGCTCCGACTAGAACTTTAACTCTTGGCAATCCGAACAGCTAGCTGCAAAACAGAACACCGTTAGGACTCGTTACAGGAATGAGGTTATTCCTGTAACCACCCTCCGGCGTGAGAATAAGTCTCGGTATTTGGGAGTAAGAAAGTATGTAGAGAGAGTAGGTGAGAACCGAATGTCCATACCTTTGGTGTTTACCTCTATTTATAGTTTATGATTAGGGTTTCCCCTAGACTAGGATGTAATCCGATAAGTTAGGGATTTGCATGATCTTCCTAAAATATTGAGGATTTGGTTACTTGGTTTATCCATGCAGAATGAAACATTCTAGAATAAATGTGATCGTAATTAAATATCTATAATTAAATAATAGGTGATGACCGGGTCGGGTTAGCCGGTCCGGGTCATACCTCGTCAGTAGGTTTTAATCAAATTCGAATTCATAAGAAAATAAAAACTATTCGGATAATTCGATTCAAACAATTTGAAAATTCAATATACAATTCGATAAATACCCCTAAACATGACGACAGGCACCAGTCCGCTGCACAAACTAATAGAATTTATCCACAAAAATATATTTCGGTGGTATTGTAAAAAGAATATAAGGTAAATTGGGAAGGGTCGGATAACTTTGGGGCGGGTCGGATAACATTAAGAGAACCTATTGGGTGGCTTGGGATAGGGTGGCGTTACCAAAGAAAGCTGGAGGTTTGGGGCTAAGTAGACTAAAAAATATCAATCTGGCTTTGCTCAGTAAATGGGGATGGAGATTTAAAAACGAATCTTATAACCTATGGGTTAAAGTTATTAATGTGATTCATACGGGTCGATCGAGGTGGGATTTTCTGCCGTGTAATAAAGTGATCAGGGGAGTTTGGCTCAACATTTGCAATTTACTGAACAAACCTTGTATCGATAACAAGCCCATTCGGAGTTTCTTTAGAGGTATAGTCGCTTCGGGTAACGATATCATGTTCTGGCTTGATCCCTGGGCCAGCGAGACTCCGTTTAAAGAGACATTTCCTTGTCTCTTTCAACTGGAAGTGGTTAAGAACTGTTCGGTTCGCGATCGTTTGGCCGGTGGCATTTCGTGGTTGTGGCGTCACGACCCGGAGTCGGCTTCGGAATCTCAGGAGCTGGCGACTCTTTTGGCGATGGTGTCTACTGTTACTATTGGATCTGGGCCTGATAAATGGAAGTGGATGGGGGATCCAGCAGGTTTATTTTTGGTAAAATCAGTTAAGGACCACTTGATTCGCGGAATTTGCGATCCTAATTTGTTTGTTTTTTACTGGTGTAAATGGATACCATTGAAGTGTAATATATTTGCATGGAGGTTAGAGCTGAATCGGATTCCGACTCTCGATGCTTTATTCGCCAGGGGAATTGTTAACCAAGTCGGGGCTTGTCCTCTTTGTGGATGCGAAGATGAGTCCGTGATGCACCTATTTATTTCCTGCCATTTCGCCTCGCTTATCTGGCATAAGGTTAGTATATGGTGCCGCATTCCTATGATTTTCGCGTTCTCGGTTAAGGATCTCTTAGAATGCCACAAGTTCAGTCGTTTGAATAAAGCGGAATCGAAGATTTTTTGCAAGGAATAATCATTATATCATGCTGGTCGATTTGGCTTTCTAGAAACAAGGCGATCTTCTCAGGCTCTCGTATTTGTGTGGAAGATGTTTTCAGCGAGATCAGATCTTTGGGATATTTTTGGCTCAAACACAGGTCTTCGTTTCGATCCATTTCTTGGAATGATTGGTGTAAATTTGTAATTATGTGATTTTTCACTGTTTTTTGTTGTTTGTTGTTTTTTCCGGCTCGGTTTTCGGGTTCGGTGTTTGTGAATGAAAGTCAATTTTCAAAAAAAAAATTGGGAAGGGTAAAAAGGGAATGCATATACACATTTGATGACAATAGGCATGAGAAAGGGGAGACAAAGTGTGATGCTCAAGATTTTGCAGAAAATGATAATTACGAAATCAAACAAATTTTGATTATGTTTAGGCAAAAATGTCATAATTCAAAAACTCCACACAAACAACCCTCTAGTTTCATGAGTTGACAGAAAATACCCCTGGGGTTCAGTCTACATCCGCACGTGTCCTTGGTTCACATGTCACAACAACCGGTAGTCTAACCTTCTCTAAGCCAAGTGGGGCCACGTCGTTCCATAAGGGCAAACGTGGGAATTGAAAACGATACCCCCATATGCTAACCTTAGTTAATACAAATGTCCGGATAAAATCTCATTTATAACAAGTTATTTTTTTGAACGGCAAACGTATCATCTAAATAGGCTACTGACGAAATTCATCAAATCGAGATACACTCATCTCCGAACTGTGGAAAACCCTCACCTAGGGCCGAAGCCCGTGAGCACTCGCTCGAACGCACGACAATGCGGTGATGTAAAACCCATTCAGTTCAAGAATCGAACTAGCGATCTCCGGCTACTCACCTAGTCTCCCATCATTACCAGGTGCCATAGAAAATAACAGGGAGAGTAGGGTTAGGTTCCTTAGAACACCAAGTCTCTCCCACAACACTCCACCATCAGTTATTGGCTAAAGAAGTGAGGATGAGAGCAAAACTCTTGTCTATCTCGTTATTGAAAATTATACTTGTTCAAAATAATTTATCAAGTAAAGCTAGTATAAGTATGTGATTCTAATCTAGTACATGAACTAGTTACAATACTAGCCAAATTATATTGGGGGCAACGAAAAATATGGTTCTTCTTAGGGGGCACGGGACACTCCGGTGATGAGTCTCCGGGTTTAAGTGATGGTGTGAAACAGAAACACCGCCCCATGTGATTTGATCATGAGTGATGGATTGGCGGATTCACCATCACAGAGAAAAAGTGGAGATAAATGCGTGGTGGTTGAGTAATTGTGGGGATTTTTTGGGAAGTGGTGTGGGTTCAATTGATGAGCTAGAACACCGGCTCAACGTATTTGATCATTTAAATTCGTGATTCAAAGAGATGAGGTGGCATAGCTTGATTGGTTAGTGAAGTGGATTCATGTGATAGACTTGGGAAGTGCCCTATCGTATTTCATACCGTATATTTTTAATTGAATATTTCGATTTTTGTGTTTACAAGGCAGCCTTTGTTATTTTGTAAAGGTTTGAATTGTTATAGCGCGTCCACAAGTAACACTCTCAAGCTTTGTGAGCTTGTTCTTCCTCTTGTAAGCTTACAACTTTTTCATTGTTTTCTCTACACGTGTAACTCTGCAAAGCTCATAAACTACGTCTTGTGAGATTGTTAGACATTTGGTGATAGCATCAAAGATGTAGGGGTAGCAATAAGGGGTTAAAATATGTGGAGGTTATTTCATATTCCAATGGAACACCGAAACCACAGTAGTTTCATGCTATATTTTAACATGATTTCATTGATCTCCAAAATTCATCTTCAAAGCATCCAACCTTGTGAAAGATACCAAACATAAGATGCTAAAGAATATAAGGGATCCATTAGAAAGTAAAAAAAGAAGAAGAAAAAACTAAGATGTATGCCAAAAAGTAAAAATACCAAAAGAAAATTAAGAAATAAGAAACATTTTGTTGGTGTGGGAAAATATGTATGTTAAATCTTATGTGAAATATGGGAAGAAAACTAGAAAACATGTATGTTAATCAATGCTTTTTGCGGGGGCGAATTCAACCCACATTTGTGGGTTCCTAGAAACTCAGTGCGTGTGAAGAAAATGGAAAAAAAAAAGTGAGAATCTTACATAATTTAGAAAAAAAAAATAGTGAGAATTAAAGAGAATTTACCAAAAGAAACCCCTTAGAATAAAATTCTGAATCCGCCACTGTTTTTGTGTGTTTGTTATGATCAATTAGTATCTCTTTATGTAATTAAAATAATACAAGAAGATAAATGTTAACAAACTCCTAATCAATAAGTGTCCATGCCGTTCAAAAAAAAAAAAAAAAAATAAGTGTCCATAAACAAGTATGAACAAGATCTATAGACGGTAAACTCCATTGATAAACTCTATAATATATAAAACACTCCAAAAATTTATCCAAAGTATAGCCCTACCAATTCAACAAAAGCCAAACACACCTATGCAAAACCTAACAAATATATTTAGATGATACTCTATCATATCCTAATATATCAAGTATACTACCCAAGCTTTATTAATTGGCCAAACTTTATAATTCACATATATATACTATCTTTGTAAGAAATAATGGGATGCATTTAGCAAAAATTCCATAAGTAAACGCTAGAAAGCATTTAAAATGACCTAAAAGGAAGAAAAGTGAAGGATGAAAAACGAAATAAAAGAAAAGTTGAAGGGGTGAAAGGGGATTGAAGAGATTAGTAGGGTTTAAGTTACGTATAAAAGTAGAAAGGGGACAGAAGAAAACAGGCGAGGAAACTGCGATGGGGGACAAGAAAGCGGCATTTTTAGTTATTCTGTCGGCTGCTGACCAGGACATCTAACCCCTCCTTCCTCTCTTACCCCCTCATTATTCTCATTATTACAATCTTGCCCTGCTCCCCTTCACAATTATGTTTTTTGCACGCCAAAATAAGTCTCATCCGTAAAAGTTCCATTTTTACCAAGGAAGAAGAATGATATAATAATAATTTTTTTTGAAAGTTAACTATTATTCACAGGCAAACCCTCAACCGAGGGCAGCCAAAGATTACAAAACCAATTACATCAAAATGAACGAGCACCAATCATTCCAAAGAATGCCTCTGTTTTTCGATCTATTGCGATACCAAAGGAAACCTAAAACTTTAACATCCTGAAAAATATCTAATATCTCTTTTCTATTGTTATTGAACCTCATCTCATTCCTAGCCTTCCAAATGCACCAACAGCCAACCATAGTAATACCTTGAAGAGCTTCTCTAGCATTCCTCTCTAGCCCAGCGTGATCATGGATGGACGTCAAATCTCTTATAGAAAAAGCGAATATCGGGCTGATTTTGCACCACCTGCTTATGAGATACCAAATACTTGAGGCCACCGAGTACGAACAGAAGAGGTGCTCCGCAGATTCTTCACTATCATCGCATAAAGGGCATAAAGCATCACCATTAAAACAATTCCGTTTAATAAGAGCATCGGCCATAGCAATCCTACCCATCTCTGCTCTCCAAACCAAGATATTGCATTTCTTTGGAACCCATTCCGCCTATTTAAAAACAAAATAACTTCTAAAGTCAATACCACTTCTCAGGAATTTTTTCACCCCTCCAACCGAAAACTCGCTGCTTTTACCACCGGTCCAGTCCCACCTATCCCGAGAGTCACCCAGGACCTTGCCATTCAGCAAAGCCTCCAACACAAAACATTGAATTAGGTATACGAGTATTGAAGAAACCTATAATAAGGTTTGTTTATATCTAAATGCAAAACAACCTCTAACTACTGACCACCACAAATGTCACGTGGTTGTGGGTTCGAGTCCCACGGATAGCGTCATTGAAGACTCAAAGATCAGCAGCTTCGAGCTGGGTGTGAAACAGAGTCTCAGAACCTGACATTGCAACATGTCAAGATCACAATAGAAAATCACACCGTTAGCCTCGTCACATGAAGGAGGGCCTCTCCGTGACCAAGCTCGGGCGTGAGAATAACTATATGAAGTGTAAAGTAAAGTTAGTGAGAGAGTTGGAGATTATAGAGAGAGAAAGTACCTTCATGGAGATTTAAGTGATTGAGGTATTTATACTTGTAGGTATGCTGACGTGGCGGGGGAGTTATGGCCGAACCAGTCATAATCAGGCGGTTAGGATTGTGGGCCCTCAGTTAGTTAGGAAAGATTCTTTGGGCCGAACGTCCTTCGTGGGCCGGAGCGTGTTTGTTCGGTCCTTGTTATATGACGTTCGGTTCGGTGAGTTATACATCATCTCATCATACGCTACATGAAATATACAGAATCAAGATGCTAATCCTAAATTTTGAACACGAGACTGTTAGTTTATGAGCACATGTATCTTTAAAACTCGAATATAGAAACCTGGCATATCTTTTTATACGTTGATTAGAAAAATAACTATTTTCCTACATGTATAAATGAAATTTGCGCACAAAAACTGTCCAGTGAATAGAAATAAAATTCACTCAAAATGAAAAGTAAAAAACATATCTATATGCAATTATGCATCTTCTAGTGAAATAAGGATCAACCGGACAATGAAAAGTGTCACCATATTTGACTTTTTAGTGATACTTTAATGTGTGGTAAAAAGATTATATTTTTATGTTTTACTCACTTTTTGTTTGTGAAAAAATTCGTGTCATAAAAATGCTTGTGTAGGTAACACTTTTAGTAACACGTACGTCTTGGTTTGGTGATATTTTATCTATGCACCACTAAAAGACAGTTTTTTTTGTGGTGCCTAGTGGCCCTCATTGATCTCAATTGATGTCATGAAGATGTGTTCATGTATTTGAGTTTAATGGGGGTAGTTAAAACAACAAGAGTATGATTATGAGAAGGTCCTGGATCCACCTTGTTAGAAGCTTCTTTAGAGATATTTGTAGACAAAGAAGCATTGTTAGTCTTCTTAATGTAGGAGGTGGTCTCCCCGTGTTTGGACTCCGACGTGAGAATGAGTAAAGGGTTCTCGAGAGTCGATAAGCTTAAAGAGAATAAGAGTAGAGAGTTTTGGAGAGATAGAGAGAGAGTTAAAGTCGCAATACCTTTGAGAGTTGTGAGGAGTCCCCTTTATATAGGCAGAGCTTTCTGTCTTTGAGGAAGCTTTCTCGACAACTCACCTTTATAAATGGGTAAGTCTTATCCTCAAGGTGTTGCTTGTGCGAGTTGCCTCGCTTTTTTGGTGAAAGTCTGAATTGTGTGTCTCTAGGTTACTTTTATATATTTGGATAAAGTCACATCAAGTTGACTTTGCAGTCTTAGGACTTGTTATGTGTATAGTAACTGAGCTTACAACTGCTAGTCATTCGTGTGACTGCTTCCTACTTGTTGCTTTCAGCTCCGCTGAGTGGGAGCTTTCGGGCACCCACATCATCAGGGCTTAAAGCTAATAGTCAATTTAATTGAAATCTAACTCCACTTGTTATCCACGGGGGAGGAATGCTAGAAGTTTTTCTTAACCCTAAAGGTATATTTTATTAGAATACATCTAACAACAACAAAGAGGTCTTGATAGATCGAGCATGTGAACATATAAAGGCGACATGTTTTTCAGTGGGTAAAGAATAGGCAGTTGTAGTATAATGTATATTAAAAACAAGAGAAAAATGCTCGAATAGTCCCTGTGGTTTCGCCTTTTTTCACCTTTAGTCCCTAACTTTCTAAAATTACCTCAATAGTCCCCAACTTTTCATTTTTTTGTTCCCGGATAGTCCCTGGGTCTAACTTCAGTTTGTTTTCTCTGTTAAGTGGGTGTGAAATGACCAATTTACCCTTTCCTCAAACACATTTTCTTCTCAAACTCTCCACCTTCCTTCAACTAACTCCACTCTACTTTTTCTCTTTAGAACCTTCTCTCTCCGCACACCTCACACTCACCGTCGCATCTCTTCCATCACCACCGCTACCTACTCTCTGGCACCGGCATCTCACCGGAACTCCTCCTCCGTCACCAAATTCCTTGACTCCTGCTTCGTATTTTGCACTTCTGTGGCACTCTCTGTTTCTGTATTTGTTAATGATTGTGGTAAATGAGGGTTGATACTGTTGACCATTGTTCTGTGTACGGAAGATCAAGTTCAATGAGGACGGATATAATGAAGTGAAGTTCAAAGTGGGGTTCCTGTGATGATGATGGTGATCGTGGTTTCACAGATACTGGATCAAGTTCTGTGATGGCAAAACTGAAGAGACCAGTTTCAAAATGGAATAACTTCATTGATGATGATGATGAAAGCAGATGTGAAGACATCGTTAATGATGCTGCATTTGAGACAAAGGTAAGCGATGAGATTGTTGAAGATGATGTTCATCCTAATTTCATGTGAACTATAGCATGTTTTGAGTAAATAAAACTTTAATTGGGAACTGTAATCGAGTCATAGTTTGTTTGACCATGAAAGTCAACCTGTCAAAAGAGATTACAGAACATGTTAATCTGTGAGAAGTTATAATCCATCCATGATTGCAGCTCCATTAAACATAGCGTATGGTGGTCGGTAATGATTGTTGTAAATGAGGGTGAGACTTAATCGAGGATGGTGGTGATCGATCGGAGGTTTGACAGTGGAGAGGTGGTCGTCGGCGGTGATTAATGATGGGGTAATCAGAGGTGAAATAGGGTGAGGTGAAGTGGGTCTTGTTCGCCGGAGAAAACACAGAGAAGAGGAAGAAGGGTTTTAATGGTGAAAGATGATAATGTTTCTGATCTAGTCCCTGTGGTTTGCCCTTTTTAAGGAAAGGGTAAATTGGTCATTTCACACCCACTTAACAGAGAAAACAAACTGAAGTTAGACCCAAGGACTATCCGGGAACAAAAAATGAAAAGTTGGGGACTATTGAGGTTATTTTAGAAAGTTAGGGACTAAAGGTGAAAAAAGGCGAAACCACAGGGACTATCCGAACATTTTTCTCTAAAAACAAATTCTTGGGTTAAAGCTTAGTTTCGAGTCAACCCAACTCGACCTCACCCATTTGGACACAAAGAACGTGTTTTGGTACACTGCCCAAACCACTTTAGCTTATAAATTTGGCTACGAATGCTCATGAAATCACTAGGGTGCACCGTATTGGAGTTGTAATATCTTTGTGTCATTATGTTTGTAGATAACACATTTTTATGATTTGGTAACACTAGGGTCGTCTCTTAAAATTTAGGGGCCCCTGTGCAACTAAAAAATGAGCCCCTAAATATAACATTAGTAAATGGGTATCTAAATGAATCAAATCTAAATAGGTTATTGGTTTACTATTTTTGTAGTTGATTAGGATCATGTGATAATTACTAGGGTAATTTAGAAAACCTTGAGAACAATTCTGAACAAAACATTTTCCAAAGGAAAAAAATGCAAAATAATGCAACTTTTTTTTTTGAAAAAATCACAGCTTTTTCTGTCATATACACAAACACATGTTACTTTCAATTTTTTAACTATACATATATGTATATACGTGTTTAAAATTGAAACATAAGTATTGTACATTTATGTTTGATAATGTACATACATATATATATATATATATATATAAAGGAAGGTTATGGTTTTAAACATGTTTTTTTAGTGTACATATATGTAAATACCCATGTTTAAAGTTGAAAAAATAAGTGTTATACATATATGTTTCATAATATACAAATGTGTATAATTAAAAATAGACAATATACGTATATGTGTATATTCAAAGAAAAGAAAAACTCTTAAGAACGTCCAACTAGAAGTTTTTTCTTTTTTTTTGGGGGGAGGGGGTATAGAGAAAATATATGATCTAGTATTGTTTTTACGGTTCTCAATTAGCATGTGTTTCTCTTAGAATCCTACCATTATATATATATATATATATATATAGTGTGGGGAACCGGGAACACTCTTAAAAATTTAGCTTAACATGTTAAAAAGTTATTTTTTAAATATTTTTTGGCGTTTTTCCTTATCAATACTTATAGAAGTATTTTTAATAAAAAAATCAAAAACTAAAAATATAAAAAAAAATAAAAAAAGGCTTAATTTTTTTTACAAAAATATTTTTTTATTGGAATAGTTTCTACCCATTTTTATAAGGAAAAGCGATGAAAAAAATTTACAAAAAAATTGATTTTTAACCTGTTAAGTTAATTTTATAAGATATTTTTTAACTGTTTTTTAAACATAATTTTTATATTCTTTTGTTTTTGATTTTTTTTATTAAAAATGTTTCTACATGTATTTATAAGGAAAAGCGTAAAAAAAATAGAAAAAAATGATTTTTAATATGTTAAGTTTAATTTCTAAAAGTGTTCACAGGTTCCCCACTTTTTTAGTGTTCCCCAATGAACCTTCCCATATATATATATATATATATATAGGGGAGGGTTTAAATGAGAACGCTAAATATCGCGAGAACCGTGAGAACGAATGAAAAAACAAATACAAATACAAATAAATTTAACGTGCTAAAAAACAAATAAATAGAGCAATTATACTAATCCTAAAGTATTATTATCACTCAATATTCTTCTTTTAAATTAGTGTGATTATTATAACTTACTTCATTTTTTAGTGTAACTAGTTTATTTTCCGCCCGCGCGTTGCGGCGGGACCTAATGTCTGCAAAACGCGTGTCGGCAACGGCAAGCAGATTTCGAAAATCAAAACATAAATAACAATGACATGGTAACGATAGTCACTTTGTCCCCCAAAAAAGCGATTTTAAATAAACTAATATATAATAATAGGACCCCACATGTTCTACATGTTGGAAATTCAGTTGTTTTCAGTTTAGTTATTACGGTGCTAACATGTTAAAATATGGATGAACTCGGTAACAGTAACGGCACCGAGAGTACCGATCCGGAAAATCATCGAAATTAGGTACCTGCACCGAAAATGTTCGGTACGATACGATATGGTATGGTATGGTATTTGAAGTTAAAAATCAGTAAATACAGGTATGGTGCTAGACCGGTGTCGAACCGAAAGTAACGATTCTGAAAACGCCAAAAGGTGGGTACCAAATTGGTACCGAAAATGATTGGTATAGTAAATTTGGTACCGATATGATACCGGTTTGATTACAGGATTTGATACGATTTGCTTATCAATAATCTAAATATCCAAGTTAATTTTACATGCTACAATTCATTCATTATAGGAAAAGACAAAAAAAAAAAAACAAAATAAGTTGTTGTGTATATAAAACCTCAATCAAACGAAATACAGTTTACTTACAGTGTGTTTGAAAAGTAATCTACACGGTGCAATTACTTGCGTTACTACAGGATTTGGTACGGTACGGTTCGGTCCCGGTCGGTACTGGTACGGTTCCGGTATTTGAGGGTAAAAACCGATGAATACCGGTGCCGAACCGATACCGAAAATGTCAAAAGTCGATACTGATTCAGTACCGAAAATATACCCGATTTGGTAAATTTGATTCCAGTACGGGTACCCGATACCATTTGCTCATCCCCTTGATGATGTTACTATTCATTGGATTGTGTATGACAAATAATCTAAACCGGTGCAATTACTTGCGTTGCTACATGATTTGATGAGCTCGGTATCAACCGGTATCGAAAATACTGTTACCGAAAATCCCCAAAAGGGGGTACCGGTACCGAATATACCTGGTACGGTACGGTTCGGTGCCGGTCGGTACCGGTACGGTGCCGGTATTTGAGGGTAAAAACCGCTGAATACTGGTGCCGAACCTATACCGAAAATGTCAAAAGTCGATACCGATTAAGTACCGGTGTCGGTTGGTACCGATACGGTACCAGTAGTTGAGGGTAAAAACCGCTGAATACTGGTGCCGAACCGATACCGAAAATGGCAAAAGTCGATACCAATTCGGTACCGGTGTCGGTCGGTACCGGTAGTTGAGGGTAAAAACCGCTGAATACTGGTGCCGAACCGATACCGAAAATATCAAAAGTCGATACCGATTCGGTACCGAAAATATACCCACTTTGATAAATTTGATATCTTATTTTATTTTTAATTCAATATAAAGTTTACTGTTCAATTCGTTTGATTTTTAATATAATAAGGATAATTTTTAATATAAGGATAATTACTTTACTTCAAAACTGTAGTGTAATAATAATTACTTTAGTTATTTATATGTTTAGTATGTTAATTTCATTTGTTTATGATCTCTTAAAAAAGTTGGGCCATCAAAAGAGTGGGTCCTTTAGGGTGGTCGGGGCGCATACCGAAAGGGGAACGGGGAGTTGACGTGGAGGGGGTTGCCGATCGGGAAGGGGGCTGCCAACAAAGCGGAGAGGGAAATCGGTGGGGATTCACCGCAAGGAAGGAGAGAGAAGATGGTGGGCCAGCCTTTTTTCAACCAATCAAATTGTTTTTTTTTTTTTTTTCTTTTTGAATAAAAAAAGCAATTCACCTAAGAGGGGAGTGGCGCCATCAAATTGGGGTGTGAGGGGAGTTGACGTGGCATAACCTGATTGGGTGTGCGTAAGAGAGGGGACTCCCCTAAGAGGGGAGTGCCCCTCTCACCCTTACGGTTACCACCGTAAAGAACATTCATCAACCACAAACAAAAATTACATTGCCATATCCAATAATGAAAATCCATATGATATATTTGTTACTAAGAAGGAAAACGAGTCACCCAGCCTAATAAATTTAGGCTAAGCTGAAGCTTGCCTCGTTAACACCGAAGAAGATTCATTTATTAGTTTGAGGCCGACTTCAAAAACTCGAATATTATGTAAAAGTTATATGGCTCGAGTGGAGTGAATTCTCGCTACCGGAATAAAGAAGAGTTGGTAGCCTGTATGTTTATTTTGTTTTCCTTGATGTATGATCTCCTGACTTCGTGGATGTAATCGGTCGGCTCTATAGCTCCTTGCTATAGTTCCGATTTTGTGTATTGAATAAAGTTCCGTTTTGTTGTTCAAAAAAAAAATGTAAAAGTTATATCCAATGACTTCAAGTAACATAAATTTATATAATATCAATTTGTAACATATGTTGGCATGAAGGATTGTACCATAAGTTTGATGAGTTGTACTCATATTTTTGTTCTTTTATCTTTAATTTATGAGTAAACTGCCATTTTGGTCTCTGTGGTTTGGGCAGTTTTGCCATTTTAGTCTAAATCTCAAACTTTTTAAATCTGGGTCCCTGTGGTTTCACTTTTATTGCCATTTTAGTCCAAAAATCAATTCAGGTCAGATTTCTAAAAAAAACCTGGTTTTTGTCCTTTTCATCAGGGGCATTTTGGTCATTAAATAAAAAAAAATCTATCCTCTTTTCTCTTGTATAAAAAAACATCTATCCTCTTTTCTCTTGTATATGTATGCACTGCCACTACCATCATCACCACAACCACTGCCACTACAGCCTCACCACCGTTACCACCCCCATCTTCACAAATTCCCCAAATCAATCCTGAATTCGTTTGTCCCTAAAACCCAGTAGCTACACTTTTAACTCTTTTTCTTGACAATTCACAGCTATCACTAATAATCACATTTCTTGACAATTCACAGCTATCACTAATAATCACAACCTGTAAATCAATTATTTTGTTTACTTTTTCGAATAAACTTCAGTAATAATTCTCAATCCTAACATAAATTTCGCAAACAACAGTTACAACCATCAATCGTCTCTTCTACTTCTCATATGCGATACTTACACCAACAAAGCAGCTAATCACATATTTACCCATTTACTTTTTCTTCGATACCTTCACTATTACTACAAACTCAGATCTCGATCTTTTCTTACACAAACAACAATTCAGATCCATAACGTTTAACTCAGATTAACTACATCGGAGAAGTAGCCACCACTGTCACCATCGTCTCCATCCCTGTCTCCGGCCAACGACGCCACCGCCTCTCTCTCTCTCTCCCTCTCTCTCTCTTTCATCTCTATCTCATCTGCAGATGACCGCCACCGCCTACCTTCTTTCACAAACCCTAGAAGCGGTATGTAACACTAGTTTAAACGTGAGGGAATCTGAGAGAATGACAGGTTGGTGACGTCGAGTTCGAGTCGGCCGGTGTGGGTGAAGCCGAATTCGTCTAAAGGGATGATGGGGCGGGGGTCGGATCGGATCGGAGGGAAGTGTAGCAGATTTTAGCGGTGGTGGTGGTGATGAAGAGGAGGAGGTAAGTGTTGATTAGGGTTTAACTGGGGAAGATGATGATCTAGTCTACTTATAAGGTCAAATATTGAATTTAATTTTATTATTATTAATAATTGTTATAATAAAACTTGTAATGACCATAGTACCCTTCATTAAACTAAGGAAAAAGACAAAAATCTGGATTTTTTTTTTAGAAATTTAAGCTGACTTTGATTTTGGACTAAAATGGCAATAAAAGTGAAACCACAGGGACCCAGATTTAAAAAGTTTGAGATTTGGACTAAAATAGCAAAAGTGGCCAAACCACAGGGACCAAAATGGCTGTTTACTCTTAATTTATTTTACTTTAACCATAAAAAAATATGTTGGCATGAAGGATTGTACCATAAGTTTGATGAGTTGTACTTATATTTTTGTTCTTTTATCTTTAATTTGTTTTACTTTAACCATAAATCACTTTTAAGCACATACAAATTAACATTTGTAGGAATAAGGGGTTGTACTCATATGTTTGGTGGGTTGTACTCATTTTTGTTTTTTTTTCTTTCTTTTTTCTTTTTAATTTTTTTTACTCTTAACCCCATACATTTATAAATTTTACATTTTAACAAATCACTTTTAACCTCATACAGATTTTTTGTATTACGTTTTGGTCAAATTTAATTTTGCGAGTTAACATGCTACAATGTGCGTGTATGATTCAATGTTTTTATGCGTAGTTTTCCTGTTTAACACCCCGTTGCAGCGCACGGTTGTAGAACAACTTAGTTATTGTTTTCTATGTTTTACATTTAGAGTGTGTGGTTCAACATTGTTTTATCATCTACTTTTCGTTCGGTTTTATATTTCGTTTTTTATTTCTTTTTTTACACAAACCCTTTTGGTGTTGATGGTCGTTCACGGTGATATAAAATTGGAGCTACTTAGCACGGTTTTACGCCCCCACCATAACATGGGGGTATATAATTTGCAATATATCTATGCATTATGATTTGTCACATAATGCTTAGTCGGTTGTATCCACTAAAGACAAATTTGTATTTCATTTAAATACTATAAATAATTTTGTATTTCATTTAAATATTATAAATAATTTTTTGAGTTAACACGGCGCAACGTACGTGTGTGGTTAAACGATTTTGCGTCGTCTATTTTTTTCCGTTTGACAGGTTAATCGTAACGCCCGGGTCCTAGATCGACTTAGTTATTTTTTTATATGTTTTACGTTTCGGTTTAATTTCTTCGTATTAACACGCTGCAACTTCATTGTTGGTGGTTGCTGATAGTAGTGTGGCATTGATGTTCATCCCCGCCGCAACGCGGGGATGGTTAGTACTAGTTATAATTAAACTTGATTGTAAAAACACAATTCTAACAATGACAAAATAAGAAAAACAACATATGTAGATACAGTCTCATATATTTTTTATGTATACCTATATATTACATAAGAATATTGGATTTTAATAATCACAACTATTCGTCGTTGGCCGCCAACAATCACAACTTCAAAAAACAACCACTAGCAGTCTCAACTATTAACACATTGGCATCCAATGGGCCCTGACCAACATAACACTAATGTCGTTAGTCTCCGGTCACCGGAAAAACGTTTTTGGCCGGAAAAAGATTCCTAAATGTCCGATCTAAGGATATAAAGAGGCTTGGGATGAAAATGTTGAGTTTTCTGGCGAAAAATGTGTTTTCCGGTGACCTCGATAATTGGGGATTTTACTATAAAAAGGTTCCTGAAGGTCCGTAATAAGGTTATAAAGAGGTTTGGGACGAAAAGGTTGAGTTTTCCGGCCAAAAAAGAATTTTTCCGTCCACATCATGCACATCAAATTCAATCATAAATAAACATCAATTTGTGAAGCTATCTTCACCATCAATTGCCTGACACTTCGTCAAATAAGCTTACATCGGTACAAGCCTCTGTGCCTGCCTCTCTATCACGTCCATATGACCACTAATAAAGGCTGGTATTATCATTTAACCGTCAATCAATTAACATCAATCATCAATCGTTTAACATCAACCGCCAATCATTTAAATTTGCACTCTTAATCTATTAGGGTTAAACACATAGCATCAATCAATCATTATTCACATAGTAACAATCAATACTTCAATAGTTGATAACGTTTAAGGTAGCATACACATAACCCCACTATGTTAAAAAAGGCATCTAGAACTCACCTAGGAGTTAGCTTCCATTACCATTTACACGTACGATTGGACTCTCTGACTCTCAATAAACTAGTCAAAGATACATATACAATTCATCAACATTGCATCCTCAATGCCTAACGCAAAGTAGGCTTTTGCGCATATGGGTAATGCTACAAGCAACGTGGCTCTGCGCATGGGCAACATTATGCCCCAACATGTAGCACATTTCGCTAACTACATTACACTAAACAAGTTTTCATGCATGGCTCACTCTGCGATCCACACTATACGTGCAAGGTATAACATGCGCACCATCATGCCAGCGCAAAGTTGCATATCGCACGTTCATGAACCAGAAGTATGAAGTGGTGACGTGCCTGGTAATAACCCTAATCACGTAAAGTCGTGGCTATTCTCAGATCTGAACTCATTTCATGTCAAGATCCTACATTTTCATTAGAAAGTAACTATAACCGATCCATAACATCTTTATGTGCATCAAACACTAAAATCAAACAACTTTTTATGTAAACATTACCCTTTTAAGCTGCAACCTTCAATCTGAGGGTGAAAGCCTTGAAAACTTGATCAAACCAGATTCTTTACTCTTGTGAATGTTTGTAGCTGATGCGAGACTAAAACCACGTTCATCTCCCTTGATTCCTTGCACAAAACAACTTAACCGAACTCGAATCCCACTTTCGCTCTCTATAACTTTAGAGCGAAGATGATTATAGGCTACATGCATCCTTTCCCTTTTAGGGCTGTTAAAGTTAAAATTATCACATTGCCCTCATGAGCTTTCAATCTTATTTCCTTTTTTGGCCTTTAGGTCCACCACCTTATTCCTTTTTAAATCTTTCATAATGTGCCTTTTATTAATATTCCTTCATTGGTTAACTTGTGCTTTCATTCCATACATATAATTAAAGCGCCTGTCGTCATTCTGGATTGCTAAAAACTGGGGTGTTACACTTGATATCTTGAATCATCGTGTTAGTACATCCGATATGAGTACACAACTTCGGGTTGCATATCACATGCATCTTGTTAGGGTTATTAGAAATAAAGGCTCATGTAATATTAAAAGTATACACACGATCCTAAGATGTGCTTTTAGTGACCATATATGTGAGTTTTTTTATGATGCTATAACGATATAACACCGGAAGAAAATGGTGGATTACATATGATTTTGTCAAGAGAAAATCTTGAGAAAAAAATAACGAAAGTAGACATTTTTTATTGTGTTATGCATATAAAGTCATGTTATAAACAAATTCACGTTTATAATCATGAGGTACATGGCTTTATAGTCGTGTGCGTATCTTTACGTGCATATAGCCATGAGGTACGTGACTTTATAGTCGTGTGCATATCTTTATTCACATATCGTTATCTTGCCGGAAAATAGCACACAAACCATGAGTGACGTTCTAAGTCTGAACCATAAACTAAGAAACAAGGACATTGGAGTAGGGGTGTTCATTATTTGGTTTGAAACTAATAACCTGGAATCGAAGCCAAATAAAACAAATCGAATGACCAATTCAATCTTTGTTTTGCCGAATAACTAAATCGGTTTTTGGTTTTACAAATGCTCAATTCGGTTGACTTGAATAACCTATTCTTTAGTTAAATTTGATTTTTAATCTTTTAATTCAAGTTATTCTTTTAGAATACACAAAAAATAGATTCTTTAGTCTTTCTATTCTTTATTTTAATTCCGTAAACTAATCTTAAAGAATTTAGCAAATATTGGATGTTTCATGTTTATGCAATAGAAATTAGAAACTGTCTTGCTATTGTTTCTTGTCAAGAACATGGATAATGTTACACACTTAGGTGGTGTTTGTTTTTTCAGATGCAAAAGGTCTGCAGTCTGCGGACCAAATCTGCAAATGTCTGCACGAGAAGAGGTGGACCAAATGTTTGTGGAGTGTAATAAAAAGAGTGTTTGATTATCTCACCTCTTTACCTCACATGTGCACACTTTTTTTTCCCTTTCTCTTCTCCCAAACCCCTTTCTCTTGAACATTTCAGATCCTCAAACGTCACAAGCAACTCCAAATCCTCAAACCTCATGACCTGCAACCTTAGGATCATGAGTCACCGGATAACCACAGACATGGAATCAAATAAATCATCACTCAAACCTAAAATAAGTGGAGCTCAATAAATCATCGTCTTCACCATTCCCCCAAAACACAGAGCCTAAAATCTCATTCAACAACAAACCCATTGTGGGTTTTTCTCACACTTAATCAGTAACACAAGAACCCGATCTAGATCTGCAAATAATGAGGTAAAGATTCAACCTTTTTCACTTCAAGATCACTCTTATACCTTTAATCTTTTGTGGGTATTTTGTAAACATAATCTGAAGTGTTTTTATTGCAACATCAACAACAGAGGTGTGAAGAGATGAAATGGTTGCTTGTGATGAGGGAGTTCCAAGATTTGGAGACTGTACGGAATTTGAGAAGGGAATTAAGAGGTAGACGTTTGAGGATTTGGAGTTGCAGGTCGTGAGGTTTTAAAGGGTTGAAAGAGAAAGGGAAAAAAGTATGGAGAGATGATTGGAAGAGGGTGGAAGAGGTGGGAAGACATTGGACCATGTCTGCGTGGGGAAGAGGACGCGCAGAGGTTTGAAGACATTTTTAATGAAATATCTTCTAAAAACAAATGGTTTGTAGAGCTAAACGTCTGCACGTGGTCTGCGCGGCGTAGACATAAGAGGTTTTTCTTAAAAAACAAATACCCTCTTAGTTTCAATCTTCTGGTCCATGCATATAGTTCATGGGCCACAACAAGTTTGAGGTAAAAAGAAAGGTTTTGTTTAGGCCTGGCAATAAAAACCCATTTGGGCATTTCGGTTTATCTTGGGTTATTTTAAAAATGAGGATGGGTAGGGAAATAGTTAACGATGGGTTGTCAGATATCTATTTAAAATAATTCGTGGGTCAGGATGTGTATTACGCTGAGTAAAATGGGTAACTCCAAAAAGAGTATCACACTCAGATTATTCATCCTATTCGAGTGTTCGTAAACGTTGACTTCACAAAATAAAAAAATAAAAAAGAATCAAAAACTAAAAAAAATCAGAAAAATTAAAAAAAATTAAAAACTCCAAAAATTTAAAAAATTAAAACCCCCCAAAAAAAAATTCAGATAAATAAAAAAATCAGAAAAATATAAAAAATATTTTAAAAAAATGATAAAAAACAATAATAATAAAAAAATAAGAAAAAATTAAAAAAATCCAAAAAATAAAAACAAATATTTTGTTTAAATGTAAAAAGTAAAAAAAAAAATTAAAAAAAATCCAAAAAATCAAATAAATTAAAAAATAAAATCCCCAAAAAATCAAAAAATTCAGAAAAATAAATAAAATCAGTAAAATTAAAATTAAATAATAGATAAATTAAAAATAAAAAATGTAAAAAAATAAAAAAAACAGAAAAAATCAGAAACATAAAAAATGTTTGAAAAATCAAAATATCTAATTTTTTAATTTTTATTGTTTTTATTTTTTATTTTTTTCTGATTTTTTTATTTTTCTGATTTTTTTTATGTTTTATTTTTTGTCTATCATCATCGAAAGTCGAACCAATATTTACCCAGACTCATCTTAACCTTTAATAAACCTATCTTTACCCAAACTCATCCTAACCCATATCCATCTAACCTTTTTCTTGAAAAACTCATTCTAACCCAAATCCATCTTAACCTATAACTATCCTAACCCATGACCCAAACCTGCCAAACCCATCACTTTTGCCACCCTTAGTTTTGTTCAATCAACAAAGGTTCTATTCGGGTAAAGAATTACCGGTTCGGTTTGGTTCAGTTTTCAATCCACCCAAAAAAAAAATCTCAAAACTAACAACTAATGTTTTAAAAACTGGGGTTTTTTTTTAGTTGTACTGGGTTAGACTCAGAAATAGTTCAACCGGTTTGTATCGGACGGTTTAATCGTGTTAACTAATTAACCTATAAATCCTTAAATATAATTTCAACTTAAAAAAATTAAAAACTACATCATTTCATAATAAACAAATATTCCAAAGTTAATCCATAATAAAAAAAATTATTCCAAAAGTTCACTATCAATGTCATCCTCATCAAGATAATCCATTGAATTGCTCAATGTATCAAGTTCACTATCGCTGAAAAATGAAATTCACTACCAATTAACAAACACTATAACAATTAACAACATGAATGATTGAACAAAAGTCAAAGAAAGGTCAACCTGGATGATCGGTTGAAGAACTTAATTTGAAAAACCTAATGATTTTCTATCTTTGAGTGAGGTTTTACACTTTTACTAAGAAGCTGTAGGTTTTACACTTTTACTAAGAAGTTTGATCGATGTGGATTGTCAATTGTGGGTGTTAGGTTTTACACTTTTACTAAGAAGCTGTAGGCTCATAAAAAATAAAAAGTTCAAATATTTAACTTCCCGGTATAAACCGGTACCGGTACACCAGTATAACCAATTTACTTGAGGTACAACTTCTCCGCCGTTTCTTCAGTTTACCGGCGTAACAACCTGACATTTCGGATTGTTATCCGTTTGCTTTTGCTTCAATTTGTAACCTTTTTGTACTCCGAGATTTGATATAAATAAAGGGTTATGTTATACTAAATACATTTTCATCACACCGAACCACTGCACGTTAAAAACGCTTTATATTCGCAAACGCTTACGTAACACGAGTTACAGAGAATTATGCTATTCTAACTATCGATTGTGTTTGTTTGTTTGGTAACCACTCTCGCCTTCGCACTCGCTTATCTCAAACGCTATTAATTGTAGTAGTGATGTTATGCTGTGTGTACTTATATGCTTTACTTGTGTGTGCTTTATGTGTTATGGATTATACTCGTAACGCAAACTCGAACAACTCGATTGATCACACCAAAACGCAACGCAACACTTAATATCACTCGCAAACAAATCAAAGTGGGAAACTAATAAACACAAACTCAACCGTCCGAATGGGCCATCCGCCCGGATGGATCCCATCCGCCCGGGTGGAGCCCATCCGTCTGGATGGAGCCATCCGGATACAGCCCATGCGCACACCGCCTTAGCCCTCACCCTCCATTATAAATAGCAGCCTTGTGTCTCCATTTCAACACTTTTGGCTCTCTCATCCGCTCCCAATCTTTCAGTTGAGATTCAAGACCTTTTTGTAAGCATTTTCCCTCAATCTCCTTTAATCTTCATTCTATTCCACTTCTACTCCATCTTCTTCATCAAAATCACACTCACACACACACACACACACTCAAACTTTTTCCTCATGACATTGATTTTACACAACTCGAAGGTGGTTTCCACTTGTTTTGCTAAGGCAAACCGCTGTGGAGCATCGTTCAATCAAGTTTGGATCAAAGATCTAAGAGCTAACAACATTTTTCAACTTGTTTTGAACTTCTCTTCGGTTTTTACACAATATTGGTGGAATCGGGACTCCGTCAGACTCTCGACTCGTTCCCTAGTCGAAAGCCGGCTCGAAAACTGATTTCCACTGAAGGGATGGACCGATTAACGGGTCAGACATGAAACTTCATCAAGAACAACACATTTGGCCGAATGGGCAGAGCCCATCCGTCCGAATGGATTGGACCTGGTGTTTTCCGTTGTTGGATTCGTTGTCACGAACGTCTTCGTTAAATTGAAAACCTTTTTGTTTACAAAAAAATTTACAAAACTCGAGCACAGTCCATCCGTCCGGATAGACTTTGCACCCACTCCAAATGTTTTCCTTTTATTTTAAAACATCAGTTTTATACCAAACTATTTTTCGTTCCAACAAGATAGCCCATCCGACCGAATGGACAAGGTCCATCCGTCCGGATAGACTGAGCCCATCCGCCCGGATGAGCAAAGCCCATCCGTCCGGATGAACTATGTCATCCGTCCGAATGGACTGTTGAACACCAAACTCACTTTTTACCCCACTCGACACTCCGATTTCGACCGTTTCAGCACTTAGGAATGCTTATGCTTCTATTCCCGTACGCAGGCTGACCCGACGCTCCTTTCAATCCAACCAGATCGTGTTTAGTTGCTAAACACGCACTGTGCGTATACTCGAACCCATTTTCGTTTAACGCACTTTTGGGTGTCACATACGTTTTCTATCAAAACACAACACACAACGCAAACACATTTAATGCTAACCGCTCCCGCATGCTATACATGATTAGTTGAATGCTTGTTACTATGCTTATACAGTGATTACTTGCCTAACCACCTTTAGCAACGATAGTACTATAATTTGGACTCAGCACCTGATTTGTCAGGGGTTGCTGAGGATCACATACTTACTTCACGTGTTCGCTCCGGTGAACATGTGTCGCGCATACTCTACTCGCAGTCACGTGGTTAGGATGTATAATTGTTGGTAGTTTACATGCTTCGCCCACTACGTGTTACATGCTGGTTATGCGTAAACGCTTTTCATACTATATCTATGCAAACTTGTGTACTCAGCTTTAATTTATGTATTGACTTTTATTTTAACGTATGTGACAGGTTGATGGACTGTTATGCTGCAAACAAGTTAGGAAGTCTAAAAACTCACCAAATAAAATCTAGGTTGTCGGATTGAAACTTGTTTGAGATATTTTGATATTTGTATGACTATTTGAGGATTATTTTTTTTGATAGTATAGGATATTAAACGTATTAAAAATATTGTCACATTATAGTTGTGGATTCTCTTGAGCAATCTGATTCGTCTAGTGCCGCACCCCGATGATTCCGCTATCAGTTGAGGTGTGACATCGGTATGATTCGTGCCGGCCAAACATCTAGAATCTGATTTAACCGGTTCAACTGGCCGATTTTTAAACCTTGTGCATTAAATATGGGTTGAAGTGTGGGACCATGTGTACGTTATGCCCATACGTCTCATCTACATTCGAAGAACCCCTCGACAACGAGGTCAGCTCACGTGCGAGAAGTGGTTGTGGATTCTTTTTATCTTCATAAAAACAAAAAACCAAACAAATAAAAGCCATGTTAGTTTGGCTTTTTACTCCAGTTTGACTTTGAACGTATTCTTAGAACAAAATAAAAAGTAACTCAATGTAGTTTTACCTTTTTCTTTAATATCCCAATAAAAATCGAAAATTTTAATTTCAATACTATATATATTGTATATTAAATTAAAATATAATAAAATTAGATTCACAATATTCACATGCCATTAAAATCTTATTTAACCTCTATAGCTATATGAGCCGTATAGAGTTATACGAGCGGTATAGGAGAATCTTACACAAAAAAAAAATATCAGAGAATGTTTTTTTTATCTCCAAGTATACGAGCTGTATAACATTATACGGCTCGTATAAAATGTTATACGACGTAATATTTTCTCAAGCTATACGAGCCGTATAATATTATACGACCCAATATTTGTCATGTCAGATTATTCTATACGGGCCGTATAATCCTATACAACTCGTATAAAGGGTGTGAAAATAAGATTTTTAGGGTGTGGCTTTATTAGCACCCTAAAATTACCTATAACAACAAAAGACATGGTAAGGAATAGTGTTTCCCTGCCATTGGAGGAAATGGGCGGTCAGCTGCTAGCTTGGCATTTCCCCATTAGTCAAGTCAAATTACGATTTTGCCCCGTTTAAATTTACAGTTTTGCTATTGGTTTTGATTTTTTTCCTCCCAGCCAAATCACGAATTTACCCTCAGTTCAAGTTTGTGGTTTTGCCATTGTTTTTCTTTTACCCTTGTCAAATTACGATTTGCCCCCGATGTAAAATTACAGCCATGCCATTGTTTTATCTTTTTTTATACAAAATTATGATAGTGTTTTGTTAATTGGTTGACGTGGTATAATCTTTATTCGTGTCAGGCGTCTGTCTAGCACAGCTCATTTGTCCTGAAAAATTACAATTTTGCCTCCAGTTAAAAACTATAGTGTTGCCGTCGGTTTTTTTTTTTTTGAAAAACTATATTAGTGTTTTGTTTTAACTGGTTGAGTCGATGCAATTTTTTTGAGATCGTGTTATGAGTAGTATGTACATGTAACCGAAACACAGACATACATATTATGAGAGAGAAATATTTGGCTTAGTGCCCTGTAACGCGGACGGTAAAAAACTAGTTAATGTACATACTTGAAATGTTACATCTTTAGAGTTTAGGCTTTTAAACAACTACTTTTCAAAGAAGGCCAAAATGATCAAATAAACAAACTTGAAAAGTGTTTGTTTTAGATATGGGTTATTGGACTGGGCTAAAAAACCTAGTCGATTTAGATTCGAATGGCATTGGGCTACGTCATGTAGACTGGGCTTTTGAATACCTTCGCTTTGTTTTCCTCTTACATTGCCTCTCTTTATAAATTTCAGGTGCTACGAATTGTGTGTCTGGCTATTTTATATGAAGTTCTCTAATGTGGACAATATATTTCCTACATATACAAAAAGCAAATGGGGGAATAGTGCCAGGCCTGCCTGGCACTCCCCTATTGGACCAACACGTTTATTGTTTTATATCCATTTTAAAATTATGTTTTTGCCCTAGCTCAAAATAAAATTACGCTTTTTGTCCCCATCTCAAAATTACGATCTTGCCCTCAATTCAAAATTGCGACTTTGCCTGGCACTCTCCCATTGGACCAACCAGTTTATTATTTTATATCCATTCTAAAATCACGTTTTTGTCCCTCTTTAAAATTACGGTTTTGCCCCCAGCTCAAAATAAAATTACGCTTTTGTCCCCAGCTCAAAATTACGATTTTTCCCTCCATTCAAAATAAAATTGTGGTTTTGCCCTCAGCTCAGAATTCCTTTTCCCCCCAGTTCAAAATAAAATTTTGTTTTTGCCCCCACTTAAAAATTACGATTTTGCCCTCTGTTCAAAAATGTGATTTTTCCCCGTTTATAAATTGTGATTTCGCCCTCAATTCAAAATTACGTTTTTTCCCCAGTTCAAAATAAAATTATGTTTTTGCCCCCAACTCAAAATTACGATTTTGCCCTCAGTTCAAAATAAAATTGTGCTTTTGCCTCAAGCTTAAAATTATGATTGTGCCCTTAGTTCAAATTTATATTACGTTGTTACCCCAAGTTAAAAATTACGAACTTGCCCCTGTGAAAATTTACAATTTTCCCCAGGTTCAAATTTACAGTACTGCCATTACTTTAGCTTTTGTCAAATTACGATTTTACCCCAGTCAAAAAATACAACTTTCCATCAGTTAAAAATTACAATATTGCCATTGTTTTAGTTTTTTTTTTTATCAAAACTATAAAAGTGTTTTGTTTTAATTGGTTGACTCGATTTAATTGTTTTCCGTGTCAATGAGCTGACTAACACTCGCTCATTATTCGTCCATCGCCCCACAACGCGGGCGGGGCATCAACTAGTTATGGTACAATTGCTCATTGTTAACTTTATGATAATTTATAATTCCAGAAATTAGTGATATTAATTTATTGAAATAATACTTTATATATTTTATTTCATCTGCATGCATACGTACGTAGGTGTATAACAAGTGGTAAGTGAAACTATATTGTTATTGCAGATAAAAGCCTTAAAGGGAGTGGATATGCGAATTTCTTTAATGTAATTAGTGAAAGAGATGATAAAATGTTTTCCATTAACTGTAATATGAAGAATATATCATGTATTTATAGACTATCTCAACTAATCTTAACTAACTTAACTAACCTAACAACTATACAGTTGTACAACTCTATATGCATTCCTCACACATACATATGCTCTAATATGCCCCCTCAAGCTAAACGGGGAGCATTCACGTGAAGCTTGGACCTCAGACTGTCAAACCGAATACTAGACAGTCCTTTGGTCAGAATTTCTGCAATTTGTAAGGTAGTGGAGACATATCGAACATGTAAAATACCCATCAAAACCATGTCTCAAATGAAATGCAAGTCAATCTCCAGGTGTTTGTTGCGCTGATGAAACACCGAGTTGACTGCAAGATATGTAGCTCCAATATTGTCGCACTGGACAAGGCAACGTAATATGCAACTTATGTAACACAGATGTAATCCATCGCAACTCAGCAGCGGTATGAGCAAGAGCTCGGTACTCAGCCTCAGTACTCAACCTGGCAACTGTATGTTGTTTCTTGGAGCTCCAACTGATGAGGTTAGGCCCAAGAAAAACACAATATCCTGTGGTAGAACGTCGATCATCGGGACAACCAACCCAGTAAGCATCGCTATAAGCATGTAAATCAAAACAAGTAGACCGGCGTATGCATAACCCATGAGAGACAATATCCTTAAGGTACCGCAAAATACGCTTGACAATGACCCAATGTCGATCAGTAGGCGTCAGAAGAAACTGCGACACCTTACCAACCGCATAAGCAATCTTTGGTCGTGTCAGCACAAGATACTGTAACGCACCAACCGTACTACGGTAAGCAGTGGGATCAGATAAAGGGTCACCAGTATGGCAAGAAGACTGTCTACCAGAAGAGACAGGTGTAGATAACGCTCGACAATCAGCAAGACCAGTACGCTGTAACAAATCAAGTAAGTACCGCTGCTGTGATAAATGTAATACATCCTTAGAAAACGTACCCTGAACACCCAGAAAATATGACAACTGGCCCAAATCCTTGAGCGCAAACTAAGAGTGTAAGCGGCCAATCAATCCAGAAACAAAGTCAGAAGAACTCCCAATAATAATGATGTCATCAACATAGTTCAAGACATAACAAAGTATCGAATCCTGACTGTAAACAAAGAGAGAGACATCTGAAATACACTAAGTGAAACCACTAGTAATAAGAGCCGTGGATAGCTTGGAAAACCAAGCTCTAGGAGCCTGCTTCAGGACATAAAGAGCCTTCTGCAGACGACAAACATAATGTGGTCTAGATGTGTCAACAAAGCCTGGGGGCTGTGTCATATACACAGTCTCAGAAATATCGCCATGTAAAAACGCATTGTTGACATCAACCTGACGAATTGACCATCCTCGAGAAAAGTCGATTGAAAGAAAAAGACGAATAGTAGTGGGTTTGACCACATGACTAAAAGTCTCGGTGTAGTAAACACCCTCAGTCTGATGAAAGCCCTTGGCAACAAGCCGGGCTTTATAGCGACTCACCGATCCATCAGGATTATGCTTAATCATGTAAACCCACTTTCAATCATCAATATTGGCGTTAGTGGGAGCCTGAACCAGATGCCAAGTCTGGTTGGCATGAAGAGCATCAATCTCAGTACGAATCGCATCCCACCAAACAGAGTACTGTTGAGCCTGCCGAAATGTGGAATGCTCAGTGATGGGAGTAGTAGAGCATGAAGAAGAACATGATCAGGAAACTGGCGCGACTGTCGTGTATGGTCATGAGATCGTGTAACCATCGTGTTAGTCGGAACAGGAGGAGGAGGATGATAAGGCACATCAGGAGATGAAGTATCAAGAGAGGAAGGAGGAGAAATAATTGGAGGAGAAGAAGAAGAAGGAGAAGAAACAGAAATCGGAACCGAAGGAGGAGGAATATCAAAGGGAATAGAATCAGAGGAAGATGTAGGAGAAGTATAACTCCCTAGAATATCAAAAATCGTCTCATGAAATCGAACATGGCAAGAGGTATGCGTACGAGACGTATGAGGATCATAACAGAGATATCCAAGATGAGAAGGTGCATAACCAACAAAAATACAAGGAGTGGACTTGGGTGAAAGTTTATCCGCTCGAATATCACCAAGAAATGGATAATATAAACACCCAAAGGTACGAAGAATAGAATAATCCAGCCGAGAACCTAACAACATCTCAAAAGGAGATGAATAGTGAAGAACCGATGTAGGTAACCGGTTAATGAGATAAGTTGCAGTAGCATAAGCATCATACCAAAATTTCTTTGGTAAATGCGCGTGAAATAAAAGAGCTCGAGCAATCTCAGATAGATGGCGGTTTTTCCGCTCAGCAAATGAAGTGAGGCATAACCAACATGAGTAATAGCTAGTGATGTACCGTTGCCGACAACAACACGTTCAGAGCCAGTATAAGGAACGGCTCCAAAACCAAGAGATGAATCAGCGATCATATGCGCGGTCGCTCCTTAGTCAAGTATCCAAGAATCCACCTGGTCACAAATACTGGATAAGTCTGCCATGATCCCAAAATGTGGCCCAACAGGTGGTATTTGAACACTAGCCCAATTAGCAAAATGGGCCGTCCCAACGCCTGAAGAATCAGATGTCCCAAACTTTGTAGACTGAATAGTAATGCTGGGTTGAACATTAGAATTCATCATCTAAACTGGTACTAGGATAGGACCAAATTAACTTGCTTGATCATTGTACCTTGGGCCCAATTGACTACTAAAACCATTTGGCCCGCAACCAAATATACGTTGATCATATCTAGGCGTCCCTTGGCTTCCATTGTCTTCCCTAAAGTTAGAAACCCTAGCCACAAATTGATCCTGATTGATACTGTTCCATGACGAGTCACCATAATTTGCGAGATTTGCAACATAATTTCGTTGACTATCGCCGTTCCATGGTTGACCACCATAACTTCTTTGACCACCATTTCCACCAGTTCTACCACCAGTGTTACCACGGCCTCTCCATCGTCCTCCGCCACCGGAACGACCAAAATTGCCAGAATTTTCAGAAAATATGTGATAACAAAACGAAGCTTTGTGCCCTAGTTTATCACAGATCTGACAAATCACAGTTTTACTTGAAAATTCATGAGTTAGGTGAATATTCATGGCCGCCATAGCAGAGATAGGTACAGAGGTATGATAACTGCTTTCTGTTTGTTTTAATCGTGATTCGTGAGTTAATAATCCGGTTCTCAATTTTGAAAACGAAGGTTTTGAATCACAATTTTCTATATTTGTTATGAACATACGATAGTCAGGATGTAACCCATTCAATATTTGCAAAACAAGGCTTTCTTCTGTAATTGGATCTCCAATTGCTTGAAGAGAATCAAATAGATCTTTAGCCTCATCACAAAACTCACTAACAGATTTAGATCCTTGTTTAATTGAATGGAACTGTGTTTTATATTGATTTTGATTAGCAAAAGCTGGCTGATGAAATAAATCTTCTATTTTCTGCCATAGTTCAGAAGATGAAGCTGTACCTCTGGCGATATGAATTAAGGATGGAGACAGATTAGTAGTGATAAAAGCAGATACGTAAGCAACAGACCTCTCCCAAGCATTTCTTGCTTCATCCTCTTCTGGTGGCATAGCTTCTCGATTCAGGTATTGCAGTAACCCTAATGTTTTCAAAACAGTTAGGGTTTGATGTTGCCCAATTTGAGAAATTTATGTTATCGAGCTTGATTGGCATAAGATTCGTGATATTTGGATAGTTGCTACTTAAATTTGTGAGATTTTCCTTTGTAGTTGAAGAGGATAATGCATTTGTCATGTTTATCAATGAAACAGGAATGAAAAGAAAAATAAAAAGAGGAAGAAAATTGGAAGAAAGAAGACAGAGAGGTAGGTGAGAAAGAATGGAGATCGCCGGAGAGATCACCGGAAAACCTGCCGGAATTAGGTCCACATGATCAAGAGCATATGACCTGATACCATGAAAGAGATAAGAAACTGTATTCCATTAACTGTAATATAAAGACTACATCGTGTATTTATAGTCCATCTCAACTAATCTCAACTAACTCAACTAACCTAACAACTATACAGTTGTACAACTCTATATGCATTCTTCACACATACATATACTCTAATAATTAGTTTGAACATTTACATACTTTTAGGTGTCCAAATTTCAAATCAAAGTTCGAGGGTTAAATAATGGAAAGCCCAAACTTATTCGATGAAAAATATTATATGTATGCGCCAATGCTATGTAACTTAGGCGTTTGGGAAACCCAAAATAGGCCTTTGATAAAAGTATTTAACATATAGGGACGGATTTTGGGCTAGTCAAGCCAGATGACGGCCCATGGTCCAAATTTTTAAAAGGCCCGAAAAGTGTTAGAAGAGTGTTATATAGTATTCATACTATAACTATAACATATTGTCACCAGCTATATAGTTTAATTTGTTTGCACGTATATTTAACCCATGAAGTCTCCGATTCGATGCTGTCATCTCCCAATTATTTTTTGTTTTCAGCTTTCCAGATATTATAATGCCAAAATGGTTTATTTACTAATAATACATTTCCCATGGAGGGGAATAGTGTCAGGCACACTTTCTCATTCGTTCAGCCAAATTACGATTTTACCCTGTTTAAATTTACAGTTTTGCCACTGATTTTGTTTTTTCCTCCCAGCCAAATTACGATTTCGCCCTCAACACATTTACGGTTTTGCCATTGTTTTTGTTTTTTCCCTGTCAAATTACGATTTTGCGCCTAATGTAAAATTACAGTCATGCCATCGTTTTAATGTTCTTTCTAGGGGAATAGTGCCAGACAGCGGCCTGGCACTTCCCATTCGTCCAGCCAAATTAGGATTTTGCCCCGTTTAAATATACCGTTTTGCCATTGGTTTTGTTTTTTCCCCTCCCAGCCAAATTACGGTTTTGCCCTCAGCAAATTTACAATTTTGGCAATATCTTTGTTTTTTTCCCTGTCAAATTACGATTTTTCCGCCAGTGTGAAATTACAGATGCCATCCTTTTATTGTTTTTTAGGGGAATAGTGCCATGCAGCTGCCTGTCACTTCTCCATTCATCCAGCCAAATTACGATTTTGCCCCGTTAAAATTTACAGTTTTGTCATTGATTTTGTTTTTTCCCCTCCCAGCCAAATTACGGTTTTGCCATCAGCAAATTTATAGTTTTGCCATTGTTTTTGTTTTTTTTCCTCTGTCAAATTACGATTTTGCCCCCAGTGTAAAATTACAGTCATGCCATCGTTTTAGTGTTTTTTATTTCTGGTGCCTGGCACTTCCACATTCATCCAGCCCAATTACGATGTTGCCCCGTTTAAATTTACAATTTCGCCATTGGTTTTGTTTTTTTCCCCTCCCTGCCAAATTACGGTTTTGCCCACATCAAATTTATAGTTTTGCCATCATTTTTGGCTTTTTTCCCTGTCAAATTACGATTTTGCCCCTTGTGTAAAATTACAGTAATGCCATCGTTTTAGTTTTTTTCTTGACAAAACTAGGGTAGTGTTTTTTTTAATTGGTTGACTCGGTGTATATTTTATTCGTGCTAGGCGGGTGCATGGCACATGCTTATTTGTCATGAAAAATTACAATTTTCTCCAATTTAAAGTTATAGTCTTTCTATCATTTTAGATTTTTAAGCAAAAGTATGGTAGTGTTTTGTTTTAGTTGGTTGACTCGATCTAATTTTTTTTAGATCAACCAAAACACAAACATACATGTTGTGAGAGAAAAATGTTCAACTTGGTGTCCCGCAACGTAGGCGAGGCAATAACTTGTTTCAAACAATTAAATGATGGGCCTTTGGCGTCTATTAGTACAGGTAAATATGATCCACATTACTCATATATCTTTCTATCATTATTTTAGTCTTTTATTGATTTAACCTAGTTATAGGTATACCTTCATTTACAAGTGACTTTCATCATAAAATGTAGGAGTAAAATATAAGAATGCTATACGTGATAATATAATATTACGACTTTAGTGTATTGCATTTTAGTTATGCTTATGAAAACCTCTTGGGCATAATCAATATAATCTATAAGAAGAGATGAGAGGATGATGTAAATATGCATATGTGTCAACTCCTAAGCTATGCCACATGTACATGCTGATGTCATAATTCCGTTTTTTATTAAGATAAATTACTGATTTTTTTAGGAGGGAATTTCAAAATCAATTTCAAAATTCAAATCATAATTTTAATCCTCCTCTCTCTCAAATATAGTCCTGCCTTCATTTTCAAAATCAAACCATAGTCATCTTCACACCTCTCTCTCTCTTCAACTCGGAAGAACATCGAAGCCCTAACTTTGAACAAATCAACAAATCAAGCTCTAAAAATGGTGATCAAATCGGTGGTTACAACCTCATCGTTGACCGGAGAAGCCTTTGAATCAGTCGACGTTGACTTCTTCGACTCTGATTCCGATTCGTGGCAGGTTATCGACGCGTCTGATTCCGATGACGGAAACTTCAGTTATAGTGACGACACCACCACTGACGATGAAGACGACGACGTCGTTCTGGATGTTGATGATCTTCTTCAACATCCGTTTGGATCTCCGTTGTCTGATGTTTCTATGCAGTATGTTGTGGAAGAAATTGCTCATCGGTTGCAGGTAATTAGGTTTTCAGTGTTGAGGATTTGTTAAGTTTTTACTCTGATTGTTGTTGTGTGTATGTATGTGTTTTAACTTCGAGATCGTGAATGAAATATGCTTCTTATTGTGTGATTGTGAACAGAATCTGATCCGTATTGTTTGTTTGTGTGTGTGTGTTCGTGAATGAAATCTGATCCTTATTATGTGTGTGTGTGTGAATGAAATCTGATCCTTAGTGTGTGTGTGTGTGTGTGTTCAGTGTTCTCAAATGAATTTGATCCTTATTGTGTTTGTTCGTGAATGAAATCTGATGCTTATTGTTTGTGTGTGTGTGTGTTCGTGAATGAAATCTGATCCTTAGTGTAAAGTAAATTCTTACTTCGATTCAGCAACTTCGATTAGCCCCAAATGTGTTTAGCCAGCAGGGAAGGGAAGGTTATAGAAATTTGAGTTTCTTCGATTAGGTTTCGAGGATTGAGTTGGATTTGAGTTTCTTCGATTAGGTTTCGAGGCGCTCATTAAAGTGTAAAATTAAGTCTCTTTGTATCAGTTTTGTTTTTGATAGGTTATAGAAATTTGTATTGATTTTAAATTACTTATCTATTCATAATATTTTGTTACTTTACTTGACCAGGTAGCAAAGGATGAAGGGTTTGAGCTGCCATACAGTTATGAAGAAGCTTCTCAAAGAACCTCAATTCCTATTATACCCTTTGACTATTAATTCCATGCTTTGGCATTGGAAGCCATGGTATGTGTATTTTTTATATGTTTTGTTTTTAAATGATTGACAATATACTATGTATTAAAAATATGTGATATGGTTAACTTAGAAATTGACTGAAATTGCTTTGAGATTATGGAAAGATTTATAATGTTTTGGCTAATATCTAGGGTTCTGAATGCTCTACTATATAAGACAGTAGTCTTGATAGCATAGACAAAGTTGCATTACCTGAAAATAAGGTTGACTACGCAAATGAGTGTACACATATTTCAGATAGAACTTCTGATCCGGACATATCTCATGAGGGAAATTCAGTCCCAACCTTTGAAGTAAATGTGTCATTGGTGAAATGCTCTTTGGAGAAGTTTAAGCAGATGAAATTGGAGAAAGAGAATATGATTACCGGACTTTCTAGATGTAATGAGGATCTTGAAACCATGAAGTCAAAGTTGACTGAAACTTATCTCCAGTTATCAAAAGTTAAATTTCAGTTCACTGCTGCTCAAAAACTGAATAGTTTGTCTGAAACACATCTACATGAGTTTTACAAGACCCACAAGTCATTATTGTTTAGACATCTGATTGTTTTGACCTAAATAAAATCAATGTTAGGATTAAGTTTTAGGCAAATACCTTGATATAAAGTGTAAAACTACGTGTCTTAATTGTAATTTATTTTCGATACGTTTCATTAGTTTTGATATATTAGTATATTTACACTACTCTATTAATTTATCTCACAAAGTGGCAAAAATTGATAATTTTTACTCTAAATAAAGTCATTTTGCTCGAGTTAGAGTGTTGCCGAACACCATGATATTGGGTGTAAAATTAAGTCTCTTTGTATCAGTTTTGTTTTTGATAGGTTATAGAAATTTGTATTGATTTTAAATTAGTTATCTATTCATAATATTCTGTTACTTTACTTGACCAGGTAGCAAAGGATGAAGGATTTGAGCTGCCATACAGTTATGAAGAAGCTTCTCAAAGAACTTCAATTCTCATTCTACCCTTTGACTATTAATTCCATGCTCTGGCGTTGGAAGCCATGGTATGTGTAATTTTTTTTATATGTTTTGTTTTTAAATGATTGACAATTATTCTATGTATTAAAAATATGTGATATGGTTAACTTAGAAATTGAATAATAACAGCAGTGTTATATATTGATCCTCAAGTTTTGATATGGTTAATTTAGGTTTATTTTGAGAAATTGTTGGTGGGTTTTTGGAATTAAGGGTTCTTGACAAATCTTGACCCTCAAGTTTTGATTTTTAATATGATTTGGTAAGGTTTTAGGTGGAATCGGTCATTAGAGTTTGAATTTGGATTGTTTTTTTTTGGTGGGTTTTTGGAATTAAGGGTTTTTTTAAGCTGAATTGCTTACGATCCAAACTGATTTTACCTCTAAAGTTAAGTTGAATTGCTTCTTTTAAGCTGGTTTATGCAATGGGTGCCACCACATCAGATGACACATATTGAATAAATGCTTATTGGAAAAAGTAGATCATAAATTTATTTACAAGTTTCAAAAATTGCATTAAAAAATAATTTTTATGTCAAATCAGATGTTTCATGCATATATAAACTAAATGATAAAAGTTTTTCGATGCTAAGATGGGTAATAAAATGTAGCATGGTTGCTAAAATAAAAAAAAGGCATAAGGTTCTGTTTCGTTCGGTTTGCTCTAAAATAGACAGATAATAAACTAATAGCTATCTTATTCCTTTACAGCATCATAACAAAGGTGTTTGATTTGAATATTTAGTTCGTACTAAGCCATTCCATGTGATTTTTAGGTACGTGTGAACATACCAAATGGTGATATGGTTGGGCATACTGGTGACGTTGAGGGTACTGTTGTGGTCTGCAAAGCAGCTGATGAAGTTGTTAAGGTAAAATTATACGATTCTTGAAATTTGTTATCCATCGTGTCATGCTACTACAAGAGAACGTAATTTCGGCATGTTAAATGGGTGAAGCCAAACAGTTTTAAAAAGGGTCAAATTGGTCGAATGTCACCCCAATTGTATTTTATGCATACAAGTTTTACTAAAAGTCACGCATACCTTGGAGCAAATGTAAAAAAAACCATTTTTTTTTTGCTAAATTCACCCATAAGTTCCTTTACTTGATTTTTGAATGATTAAACCTCTATTTTTTTTTTAACTTTAAGGGTAAATTGCATTTTACGTCCTTTAATTTTCAGCAAAATTTCAGGCGTTGTTCTTTAACTAACGAAATTACAACGGATGTCTATTATGTTCTAATTTCTTTATAGACGGTGTCCTTTCTCCCTAAAAAGATCACTAAAATAAAGGACATCTGATGTAAAGAAATTAAAACATAAAGGACCTCTGTTGTAAAGGAATTAAAACATAAAGGACACCAGTCGTAATTTCGTTAGTTAAAGGACAACGTCTAAAATTTGGCTTAAACTTAAAGTATGCAAAATGCAAATTTACCCTAACTTTAGTGAAAAGAAGCATTTTCATAAAAATTGAGGACATAATCATGCAAATAAGGACTTTGTTAAAAATTTTGAAGTATTAAGACTTTGGGCCAATCCAACCCAGAACGTACCAGATAGTAATACCCATTTTGATCTTTTATCCCATCTATTTTGACTTTTGACCCGTTTTGAGTTTTGACTGTATTTTTGTCTGGTTACAGATGATTATTGATGCAGTAGAACAAGTGGGTGGAATATATGTGGTTACTGCTGATCACGGTAATGCGGAAGACATGGTTAAAAGAAATAAAAAAGGTGAGCCTATTCTCAAGGATGGTGAGGTTTAGATCCTAACGTCACAGACTCTTCAGCCGGTACGTGTTTCACTATTACTTTTTTGTTGATTTTATTATTCTCTTTTTCTCTATTTAATTTAGATATGATGCTATTGGTAAGTAACAATTCATGTGAAAATTGGTGCAATGCAGAATCTGCCTTAAGGTACACGGTTTCTTGATTTCATTTCAAAAAAGTTTCTGGATTTACTGATTTGAGTAATTTCTTTTCAATTTTTATTGTTTTTTTTTCAGTATGCCCATCGTAAATGCGATCCGAAGAAGACGGTGATCTGAAGATGGGATTCAGATGCCTTTATTTGAAGGTCAGCATGGATGGAGCTCCTTATTTGAGGAAAGTGGAACTTGACATCTATCATTCATGTAACACCCGTTCTTATAATCAAGGTTTAACGTATATTTTGGTAAAATAATCATGTAATTAATGATTATTATACATCGGAAATACGGGTTTGTTAAAAACTTTTACAATTTAAGTGATATACACAATGTGATTTAATTCGCCGTTTAGAATAACGACAAAACAACGTTGCGGAAGCTTTGTTTAACGTGTGTTCGGTTCTTGCTCGATGCTTAATCTTCATCCGGGACTCTCGACATTCACCTGAGATCAAAACCAACTTAAAGGTTAGTCTTGATAATTAAATAACCAATACAACAAGGAAATTAGGAAAATCCAACATTGATATCTTGATCCAAAAGTAATCATTTGAATCTGGCCTCCACCGTAACTTACGGTGGCACCGTAAGTTACGGTGGCCTTTGAATGTTAAATTCCCCCACCGTAAATCAGGGTTATCTTACCGTAACAGTTTTAGCTCCACCGTAACTTACGGTGGCACCGTAAGTTACGGTGGCCCCTGCATCCAACCTTTCCATTTTGCCGTTATTTGACACGAAAACTTTCGTATCTTTCAATCCGCTTATCCGTTTGACCTACCGTTTCTTCCTACGTGATTGTAATTTAATTCCCCACCTTATGAGGTTAAAATCCAACATCCGGTTTAACAAAAATTCAGACTTTTAAGTCTTCGGCTTATTGCCCCTTTTTACCAAATTTTGACCCATTCAATTTTTATCAAACAAACATGTTTATTTGCTCTCTAAACTCATGATTTTCATAAATTCCACATCCCCTATCATATTAATCTCAAATCACGGGTTTCTTACATAATAGAAACCCGTTTACGTTCAAATTCATATTTTGACCCGTTAAGGGTATTTAAGCACCTTCTAACTTAAAATCGCCTTCGATTATTTCTAACATTACATTACCACCTTTCTTATCTTATAATTTTCCACCACAACTGTAATTATGGTGGGTATACTTTAGTAATCTATATAAATCGAGTTTTACCCCCTCAACACATTATTTTACGACCAAAAACTCAAATAGAGCCATTTGACTAACGTGTTACATCTTTCAACTTCTATACTCGTCCTAAGTATCTATCTAATCATAAAACTCTTTTCCAAACAACCTTTAAGGGTTGTTTGTTCAATTTAGCCTACGAGGGCGTTTTGGTCAATTTTAGTCATTCTTTTACTACCAGGAACTTTTAAATACTTGTTTGACCCAAAATCCGACCTTTTAACTATAATTCTGATTAGAAACCATTATTCCTCTAAAATACCATGATTATAACATACATCATTCGGTTTACCTTTAAGATAACCGAATATCAAATTTTGACATTGTTTAACTCTTAGAGAACCTCAAGTTCTAAGTTATGAGTTGAACCATTTTACATACCTGACTCGGATCATTATATTGACCCATTTCGATACCTTGCCTTAGTAGCCGCTAAGCGATAGCGATGTACGAATCCATTTGATATTTATTCCTATAAGCAAGTACTTGGCAAACCATTAGTCAATATTGTCAAAGGGTGATAATTTCACCGTTTGACCCGTTTATCTACCTAGTGATCTTCGTCACTTTAACTAAATATAAATTTCATGTATTATGCTAATTTAAATGTCTACTAGCGAAAATACGAAATCAAACATAACGTAACGGAACCGTAGTTACGTACCTTTTAAGCACCTTTTTCAAACGCGTATTTCCACCGGCTTGTCCACTTGGCGATCCGGATTCCTCGCCTAAAGAGTTCCATTCATAACCAATTTAGAACCCTTTTTACAACCATTTATCATGATTCATTATGATATCGCAAATCTGCGTTTTTGTCCGATTATTAATACTTTAATCCTCACTTAGGCGTTTCAACAAACACCTAGCGGGTCAGATTTTACATAATCATTACTAAGTTCTTGACATGTTATTTTCCTCTATATTCACTTCAATTAACAAATCTATACTAAATCTTAACATCAATAAATTTCAGATTCACCACATGAATTCAGATTTCACTAGAATAAGAACCATAATTCTAGTGTTTATTTAGTTTCTACAAACTCACTAATCACCTTCAATGGTGATTATAAACCCCACAAGTATAATGCTAGATTTTAACAAGAAATCATCTAGGGTTTATCCCTAGATGCCATATTACTTCTAATTCCATCCATGCAAGACATAATCAAGCTCAATTTCAGTTTTTCACAATTAACCTAGAACTTGAGATAAATCAAAATACTAGAATTTTGCATACCTTGTGATCCCTTCAGTGAGGTGATCACTAATTCGTGTTTAGAACTTGATTTGGGACTGAATTGAACCTTCAATTTGATCAAATTTGACATGCACTAGGGTTTGGTGGGGAGCCAGTGTCGCCCCCTGTGTTCTTGTTCGACCAGGACCTCAGTTTGAGGTGTTTGGTTTTATTTTTTGTTTTAAAACTAATAATAATAGTTTCAAATTTAACAACATTGGTCCCTCCCCTTTTGTTTAACTTATATCTTTGGCAATTTAACTTTATTCATGCTTTAAAACAAGACAACCAACTAACTAGGTTATTTATTTCTTAGTCAGTTTAGTAGGTTCGGGAAATCATAACCCGTTTTACTTTAAGTCCCGTTAAATTGGGCCTTTTATCTATCCTATTTTTTTTTTCTTGAAAACTCTGATTCACTTTAAATAAATATTAGGATTATTCAATTTATTCCTAATATTTGCCGGTTTACTTTTACCACTAACGGTACTTTCCCGTCTTTAGTATTAACGGGGTTTAATTACCAAACCTGATTTCGGGGTGTTACAAGTCTACCCCCCTTAAAGAGGTTTCGTCCTCGAAACCTTTTCTTACATAATTCATTGAGTTTAAACTCAATGTATTCTATCCGAGAAATATTTTAAACATTACTTATACTTTTCAACCAATTGTTAGTATTACCCGAAAAGTATGGTAACATCTTTTTGGTTACTAATTGGCTACATATCTCATATGACATAATGTAACTTCGAAATAACGTAATCTCGTTATTTCCTCTAGTTTAGTTAACTTAGCGATATCCATCGCTTTCATATACTATCGAATTCTTTATGAATCCGTTACTTTGACCCGTTTAAAGGTCTTTAGTGAAATCTTTCATTTTTAGCAACAATTTCTTTTGTTTTCAAAATTCATTTATTCGGTTCAGTTATACCGAATCCACCGCTTACAAACAACCAAATTACTTAAATGACCTTAACCGGTCTCACTAACTAGACTTACTAGTCCAGTTACTTTTTACCGCTCGCTTGGTTATAATGCGATTCCACTTCACATTGCATTTCTTGACCGTGATCGTGTCACGTCATGTTTAATTTATATCAACCTTTCATTTTCCAAAAAAAAAAATCACTTTTCGAATATATCGTCTTGCGCCTATCAGCGTCAAGACTTGAATCCTTCATGCTTACTATTCAATTTCCTATCAGAATTTATATTTATAAAAATGTTATTTCTTACTAAAACTGAACTTTAGTCTAACGTTTTTCTCTTTAACTATGTCAATTACTCATATCAAGGAAATTGACAACCCCTAATTTATTGTTTTCCGTTCTCGTTTTACCCGAGGAATCGTAACAAGTTCCCTCACCTTACACTATTGACCCGTAGGTTCCTTCACTTAACCTCGTAGGCTATTTCCTTAAGCTTTCATCTCTTTAAGACGAGACCCTTATGATCCCTTTGCTTCAGTTCATGACCCGTGGGTCATTTTGGCCCCGTAGACCTTTACACTAATTAATATCTCGTAGGTTATGATGATCCCGTAAATCATCTTTTATTCTAGTCTTTATTCCATTGTCTATTTATACATATATAGCTTTAAAGCATCCCTTGTTATGTTTGGAATCATTTAATTTTATTTTTGGAACTTTAGTTGACCTTGACCGTAGTCTAAGGTTTCATTTGTTTACTTTCGGATTATCCTTTCCGACTTTACGACTTCTAGCGTCATTTACACGTCGGTTTGTCTTACGCTTACCATTTCCCGGTTCATACTTATACTTCTTTACAACCCATTACCCGGGTCCTTCTATCTTATTGTTTTTAGCTTTCCGGTTTCACCGGTTTGCGTTTTCCTATTTTATTAAGCGTTATTCCTTAACTGACTCGTTTGACTCTTTTTGGGTGAATTTTCATCACTTATGAATGTCAAACTTCATTCCTTATTTGACCCGTCCAACTTTGAAATGGTTGAACGTAATTACCAAAATTTATGTTTGCGAAATTTTTTTGTCATCTTTTAGTCATGACTCATATTCCGAGTCTTTTGACTTTCTATTTCGCGTTCCTGTTTCTCAGTCTACGCATGCGTTTAAATCCTTACCCACCAACCGAGTGTTTTACCGAAGTCATTATTATTGCAACCCTTACGGTATGCATTATAACTTCGTTTCGCTTTTATATTCCTACTGTGTTCTCAAATTTGGTGTTTTACAAAATCGGCCCGTTAAGAGCCATATTTGCATTCTCCGGGTTCGAGTGTAAGCACACCCTCCCAATTGCATACCTTAATCGTTTTACATTAATCTTTGTCCCTTCACTCGGGCTCATCATCCTAATGTAGTACGCTTCCGTCACCCGGCTATGCGTTTACATTGTTGTTAAATATTTTGCTCATTTGATTCATTTGGGTACTTTTTGAGTTAGTCCCATTCACCCCGCCCTTACTACATCGGATGTAAATGTGTCCGCTATAAGAAGTTCATGGTATCATATGCCACTACTTACTTGGCCAGAGTAAGCGATTAACACATGACACACATGACCTTTTTATAGTTTTCATATCACGCCCTATGTAAGTAACGCCTCTACTTAGTTTTCTTGGAAATAATATCCTGGATAGGTATTCTATTCAGGTTTTCCAAGTTTCTAATTTACATATGCAACAATCATTCTCTACATGTTTGTTGCATATTGTTATTTGTGCTATTATATTTAAAAGCACGCACCTGGTAATGCTTGCCCCGACGGACGTTTCTTGCTATTAACTTTGTTCGCGGTCGTTACGCGATTTAGTCCTTGGTGAGCATGCTCCTCTTGTCATACTTCGGACCGTTCTTCTATCATATTCGTAATTTGTTGAACTCTCGCTATCCTCATACGCGAGTGTCCTTCAACTAAAACATATACAACAGTTAGTAATTTCAACATTAAAGGATGCCCGCATTATAATACAAGGCTTTTCTACTATACGCATCAACGCGCGTAATTTCGTTGACTATATCTATTCTATATCGTTTTTATGGGTGTAGCGGGTATTACCCGATAACCATACATGTTGTTCTCAACACTTTAATCATACTAAACCTTTGATATACATGTACTTACCGGATTTGCGATCAAGCCTCGAACCGAACACCAATCTTTATTAAGAGCATAAGGTTTAAGTCCAAGCATGGTTTTCCCACCATACTTGAATCTCTTAAACCAAGGCTCTGATACCAACTTGTAACACCCGTTCTTATAATCAAGGTTTAACGTATATTTTGGTAAAATAATCATGTAATTAATGATTATTATACATCGGAAATACGGGTTTGTTAAAAACTTTTACAATTTAAGTGATATACACAATGTGATTTAATTCGCCGTTTAGAATAACGACAAAACAACGTTGCGGAAGCTTTGTTTAACGTGTGTTCGGTTCTTGCTCGATGCTTAATCTTCATCCGGGACTCTCGACATTCACCTGAGATCAAAACCAACTTAAAGGTTAGTCTTGATAATTAAATAACCAATACAACAAGGAAATTAGGAAAATCCAACATTGATATCTTGATCCAAAAGTAATCATTTGAATCTGGCCTCCACCGTAACTTACGGTGGCACCGTAAGTTACGGTGGCCTTTGAATGTTAAATTCCCCCACCGTAAATCAGGGTTATCTTACCGTAACAATTTTAGCTCCACCGTAACTTACGGTGGCACCGTAAGTTACGGTGGCCCCTGCATCCAACCTTTCCATTTTGCCGTTATTTGACACGAAAACTTTCGTATCTTTCAATCCGCTTATCCGTTTGACCTACCGTTTCTTCCTACGTGATTGTAATTTAATTCCCCACCTTATGAGGTTAAAATCCAACATCCGGTTTAACAAAAATTCAGACTTTTAAGTCTTCGGCTTATTGCCCCTTTTTACCAAATTTTGACCCATTCAATTTTTATCAAACAAACATGTTTATTTGCTCTCTAAACTCATGAATTTCATAAATTCCACATCCCCTATCATATTAATCTCAAATCACGGGTTTCTTACATAATAGAAACCCGTTTACGTTCAAATTCATATTTTGACCCGTTAAGGGTATTTAAGCACCTTCTAACTTAAAATCGCCTTCGATTATTTCTAACATTACATTACCACCTTTCTTATCTTATAATTTTCCACCACAACTGTAATTATGGTGGGTATACTTTAGTAATCTATATAAATCGAGTTTTACCCCCTCAACACATTATTTTACGACCAAAAACTCAAATAGAGCCATTTGACTAACGTGTTACATCTTTCAACTTCTATACTCGTCCTAAGTATCTATCTAATCATAAAACTCTTTTCCAAACAACCTTTAAGGGTTGTTTGTTCAATTTAGCCTACGAGGGCGTTTTGGTCAATTTTAGTCATTCTTTTACTACCAGGAACTTTTAAATACTTGTTTGACCCCAAATCCGACATTTTAACTATAATTCTGATTAGAAACCATTATTCCTCTAAAATACCATGATTATAACATAAATCATTCGGTTTACCTTTAAGATAACCGAATATCAAATTTTGACATTGTTTAACTCTTAGAGAACCTCAAGTTCTAAGTTATGAGTTGAACCATTTTACATACCTGACTCGGATCATTATATTGACCCATTTCGATACCTTGCCTTAGTAGCCGCTAAGCGATAGCGATGTACGAATCCATTTGATATTTATTCCTATAAGCAAGTACTTGGCAAACCATTAGTCAATATTGTCAAAGGGTGATAATTTCACCGTTTGACCCGTTTATCTACCTAGTGATCTTCGTCACTTTAACTAAATATAAATTTCATGTATTATGCTAATTTAAATGTCTACTAGCGAAAATACGAAATCAAACATAACGTAACGGAACCGTAGTTACGTACCTTTTAAGCACCTTTTTCAAACGCGTATTTCCACCGGCTTGTCCACTTGGCGATCCGGATTCCTCGCCTAAAGAGTTCCATTCATAACCAATTTAGAACCCTTTTTACAACCATTTATCATGATTCATTATGATATCGCAAATCTGCGTTTTTGTCCGATTATTAATACTTTAATCCTCACTTAGGCGTTTCAACAAACACCTAGCGGGTCAGATTTTACATAATCATTACTAAGTTCTTGACATGTTATTTTCCTCTATATTCACTTCAATTAACAAATCTATACTAAATCTTAACATCAATAAATTTCAGATTCACCACATGAATTCAGATTTCACTAGAATAAGAACCATAATTCTAGTGTTTATTTAGTTTCTACAAACTCACTAATCACCTTCAATGGTGATTATAAACCCCACAAGTATAATGCTAGATTTTAACAAGAAATCATCTAGGGTTTATCCCTAGATGCCATATTACTTCTAATTCCATCCATGCAAGACATAATCAAGCTCAATTTCAGTTTTTCACAATTAACCTAGAACTTGAGATAAATCAAAATACTAGAATTTTGCATACCTTGTGATCCCTTCAGTGAGGTGATCACTAATTCGTGTTTAGAACTTGATTTGGGACTGAATTGAACCTTCAATTTGATCAAATTTGACATGCACTAGGGTTTGGTGGGGAGCCAGTGTCGCCCCCTGTGTTCTTGTTCGACCAGGACCTCAGTTTGAGGTGTTTGGTTTTATTTTTTGTTTTAAAACTAATAATAATAGTTTCAAATTTAACAACATTGGTCCCTCCCCTTTTGTTTAACTTATATCTTTGGCAATTTAACTTTATTCATGCTTTAAAACAAGACAACCAACTAACTAGGTTATTTATTTCTTAGTCAGTTTAGTAGGTTCGGGAAATCATAACCCGTTTTACTTTAAGTCCCGTTAAATTGGGCCTTTTATCTATCCTATTTTTTTTTTCTTGAAAACTCTGATTCACTTTAAATAAATATTAGGATTATTCAATTTATTCCTAATATTTGCCGGTTTACTTTTACCACTAACGGTACTTTCCCGTCTTTAGTATTAACGGGGTTTAATTACCAAACCTGATTTCGGGGTGTTACAAGTCTACCCCCCTTAAAGAGGTTTCGTCCTCGAAACCTTTTCTTACATAATTCATTGAGTTTAAACTCAATGTATTCTATCCGAGAAATATTTTAAACATTACTTATACTTTTCAACCAATTGTTAGTATTACCCGAAAAGTATGGTAACATCTTTTTGGTTACTAATTGGCTACATATCTCATATGACATAATGTAACTTCGAAATAACGTAATCTCGTTATTTCCTCTAGTTTAGTTAACTTAGCGATATCCATCGCTTTCATATACTATCGAATTCTTTATGAATCCGTTACTTTGACCCGTTTAAAGGTCTTTAGTGAAATCTTTCATTTTTAGCAACAATTTCTTTTGTTTTCAAAATTCATTTATTCGGTTCAGTTATACCGAATCCACCGCTTACAAACAACCAAATTACTTAAATGACCTTAACCGGTCTCACTAACTAGACTTACTAGTCCAGTTACTTTTTACCGCTCGCTTGGTTATAATGCGATTCCACTTCACATTGCATTTCTTGACCGTGATCGTGTCACGTCATGTTTAATTTATATCAACCTTTCATTTTCCAAAAAAAAAAAATCACTTTTCGAATATATCGTCTTGCGCCTATCAGCGTCAAGACTTGAATCCTTCATGCTTACTATTCAATTTCCTATCAGAATTTATATTTATAAAAATGTTATTTCTTACTAAAACTGAACTTTAGTCTAACGTTTTTCTCTTTAACTATGTCAATTACTCATATCAAGGAAATTGACAACCCCTAATTTATTGTTTTCCGTTCTCGTTTTACCCGAGGAATCGTAACAAGTTCCCTCACCTTACACTATTGACCCGTAGGTTCCTTCACTTAACCTCGTAGGCTATTTCCTTAAGCTTTCATCTCTTTAAGACGAGACCCTTATGATCCCTTTGCTTCAGTTCATGACCCGTGGGTCATTTTGGCCCCGTAGACCTTTACACTAATTAATATCTCGTAGGTTATGATGATCCCGTAAATCATCTTTTATTCTAGTCTTTATTCCATTGTCTATTTATACATATATAGCTTTAAAGCATCCCTTGTTATGTTTGGAATCATTTAATTTTATTTTTGGAACTTTAGTTGACCTTGACCGTAGTCTAAGGTTTCATTTGTTTACTTTCGGATTATCCTTTCCGACTTTACGACTTCTAGCGTCATTTACACGTCGGTTTGTCTTACGCTTACCATTTCCCGGTTCATACTTATACTTCTTTACAACCCATTACCCGGGTCCTTCTATCTTATTGTTTTTAGCTTTCCGGTTTCACCGGTTTGCGTTTTCCTATTTTATTAAGCGTTATTCCTTAACTGACTCGTTTGACTCTTTTTGGGTGAATTTTCATCACTTATGAATGTCAAACTTCATTCCTTATTTGACCCGTCCAACTTTGAAATGGTTGAACGTAATTACCAAAATTTATGTTTGCGAAATTTTTTTGTCATCTTTTAGTCATGACTCATATTCCGAGTCTTTTGACTTTCTATTTCGCGTTCCTGTTTCTCAGTCTACGCATGCGTTTAAATCCTTACCCACCAACCGAGTGTTTTACCGAAGTCATTATTATTGCAACCCTTACGGTATGCATTATAACTTCGTTTCGCTTTTATATTCCTACTGTGTTCTCAAATTTGGTGTTTTACAAAATCGGCCCGTTAAGAGCCATATTTGCATTCTCCGGGTTCGAGTGTAAGCACACCCTCCCAATTGCATACCTTAATCGTTTTACATTAATCTTTGTCCCTTCACTCGGGCTCATCATCCTAATGTAGTACGCTTCCGTCACCCGGCTATGCGTTTACATTGTTGTTAAATATTTTGCTCATTTGATTCATTTGGGTACTTTTTGAGTTAGTCCCATTCACCCCGCCCTTACTACATCGGATGTAAATGTGTCCGCTATAAGAAGTTCATGGTATCATATGCCACTACTTACTTGGCCAGAGTAAGCGATTAACACATGACACACATGACCTTTTTATAGTTTTCATATCACGCCCTATGTAAGTAACGCCTCTACTTAGTTTTCTTGGAAATAATATCCTGGATAGGTATTCTATTCAGGTTTTCCAAGTTTCTAATTTACATATGCAACAATCATTCTCTACATGTTTGTTGCATATTGTTATTTGTGCTATTATATTTAAAAGCACGCACCTGGTAATGCTTGCCCCGACGGACGTTTCTTGCTATTAACTTTGTTCGCGGTCGTTACGCGATTTAGTCCTTGGTGAGCATGCTCCTCTTGTCATACTTCGGACCGTTCTTCTATCATATTCGTAATTTGTTGAACTCTCGCTATCCTCATACGCGAGTGTCCTTCAACTAAAACATATACAACAGTTAGTAATTTCAACATTAAAGGATGCCCGCATTATAATACAAGGCTTTTCTACTATACGCATCAACGCGCGTAATTTCGTTGACTATATCTATTCTATATCGTTTTTATGGGTGTAGCGGGTATTACCCGATAACCATACATGTTGTTCTCAACACTTTAATCATACTAAACCTTTGATATACATGTACTTACCGGATTTGCGATCAAGCCTCGAACCGAACACCAATCTTTATTAAGAGCATAAGGTTTAAGTCCAAGCATGGTTTTCCCACCATACTTGAATCTCTTAAACCAAGGCTCTGATACCAACTTGTAACACCCGTTCTTATAATCAAGGTTTAACGTATATTTTGGTAAAATAATCATGTAATTAATGATTATTATACATCGGAAATACGGGTTTGTTAAAAACTTTTACAATTTAAGTGATATACACAATGTGATTTAATTCGCCGTTTAGAATAACGACAAAACAACGTTGCGGAAGCTTTGTTTAACGTGTGTTCGGTTCTTGCTCGATGCTTAATCTTCATCCGGGACTCTCGACATTCACCTGAGATCAAAACCAACTTAAAGGTTAGTCTTGATAATTAAATAACCAATACAACAAGGAAATTAGGAAAATCCAACATTGATATCTTGATCCAAAAGTAATCATTTGAATCTGGCCTCCACCGTAACTTACGGTGGCACCGTAAGTTACGGTGGCCTTTGAATGTTAAATTCCCCCACCGTAAATCAGGGTTATCTTACCGTAACAATTTTAGCTCCACCGTAACTTACGGTGGCACCGTAAGTTACGGTGGCCCCTGCATCCAACCTTTCCATTTTGCCGTTATTTGACACGAAAACTTTCGTATCTTTCAATCCGCTTATCCGTTTGACCTACCGTTTCTTCCTACGTGATTGTAATTTAATTCCCCACCTTATGAGGTTAAAATCCAACATCCGGTTTAACAAAAATTCAGACTTTTAAGTCTTCGGCTTATTGCCCCTTTTTACCAAATTTTGACCCATTCAATTTTTATCAAACAAACATGTTTATTTGCTCTCTAAACTCATGAATTTCATAAATTCCACATCCCCTATCATATTAATCTCAAATCACGGGTTTCTTACATAATAGAAACCCGTTTACGTTCAAATTCATATTTTGACCCGTTAAGGGTATTTAAGCACCTTCTAACTTAAAATCGCCTTCGATTATTTCTAACATTACATTACCACCTTTCTTATCTTATAATTTTCCACCACAACTGTAATTATGGTGGGTATACTTTAGTAATCTATATAAATCGAGTTTTACCCCCTCAACACATTATTTTACGACCAAAAACTCAAATAGAGCCATTTGACTAACGTGTTACATCTTTCAACTTCTATACTCGTCCTAAGTATCTATCTAATCATAAAACTCTTTTCCAAACAACCTTTAAGGGTTGTTTGTTCAATTTAGCCTACGAGGGCGTTTTGGTCAATTTTAGTCATTCTTTTACTACCAGGAACTTTTAAATACTTGTTTGACCCAAAATCCGACATTTTAACTATAATTCTGATTAGAAACCATTATTCCTCTAAAATACCATGATTATAACAGAAATCATTCGGTTTACCTTTAAGATAACCGAATATCAAATTTTGACATTGTTTAACTCTTAGAGAACCTCAAGTTCTAAGTTATGAGTTGAACCATTTTACATACCTGACTCGGATCATTATATTGACCCATTTCGATACCTTGCCTTAGTAGCCGCTAAGCGATAGCGATGTACGAATCCATTTGATATTTATTCCTATAAGCAAGTACTTGGCAAACCATTAGTCAATATTGTCAAAGGGTGATAATTTCACCGTTTGACCCGTTTATCTACCTAGTGATCTTCGTCACTTTAACTAAATATAAATTTCATGTATTATGCTAATTTAAATGTCTACTAGCGAAAATACGAAATCAAACATAACGTAACGGAACCGTAGTTACGTACCTTTTAAGCACCTTTTTCAAACGCGTATTTCCACCGGCTTGTCCACTTGGCGATCCGGATTCCTCGCCTAAAGAGTTCCATTCATAACCAATTTAGAACCCTTTTTACAACCATTTATCATGATTCATTATGATATCGCAAATCTGCGTTTTTGTCCGATTATTAATACTTTAATCCTCACTTAGGCGTTTCAACAAACACCTAGCGGGTCAGATTTTACATAATCATTACTAAGTTCTTGACATGTTATTTTCCTCTATATTCACTTCAATTAACAAATCTATACTAAATCTTAACATCAATAAATTTCAGATTCACCACATGAATTCAGATTTCACTAGAATAAGAACCATAATTCTAGTGTTTATTTAGTTTCTACAAACTCACTAATCACCTTCAATGGTGATTATAAACCCCACAAGTATAATGCTAGATTTTAACAAGAAATCATCTAGAGTTTATCCCTAGATGCCATATTACTTCTAATTCCATCCATGCAAGACATAATCAAGCTCAATTTCAGTTTTTCACAATTAACCTAGAACTTGAGATAAATCAAAATACTAGAATTTTGCATACCTTGTGATCCCTTCAGTGAGGTGATCACTAATTCGTGTTTAGAACTTGATTTGGGACTGAATTGAACCTTCAATTTGATCAAATTTGACATGCACTAGGGTTTGGTGGGGAGCCAGTGTCGCCCCCTGTGTTCTTGTTCGACCAGGACCTCAGTTTGAGGTGTTTGGTTTTATTTTTTGTTTTAAAACTAATAATAATAGTTTCAAATTTAACAACATTGGTCCCTCCCCTTTTGTTTAACTTATATCTTTGGCAATTTAACTTTATTCATGCTTTAAAACAAGACAACCAACTAACTAGGTTATTTATTTCCTAGTCAGTTTAGTAGGTTCGGGAAATCATAACCCGTTTTACTTTAAGTCCCGTTAAATTGGGCCTTTTATCTATCCTATTTTTTTTTCTTGAAAACTCTGATTCACTTTAAATAAATATTAGGATTATTCAATTTATTCCTAATATTTGCCGGTTTACCTTTACCACTAACGGTACTTTCCCGTCTTTAGTATTAACGGGGTTTAATTACCAAACCTGATTTCGGGGTGTTACACCTACAAAGACTGTGGTTTGAAACCACTGTTCGGGTTAAAAGGGATCAGACAAGACAGGTTAAAAGAGTCAGTTAACAGAGGGCTTGGATAAAATAGTGGTTGAAACCACTGTTGGGTAATATTTTATTGGGTTTATTAGGTTAAAACAGTGTTTTGTAGAGAAAACAGTTGGTTGAAACCATTGTTGGGTTAAAACTGTGGTTTGAAACCACTGTTCGGCTAAAACAGTGTTTTGTGAAGAAAACAGTGGTTTCAACCACTGTTTTCTTCACAAAAAACTGTTTTAACCCAATAAAATATTACCCAACAGTGGTTTCGACCACTGTTTTCTCCAAGCCCAATTTGATTATATATTCATTTTAAGCAGTGAGACGGCTACCAAGAGCATTTATTTGTTCTCCGGTATAGCAGTTTAATTCATTGTGCTTGTGTTTCCAGGTTCAGCCGGTTTCGCTAAAGAAAACAATGTGAGATATCAAGACTTTGATTCTTTGGTGGCTGAATTGCAGGTCTAAGGAGAGGGCCCTTAACTGGGAAATATGGAGTAGGTTTAGTTTGTGAAATATTGGATGGTTGTCCATTGTTCCTTGGTGACATGCTCATGAAATGAATTTGATGCGCCTCTTTTGTACACGCCTCTTATGTATCAACATCTTCATTTAATATAGGTATTCAATTCATGTTTTTTATTGTTAATTGTGTGATTTTAGATGTGAATTTGAATATAAATTTGAGCAACTATGAGGAACGGTGAAATTATGTCCTAACACATACTGTCTTTAACATTGTTTTATAAAGATATGTAACTAAACACAAACAATTTAAATGATATATTATAATATATTTTTTAGTATTTGATTTCGATGGTTATTAAACTTTCCCGTGTGTTCACACGGGTCCTACAACTAGTATTTGTTATATGTGATAATTTAATATTACGACTTTAGTATATTACATTTTACTTATGCTTATAAAAACCTCTTGAGCATAATATTTATTATTTATATCGAGTACCTGTGTCGTATCACACCGATCAATATCAATTATAGGGAGGGGCCAATTTTTTTTTTCTCGCACGAGACCTTATTTATATATTTTTTTTATTATTCGTCCTATTCACATATAATATAATTTATGGTGTTTTTTTTTTTTGGTAAAACTACTAAGTCATGTGGTTGTTACAATATTTGTATTTTCTTTTGCTTAATATATGTATGGTTTATTTTTTGGTTTTTTTTAATAAAACTACCAAGTCACGTGGTTGTTAAAATTTTTTTATTTTTTTGGGTAAAGACGTGGTTGTTAAAATTTATATATGTTTTTTTTTGCTTAATTAAGTTAAAACGTATATTGAAATTATTGAAGTACCATGTGAATTGTCTATTTGCTGTTATTTTTTCTACTAGTAGCTATAAAAATTGTTTAGATAAAATGACATGTTCATGTGAAAATATACGATTCATTTCATTGTTAATATCATCTTTAGGCACGGATTTCATCTATACGAATTTTTAAGGTTGAAATGTATTAGTTAGAACCTTTTGATTTTGGAGTAAAGACAATATATCTCAATCTTATTCATAAATTACGGCGACCCCATTGTTCTCATTTGGTTTTAGATGTGTGTGACACTTTTAAAATCCACTAAATTTCATTTTGATGGGGTCTGATTGAACCGATCGTGGGTTTCCTATTTAAATCAAGCAAAAGACGTTATGGTAAAAAGAGTAAAAAGAAAAAGAAATTACCACATATTTTTAAATGCATAATAGGATGAGAATCATTACAAAACACTAATTATTGCGAGGACAATACACGAGAGATAGAGGGTGCATTGTATAACATTGTAGTCCACCGAGTTGAGTATATTCGAAACGATTATTGTTTATATTCATTCTCTTGATTTAACAAAATCTCAGTGTTTGCGTGTTTAGATCTTTGTCTTGACGTGTATTTTTGTCTTAGTTTTAATGAAGTTCTGAGTACTTGTCTAGCTACAAATTTATTGTGTAGTTTGATTTAACAAAATCTCAGTGTTTGCGTGTTTAGATCTTTGTCTTGACGTGTTTTTGCATAACTTTTTTATATAACTTTTACGTAAGTTTTTTTAGAATAAAAAGACTTTTGATTTAGAAGTAAATGGCAATATATTCTTGATCTTATCCCTAAATTACGACGGTCCCATCGTCCATTTGGTGAGCTTTTTATAAAGGTGACACTTTTAAAATCCACTCGGTTTCGTTTGAGGGGGCTGGATAGGATCGCTCGAGGCTTTTTCTATATATAATCAAGCAAAAGACATTATGCTAAAGAAAATAAAAGAAAGTGCAATAGTCTTTTGATATACATTTATCTAATAATAATCATCAAATATCTAACGTATCAAGCAGCCATTGCAAGTTCAGTTCGGTAGGGTTAGACCGTTGTTGCTTTTTTGCAAAAAATTTCAAAGGTTTTTTTTTTTTTTTTTAACTACCAGGATTTAAATCTAATACCTCACATGTAAATGAGAGATTCTAAGAATATAAGTTCTATCTCTAGATGTATAATCTAAATAAACTCGAAATTTATTAAATCTCGTTTATTTTTAAAAAGTTTCTTTACTATTTTACGCTTATTTTTTAAAACTTTCTTCACTGTTTTATTTTCTTTTAAGAGAACAATATATATTTTTAAACTTCAATATAATACACTGTTATAGTCTATGAAATATTTTAATATTTTTCAAAATTAATTGTGAGGTCATTTATATTGGATTTTGATATATTTTGGTGTTATCTCCATCATATCTCCTCCATATTAAACAAAACAAGTCGGTTTGATAGGACTTAGATTTGTGATAGAATTCTAATGTAACTTGGAGTGCAAGCTAAGTTTCTTGTGTTTATATATAGAGGTCTTGTTAGGGCTTTATATGTATCACTTTTCCAACCAATGAATGAAGAAGGATACCTTGAAATTATAATGGTATCAGAGCAGTGATCCAACTGCTCGACATAGCACCAATCGTTCTCCATTAAGCATGGCTGGAAACGCAGAATCAGTGACGAAGGATGGCAGCAACGTCGTCGAACACAACTCACCGTATTACCTTCACCCATCCGATTACCCTAGACAAATGCAAGGTAATGATGCATTGTCAGACAAAAACTATGTGGGCTACTGGGCTGGGTGCAAGAGATGGAGAATTTTTCATTTGCGAAGAATAAAATCGGATTCGTCGACGGCACTATCAAGAAACCGGACAAGTCATCCAAAGAGTACATGGCTTGGATAAGGGTGGATGCAATGATCAAAGGGTGGCTTACCACCGCCATGGAGAAAGAAATACGAAGCAACGTGAAATACGCTAACACGACATCAGAGATGTCGTCAGATCTTCGTGAAAGATTCGGAAAAGAGAGTACGCTAAGGGCGTACGAATTGAAGAATAAAATCGCTGCTTCACATCAGAATGGTGCCACCGTTTCAGCCTACTACACAAAGCTTCGTTTCCTGTGGGATGAGATTCAATCAGTTTTTCCGATCCCACGGTGCACGTGTAACGGGTGCACCTGCGACATCGGTAAACGACTTGTTGAGCATCAAGAGAAAGAGAAACTGTATGAGTTTCTCATGGGCCTTGACAATGAGTTCGGGGTTGTTAAAACCCAGATCCTTGCCACCAAACCAACACCGGCTCTCGGGACCGCCTACTCTCGTTGCAGAAGATGAACGACAAAGAATGATAACCGAGGAGAAGAAACCCACCATGAAAGCCGCTCCGTTTAAAGCTTTTGTCCCACAAAAATGAGAGAACTCCTCCTCAAACAGCAGAAAGCGAAGACACATCCAAAAACAACGAAGCGAGAGGAAGAGGTGCAACACTACACCTTTTGTGATCGGGATGGACACAAACGGGACAGTTGTTTCAAGCTGGTCGGTTATCCCAAGTGGTGGCCAGGGAAAGCGAATGCAGATAAAGGCAAGCCGAAGGCTTCTTGCATTGAGGGTGGGTTGAGTCCCATCCTGGGTCTCACCATGGAACAATACAACGCATTCTTGAAGCACTTTGAGCATGGTGTCACTACAGGTGATGAAAAGGTCAACCGTGTTGCTAACATGACAGGTAGTGTTAATGACAAAGATGACTGGGTTGTGGATTCGGGAGCCACCGAATACACAACTTATCGTACCAATATTCTTGTGAACAAAAGGAAAAGTTCTTATGAACCGCCTGTTCTCATCCCCAATGGTGATGCCATCCCGTTCGAGGGAAAGGGTGATTATACCTTACTGGGAGGAACTACGATAGAAGGATATTACACGTTCCAAAGTTTAATTGCAACCTTTTATCTGTTAGCCGATTAACTAAAGACCTTTAATGTGCTATGACTTTTTTCCAGATTTCTGTGTGATGCAGGGGCTTCGTTCTAGGATCTTGATTGGTGTGGGTGGGTGCAAAAGGGGTCTGTACCGAATGGGAATCTTGGGAGAAGGGAGGAAGGCTATGATGGTTATTGTTGAAAAATGGCACAAGAGGTTGGGTCATACATCTCAAGAGAAACTTGCTAAAGTTGACTTTCTCAAAGGTGTTTCTTTTAATATTAGAGATAATGTTTGTGATTCTTGTTCCAAGGCAAAACATACAAGGCCACCTTTTCCTTTGAGTGAAATTAAAACAAAAGGATGTTTCGAATTAATACAATGTGATGTGTGGGGCAAATATCGATTTCCCTCATTTTTTGGAGCAGATTATATTTTGACCATTGTGGATGATTTTAGTAGAAATGTTTGAGTTTTTCTCATTAAACACAAAAGTGACTTGTATGGTCAATTTTTGCAAGATGGTAGAAAATCAATTTAGTAAAATCATCAAGAGAATAAGATATGACAACGGTGGAGAATTTACTTCCGACTCCATGATTGATTTTTATACTAAGCAAGGCATTTTGTTGGAAACCACGTGTCCTCACATGCCCCAACAAAATGGAGTTGTTGAGCGTAAACATAGGCACTTGCTTGACACGGCTCGAGCCTTACGGTTTGAAGCCAACTTACCTAAGAAGTTTTGGGGCGAATTCATTTTAACGGCCGCTTACATCATCAATTGATTGCCTTCTAAAACCCTCGGTCATAAAAATCTATACGAATTGTCGTATAATTAAAAAAAATATGATCACATGAGGGTTTTTGGTTGTTTAACTTATTTTTGGAGTATCAAAACGAAATGTGACAAATTCGAAGTGAGGCGTAGACCCGAGGTGTTCTTGGGCTACCCTTTAGGGACAAAGGGGTACAAATATTTGACATCGAAAGCAAGGGAATCGTTGTGTCACGGGAAGTCAAATTTCATGAAAGCACATTTCCTTTTTTTGGGATCACCTCAAGCTCAAGTTGATCATGACATTTTTAGCCTCACTCCAACCCAAGATGTTGAACATTCTCATCATGAAACACATGAGATTGTAGATGAAACAACAAATAGTGGGACTAATTCTAGTACACAAAACTTTAAAAATGAAGATGGGCATGACTCCCAAGAAAGAGATAATGAAGATGGTCACAATGAACAGTTGTTTCACCAAAATGAAGGCAATTTCCAACAAAACAGTGAGTCACAGAACTTACGGCCAAAGAGGGATCGATGTCAACCCAAGCGTTTGAATGATTTTGTCGTTAACCTTCCCCCTTCGGTCAACCATGCACGCACCACACCAACTCAAGACACCTCAACGGTACACCCTATTACAAACTATCTTTCTTATGATAACTTTTCTAATACTCATAAGGCTTTTTTGGCGGCCATCACCACAAACGATGAGCCGAGAAATTTCAAGCAAGCCATGCATGATCCAAAATGGATTGAAGCCATGAAGAAGGAAATTCAAGCTCTTGAACAAAATGACACGTGGACTCTTGAGTCCTTACCAGAGGGAAAACGAGCTACAGACTCCAAATGGGTATATAAAATCAAATATAAGCCAAATGGCGATGTCGAGAGATACAAAATGAGACTCGTGGCTAAGGGTTTCACTCAAATTGAAGGAGAAGATTTTCATGACACGTTTGCTCAGGTGGCAAAATTAGTCACTGTTCGAACGTTACTAGCTGTGGTAACCAAAAACAATTGGCTCATCCAATAACTTGACGTTAAGAACACCTTTTTACACGGTGACCACGACGAAGAAGTATACATGAAAATACTACAAGGTTTTTCTAAAGAAAACGAGACTCGGGTATGTCAATTGCGAAAATCTCTCTACGGTTTCAAACAAGCTTCTCGAAATTGGTACCAAAAGTTCACCACAGCTCTTCTTGGTCTCGGATTTCTTTCGTCCATATCAGACCATTCTCTTTTCATCTAAAAAAAGGATGACACCTTCATTGCTAGCCTCATATACGTTGATGATGTCATCATTATGGGGAATGATTCAAAGAAGATATAAGAAATTAAACAAAACTTGCATGACAAGTTTAGCATAAAAGATCTCGGTGAGTTAAACTATTTTGTCGGCATTGAAGTGGCTAAGACCTCAAGCGGTCTTGTTTTGAGCCAACGAAAGTACATGCTCGACATTTTGGAAGATTGTGGCATGGAAGGGTGTCACCCGAGTTCTTTTCCCATTGAATAAAACATAAAACTTATCATGGATGACAAAGAGCCCAAGGTCGATGCCGGTCACTATCGGCGGCTCATTGGTTGGTTACTTTACCTTCATGCTACTCGTCCGGACATTACTTACTGCGTTAACACTCTGAGTTAATTTGTTTCGGATCCTCGCCAGAATCATATGGATGCTCTATCCAGAATTTTACGATACCTCAAGGCTACTCCGGGTCAAGGCATGCTTTTACCAAAGGGAGGTGACACGAGTTTAGTTGCATATTCTGACTCAGATTGGCTTGGTTGTCCCCTTACAAGGCGTTCTCGAACTGGTTATTTGTTACTTCTCGGTGGTGCACCTATCTCGTGGAAAACCAAAAAGTAGTCGGTTGTTTCATGCTCTTCCGCTGAAGCTGAATATCGGGCCATGGCTACCACCGTTAGCGAATCATTTGGATGCGATGGATTTTAAAGGATCTGGGCTCTCCCCATCTCGCATCTACCACCCTTTTCAGTGACAATCAAGCTGCTCGACACATTGCCAATAACCCTGTCTTTCATGAACGCACTAAACATGTTGAAATGGATTGCTACTTCGTTCGTGAACGTGTTGAATCGAAAGAAATTTGTCCTATGCCGATTGACTCAAAGCTACAACTTGCGGATCTTCTCACAAAGGGCCTTGGATCTGCTCAACTTTGTTTCCTTCTTGACAAGCTGGTCATTGTTAATTTACACGCTCCAGCTTGAGGGGGAGTATTGGATTTTGATATATTTTAGTGTAATCTCCACCGTATCTCCTCCATATTAAACAAGTCGGTTTAATAGGACTTAGATTTGTGATAGGATTCTAATGTAACTTGGAGTGCAAGCTAAGTTTCTTGTGTTTATATATAGAGGTCTTGTAAGGGCTTTATAGGTATCACTTTTCCAATCAATGAAAGAAGGACACCTTAAAATTATAAATTTATGCTTATACTATTATATATTTAATATTTTTCAAAATTAATTGTGGGGTCATTTATGCTAAAGAATACAGTAAAAAAATTGTGACGTCATTTGATCGACCGGGCAACCAGTGACCGGTGAGCGACTAATTTAACCGATCTAGTTGTAAAAACATTGCTCATTTCTTTGCTGTATCATTCTTACATATCTTCACTTTATAATAAATAAATATCTCTATCACACAAATATATATAAACTAACTAGAAGGGTGTATGCGCAATACGACAGAACACATAAAGGCTAAGACAAGCTAGGGCTAGCTCGAGTTTGACTCGATCTTCATACTGAATTAGCTTGAGTTGGCTTATAATTAAAATCAAGCTCAAATCTTAAACTCAAGCATGACTTAGTTAAAAATTGATTTGACTCACTCGATCAAACAATATAAATTATTCTAGCCAAAAGGCTAAAAATAAACCTTTACTTAGCCAAATGACCAAGTATGTACGTTATAGAATTATGAGAAAACTAGTGGTTAACAACGAATCACACTATTAGTCCCTATTTGGAAAAATTGAACATTCAAGTCCCTGTGGTTGTCGATTTAAATCAATAAGGTCCATGCAAACGGAATGGGTTAGTCAACCGCTAGTTGATCGAGGCATACTTTTCTTTTTAAGTTAGATTCGAAGAGTATTCTTGTCTTTTCACCATTATTTTCATTATTATTATTTATTATTTTCTATATATTAAATTACAAATTTAGGTTGTTTCTTATATTCACTTTTCAATTTACTTGGCTTTAAGTCACATGTTGTGAAGGGATTTGTTTCCCTCTAAATATGAGTGACTTAAAAGGTGTTTTTTTAGTTTTAATATTTAACCTTTATTGTGACAACCCACAATTTCAGGTTAATACTTTAACTTAATCACAGTTAGTTTAGACATACATTCATAGCACTGCATTTAACCAGGGTTAGTTAAATGAGTCTACATTGGTAATTCGGGGAATTACCGGAACACACACACAAGTTAATAGTTACCACTCTAGCATCCAGGCAGCTCCGTTCGATGCGTTGTACGGACGGAAATGCCGATCTCCAATTTTGTTGGGCTGAGGTTGGTGAGAACCAAATCACGGATCCAGAACTCGTACTCGAAACTTTTGAGAAGATTGTTCAAATCAGAAACCGTATGGTGGCAGCTCGTGATCGCCAGAAAAGCTACGCCGACAAGCGTAGGAAACACTTGGAATTCGTCGTGAGTGACCGTCTTTTATTGAAAGTCTCACCTGGAAGGGTGTGGTCTGTTTTGGGAAACGATGCAAGCTCAATCCGCATTATGTGGGGCCATTCAAGATTTTAGAAAGAATCGTTGCAGTGGCTTATAGACTTGAGTTGTCTGATGAACTCAGTAGTGTACACAACGTCTTTCACATCTCTAACTTAAAGAAGTGTTTGTATGATGAAACACTTGTAGTTCCTTTCAAGGAACTAAAAATCGATGACAAGTTGCAATTTATCGAGGAACCGGTTGAAATCATGGACCGGGAAGTCAAGGTCTGTAAACACAGTCGAATACCTATCGTGAGAGTTCGTTGGAACTCAAAGTGTGGGCTGGAGTTCACGTGGGAATGCGAGGATAAGATGATGCTTAAGTATCCTCATTTATTTAAAACCGATGAACTTAACACTGATACGACTAGCGAATTTCAGGATGAAGTTCACTTTCAACTTGGGGATGATGTGATACCTGAGGAAAACCCACAATTATATTAGTTTATTCTTTTACTCTTCTGTGACTGCTTACCAAATTTCGGGATAAAATTTCTTTCAACTTGGGGATGATGTGACAACCCGCAATTTCAGGTTAATACTTTAACCTAATCACAGTTAGTTTAGACATACATTCATAGCACTGCATTTAATTAGGGTTAGTTAAATGAGTCTACATTGGTAATTCGAGGAATTATCGGAACACACACATAAGTTAATTCTCGAACGTTGGTGACTAACACGAATAATTAATATAAACGGACGGTTTATGCGAAACTTATACGTTGTATGACAAGTAAGTGAAATATATGCTTTAACTGCAAACTGCAAGATGTTAAGTGCTTATGTGTAAAAGTTATATAGTTAAGGGAGTTTTATGGTTAATATGGAAATTAGAATAAAACTACTACAACCCTAAACACTCCCCATAATCTCAACCATACAACGGCAATTGATTTTCTCTGATCATTTTTTTGGCTACACAAATCTCACACACACAATTCTGGTCTTTCAATCCATCAAGAACAAACACTAGATTGAATCTAAGGTAAGTGTTTATGTTATACGTTGATATTTTGATTTCTCACATTCCATGCAAAACCCTAGATATCCAAACAATTGATCTGTGATTAATTGATCATGCCTGAATGAATGTGTAATTGTTGGCGAATGAATGTGTGATTTTTTGTCAGATATTAGAAATGCTATTGACATATTAGAACTGCTAAACTATTGATTTGGTTCGTAACATTGTTGAGATTAGGGTTTGATCGTAGAACTGTAACTGTTACATTGAAAAACTGTGATTTTTGCTTATCTTGTGTTGCTGTGCGTTTTTTAATCCGAGGTTAATTGTTAGCCCGGAATTAAGTCGTCTGACTTTGTGAAGTCACAAAGTCCGAGGTCATGGAGTCCGAGTTTTGTTTATATTTTTCCGAGTTTAGCAGATATAAAATGATCCGAGTTTGATACATATGTTCCAAATTATCTATATTGTTCGAGTTATTTATGATGTATGTATATTGTCTGAGTTTTTATGTGAGTCTGAATTTAAGAAGGGAAACAAGAGGGTTCCGAGTTTGTGTACTCGAGTATATGGATCCGAATTTACATGTCCGAGAATATGTATGTTTACTCCGAGTTTATTTGTGAATCCGAGTTACTTATTGGTCCGAGTTTATATGGGCCTGTTCCGAGTTTAAAGTGAAAGTTCGAGCTTATTATTGTTCCGAGTTTGGTATGTTATTCCGAATTAGAAAATATAAGAATATATGTTTTCGAGTTTTTATATGACATACGAGTTTATGTAAATTTTATATATGAGGATCCGAGTTACTTAAGTCCGAGGTTATGTGTGTTTTGTATATAAGGATCCGAGCTCCCTTAAGTCCGAGTATGTGTATATGTTGTATATAAGGATCCGAGTTTGTAAGTTTGTATGTATGTTCCGAGTCTGTATGTTGTTCTGAGTTTATCAATAAACAATATACCCGAAGTTATGAAGATTATGTGATGTCTGTGTTTCTCAAAATCACACTACATGTCACCAACTAGAGAAACCCATTGTATGTTACTGCATGTTAAACTTGTTAATCTAATCACATTAAACACCTGGTTGTTTGGACACTTAGGGTATTGCAAAACCCTGCATGTATACGTACTTACACATTGTTGTACAATAGGTCGCGTGTAACGGACCTAACACTTTATTAACGCGTTAGAAGCACGTTAACACATACCGAGCAAACTAAGGTGAGTTCACTACTCTTACACAAGCATGCGTCCTAGGGGGACAAACCATTATTCCTAGGAGGAATACCTTAAATAAATGCTGTAGTTTAATTTCGATGCCAGTGGGTAAACTCAATATCTATCATGTAAGTCCCTACTTATTACCGAGCTAGTTGTCTGGGAGACAGTGGGGTATTAGTTGGTACCGCTACTAGGTTTGACAAACCTCACACCGTACTCGGGGAGTTGGTCGTGAACTAAGGACCTTAATCTTTCTGGATCAATGTTGATAGACATTGATGAGGGCACAAAAATCATAGTCATTCATATCGATACCGAGGTTATTATTTCTTGACATGTCTTTAAAGCTAAACATTTACATGATTTACGCTCAACAAAACTGTGAACTCGCCAACTTTACGTTGACATTCTTCTGAATGTTTTGCAGGTCGTTAGGTATATTAGTGCATTGGAACTTGCAGTCTGAGGAGCTAGAAGTGTCATGGGGCGTGCTGCTTGATGAGAACATTTAATGTTATGCTTTTTAAAACAATATGGTTTTGGTTGTTTGAAACAATTACTTTTGCTTCCACTTAATTCATACTTTTGTTGAAACGTTTATTTTGGAATACACTATTCATGTTGGACATGATGATTGTGTTTAATATTATTTACTATTAGTTCGACATGATTAGTGGCTAGATCCTGGTACGTCACACGCCTCGCGGTGAAACCCGTATGTGGTAATTTGGGGGTGTGACATTTATTATATATAATATACATTTTTAACCTTTTGGTTTTTAAGTTTCAGTTCTACATTTATACTTCGTTTTCCTTTATATAGACATTAAGTTTTTTTGACAATATACTATTCAAATTTTGACATACAAGTTTATGTTTTATTTGGTTGTTCATTGTGCTTTGTTGTTCATGCTTTTTGAGTAATTTTCCTTTTCTTTGCTTAGACTCAGTATAAGCTGCAACGCATGTGTGTGTGGTTCAACGTATATTTTTGTAGTTTAGCGGCCCTATCAAAATGCGCGCTTACTAAGTCTACATAGTTATTCTTTTCTATCTTTTACGTTTCGACCTAAAAGCGTGTACATTATTCAACGTTTTTACATCTATGTTTTGTTCGGGTTAATGGTTATGGTCCCGCCGCAAAGCGCGAGTCCTAATTACTGGTTATTATTATTATACGATATAAAAACCCATCACAATGCGCGCGTACTAAGTCTACATTGTTATTTTTTTCTAGATTTTTTTGTTGTATTTTTGAGAAAACAAAAGGAGTGCCACATGTATCTTCAAACTCCTACCTATAAGGAACAAAATATTTTAATACCAAAATGTCTTTTCTTCTTACTTATAAGGAGTGACACATGTCATTATCACAATCTTTGCTACTTAAGCAAAACTCACTTTTTAGTGGATCATTCCCCTACATAACAAGAAAACAAATAAAAATTTAGAAGACCGATCACAATATTTATAATTTATTTATTTAGGTGCTGTTTGGCAACTTCTGAATAGTTAAGTGCTGAACTAGTAAGAGGTCTGAATCATTAAGTGCTGAACCAGTAAGAGGTCTGAACCATTAAGAGCCAATATAATGCTTAACCGTTTAGAGACAAATGTCTAACAAATTCAGATTATAGGTCTTAACCATTTAGACTCAGGGGAAGTTTGGCAACATCTGAATGGTTAAGTGCTGAATCAGTAAGAGGTCTGAACCATTAAGTGCTGAACCAGTAAAAGGTCTGAACCATTAAGAGCCTGTATAATGCTTGACCGTTCAGAGGAAAATGTTTGACCAATTCAGATTAGAGGTCTTAACCATTCAGACTCTGTACATTGCTTAACCATTCAGAGGCAAATATCTGAACCATTCAAACATCTGGTCGTTAAACAAACAGTCTGAATCATTAAGTGCTGAACCAGTAAGAGGTCCAAACCATTAAGAGCCTCATTAAGAGGTAAACAAACAGCCCCTCAGTATAATGCTTAACCATTCAGAGGCAAATGTATGAACCATTCAGACATCTGCTCGTGAAACAAACAATTTGAATCATTAAGTGGTGAACCAGTAAGAGGCCTGAACCATTAAGAGCCTTATTAAGACTTAAGAGGTAAACAATCAGCCTCTTACTTTTAAATGTCCCAAGTGTACTTAAGTAAACTTTACCTCATTTGGGGAGTTACATTTATTTAATTAAAAAATTGATTCTCTTCAATCTTTGTCTGTTTTTAAGAGTAAATTGTCATTTTAGTCCCTGAGGTTTGTCGCAAATTGTCATTTTAGTCCAAATAATTTTGTTCTCCTCTTGGTCCCTGAGTTTTCCATTTCTTTACCATTTTGATCACATTGCCTAACTCCGTCTAAAAACTCAGTTCTAACCACGGGTATTTTTGGCATTTTCGTTATAAATTTTCAACTTGCCATTTTAGTCCAAATCTTATTTTATATAAAAAGATAAAAGAAAAAAAATTAATTTTGTTATTATTATTATTATTATTATTATTATTATTATCATTGGGACCCACCCCCACCCTCCCCTTCTTTATCAAACACACATGCGACGACCCATTAGCACCACCACCGAGTCCACCTCCACCTGCGAGAACAACCACCGAGCCCTCTAACTCCACCACGACCAACACCACCCAACCGTCTACCATCAGATTTTATAACCCCCAACTTACCCCCTTCACATTTTCGGCGATTGGAACAACACCAACGCCACCACTACAACCACTATCTTAGACCACCATTACCACCATAGCTGACAATCATTACCACCAGCAATAAACCAAAACCAATATGACAACCAAAGACCCAAAATAAAACGACAAACCCTAACTAACCTTTGTCGCCGCCGGATTTTTAGATCAAGAACAGGGTGTGGTGGTATGAAGAAGGAGATGACGAATCAAAGGGTCATTCTGTTGTGAACCTTCATTCCACCCCCGGATTTGCGTGATGGATTTTCGGTAGATGTGGTAGGGAATGGTGGTGCTCGTGGTCGTGGTCGGGTACCACACAAGGACTATCGTGGTGGGGTACCACAAAAGTGACAGAACTAGGCGGTAACAGGTGGTGGTTTTGTGGGGGTTGTAGAGAGAGAGGAGAGGTGGCAGGCGGTGGACGGTGGCGGTGGTAGGTGTTGATGGTGGTGTGTTGGTGGTGTAGAGAGATAGATGGGGGAAAGTGGTGGGGAATGGTGGTGCTCGTGGTCGTGGTCGTGGTGGGGTACCACACAAGGACTATCGTGGTGGGGTACCAGAAAAGTGACAGAACTAGGCGGTAACAGGTGGTGGTTTTGTGGGGGTTGTAGAGAGAGAGAGAGGTGGCAGGCGGTGGACGGTGGCGGTGGTAGGTGTTGATGGTGGTGTGTTGGTGGTGTAGAGAGATAGATGGGGGAAAGTAAATGATGTGTTCGTATATGTAGATTTTTTTATGTTTTATGTTTTTTTAATTAGTGGGTTCTTTACCATTTTGATCACATTGCCTAACTCCGTCTAAAAACTCAGTTCTAACCACGGGTATTTTTGGCATTTTCGTTATAAATTTTCAACTTGCCATTTAGTCCAAATCTTATTTTATATAAAAAGATAAAAGAAAAAAAATTAATTTTGTTATTATTATTATTATTATTATTATCATCATCATTGGGACCCACCCCCACCCTCCCCTTCTTTATCAAACACACATGCGACGACCCATTAGCACCACCACCACCACCACCATCGAGTCCACCTCTACCTGCGAGAACAACCACCGAGCCCTCTAACTCCACCACGACCAACACCACCCAACCGTCTACCATCAGATTTTATAACCCCCAACTTACCCCCTTCACATTTCCGGCAATTCGAACAGCACCAACGCCACCACTACAACCACTATCTTAGACCACCATTACCACCATAGCTGACAAGCATTACCACCAGCAATAAACCAAAACCAATCTGACAACCAAAGACCCAAAATAAAACGACAAACCCTAACTAACCTTTGTCGCCGCCGGATTTTTAGATCAAGAACAGGGTGTGGTGGTATGAAGAAGGAGATGACGAATCAAAGGGTCATTCTGTTGTGAACCTTCATTCCACCCCCGGATTTGCGTGATGGATTTTCGGTAGATGTGGTAGGGAATGGTGGTGCTTGTGGTCGTGGTCGGGTACCACACAAGGACTATCGTGGTGGGGTACCACAAAAGTGACAGAACTAGGCGGTAACAGGTGGTGGTTTTGTGGGGGTTGTAGAGAGAGAGGAGAGGTGGCAGGCGGTGGACGGTGGTGGTGGTAAGTGTTGATGGTGGTGGGTTGGTGGTGTAGAGAGATAGATGGGGGGAAAGTAAATGATGTGTCCGTATATGTAGATTGTTTTATGTTTTATGTTTTTTCAATTAGTGGGTTTTTAAATTAACAAATAGAAAACTTAAAAAAATATATAAGTGACAAAAATGCCCTTTACTTAAATAAGGTTTCTTAGACGGAGTTAGGCATTGTGATCAAAATGATAATAAAATGGAAAACTCAGGGACCTAGAGGAGAAAAAAAACTATTTGGACTAAAATGGAATTTTGGGACAAACCTCAGGGACGAAAATGACAATTTACTCGTTTTTTTAATTTTGATAAATTCAATAATCCATATGTTTCATGTCTCTAGATCAAGTGGTGGAATGCTTGCATTTCTTTTGGGAGATGCATGTGAACTCCCACTTGGTGCAGAGTGAGGCACTAGTTGGCAATGATAGGAGACCCAGGGAAACCTGGGTTCGATCCTTGATCCAAACGGGTTTTACCGGTAATTTCACTGTCATGCCTATGGGAGGGTGGGTTACCGAGTTTTCCCCAGAATTGATGGTGGACTTGGGTTACTCTAGAAGTATTCGGTTTGGTCCAGTGGATGCCCCGAGAGTGCTCGAGATTGATTCTGTTTGCCGTTCAAAAATAAAAAAAAAAAACACAAACATAAGGAAAGTGTAAATTCCCGACATGCCATCACTCTTTGATTCTCTCTCTATTATCATCGGTTTTGATTCTTGAAAACAAAGTATCTAATTCTTCGTAACTTCAATTGGGTTCAACAGTTTTATATAAAAAGCAATTTTATATACAAAGTATTATAAGTGACTTCAAGAAATTCAATCGATTACAAGAATATGTATTCTTGTAATCAAAATATGTATGCTATAGGCTAATATCGAAAGTATTCTTTTATAACTAGTTCAAGGGAGTTTAAACAGTTATAAGGATTTTCGCATCAAAATGATGCAACCAGATTCATTACTTCTCATTAGGGCCGGCTCAAGCTTTTGCAGGCCTAAATCGGATAATAAATTTGGGGCCTTATTTCGAAAAAAAATAATTTTCTTGCTTGTGACCTAACTTGCGGTTTATAAATTCTGTAAACCAAATATATATGATTAAGCATTGCGACAACAAACCATATAGAAAGCATTACAACAACAAACCAAATCTATATCCATTCTTTTACAAGTTATACTAATAGAAGCATTGTAACAGCAAACCATATCCATACTCATCAATATCGCAACGCTGTAGAGAAATCAAGCATCTTATATACATTCAAATCACACACTAAAGTGGGTTAAAAAATGGCAAAAACAAGTAGCAAACATATTAAAATCAGCATTGTAGCATATCTCCACCATATTATATAATCCTGACTGTTGCCTTCATTTATCCAAAGTTTTTAGGGATATTTAATAATATCTCCCCCATGAAAAATCAAATCTAGTAACAGCTAGATCCACATCAAGCCATCAATTAAACAACACAAAGGTCATCACATTTAACAAAAACCCACACAACGAATACTTACATCAGTTAATTAAATACAAATTATAATAAAAAAAATTGAAACAACGTCACAGCTAATTATCAAAGAAACAGTTAAACAAATTTGAAAAATAGATAGTAATACTAAAACAGGTTGGGTGTAATAGATTAGAGCATAAACAAATTGCAAGAACTACCACATATGAGAGAAAAAGCATATGGAAATAGTTACCTTCAAACTGCAGAACCATCACTCGATCTCGATCGTTCTCTACCGAAAAAAAATCTTCTCAAAACACGGCCTAAATAGGATATGATTTAAGGCAAAACAAGCCTGTAATTCGAATGTAAACAATAGAACAGTGAACTTTATCCTAGAACTTCAAAGTCCAGTTGAATGATTATAAGATTGAGATTTAAGATAGTTCATTCTTCAAGAAAGACTAGAGAGATAGAGAAGGTGGATTCGGCCATTAACATAAATGTGTAAAGGACGCTGCTTTGATTTTCAAAGTGTTTTAGAGTTCTATCACCAGTCATTCTTCCCATTGTTCCCGCGTCCCAGACACTAAACCTAATCTCACTGCACTTTAGTCGCTCACTAAGGAGGCCCTTTGCAAACGGGGGCCTAAAGCCCTAGCTTGGGTTAGCTCCCCCCTAGGGCCGACCCTGCTCCTTATATTAAAGTGAAAACAAGGTCAATAATCAAAATGTGTATGTTATAAGAGAGTGATCAAGAACATATTACATCTTCTACATATATGTAAGCTTGTTAGTTGATTAATTCATATGTAATTTAGTATTAAATTTTATAACATAAATTCAGTTAGTTTACATATATGTAAACTAATAAAATATTTATATGTTCAGAATGGACGGTGGTGGTGGACTGTGGTGGTGGACTGTGTTGGTGGGTGGTGGTGTACGGACGGTGGTGGTGGACTGTGGTGGTGGGTGGTGGACGTGGATGGTGGGTGGTGGGTGGTAGACGGTGGTGGTGGGTGGTGGACGGTGATGGTGGGTGGTGGACGGTGATGGTGGTGATGGACGGTGGTGGTTGGTGGACGGTGGTGGTGGTGGTGGTGTTTAACCTTCTGCAGACCTTAGAAGATCTTAGAAGTAGTTGGCTAAGGTGGTGTTTGTTTTTTCAGACCCAAAAGGTCTGCAGTCTGCGAACCACATCTGCAGGCATCTGCAGGAGAAGAGGGTTTGTTTTTTTTCACTTCTAAAAAAAACCACTTCATAAATAAAAAATGGTGAAACAAAAGATTCAGCTTTGAAAATCAAATCAAATATCCTTCTCCTTCCCCTTGTTCGCACATTTGCCGGCTATCCAAAATCCAAACCCACAATTCTTCTTCAAATCCTTGGTACAAGTCCCAACGATGCCGGAGCACACAACGATGCCGGGTTCTGTTAACGACGCCGTGGTGGTGGCGGGTAGATTTTCCGTCAACGATGCCGGAGCACACAACGGCGATTGTTGTTAGGTGTTTCGGTGGTAGTGCTTCCGGTAAGACTACGGTTTGCGACATGATTATTCAACAGCTTCATAATCATCGTGTTCTTGTTAATCAGGTGCGTTTGTGTTTTTATTAGGTTTTGAAGTGTAATTGATTTGTTTGATTGTGAGATGTGGTAGTTCTATACATTCATTACTATAATATTTGGTGTATGAATGTAATTGATGATCTGTTTAATGCTTAGGGAGGGTACAGAGTGGTCTGTGTTTGTGAGAAGAGATGAGAAGAGGTAGGCTTATGTCTGCGTGGGGAAGAGGTGGTGAAGAGGTAAAAGGTGAGAAGTGCTTCCGGAAAATAAACAAGCTGCAGGACCCAAAGGTCTGCACGTGTCTGCGCGACGCAGACATAAGTGGCCAGAAGTGCTTCTGGCCAAAAAACAAACAGCACCAAATCTGCACCAAGAAGAGCTTGCGCAAATGTTTTATAATGAAACGTCTTTGGTAAAACAAACAGTCTGCAGATGACTATGTTTACGTGTGGTCTGCGCGGCATAGAAAGAAGTGCCTACACATATATTTAAAAAAAAACACACCATCTTAGAGATTCAACCACTAATCTACAATAAATTAGAATTTGATAAATTATATGCATATCATAGACATAGTCACCATTAAATATTCGAAATATCTAAAATATAAAAATATCTATACTATAATAATGCACGAGATAATGTACATTTTAAAATATTCAAAAGTTAACTTTTTTTTTGGAATAATGGATTTTAACAATCCTAACTATTAGCCGTTGGTTGGCAACGGTTCCAACTTAAAAAATAGCTAGTGATGATCCCACATTTTCATATATTGTAAACCAATGGACACTAAACCGAAAAGGATAAGGGGATTAAAAGAAATTAAGATTCTTTAGTAAAAGTCTATTAGTTTACAATATGTGAAAAGGTGAGACCACCACTAGTTATTTTTTAAGTTAGGACTGTTGCCGGCCAACGGCTAATAGTTTGGATTATTAAAATTCATTTTTCCTTTTTTTTTAATGCGTAAGGTATAACCTAAATTGAGGGTAAATTATTAGTCTTTAAACACTAATTATATTTTAATCCCTTTATTTTATTTACACTTTAATTCCCCCATCTTTAAAAAAATTAAGTGATATTTAATTAATAATTACAACCCTCACGATTTTAAACAGACATAACTTTTTCGTACGTTAATATTTTTGAAAAAAAATACACCATAAAAACGAGTATTTTATTCTCTTTAATTTGAATATAGTATTGCTATATTTTTTTAATTATTTTTTATATTTTACATTATTATCAGTGTCTAGTATGAGCAATAACTGGATCATTAACCAAAACTGAACCGAAAGTAGACGAAACTGAACAGAAATATGAATTAATTAAAAATCGATTAACCGAAAACTAATCAACCAAAAATCGGTTATTGATTTTCTTGTAGCCTCCTTTAACCAAAATTAATTGAAACAAACTTTACCATTCATACATTCATATATTTCTAACTTTTATACATTCGGTTCATATATTTCATATTAATCAACCCGACCCGAACCATTTCATGTATTTCTAAACAAAAAAACCGATGACTTCGGTTGAGGATAATTCCCGAATCGACTGAATCATGCACATCCTATATATTACTACAAAGGCTTAATACTTTTATTTGAGGTTAAATCATATTATTTTCATTAAATGGGTATAACATTTATCCATATATTACTACAAAGACTTAATACTCTTATTTGATATTAAATTATATTATTATTATTATTATTATTAAAGGGGTATAATATTTATCTCATTTAGTTGGAATATATTTTATATAGGTTTGATTTCGTTTTTCTACAAAATGTTAAAAAAAAATTAGGCCATGCCAAAGGTTTTGGTTTCGTGGATAACAAAAAAAACCGAACTAAATGGCCACCAATAATAAAACCGTATGGTTTTAAAATCCCTTTAACCACAATTTTGGTTTTGATAGCGGTGGAGACTCAAAACCCGACAAACCAAAAATTTTATGTTTTCTGTCGCATCGTACGGATATCCCACCGTTCATAATTATATGAAAAATCAGAAGATAGTTCCATATTTTGTATCATACAGAGATAATTCCAATACAAAAAAAAATGAAGATTATTTAGAGTAGTGTGGAAAAGTGAAAAGTAGAATTTGATGTGTGGATTTTTTAAGGAATAATGGATTTTAATAATTATAACTATTAGTTGTTGGCTCATAATGGTCACAACTTTAAAAATAACCAGTGGTGGTCTTAATTTTTAAAAGGGTTGTACGGTTGGGGGATTCCTCAAAAATCCAAATGACTATATTCAATTGCTCCACACCCTCCATCCCTTCAGATCCCTGCTCCACTCCCGCTCTTGCGGTGTTTGCGTCCCGGTTCCGGCTAAGATGACAACTTTGGTATCCCGTTTAGAGCCGATAACACAGAGCCTTAGAAAAGATAAAGAATTAATCGGGAATTACCTTAAGCAAAAAATCTGAGAGAGACTCTCAAAACCTTAAAAGATTTAGGAATGAAACAGAAGATGGCAATCGAAAAACTTATAAAAAATGTAATATAGAAAAACAAACTGGAAAATTTACAAAGTGACATCGATTGATTAGGAAACAACAGAGTGAATGTTGAGGAAATTAAGAAGAATGTAGATGCCGGGTGGAGTGCACACATAATTGGGGCCAACTTTTTTAAATTGGTGATTTTTTTTTGATATAATAAAAAAATACATTTATGTGACTCAATTTGCATTAACTTAAAATTAAATATTTATACACTACTCAAACACTAGTCTTTTTCTGAATGGCTATTGGCTAACCCACACATCCTTTGATCTTATTTTTAAATCTATATCTGTATCCATTATGAGACTTAAACCCTCAACTACATATATGAGGAGAAATATCTTACTAACACACCTTGACTCTGCTGGGCTATAATCCCTTTGGTAATCAAACACTAGTTAGTTTTGGGTGTTTACATACATTAGTTTCATCTTTGGTCACTTCAACAACATTGGTTAGATGTGGACACCTGTCACACTCTCATCAAGTACGGTATTGTTAAAAAAGTCCAAGGCATAGAGAAAATCACTATTAATTGAATATTGAATTACACTGTTTTGAATTCAAATAACAAGTTATAATAAAAAGGAAAAATAAAACAAGTCTTGATTGTTAAAAAGAGTACAAAGAATAGAGACGGGCCTAAAATAATAAGTCAAAGTCGGGGGCCGTGTCTCTCTTTGTCAAACACTATAAGCCGAACCCGAAGGCCCGAATCAAGCCTACAAACACACAACAGATTCCTTAAGAAAAACTAAATGAGAAAGGTCTTGTTGTTGTTGGTTTGGTTTGGTTTGCATAATTTTGTTTTCAAGATGATGATTAGATGTTTTTAAATTCCATTAGATTCTTTGAATCGAAAAGACCCATACGTAGTATTTGGTCAAGCACTCAAGCTACCCACATGGAGGAATCACTACATATAATTGGTATATAATTGGGAGTACATGAAAACTTAATTCATAATCATCTATATAAATAAACTCCTAAATGTAAAATTACACATCAATTTTACAATTAGTAGGTCCAATATTGAGTTGGTGGTACATAATTTAACTCTTAAGTAACGACAATCTATCCAAAATTAAACGTGTTATGTATTTTTAACACGCAACTTCGTAAATTAATTTATTAAAATAACCTCCCACCTTCATCCGTACCATTGCGGGGACAACTAGATCGAGCTATACCCAACAACCACCCAAACCTTCCTTTATAAATCCACCACCTCTTCCTTCCCCTTTCACCTTCATTTAACATTCTTGTTTTCCACATCTCATGAGACCAATACAAGGTGTAAACCACCCTCAGTATACACCACCACCAGTTTATTTTAGTTGTAATATTCAAGATTATGGAGTCTCCCATGTACTACCCGCCTCCGATGCATCATTCGTCTCGCCCAACCTTAGGCTTTCCGCTCGGTACCGCCTTGCTTCTGATTGTTATTTTCAGCCTCAGCGGCATATTCTCTTGTTGTTATCATTGGGACAAGCTCCGTCACCTTCGCGGTTCATTGTCCGACCAAGAAGAAGATCATCATCACTCCACTTCCAAACCTAAACCTACCTATTCGGTAAGTAAGTTAGTTAATTCATAAAGAAACACTACTAGAAAACTAGGCAATCTCCACCAGGAAAAAAAACAATTGCAAAATTTGCGACCGAAATCATAAGTGTCGCAAAATTAACGACCAACCCAGGTTCGGTCGCAAAACAGGCACATAGCGCTTGTAGCCTAGCGGTATCAAAGTGTTTAGAAAATGTGTTTTTTTTTTTCAAATGGTTGAGGGTTCTAGTAGACTAGTCATGTGATGGACAAACTGGATTGATTTAGGAGTAGGTTTAGTGGGTGAGTGAATTAGCGTTAATTAATTTGATTTGTTTTTTTTAAATCAACAGGAGAAATTACAAAAGGAGAATGAGAGTTTGCCGGTGGTGATGCCGGGAGACCGGATTGCAAGGTTCATAGCCATGCCGTGTCCGTGTGAACCGGCGAGACAAGAAAAGGTGAATATTGTAGAACAAGTTCACAAGACTCCTAAGCAACCGCATGTAGCTGTCACAATTTCTTAATAATCAATTTCCTTTGTAAATATTTATTATAAATATATTTGTTTGATTACATATTATAAAATCAACATATTTCTATTTTTCATTCTTCACTTTAATAACTCAAAATGGAAACTTATTGGGCATATTTTACCTCTCTCCACTTAATTCATATTTAGTAGATACAATTAGGAATCTACTACTTTATTTGGTTTTGTTGTATTTCTATAGCCATGCAAATCGAATATGATTGAAAATTTAATACGACATACTTGTAATACTCGAATACAAGGTGATACATGATTATATTAGTGTAGACAACTTGACTAAAGCAATGATTTATCTCTCTACTATGATATCACACTTTAAAGAAATACAAGATTCATGATTTTCTCTCATATTATATAATTATCCATTACTTAGAGCACCTACAATGCCGCAAATGTGGCATGGTCTGAAAAAACAAACCCAAGAACCGGACTAGTGCATGTTGCGGAGGCCATGCCACGCAAGGGTTCCCTTCGAGATTCTGGACTCCACCTGACGACTATGTGTGGGTCTATGTGGGCTCCACACACAAACAATATTTTTTTATATGTTTACATAAAAAGTGGAGTGTGAGATGGAGGTTTGAAATGATTTAATATTATAGGAAAAATGAAAGTTTTTTGATTTGTTTGAAATCTGATGTGATAATTAAGATGACAGTCTTAAAATCTTATGCATTGTGGTTGCTCTTATCGCGAGTCCACGATATATAATTTTACTTCTAATTCGTCCTTTTTTTAGATATTGATGTGCTCCTTTTGATATTTTAAAGATTTAATGGAGAGTCCCACTTGTTTCGATTTCTGTATTGGACTATTGGAGTGTGTTTGGATGCTTGATTCTCTTTTAGTTGAGTGTGGTCTTACGTATTTATCGCGCAAGTAATAGTTTCTCTCTCTTTTTTTTTAATGTAAAAATATATTTTCACGTGGTTAATTTTACCGTCAAAATGACATTAAAATAAATCATTTTATTCACTTGTCACTAAATAGTGACTAATAAACTATGGTTTTTCTATATACATTTAAGGCAAAAGATCAAATACAAATAAACTTAACCTACTAAACAAACAAATTGAAGGAAAAGTCAAAAAGACAAGGTGACATTTTTGTAATTACCACAAACTATCAAAGTTACTATACAAATGTGAACTCAACCAAAAATACCTAAAAAAACACAAATTTTTTTAAAATATTTTTTATAAAAAAATCGCTACGTTTTGTAAAAAAAAACATTTTTATTTTTTTTTTGCTAGTAAAAGTAGCGATTTTTTTTATAAAAAAGATTAAAAAAAAATATTTTGTGTGTTTTTTTTATTTTTTAGATTTTTTTAGGTTTTTTTGGGGTTTAGTTTTTAGCATTTTAGCTTGGGGGGGGGAGGGGTTAGGTTTTTTTTTAGGTTTTTGGGGGGTGGGGGGTTAGGTTTTTTTTTTTTTTTTTGGGGGGGGGGGGGGGGTTAGGTTTTTTTTAGGTTTTTGGGGGTGTGGGGTGGGGGTAAAGGTGTACAAAAAAACTGGTTTTAGAACCGAAACCGGAAAAAAAAACCGAAACTGGTTTTTTTTTTAACCGGTTTTTTTATAACCGGTTTTTTTTTAACCGGTTTTTTTTAACCGCTGGTTTTTATACCGGTTACTATTCTTGACTTCAAAAACCGGTTATTAACCGAACCGGTTATTAAAAAACCGGTTAAAACCGTTTTTTTTTTTTGGGAAAAACCGGTTAAAACCGGTAAAAACCGTTTTTTTTTTGGGAAAAACCGGTTAAAAACCGGTCCCAACCGGTTATACCGGTTATTGTTTTGGACCTCAAAAACCGGTTAGTAACCGGAACCGGTTATAAAAAAAAACGGTTTTTATTTTGGGTGAAAAACCGGTTTTTTTTTAACCGGTTTTTTAATAACCGATTAACCGATTTGTACACCTCTAGGTGGGGGGAGGGGATATTCCACGGTCCTCCCAACCGCCGAGGTGATACCACCTCGCAGACCGCCACCCTGCAAGCCTGAGTCTGGGGGTAAATCCGCTACCGTAGGGGCATCGGGAGCGAGCCATAGGACTCGAACCCGCCACCTCCGGGTTAGAATGCGGGCAGGTGGCCATTGGGCTGACACCCGGGGGGTTTAGGTTTTGGGGGGGGGGGGGAGGGGGGGTTAGGTTTTTTAGATACATTTGTAGAGTAACTGTTGGTGCATGTTTCTGACAACAACTTAGATTTGGTCTTTGGATATCTTGTAATTAGTTAAACGATAAACAGTTAGCGGGTTTAGCTTTGTATTAGTGAGATTATAGAGTTTGGGCTAAACAAAACCCACATTGGGTGATAGGGGACGATTTGGGCCTAGCCCATGTAGTAAACCCAGCCTAATGTTGCAACCTTGTGTTATATAAACAAGGTTAGGCTTTAGGGTTTAGGTTAATCAGTTAATCAGCCAAAACAGTTTTAGAGAGAGAGTAATTTCGTGAAAGGCAATAGGCTTGGACGAAATTGTGTTGGTTAGGGTTTTAATTGATTGTAAACTGCAAGTTGGATAATCAATAGTAAACCCGGTTTGAAAGTGAATTACTGTTTCTGTTTTCTACTTGTTTCTGTGATATTCTGATCAAGAGGATTCCGCACTCTTGATTGGAAAGACAATTCTGTGAAAGATCCATACGAATAGGGGACCTACATTTGGTATCAGAGCATTAGGCTCTTGAAAGCTCGGTTCAGGATTGTTGGCTGCAGAAACAGGAAGAAATTTTCGAAATTTTGAAAACCTGAAAAATTAGGGTTTTGAAATTTTCGAAATTTTTGATATAATTTTTCGAATTTTGTTGGCTGTGTTGATCTTTTGCATTGTTTGTTTGCTGTTTTTGCAGGTTTTAGGGTTTGCAGGACTGTTTTTAATTGATTCTGGAAGAGTTTTCGGCTGATAGACTTGAAGATTCGAAGACTGTTCTTCGTGTTCTTCACGTTCTTCGTACTGTTCTTCATTGATTTTCGAAATTTACTGATAGTTTGCTGTTTCGATTTTGCAGGAAGTTGTTAGGAAAATCTTGGAAAATCTCAGAAATTTGAAACAGATTAAGTTTCCATATTTTCTGGACCAGCGAATTTGTACTATCAGCGAATTTAACAATTTCACTGACTTGTCTAGCTTAATTAACTGATCAGCGAAGTTGGGACTTAATATCTCAGTGACCAGCGAAGTTAAATCCAAAGGCGACTTTGGTAACCGTGAAATTTTCCACAGCGAAAATATTACGGTTTTCAGCGACTTACCAGTCGTCGTAATAGCGAACTGGTTACCCGGCGAAATTAGTTTGAGCGAAATTGACCTGTCTGTTCAGCGAACTATATCAGCGAAATTCACAGCATAATTATCAGCGAAATTAATAGTACAAAAGGCCAGCGAAATTAACATCAAAACCAGCTAATTTAACAGGATAATTAAGGGGTGGAATTTCAGTTGGCCAGCGTCGATAAAATTTGACTGTTTCGCAAATAGAAATTGATCCGAAGCTCGTTAGACAGAACCGTTTGGACCGTTGAATTCCTTGGATTTTTAGGGTAAAAAAAAAAAAAATTTGGACCGTTGTATTCCTTGGATTTTTAGGGTAAAAAAAAAAAAAAAAAATTGGACCGTTGTATTCCTTGGATTTTTAGGGTAAAAAAAAAAAAAAAAAATTGGACCGTTGAATTCCTTGGATTTTTAGGGTAAAAAAAAAAAAACAAAAAAGTCTGACCGTTGAATTCCTTGGATTTTTAGGGTAAAAAAAAAAAAGTCTGGAAAATCCCGATTTCGGTTTTTGACATTATATATCATTGGATTCGTCTTTTCGAGACGATTCTAACGGTGTAAGTTAGTAACCACTGTTTTCGGAGATATTTTGTACGGTTTTACCAGTCTGTTTGCGTTAAAATGTCGAACATGACAAAATTGAATGCACCTAAGATGATGAAGGTGGAGAATTATCTTACATGGAAAGACAACTTCAAATCCTTCATTGAATCTCAGGATGCACGCATGTGGATCTGCATTGAAGATGGGTACATAAACCCAACACACGATTTTGAGGGCAGACAACGTAGAACAGACTATGTGAACATGAAAGAGGATGATAAAAGGAAGTATGACGCTGAAAAGAGAGCATTGGCTGCAATTAAAATGTCCTTACCTGATAGCATCAAGCATATCTTCAACAAGTACACTAATTCAAAGGATATGTGGGATGCATTACGAAAGCGATATCAGGGAAATGAGAGTGCCACTCAGGCATTCATGGCAGAGATAGTGCCAGTTGATGAGGCTGAAACTACTGTTAGTGATGCTGAATCTGAAGTGAAAAATGATGAAGCCAAAGTGGATGCTGAAGTAGAGAAGGAGAGTGAAGCTGAACAGGTTGTTGCTGATGAACATACAGAAGTTCATGAGGAAAAGGTACAATCTAATTCTGTGTGTTTAAGATGTCGTGAACTACAGGGTGAGGTTGCCAGGTTGACAACACAAAACCAAAGTCTGGTAAGTGAGATGTCTAACATAAAAGAAGCAAACTTTTTTGCTAAAAGAAATGAATCGTCATACTTGAAGAAGATAAAAGGTTGTGAAGCTGAAATTGAAGCTTTAACATGCAAGTTAAATGAAAAACTTCAAGTCATAGACTTAGCTCATGACATGATGGCTGAGAAAACAAAAGAGATTTCTGAAAAATGCAAAGAGTTGTCAGATGCACAACTCAAAATTGTTGAACTTGAAAAGAAATTGAGTCAATTCAGAGATTCGTCTTTTGTAATGAAACACGTGATGGGTGGGTTAAAGAAGAGTAATGACAAGACCAGTGTGGGCTTCCAGGGCTTTAATGAAGTTCCACCTCCTCTTAGTCATAACTATTCATTCCTGCCTAGTGAAGATGAGCTAGCAGACTTTATGGCATCTACACCAAGTAGTTTCGCATCCACATCAAGTCAAGGTGATGGATCTGAGAGTGATGATTTGAAAAGGAAAAATTCACCGCCTAAGAATAAAAATCAAGCTTTTGTCAAAAAGATTAATTTTGTTCAAGGTAGTGATATGAAAAACGAAACTGCTGTTATTGAAAATGAATCGAATGTAGAGTTTGCAAAAAATAAGAACATAGAAAAATCTAAAATCAAGCAAACTAAACAAGGTTCATCTAAAGGATCATCACCATCTGATAAGGGATCTACCTCAGAGACTCCAGCTAAGAAGTCTTTGAAAAGGAGATCGTGCTTCAAATGTCACATCAAGGGACATGTAGCTAGCTGTTGTCCTAACAAAAAGAGTGAAGGACAACTTAGTGAAAAACAGAGAGGAAAATTACCAGAGAAGAAAGGTGATAGTGAGGAGAAAGGTTCAAATTCTCCTAAGAAATCTGCTCCTAAGCAACCAGAGAATGTTGCTGTTGGTGTAGATAAGGCTGAAAAAGGAACTCCACAAGTTCCACATTTTCAAAGAAATCAACCTAGATTTCAGCCTAGATCTCCACCAGGCAGATATGAGAGACCTAGAAGCAGTTCAACTAGAATGAACAATTTTAATGGATATTCAAATAATTTCAGAAGTCAAAGTCAATATCAAAATCGATACCAGAATAATGGTGGTCGAACTTTTTATAACAATGGCTTTAGAAATTACAACAATAATGCTTCTTGGAATCAAAATTCAAGGTTTCAAAATCAGAATTTTCCAAGGTCAAATGGTCAAAATACATATAGGAACCCTCAGGACCATAGACCTTATGGAAATCAAAACCTATTTCCATCAACAGGTCTAAGATCCAAGACTCCAGTTAGGAGTAATGGATATTGGATGGATGTTCAAATAGTTGGTGAATTTGGACGACCCAAGACCATTAAGGCTTGGGTCCCCCAATCTAACTAATTTCTTAGTTGGTGTGTGCAGGAGCTGCTAAGGAGGATTATCAACTTATGTTGATAATGGCTGCTCTAGGCATATGAAGGGGGGTGTGAGATTGTTGATATATATATATTTAATTGATTTAAGTTGAAGTTCAAAGTGCTGATTCGACACACTAGATAACCTGGCAGATCTTTATACTAAAGCTTTTGACAGGGCTCGCTTTGAACACTTAGTCGAACTCAACGGGATGAGGAATCCTGAATAACTGGTTTTTCATAAGAATTTTTGTAAATAGTTTATTGCTTTTCTTAAAAATCAAAAATAAAAAAAAATTGAAAAATCAAAAACATAAAAAAATAGAAAATCAAAAATGAGTTATCACTGTGTGAAAAAGGAGAAATGATAGTACATTGGCAAGTTAGACTGTCACACTGAAAATGAAATTAAATTGTTTAAGTGTGATAGCAGCTTCATCATATGATGTACCAGTAGGCAAAAAGCATGAAATAATCAACTTACCAATGTGATATAAACTTAACTGAACTGTGTATGAGTGGGGAACACATCAGTGGTGTATGGTTTAATGACCTTAAATCTTGCGTTGATAGATTGCCAAAATCTGAAGTTTTGGGTCTTTATACTGTTATTTCATCTGGGGATATCTTGGCTGTCTTTCTGTTTAGAACTAAAATTGTACATGACCCCAGGAAAGAAAGTCACTTGGAATTAGCTCATTTCTATTTGAATGTCTGTATGTTGTCCCGATACACACAATTTTGATCTGATTCTGAAATCTTCTCTGAAAAAAATCGTGTACCTCCTCTGCTGCATCCAGATATATGCTGACCTGGAGGTGCTAGGCAACGACAGCTTCTGCTGCATCCAGATACATGCTGACCTAGCTGTACGTTGTCGCACTATAGATCTAATACACCCGAAAGAGGCCCTCTAGTGCCCAAATGAAACCCAAGAAACCTATATCAAACTGAGAAAAACTCATTTGATCTGTATATTATATCATCTCTCCTAAAGATCTATTCTGTTCTCTTCTCAACCTATTCCCAGTTAAGATTTCAGAAATCTGGATTGGACTTGTGAAATATGTGGTAGGGAAGATACTTGCATGACAGAGTGTGTTGTTTATATTTCCAGGATTTGATTAGTATTTATTTGGGTGTTCATTGTTAAGCAATTAAAACATGATAAAACAGATTATATGCAGACCTAGACATTGTCAGGATATCTTAAAGGATGACTTCAGTATACTCACCTACTACGATGAATCTTTGTGCATACCTTGATCGTGGGGGTATATCCTGAAGTGGGACACACTAGTATATCAGTAAATAAAATTACCTTAACGTATCATATGGTAATGGTACTTGAAATGTTCATGCATTTTGTTTAAGAGGACAAACATACTGGTAATCGTCTTGGACTGCTTTTCACGAAAAAATTAATAAAGAATTATCTAATTGTGTGAAACAGTTTGATTGTGCTGATATGATCTTCTTACCAGTGATTCTCACGAAAATAGAGTGTTTATTGCTTTTGTATTTACTTGCTTTCAGAAAATATAAAAATCCAAAAATAGTGTCTTTTTCTGTTTAAAATTCTTAACGTACGGAAAATTGTTATTCTTGGAGGAATTGTTACTGATAGGGGGAGACGGTGTTGGAAAGTGAGTTCAAAATTTTAAATCATGTGGGTTATAAGGTGTGTGATTAAAAAGTTTTGCGTGTTAGTGATGAAATTGGAAATGCTTAATCTGTGATACAATCTCTTGAATAATAATAATTATTTAACTATGTTGAAAAATTCTTATGGTTTCTCGAGATGTTTGTTTTATAGTATACAGATTGAAGCGGTATGTTGCTGAGAAGTTAAAGTGTTGAGTTGCTGTGAAGATGAGAGTTTGATTGGATGCATGGTAGAACCTCCTTTCTCCATTGCAGACAAAGTTGAAGAGTTTGAAGATTACTTTACAAATGTTGAACTGGAGTTTACTCAAACGCTAAAGTTTTTGAAGATTTGGTGATTGGATGCATCAGCTTAGGGGGAGTCTGTTGCTGACAGAAGCTATTGAAGCTGAAGCTATCCAAAGACCAAAGACAGTGCAAGATTACATGAAGATTGCAAGAAGACTGAAGACAAAGTTATTTTATGAAGCTATTGTCAAGGGGGGGGGGGGGGGTTTGTTGGTGCATGTTTGTGACAACAGCTTAGATTTGGTCTTTGGATATCTTGTAATTAGTTAAACGATAAACAGTTAGTGGGTTTAGCTTTGTATTAGTGAGATTATAGAGTTTGGGCTAAACAAAACCCACATTGGGTGATGGGGGACGATTTGGGCCTAGCCCATGTAGTAAACCCAGCCTAATGTTGCAACCTTGTGTTATATAAACAAGGTTAGGCTTTAGGGTTTAGGTTAATCAGTTAATCAGCCAAAACAGTTTTAGAGAGAGAGTAATTTCGTGAAAGGCAATAGGCTTGGACGAAATTGTGTTGGTTAGGGTTTTAATTGATTGTAAACTGCAAGTTGGATAATCAATTGTAAACCCGGTTTGAAAGTGAATTGCTGTTTCTGTTTTCTACTTGTTTCTGTGATATTCTGATCAAGAGGATTCCGCACTCTTGATTGGAAAGACAATTCTGTGAAAGATCCATACGAATAGGGGACCTACAGTAACTTTGATAGTTATAGATAATTACAAAAATGTCACCTTGTCTTTTTGACTTTTCCTTCAATTTGTATGTTTAGTATGTTAAGATTATTTGTAAAAGAACTTTCCCCAGACATTTAAACTGTTATTAAAATAAAAGAACTTAAAAAACATAATATATAAAGGGTTATTGGATTTTATCACCCCAAACTATCGGCTATTGGCCGCTGTCACCCCCAACTATCACTTTGACGTCCGTCACCCCCAACTTAACACTTAGTGTGTGCTGTCACCATGCCGTTAACTGATCACTCACTTTTGATCCTGTTACTATACTTTTGGGGGTGTCATAACTGCCCCCCTGCACCGTTCCGGCTTCTCCGTCGCCCAGCAGACGGTCTCGACGGGCCTCTCCTCCACACACCAAGCTATACATACATACATACATACATACATACATACATATATATATATATATATATATATAGGGTTGGACTCTATAGGAAACTCTATCTTTTTTAGAAAACTATGCAAACCCATTGTGATCCATTGATTATCTTTCATCCAACTTGATCAATGGCTCTCATCATTTTGGAAAGAATTATAATTAAAAGAAATAGTATAATACGCATGACAACCTCTGGAAGGGTATTTTCGGTAGTGCAAATAGAACATTGGAAGACTTTTTGGCATTGGAAATGACAAAACCCACTTGTGTCATCATCTCTCTCCTCTTTCTTCTAGTCAAATCTTTCAAAACACTATTGTCTCTCTCCTCTTTCTTCATCATATGAAAGAGAAAAAGCTTCATGGTCTTCAATGGTGATCTTCATTTGAAGATAATTTCAGCATCATCTGGTCTGAAAAATCAGAAAGACACACGCACGAGTGTGTGTGTGAGAAGAACAATGACAAGATGAATGTTTTTAGAGAGAGAAAGTTGATGTTTTAGATAGAGAAACAACAATCTTTATCACAAAGACACACGCACGAGTGTGTGTGTGAGAAGAAGGTTTGAAGATCTTCTTCGTGTTCATCGAACGGTTATAGATCCGGTAAGTGTTCTTGAAATATCATTTCACACTTGATTTTTGTTGAAATGGTTGTTAATATGTTTTTGTGTGCTGAAAGTGTTTTAGTAATGGTTAATGGGGTATCCATGGTTAATGTTCATGTATTTTAAATAAATTAAAAACGTCAGGATGAGATTTTGAAAGAGTTTTTTTGTTGGTTTGGTTGCTTGTTAGCGGCTTTTGATCTTAACAGTAGCTGTTCTTTTGTTGGTTTGGGTTGCTTGTTTGGGTTTATGATCTGAACAGTAAGTGTTTTTTTTTTGTTTGGTTGCTTGATTCACAGACTCAGGCCCATAACATGTGTTAAGCCCCGTGTTAGAATGTTATATAACGTGTGTTGATTTACAGAAACAAACCCATAAAGATATTCAATTGACAAGCTTGATGGATGTAGGCGAAGTTAATGCGTGTTCTAGTAATGGTTAATGTTCATGTATTTTAAATAAATCCAAAACTTTAGGATGAGATTTTGAACGAGTTTTTTTGTTGGTTTGGTTGCTTGTTTGGGGCTTTTGATCTTAACAATAATTGTTTTTTTGTTGGGTTGCTTGATTTACAGAGACAGACCCATAACATGTGTTAAGCACCTGTTAGAATGAAGTCCATAAAAATTTATTGAATTGACAAGCTGGATGGATGTAGGCAACGTTAATGCGGGGACATTGAATAAGTCACATCCTTTGGGAAAGAAGTCTTCGTTCATTTATAACATGTGTTGGTGGTTCATGCTGTAACAGAACACCATGATGTAACGTGTAATATGAAACGAGTCATTTATGGTAACACATGTACCGGTAATTTTGGAATATATAATATGAAACAGGTCATTTGTTTTGCACATTTTGGAATGTATAACATGTGTTAAGCCTCTGTTATAATCTTTTTGTAACCTGACATGTATTCATGTATAAGCTAGTGGTTTACAAAACACCATGATGTGTATATACTGATCTAACATGTGTTACAATTTGTCTGTTCGGAACATGTAATTGCTTAACATGTGACAAGGGTGAAAACAGTCGACGGGGGCGATGAGTTTAATGGGGAGCTTAGTTAATATCGTAATCTTGTTGTAACCCCACTTGTATACATATGATAACATGTAAGCATCCATTATAACCCGACTTGTATTCATGTATATGAAAGTGGTTTGCAAAACACCATGATGTGCATATACTGATCGTAACACGTGAACAAGTTAATATGGAACATACAAGTTAATATCGTAACACCGTATACCTGGGATAAAATGTGTTAAGCCTCTGTTATAATCTTGGTTTAACCTAACATGGTGTCATGTATAAGCTAGTGGTTTCCAAAACACCATGATGTGTATATACATACTGTAACATGTGTTAAAGTGACTGAAAATGTATAACGTGTGTTAAGCATCTATTATAACGTGTGTTAAGACTTCCATAATGGATGAATAAACTCCAATAGTAACTTAACAACAACAGAGTAAACCTGATATAACGTGTGTTAAGCCTCTATTATAACATGTGTTAAGACTTCCAGAATGGATGCATAAACTTCAATAGTAACTGTAACAGTAGAGGTACAAATACGGGCGACTCCACCATTATAATCTTGTTGTAACCCGACTTGTATTCATGTATATGAAAGTGGTTTGCAAAACACTATGATGTGCATATACTGATAGTAAACACGTGTACAAGTTAATATGGAACATACAAGTTAATATCGTAACACCGTATACCTGGGATAAAATGTGTTAACCCTCTGTTATAATCTTGGTTTAACCTAACATGGTGTCATGTATAAGCTATTGGTTTCCAAAACACCATGATGTGTATATACATACTGTAACATGTGTTAAGCGACTGAAATGTATAACGTGTGTTAAACATCTATTATAACGTGTGTAAAGACTTCCATAATGGATGAATAAACTCCAATAGTAACTTAATAACAACAGAGTAAACCTGATATAACGTGTGTTAAGCCTCTATTATAACATGTGTTAAGACTTCCAGAATGGATGCATAAACTTCAATAGTAACTGTAACAGTAGAGGTACAAATACGGGCGCCTCCAACAGAAAATGTGTTAAGTCTAGACCGTTTTAACATCGTGTACTAGAGAAAACAAGAAGAGTCTCACATTACATATTACTAGTAAACAAAAATACATAGCACTAACACGTGTTACGTTGTACATGGGTTTCATGTCACATGTAACACATGCATGTCCTAAAGTTCAAACTATAACACGTGTTAGTTGTGTTGTGCTGTAACATAAACATGGTCATGATCCTTAAGCATCTGATCCACGTTTGACGAAACCAACGGTCCCGAGAATTGGATCTTGTTTCCCTTATATCCATCACCATCCTAATAACAAAAAGATAAGATAACCGTTAAGTCGTTAACCAGACATAACTATTAACACATTCATAGCCAGAAAATCTTTTTCTCAAACAACATCACAACTTTTTAGCTAAATTGCAATCTTTTTCTCAAATAACATCACAACACAGCCAAAAATCAGTTCATATGCAAACCAAGCATAACTTTTTAACACAAAAATAAAAACCTGCAAATTACATAAACATTTACCCCTTTTAAGAACCATTTTAACAAAAAAAAATCATGTTTCATCTCTAAAACAACCATTACACAAAAACCTATTAACAACCAGGTTTTATGAATAATTTTTGATATTTTAAGTATAAAAAATGGAGCCATACGTTGAATATCATCTTATAAAGTCCATACCTATATCATTTTTAAATTCAATATTTTATTGGTTCAATATTTAAGTGTGAATAATAGAACTGTAAATTATAATCATCTTTCAAAAGTTCATACCTACATGCTCAAGTTATCAACTAACATAAACTCCATAAAATCAGAAAAATCCATACGAAATACCCAGAATCAAACATATATGAAAACATATGTTGCATAAAACTAAAAGAGTGTAAAAAACTCACAAATATCAAGATCTGAAACAACATATACAAATCATATTTTATATAAACTAAAAAAGTGAAAAAAAAAACTCACAAATATCCAGATCTGTAACAACATTATGAAACATGTGGACAAACGAGATCCAAACGGGAATGGAACAAGATCTGGAAGGGGTTTTCACGTGGATCTGACTTCATATATTAACATCTTCATCACAAAACCACGTTCTTCATCAGGGATTGATCGATCTGACATCTTGTGTTGATTCCCGTGGAATAAGTAGTGGGAGTGAAGCTCCATGGTTCTTTAATGGTGGACCTCGTACATCAATATATTAAGAAGATGAAGAAGAAGTGAAAATTTTCTTTATTAGTTTATAAAAAAGGTAAAAGGAATGGGGGTTGTACAAATGATGTGAAAGGCAATAAATGATATTGGTCAATTCAAAGTAGAAAATATCTTTTAGGACAAAATTACACATATACCCTTATATGCTATGAGAGTTAATAGCTTCTTGATGCACACGTGGATGAATCTTGGCCAAGTAATGAGTTTTCAAAGTTTTCTAAAAATAAAGGGTTTCTTGTGTAGCATTGCCCTATATATATATATATATATATATATTTAGCCCCATCCTCCACCCCATAGGTCCATCCCCTTCAAGCCCCGCTTACGTGGCGGTGATGTGGCAGCCCATCCCCTTGGGGATGAGTCTCTCCATACCCTCCAGCCTAATATTGCTATCATGTCCAAGGGTAGGCAAGGTGGGTTGGTTAAGCTAGTAGGGTTAAGTTTGTTTGAGAAGATTGTTGACCTTGGAATTGGTGAGTGACTTTTGATTGGTTAGAGCATTTAACTTTTTAAATTAAAAAATAAAATAGTTTATGGCATGGGTATGTGTCGCTAGTTTTTACGCTAATAGATACTTTGAGTCAAATTTAACATGGCATGTGTTGGTTGGTTAGGGCTAGGATTCAAACCCTTAAGTGTCCATTCTTCCCTGAGGGTGTAAGGGGCACTCACCTAAGAGGTGAGTCCCCTCTCTTACACCCAACCAATCCTCTTGTGCCACGTCAACTCCCCTCTTAAACTCCCCTAATACCCCATTTTGATGGCGGCACTCCCCTCTTTAGGTGACTTGGTTTGTTTTTTGTTTTTTTTTTATTTGTTGAAATTATGCATGTTTATAAAAAAATATTAATAAAAATTAAATAAAATTTAACAAAATAAAACTACAAAATAAAAATAACATTAAAACTAGAAAATACATTAAAACTAGAAAAAAAATTACATTCAAACTAGAAAATAAAAATTACATTCAAACTAGAAAATAATAATTTTAGAAATCGATTGGCCACCCGTACTTCTTAGCGATGTCGCGTTTTCGGGCGAGGATGAACGGCAACATACTTGGCGGAGCATCGTCGTGCGGCTTGATGAATATTTCCATATCTCGATCGTAATTGTAGTTTTTCATCGTCTCGCGTTGTTCCGATATGAGCTCGAGAGCCTGCTCCTCTCTTTTCATCCTCAATTCAACCGCCTTATATTCAATCGCGGTTTTCTTTTCTTTCATGGCGGTGTACTCTTTGAATTGTGCCGCCAACTCGGCCGAGCTTCCCTCGGACGATGTAGCTTGACGCTTGTCTCGCCGTTGTGGTCTTTGTGGCGAGGGGTCTTCGTTCATATCCGGTATCGAAGGGTCCACCTCAACGGGTTTTCTTTTATGTGCCGAACCTTCACCTTCCTCACCCAACAATGGGACTTGGGCCCATTTCTCGTGTCTTCGAACGACCTCCCACGCCTCGATATGTTGAAAACCGTTCGGATATTTTTCTTTAAAATCTTTTAACGCGACTGCCATCACGTCGAAATCCTTGCATCCGCTCCCTCGTGTGCGATCCTACATATTATAAAATAATAAAAATAAAATAATAAGTGTTAAAAAAAATAAGTTGAAAAAGTGTATAAAAAAAATTAAAAATATACAATGTTAAAAAAAATATAATTTTTACCGCTTGTTGGTATAGGCCGTTGAAATAGTTTATTTTCGTCAACATCGGGTTCCATTTAGACCGTACTTGATGAACGGTCCGGTTACTTCCACCGACAGTTTTGTTAAAATGCTCTAAAATCTTACGTCAAAAACTGTCGCGGTTTTGTTGATTGCCCTTCTTTTTGTTGGTAGATGGACGACGTTTAAAATAGAGTTTCGGGCACTACCTCATCGTCCTCGTCGTCTAAAATAGATGGACGACGTTCGACATTTCCTCGTGTAGATGGAACTTGTGGGGAACGAAAAGCATATGGGTCGAAGGCGGGGGATTGAGGAGCGTCCATTGATAACAAATTTTGAAAATACCCGAAATTGGGTTGTTGGGTGTTGTAAAACGAGGGGTGTGAAGGTTGTTGGAAAAAAAACGGGGGTTGTGAAGTGTATCCGAAAGGGGGTTGTGGTTGAGCACTTGCACCGCTCGAACCACCACGAGACGGTTGCGAGCCCCGTCCCTTAGTTTTTTTCTTCGCCTCGCGGGGTTGGTTCTCCATTGCTCGGTGTGAAGGAGGTGTGGTTGGAGAGTATAAAAAATAAAGTGAAGTGGTGTAGTTGGAGAGTATAAAAATTAAAGTGAGGTTGATATGGTTTGAGTATAAAAAAAATGGAGTGAATGGGATGGTTATTTATATATGTTTTAGAAAAGTGAATTTTTTTTTTTTTTTTTTTAAAATCCGACCGTTGCATATGACCGTTCCTCGTATTTCGTGCACAAACAAGCGGTAAGTTCCCACCGATCGACCCCCCCGATTCGGGTCCCCGCTTTGATGGCGGCGGTGTTCCCGATCGGGGACAAGGGTCACCGCATGCCCTCCCCGCTTACGCCCCGATCACCCTGATAAAATTATGTATCGAGTTTTTAACCAAACTAGGTTTTTTCACAATCACCGCGTTGCGGCGAACTTATTTTGTTATTTAGTCTGTGTTTACATGTGTTTTGAAATCACTACGAGGGCGTTGCGCACGAAACCGCTGACAAGAATAAAAAGAAGATATAGAAAAAAACACTAAAAGATAACTGAAAGAAAATCAACCAAAAAAAATTTATGGTAATGATTTTGTTCGTATGAAACCCGTGGACAGAGATAAACAAATGGTACTGGGTACCGGAACTGAATTTCCCGAACCGAAAGATCTTAAGTACAAATTCGGTACCGACTTTTGGCGCCTACCGGTTTTTACCTTCATATACCGGTACCGTAACCGGTATTTTCGGTATCGATATCGGTTGGCACCAAGCTCATCCCTACCCCTGAAACTGAAAAAAAAGAAATCATTAAAAGTTGAAGAAAATCAACAAAAAAGTTGCACGATACCGTTGTTGTTCTTACGGTACCCATGATCAGAGATGAGCAAATGGTACCGAGTAGAAGTACTGAATTTCTCGAACTAAAAGATTTTCAAAATCATTTCGGTACTGACTTTTGGGGTTTTCTGTACAAGGCTGGTGACGGTTTTTACCTTCGTGTATCGATAACTGTACTAGGCTGGTGCCGGTTTTTACCTTCACATACCGATAACGAACCGAACCATACATGTATTTTCGATACAAGTATCGGTTGACACAAAGCTTATTCAACTTAAAAAGTAAGGAAATAACTATTATTATAATATCAAAATAATAACAATATTAAAAAGTATAATATTACTATAATATTAAAAACAAATATTACTATAATATTAAAAACAAATTACTGTTCAAATGGTTTGAAAATTAATATAAGGATAATTGTGTGTTATTTGAAAATTATTTACTAAATGAAAGTTTTTTTTTAAAGAAAAATATTTACATAACTAGTTTTTTTCTCAACAACTTATCAAACTTCTCTTTTATTCTTTTTTATTATATATTCGTATAACTTGCCATATTTACTTATATACTTTTTTTTTTTTACTTTTTATCCAATTATTTTCTTTTTCTTCTTTACTATTAGGCTAGTTTCACAATAGGATTTAATTTTCCTTTACTCGCACTTGCTTTTCTGATTAGCCTCTATCACTGGCGGATCCAGGAACTTCTTTCAGTGGGTTCGTTTTGGTAGATTCTCAATATTTTTTCCAAATCATACAAATTTCTTACTATTTTTTTTTTCAAACCGAGTGGGTTCATGTGAACCCACAAAACAATGTTGGATCCGCCACTGGCCTCTATTACTAAAATCCTAAAGCTTCTATTGTTCCTATTCCACTGTGTTTTCATGACTGTGAAACCTTATGGCCAATCCAAACAGATGGGAACTCATACCTCATTTTAGTTGTTCACTTCACATCATCAAATGAGTGTTTTTCACCGACGACGTATCACTAAACAACATCTCAAAATTTCAAAATAATAATAATATTAAAAGGAGAAAATTAAATATTCAATAGACACTTTATTACATTGGTGAAAGTCATTTTCGAGTTAGTGAAACATCCAACGGTGATGTTTTTACACAACGGAATACTAACGCGAAAATTAAAGAGAGAAATTTTTGTAGGGTGTTGCTAAATATACCCCCTTTTCTACTGAATGCACCCCCTCCTTCAACTTTTACATTAATATAATTCCAACCCTTTTGTTTTTTCTTTCATTTTTTTATCTTTAATTATTATTATACAAAAAATCCTATCGAGTCGCTATTGAGTTACTTAAGTTTCTATGTCGCGTTTCTATGCCGCCGCGCCGCAACGCGCAGCTGGTAAAATTTCTAGTTTTATTTAAAAAGAAACTTTTTTTGATTATTTGAAAAATAATCGTTTTCTTACGTTTTAAACTAAAGCGAATCATTTTAATTTTGAAATGGATTTTTTTGTTCATAGCGGCTTGAAGTGGGTATGCGAATCCGGTTCGTATAAACAATGATACACAAAAAATTAAATGAAGCTTTAAAGCCAGCCAACTTAACTAACGTTTTATTTTCTTTTTACGTCTGATTACTTTTAATAAATAAAAGTTGTTAATAAAATTAAAAAACATTTTAATATAATAATAATACTAATAAAAATAGAAATAGAAAGATGAGAGAACTAAAATACGAAATAAATAAAAAATATAAAAGCAACTGTTTTTTTTTTTCAAAAAAAAGTTCTGAAACTTTTTTATTGTATAAAAATATCTTTTTTATTAGTTTTAATGATGTTTTATAAAACCATAATAAAATACTAGTAAGAGAAAGTATCTTCAAATTATAGAAACACAATAGTTTTCAAAAACAATATTTGAATTATTTTGAGGGGTGAAATTTAACAATTTTTAAATTATATTTTTAGAAAGGGGGGTATGACTAGTAAAAAAAGGGTGCATTTAGCCAACCCTATTTTTGTATTATTCAAAATGAAAGACATTACATTAATGTTCCTGTTACTATGAATTGTAATTTGACAGGTAGTGCCAAATGTTCCAAACTAATTTAGTGTTCAAATCAGCAAAAGTGCCAATTGTATTTTGCTATATGATCCGACTCGTCGAGACTTTCCCTTCTACTACTTTTGGGCCCGTAATTTCACTTCTAGCTTAAGTTATGCCTTTTTTATGTTATGGGACCTTTTTAGCCCCGTATTCCTCTATCTAGATGGTTGAGTTTGCTAACTCTTGAATCAAGTATGTATTTTACTAACAGAATCGTTAGTCGTTGAAAGTCATTTCTTCTATAATATCATCGTAAATTATACCAAATTATTGCATAAGATATTTTGTATTATTTAAAATTAAATAAAATAAACTCGAATAACATATATAGTAAACTATCTAATCGGATATCCATGATGAAAAAAGCATAACGTCTTAAAAGTATGGTGTGGAAAGATATTTTTTTGTTTAGACCGTGGGGTATGGGGCGGGGGTTTGGGCGTGGGTTGGGGGAAAACGCCCAAGCCACCACCCCGTGGGCTTGGGTTGGGGCGTGGGTTTGGGCGTGGCCCCATTAGCGTGGGTTTGAAGCCGGGCGTGGGGCGGGCTAGTAAGTGACATGGCAGGCTCTCAATGGCCAAACCAAATTCATGCCCCCCAACCCAAGCCCCACCATACCCCATGGGCGTGGGTTTTGGTGGTGGGTTTTTTCCCATTCCACGTGTCAACAAATGCCCCAACCCAAGCCCCAACCCAAGCCCCTCATACCCCATAGTCTTAGATTAATGCTGAAAATGACTTGCAAAGGTTCTTATTCTGCCATTCACACCAGATTGTTTTTTTTTTTTTGGTATCCACTGGTATTCAAGAGTGCATTCCATAATTATATGTATTTAAACCATATTAATATTCTTTTCTTTTTTTCTCTCTCTCTCTAGCACACAGTTTTGAAAAAAAAAACTGGTCAATAATTGAACTTTATTGTATTAAACATTATAGCCTATTGAAGATGAACATGATTGGGTGGTTCCGCTGATGACACGATAATACTCTAGTTGTCCGTCAGTAATCCAAAATTTCCGTTAAAAAATTACAAATATCACGTACTCATAAAAGTTAGCGTCGCTATCTTATTTTGTTGCACTCCGGTTAAGGCCATCCGTAGTCATAAAGCCCCTTGTGGGGCGTTATGCGACACGTGTCGTGCCACGTCACACGGGGGCTTTATGGGGCGTTATATCACTAGAGCCCGTAGTCATAAAGCCCCTACCCATCATTACCTATTTAATAATTTTCAATTTTATTAATTAATTATAAAAACTCATTCTATTTTTTGATTGGCCAGAAGAAGTAATCAAACATACATAGCGCCGCGATAGATATCGCGCCGCCCAACCAAAAAAACCCCATAACGCCCCCCGTAGCGGTGTTCGGGGCGCTATGGGGCGCCATAGCCACCAAAACGCCTTTGTTCGCGCCCACTACGCAAGGCCTAAAAAGGCAGTTAATTAAAAAAATCAGGTGTGCATACAATTGCAGATATAGTGAATAGAACAAACCTAACATTTAGAAAAGTGAAGTCGTATATAGTCTCAAGTGGTCGTATTTAGACCTAATTTATCCATCAAATCAAACAAGGTGCTACTCCAACCACTCCCACCTCTTTATTTTTCATCCTTTTTTTTTAACTTTGATTTTCTTGCTAAAGCAAAAGTAAAAAAAAGTGAAGAGAGGATAAGAATACGTGGAGTGGAAGACATAAATAATGTTTTCATTTTTTGGCGTTTTGCGTCATGTGGCAGTCCAGTCAGCAATTGGGCATTATGGAGCGCTTTTTTTTTTAAATGGGTATAGTGGGGATGTGGGCATTGTGCGGCATTATGTTAAAAAGAGTGTAAAAAATTAAATAAAAAAATCATCAAAAAAAGGGTATTGGCCAACCAAAAAGTAGAATACATGTCATTGGCCAAACAATTCAAGAAGAGGCGTGGAAAAAAGGACGCCGTGTGCTTTAAAAAAAACGCCTCGGGGGCGGTTGATGGGCGTTAAGAGGTGTTTTTTTTGGGGGGGAAACGCCCCAAACCCCCCCCCCCCCCACTACGGGTGGTCTAAGTTAGTTATTATTCCAACATTACTTCATTACACTTTCATTTGTTTTCAACATGATGAACTTGTTCGGTCACCGTTATTATTGAATTATGTCATTACGACACTTTGTAGTGTCGGTGTAAACTTGTAGCTTGTGCTAATCATGGTCAACCGTTCCACACAAAACTACACATACTTTTGTTTGACTTGTCAATTAAACACTCTTAATGCAACTATGTATTAAGACAATGATACACCAGATTCGGTTGTATTTCATTTCGGTGTATTCTTGCAATTCAATAATGTCAACACACTAATTTTATTCATTTATTTGTTTGGAAGTTGACGGATCATTTTCATTTCACTATTACATTTGAGCTTGCTGAGTCTGAGTTCATCTAGCGGATGTTATTGTTTCTATAACTCATTTGCATATTGTAAACGATCGTTTGGAATTCTATTGGTCGAAACTCCTCTTTTATTGAACCCCTGTGAAATAGGTTACACTAGATTATACATCTATACGTCTCGTGTCCTTGACGTTAAATTATGGAACACATACCTTTTAACCGCTAGGTTCTGACTGTTGTAATATGTCCTTGGACTCACCTGATTCGAAGGAGTTTTGTTTCGGTTTCGTGTTAATCACTTTGGTATTATTCATGTCCATACACGCATAAGGTAACCCTAAGGAGTTAATGTAGTTTAAATTTCGAGGACGAAATTTTCTTAACAGGGGGAGAATATGACAACTGTCGAATTTGCGTGCATCCGTGCAATTATTAGACAATGATTAATGCTTAATGACTATGCCGAATTATAATTAATGACTTGGATTGCTTTCTGATTATTGCCATATATATACATATGCATCACATATTGCTTAAGGTTATATCATTATTGCATAAGAACTTTATTGACTTAAATGATGCACGAAACACAGTTAGCACAGTTATCAGACAAACCAGGAAATGCTGACGGGGTTCAGTACATAGACATACAATGTGTTGAGACCCAGAATGAGCTAGAAACCAAGTATGACACTGGTATAGTGTCACACTATGGTTTCCTACACATTATTAGTGTGTAGGAAAGTAAGGATCTCAAAACTGCCTTCCTAGAGATAGTCTGAGTGCCGGAAAGTGCCTAAAACTCACTAAAACTGCAGAATTCTGCAGAAAATCAGCAAATTCAGCACTTAAACACATTAATATCATGTAGAAATATGGTTAAATGGTCATGAATGCTTTCCTCAGTGTCGGGAATCGAAACTGTCATAAAAGAGTACATAAAGCACACTAAACTGCGAAGTTTAGCACCTTAACGAACCGGTAACCAACCAAACAACCGGACACTACCCGAAACACCAAATTTTCACTAGAAGCACTGTTTTAACATTACCGAGCTAGTTATGGTCCCCAAAAATCATAACACTACATATAGTTAGAACTAATACTTACATTTTAACCTAAATACTAACCATATAGTTAGAACCTAGTCTACTACCCCCCCCCCCCACCTATGTAATCGGCCAACATGGCCCCACCATTTGATTTTATGAGATTATAATAATAGATCTTGTTATTTCTTTCCTAAACATATTACACATTGGAAATTATGTCATGAATGGATTATAAGAATGCACACTAAGATCATAACCTCATAATCTCACACACTAGAACACACACTTCTTTCCTCTCCTCCCTCTTGTACTCTCGGCCGACCCTAACCCCACCATCATCACCATCATTCATCCATCCTACATCCATTCCAAGCATATACAAGTGTGTTAGAGGTAACACAACGGAAGTTCAAGGACCTTCCCTATTTGCTATTATCCACATTTTTTCTTCTCTTGATCATCCCTAGCCTTGAGCTAGTGGTAAGAACATCCTACATTCCATTTTACATCTATTTTAAGTGGTTAAAAGATGTTACATAATGATTAACTTGAAGAACACTAAGAATCACAAGAAAGAAACTTGAACATAAGCTTAAATCATGAAGAAATCTTAATGTTTATGTGTTGTTATGCTTGATGATTGTTGTTTATTCATGTATTTGATGTTGATCATCATATGATCTTGCTAGATCATGATTAAAAACATAATCTAGCAAGATGAGAGGATGAAAATGTTGTAGGATTATAGATCATCCTCACATAGAACATGAACTTGAAAGAATATGTGGTTTTCTTGTAAAATAATGATCAAAGTAAGATGTAATACTTGTAGATCTAAAATTTCATGGATGGTTTTTTAAAGAAACCAAGTTAAAAATACAAGTTTTACTAAATCTTGGTTCTTACATAAATAAACCTTATTTTTGGTGGTTAATAAAGTATAGAAACACTTATGTAACAAGAAGGATCCATGAAGAAACATTTTTAGAAAACATGAATATAAGTTGTAAAGATCTATTTTCTTTAAAAATGATGTTTTTTTTTAAAGAATCAATCACACTTTAAAGGATAATAAGGCTTACTAAGAACACTAGTAAGTTACTACAAGTTTTTACAAATATTCAAGTTCATGAAGTAGTAGATTATGCTTGTTTTTGGCAAAATTGGTAAGTAAAGATTGTTGGTTGATTGATTGTGTTGATTTTACAAAAGAAAATGATATACCTTCAAGGTATGGAAACCTTCATTTTTAGGGGAAACTTTGGCAAAATTTTTCTAGAAATATAACACTTAGAAAATGTTTTTAAACAAATATTTGCAAGTGTATTTTAAACCATGGATTTTCACAAAAACTTTGCCATAATTATTGTTACAAAAATTATAAATATTGAAGGTTGGTTTTCACAATAAAAGTGACTAAATATGTATTTAGGAAAATATATATTTAGAAGACACCATGTGTGTGATTAATTGTATATTATGTGTATTAGTTATATTATTTTAGGACATGAAATAATATAACTCATCCAAATACCAAAAGTTACCATCCAAAATATTACCAAAATTCCAAGAATACGAATATACAAAGAATACTCAAAATATAGGACAAACCGAACAAAGGGATATAGCTTACAAAATATTCCGGAAATATTATTCATGAGTATATTTTGGTAAATAATATTTTGGACACCAAGTAAACAAAAATATGATTTTTACAACTATTACAAAGTTATATCATATTTTCGACAAGAAGAAAATATATTATTTTTGGGCGAATAAAGATATGTATTTTCTTGGGAATTAATAGAAGATATATTATTTTTGGAAGAAATATATATTTTCCATGCTACACTTGAAAATATATTACTTTTGGAACTTATATGAAAATACAAATATTTTTGCTAAAGGAAAATTATAAGTAATTTTCTAAGAAAAATTTCTTAAAATATATATTTTGGAAATATATACGGATTTTATTAAGGATATTATTCCGAAAAAGTTAATATAACATTAAGTATAAGGATAAGGATACTTAATAGTTACAAGGAATACGTATTTTTGTACGTATAAATACACCCCGGAATACGACATCAATACATGGCAAAAATATATAAGTATAAGAATACGAATACAAATACACCCATCCTTGGGAAGGAAATACATGTACAAATACTTGAGTAGTATCAAGTTAAAATATATTATTTTAACTATTATTCCAAAATTTAATAAATATAATTTAAGTTAAAATATTTAATATTTTAACAAACAATTATAACTTGGAATAATATTGAAGACACAAAGAAACGTAACTCAAAGACACTAATTAATTCTAAGTCAAGGCACGAACCGCTCGTCTAATGGACCTTAGTACGTTGTAGGTAGTCGTGTTTATCCAAAGAAGCTTGAGTTACTGTGATACGAAGACCCAAGACTGTGAGTTCATGTCCCTCTTTTCTTTTAACTGTTTTCAGTTTTATAACTTCGGGGGTGAAGTACATGTTACAAACTGTTTACAAACGTTATTATTTGGTATGGTTAGCTAAGGAAGGGTACTGCTAGATCATGTGAGTGGTGGGTATAACGCTTAAGACCATTAATCCTCGTTGTAGGACCGCGGGACATGAGTGATAGATCTATTTGGGTATAGCGAGCCCACACCCATGTGGACCGGGGTTTGGCCCATGAGGTGACTATTTCTTCAAACTGAAGCCGTGGCAAAATCTACTAGGATTGAGTCTTCCTGCATCACGTCACACATATTAATGGCCTTGCAAACAATTAATGATCTGTTTTCCTTGTTGCTTTCATACCAGGGTTTGACAAATGCATACTTACTTACAAATGATTACCAAGTTTATTCGAGCTCACACACTAAACACATGAACTCGCTCAACTTTTGTTGATGTTTTCAAACTACATGTATTTCAGGGAATTAAAAGCGCATCTGGCGGGCGTTTGGATGATTCAAGTTATGTTAAGAATAAAAGATGTCATCCATGGTCATAGGATTTGGTTAGTGTGTCTTATCCTGGAGAAGACCCGTCTTCCAAAGCCTGGTTTTATTTAATGTCTTTTGTCGAGTCTTTGTGAACTCTAAAAACGAGTTGCATGGTTTGTACTCGAAATTGAAGTCTATGTTTTAAAACAATGTTGTTGTTATGTTTTTGTAACACCTCGTAAAATCACGACCAATGTTGTAAAGACACGTGTCATGGACTTTAAACGTGTAATAGATTGATCTGGAGGGACTAAAATTGTCAAACAATATAAATATGTTAATAAAAGGGATCCAAAGTGTCAACCTGCCATTCTTGTGCCTCTGATTGACCTCACACGACGTTCGTATTCTTTAACGAATAATTTATCGAACTTAGAAAGTCGTTTGTGCTTAAATTGAAAAGTTTAAAAAGCATAAGGGTTAAACGTGTCAACATGTTTAAAGTTACCTCTGAGTGACCTTTTAACGTTTCCAAGAGTTTGTAATACTCCCTTATACTGCCATGAATGTTGGATAATAAATTCGTGGAGTTTCGACGCGCATAAATAATCAAAGTATTAATTCCAAGAAATAAGGGTCAAATGCGTCAATGTTGCATTTCTAGACCATTCGGGTGACCTCGTAACTAACCGAAAGCTTATTGATAAATGTTTAAAGACTCAAGACCCTTAAAAGTTAAGTTTGGGGGTTAAAAGTGCAATAAACGAAAGTTAAATCAAGTTTAGAAGGACCAGGGACCAAAACTGCAATTACTGAAACTTGTTTACCGGAAGCAGCCCCCTACGCGGGCCGCGTAGACCCAAGGCCAACTCTTACGTGGGCCGCGTAAGAGTGCCAGATGCAGGAAAAATGGACAGATGCATGTACAGCCTGTTGCACCGCCTTTGCATGCCTTGTTTTCGATTCCAGGGACTGAGCCAACAGTATTTCATGCATAGGGACACCTGGAATCATCAGGAATCAGTTGTAGGCTTGTGTGGAATGATCTTGTGAAGTTTAAAATCCTATATAAGGCCCTCCTGTTTGCTAGTTCATTTTCTCATTCACAAAATTTATTCACAACTCATTCTCTGGAACTTCCTGGAGCTCAAGCAAGTTTTCTTAAGTTCCAAATTCGTGCTAAGGACCATTGTAAGTGTTCTTAGCCCCTTAAGTTCAAGTTTTATTAGTCTAATGACCAAAAGTCAAAGCCGTCGTAATTAAGCTTTGACTTAGTGATTAATCACTAATGGTCCAACCATTATTCGAATTGAAAGTGGCTATGAGTTGGTAATTATGTGGGTAATAAGTCCTTAAAAGGGCACCCCCTGATTATCACTCTTACTTGGTCAATTGTCGGGTCAAACTTAATATTAAAAAGTCAACAGAAAGCTATTTTTGCAAATAAACTCATAACTGATAATGTAGAGGTTATGTAACATGTTTTAACACTAAAATAACTTAGTAAATAATGTAAGAACATGTCTAAGCATGTTCAAGCCGACAATTCTGAGTTTAGGCTCGGTTCGGAACCGAAAGTCGCAAAAGAAGACTTTTGCTTTGACTTTCAGTTCTGACCCGATTTAGCCTGTTTTAGATATGCCATAGGGTTCCATTAGGACCATATTACATGTTAGTATAACCCTCTGAGATTATACAATATGGTTCCTTTGTAATCCGAATCATTTGCATGTTTCCGTTAAATGCTTAATTGTTGACCATTATGCCCTTTTGATATTAAAACGAGATTTTTGAAAATGTGAGAGGACAAAAACCTTTATTACTGACTTATAAACATGTCCTAAAAAAATTTGACATCAATTTGAGGTCTAAATTAGGAGTTATGCTCGATATCGTAAATTGAAGCCTTTTTATTGATTAATCGACATTTTTGGCATAAAACCTACTTAAACCCAAATTTTGACACCAAACCTTGTACCCACTGATGTAATATAATATTTTGAGATTTTTGGAGATTTTTGTTAATTTTTAAACTGATCATAACATGGGGTTCTTGCTTGGATTCGGTAATTGACGCTTATACCCTTTTTACTAATAAAATGAGTTTTACATAACATTTTGATACCAAATCTTTTTTCTACTGATTTCATATGTTAAATAAAATATTTTAAGCCTTCTGGACTGATAAAAATCTCAGCTTTCCTTATATAACCTGAAAATCACCTAAAAACCGACTTTTACGCGTTTTAAACACATAGTATGGGTTAAAACTATGTTTAACATTTAAGACCCATTACCTACAGATATTATAAGTAAATTTTGATACTTTAATAGTAAGTAAAAGTTTTGAAATCAGATTTCCAAATTTGACCCTTAAAGCTTATGTGAAATGACCAAAATGCTCCTACGGTGCATAGTTTGGCCACAGATGATAAATTTCACATATGTCTAATATCTTACTGATATAACCTACTAAAATAATTTTTTTTACTGATCATTTTAGACCAGAACCTCAGGTTGTCATTTAATCTCTTTTATAATCTTTAAAATGACCAAAATACCCCTACGGGGCTTAAATTGATTTTAAATTCGTTTTGGGCATAATGGAAGGTATCCTACTGATATCATAACACATTTTAAGCATATTAACTTAGGGAACCTGTTCATGACTCATTTGGTTACCCGTTATGCATTTTTCGCATTCGGTGCGGTTTATGTGACTAGTTTGCATAAATTGACCGAAACGGGTCAAACCTTATCATTTTTACTTCAAAATACAGTATGTGTTTGGTTTACCCATATTTAACAAGTCTTCATACTTGTCGGGTCCAAATCTCATTCTAATCCGGTCTTCGCTTAATCTTGCGTTTTGAACCGTAAACCTCTCTTTAGAACTAACCGGTCTAAGTTTAAACTTAAGTAAGACCCGTTAGGAATCTAATAGGTTATTAAAACCTTCGTTCCAGATTTAGAAGCCCAGTAAAAGATATTTGCACTTGCTGATTGTATACGGCTGAGATAAATTTGTATATTTTGCTCATGTAAATACTTTTAACTTATTTTCCGTTATACGGGCTTGGGATACGGTATTATAATAATACCGCTTGGTCGGGTGTGTAGTTATTTAAATCGGATTGTGATTAATATATTTACATAACCCGTTTTAATCTGTTTTGTTTGGTGCAATGCCTTTGGGGGGTTAATGACCATGTCCTAGATATCCTCGGCTCATTCTTTGAAATGGCCACGACTTAAGCACGGGGTGTAGGCATACACCTGACAATTGTGTATGTATAAAAGGTATCCCACAATAAGGAGTTTTCCTTGTGGGCATTATACTTGTGGTGTGTCAGTTAATCTTGTCTGGCTCTTCTAACCGGCCCTGACGGACAACAAACATATAAAACTGTATACAAGATTATTTTATAATAATTGTCCCAAGTTATAAAAGATTATTTGTGCCTTGTGCATTTAAATCAATTTTATAAACACTTTTCAAAAGAGTCGGTTAATTGTATTTACCAGTGTAAACTGACGTATTTTCCAAAAGGTTAAGTGCAGGTACTATGCGAAATAGGCTGGCTACTCCTGAGTGAATAAATAAAGAGTCTTACAAGCTTTATCACTTTAAAAATCTGCTGAACAATATTTCTTTTGTTTTGATCCGCCTGTGGATCCTTTTACATTCCGTTTGTAATACTTATGTTACTTTCATTCGGTTTGTAATATTATTACTTTTAGACTTCCGCTGTGCATTGAACTGTGAATATTTGACAATGATGATATCAACTACGTCACAATACTCCCCACCGGGCCCACCGGTAATACGTGAAAATATCGGGGTGTGACAGTTTTTAAACTTATTTAATGGATGAACAGGTTGGTATCAGAGCCAACATTGAGTGAATTAAACACTAGCCTTTTGTGTTTAATCTCAATGACACAGTTGCACATTCCTCGACTTCCGAGTCTAGGCAAAGGACTTAGGACTAAATCCTAATCTTTTATTTTATCCTTTATTGTTTTCCCTTGTTGTTTCCTTTGTTTGTTTTGACAGGATCAAGAAAATGCCGCCAAGATTCAGAAGAGGAGGATGAGGCAAGGCGCCCTTCACTGCTCCTAACGATCATGAGGCCGGGCCTTCACACCGGCGAACTCCGTCAGCAACCATGAGCACTAGTCCTCAAGAAGACTAGAGGACCTACTTAGAGCCTGCGAGGCATTCTGTCTCGCTTAGTTCCTCACCTTCCTACCACGATTCTTTCGGGCTCCATCAAGGCAACGAGTCCGACCATTCACGCCATTCCTACTTACCATTGCAGCGGTCGGGTTCTCACCGCACCTTTCAGGACCCGACCCCGTATTTCTAGAGCCGGTTTAACCCGACAAATCAGATTGAAGAATCAATGGGTCATAACCCATTGGGCCCCGAAGACCATTTTCCTGAAGCTCAGGACATGGATATGGATGATGACCCCAATCCTGCCGAACCACCATCTGGGACGCCCACACATCCCATTGAGATTTCAGATGGGTCATCTTTTCATGGATCACCTTATCGAGGTCCAGACAGCTATGAGGCAAGGTTTGCTACATACAACTGGGAGTTTACTCCCTCTTACAACCCACCTCAACAGCAGTAGCAGCAGCAGCAGGATCCCTCTGAGGATTCACATTTTCAGGCGGTCACGCCGCCGCCACCACCGCCACCCGTGCAGCAACTGCCTCCGGAGCCACCAAGGCGAAGAAGAATAGGTACACGGATGTCCATGCGAGGAGGGGATTTCCATTTCAGCACCCCTCAACACTCAAGTGGCAGCCACTACCCGCCACTATATGAAGACCCGGAGATGGGTGGGCCTTCAAACCCCATTTCTGAGGTGGACTCTGCGCCAGTCGCACCACCACCACATGTGGGTTATGATAACCCAATTCTTTCATACGCCGGTTCAGCGGCGTATAACCCTTTTGAGCAGCCAGCTTACCCGGGGTACAACTACTACAATGCCCCCGATGTTGACCCGTATCTCGTAGTGGCAAACTACAATGCTCTTCACCCTGAAGGGCCCTATGCAGCTTCGTACCAATCTGGGTACCAATACCCGTCACCTGCTCAACCTCCGCAGTAACAGCCGCCGCAGCCGCCGCTGATCCCGCCGCCACAACAACAGGAGATTCTTCAGAGGTTGAGCCAGGTGGAACAGGAGGTTCAAGAGGAGCGTAGGAGCCACCGGGGATTTCTTAAGGGTCAGGCGAATCTGATCAAGGGGAAAAAGAAGAGGGATTTTTGAAGATTCCTTATTTATTTGTAATGTATTTCTTTATTTCAATTAAGTCCTTGTGTGGACATCTATTTATGTATTCAGTCCCTGCGAGGACTTGTATTTTCATTTTAGCCCCTGCGTGGGCAAGTTAATTATGTAAAAGTCTCGTTTAGGGCACATATGTACTCCTTCTTATTTTAGTGGAATGTTTTAGTTCAAAATTTCATCTTGTCATTATATGTATAAATATATTATATGAAATAAATTAACATAAAACATTTCATTTTATATTGATCTGCCAATAAATATTAAAGAAAATCTTAAAGGCAAAACCTAGCCTATATGTCATATTAAGACAGGGCCATGATGGTAGTTCCTTTTTAGATTCAAATCCTTGTTAACATCTGAAAACATGTTAACACTCCTGGCAAATGTGATTCGATAAAATCACATAAGTCATCCTTATATTGGATTCTTCCAATTCCTTTCCTTATTATTTAAACATCCATTTGTGATGTAGGGCCCACGGGCCATATTCATTGTCATATAAGACAAAAGACAGTTGTAGTCTATGACTCCCTGTTAAGAAAGGTAATGAACTACGTTCAAACCTAAATGCCTCGATCTTATAAGATCATGGCTTATAATTTAAAAATTGTCCTTGTAACTAGGCCTTTTATATGCCACCCCATTATGCTGAATAATTTATAACATGGATAAAATATAATGAACATTTAAATAAATTAAATTAACCCGTATGGTTTATAATTTCCATGGTTAATGAGATGCCATAAAAGACAATTCCTTTAAAGTCTTCTGAAAGAAACATTGTCATCATTTTTTTATGTAGCAATCAAGCTACATGGCTGGGTCAGATGTAGTCAACAGTCACCCGAGGGAGAATCATGCTACTACCAGAGTTAATGTAGCGGGCGCGGAATTGCAGGCATTAATAGATAATGCCGTTACTCGAGCTCTTGACAGACAATTTAATGAATCAAGTGGAACTCGCGTTAGAACTCAGTCTGTACCACATTCAAAACCACCCTCCAAGACTCATACAGCACGCAAGAGTGAATCTCATCATTCATCAAACCAGAGGAGTGTCCCGTCTAAGAAAGTTGTGCTTAATCAAGAGCCCCGTGTTAAGGCTTGTTCTTATAAGTATTTCGTCTCCTGCAAGCCCAGGGATTTCACTGGGGAAAAAGGAGCCATTGATTGCATGACGTGGCTAGATGAGATGGATACAGTGGTCGATATTAGTGGTTATGCAGAGCAAGATATTGTGAAGTTTGTGTCACAATCGTTTAAAGGAGAAGCTCTAGCTTGGTGGAGGTCACTGATCCAAGCTACTGGGAAGATCCCGTTGTATAATCTGACTTGGGAGCAGTTTGTTGCTCTTATCAAAGAAAATTTATGTCCTCAACATGAAGTTGAGAAAATTGAGACTGACTTCCTAACATTGGTTATGAAGAACTTGGACTGTCAGGCGTATCTCACGAGCTTCAAAACTATGTCACGATTGGTTCCATACTTGGTCACACCGGAACCAAAACGTATAGCTTGTTTTATTGGGGGACTAGCCCTAGAAATCAAGGCAAGTGTGAAAGCGTCTAGACCCACCACTTTTAGGTCAGTGGCTGATTTGTCATTATCCCTTACTCTCGATGCGGTTAGGCATAGATCGCTTAAGAGTTCCGATGAAGGAAAAAGGAAACGTGAGGATGAGAACTCACGTCGTTCTGATAAGAAACATAGTTGGAACTCAGACCACAAGAAGAATTCTGGGTCTAACAAGGGTAACCAGCAAACAGATGAGAAGCCTAAATGCAAAACCTGCCAGAAGCGTCATTTTTGGAATATGAAGGTTTGAATCGAAGTCGCAGTCACAATCAAAGCCTATTGGATGTGGGATCTGCAAGTCCAAAGAACATAAGACTTTGGATTTCAAGAAGTTGAAGGACGCAACCTGTTATGGTTGCACGAGAAGGGCCATATCAAGACTAACTGCCCAAAATATGCGAAGAAGCCCGATGAAGCTAAGAAGACCAATGCTCGGGTCTTTCAAATGAATGCACAAGAAGTGGTTCAGAATGACAACGTGATAACAGGTACCTTCCTTATCAATGATGTTTATGCAAGGGTATTATTTGATTCGGGTGCAGATAAGTCGTTTGTGGATAATAAATTTTGTAAGTTATTAAATCTGCCTGTTAAAACCCTAAGCATAAAATATGAAGTAGAATTGGCCGATGGTACCATAGAAATTGCTTCAACCGTGTTAGATGGATGTTTTATATCCATTAGGAACCACTCTTTTCCGTTATCTTTGCTTCCTTTGAAACTAGTTGGTTTCGACATAGTAATAGGCATTGATTGGTTATCTCATAACCAAGCTCAGATCGTTTGTGATAAGAAACAAGTGGTTATCAAGACTCCGTATGGTGAGCCACTCATAATACAAGGAGATACTCAGTATGGGTTGCCTAAGCAAGTGTCTATGCTTAAGGCGTCAAGGTGTCTGAATAAGGGTTGTGTCATTTACATGGCACAAGTAACTATTGATGAACCAAAGCCCAAGATCGAAGACATTCCCATTATCTCTGAATACCCTGATGTATTCCCTGAAGAACTACCTGGTTTACCTCCAGATAGGCAAGTGGAGTTCGGAATCGACATTATTCCTGGAGCTGCACCAGTTGCAAGAGCACCTTACCGGTTGGCACCAACTGAGATGAAAGAGTTGAGGACCCAGTTGGATGAGTTATTGGCAAAAGGATTTATTAGACCTAGCTCATCTCCTTGGGGAGCACCGATTCTGTTTGTGAAGAAGAAGGATGGCTCGATGCGTCTATGCATCGATTATCGCGAGCTAAACAAGGTTACAATCAAGAACATATATCCATTGCCCAGGATCGACGATCTGTTCGATCAGCTTCAAGGAGCAAGTTACTTCTCCAAGATTGATTTAAGGTCAGGTTACCATCAGCTGAAGGTTAGAGATGAAGATGTGCATAAGACTGCATTCAGAACTCGTTATGGTTACTACGAGTTCTTGGTGATGCCTTTCGGGCTTACTAATGCACCAGCAGCATTCATGGACCTCATGAATCGCGTTTGTAAACCCTATTTGGATAAGTTTGTCATTGTTTTTATTGATGACATACTCATTTACTCAAAGAATCAGGCTGATCATGAAAAACACCTTTGATGTATCCTTAAACTTCTTCAGCAAGAGAAGCTCTACGTCAAGTTTTCAAAATGTGAGTTTTGGCTTCGTGAAGTCCAATTTCTTAGACATATGGTTAGCGAGCGTGGAATCCAGATAGATCCCGCTAAGATTGAAGCCATCATGAATTGGCAAGAACCGAAGATGCCCACAGAGATACGTAGCTTCTTGGGTCTGGCAGGATACTATAGGCGTTTTATTGAAAAATTTCTCAAGGATTGCTGCACCCCTAACTTCTTTGACTCGAAAGAATATAAAGTTCAATTGGGGTCCTAAGCAACAAGAATCCTTTGATGTCACACCCCAACCGATGGCGGAAACATCGGGGCATGACACTGAGCGAAACAGATTGTCCAGAAGTTTCCATAACAACTATATTTTCCAAATATTTAAAGCAACACATCCCATACCATGTCATAAAGGATAATACAATTATTACAGAAAAGATCTAGTCAAATTGTTCTGTTCTGACAACTCAGATTTTTATTACAGACAATTGTTTATTGTTGACCTACGTCTTTCCTAGCCTCGATTTCACAGCAAAGTAAGCAAATAAGCATCCTAAGCACCTGTCACATACGTTAAAGTAAAAGTCAATACACATAGTGTAAAGGTGAGCATACAAGTTTGATAATAGCATATAGAGTTCGAAATCGTTACGCATAACCAGCACGTACACCGTGTAAAATGAGGCATGTTAGTTATCGACATGAACCTATCGATACCAATGACTGTGGGTTGACTGCCCAAGGCAGTTCGCGATACACACTCACCACTATGACCCATGTAGGTAATTGTCCTTAACAACCCCTGAGTGAACAGGTGCGGAGTCCAAACTAATAGTACTATCGTTGCTAAGGCAAGTAGACAACATTCCATGTGTAAACATAACAAACAAGCATTCATTAAGTCACGTATAACATGCGGTAATTGGTTCGTCACCTGATCGATCAGTCGCTTGGTTCGAGTGTTCGGTGCGACGAGGTTTGCCGTTTCGATTGCGATTGCGAGCGTTGCGATGCGAGAGAATTTCCTAGTCATACTTTTAATCCCAACTACTATATCAACATACAAGCATCCTTATTTCACATTCGATTAGCGTTTGCGATTCGATTGCGATTGAGTTTCGATTGCGTTTCGATTGATCAACACAACATAACATAAATAAACACGCACAAGTAACACATAAGGCACACACACACGTATAACCATAACCAAAATGCGTAATTCGAATTCCGAGTGCGATTTCGATAGCGATAAAGCGATTAAACATGCGATAAATAGCGACTACTGTGCGATTATTAATAGATACTCCACATAATACAACTAAAGCGATAACAAAATAGACTAATTAGAAGTCAAAGAAGTCAAAACAGGAATTGAGCAAGGAGAGACAGATCGCAATTAGCAATCTCTTCTTCCTTTGACTTCAATCTTGACTTTGACTTTGACTTCTGAAACACGGGGTGTTACAGCCTCCCCTAGTTGAGGGAATTTCGTCTCGAAATTAGGCCGAAGTCGTAACAAACAACTGTGGGTACTTCACCTTCATGTCGCTTTCGAGTTCCCAAGTGAACTCTGCGCCTCGTTTGCCTTCCCATCGGACTTTCACGATAGGAATGCGCGAGCGTCTGAGCTGCTTGGTTTGGCGGTCCATGATTTCGACATGCTTTTCCACGAAGTGTAGTGTTTCGTTTACTTGGAGGTCATCGAGAGGTACAATTAAATCATGCTCAGCCAGGCACTTTCGGAGGTTTGACACATGGAATGTCGGGTGGACATTACTAAGTTCCTCCGGTAGTTCGAGTCTGTAGGCGACTTTTCCGATCCTTTCCAGAATCTTAAAAGGTCCAACATATCGAGGCGCTGGTTTCCCTTTCTTGCCGAATCTGACCACACCCTTCCAAGGTGATACCTTTAGGTGTACGTAGTCGCCAACGTCAAATTCAAGGGGCTTGCGTCGTCTATCGGCGTAATTTTTCTGGCGACTCCGAGCTTTTAGCAAGTTGTCTCGAATTTGGAGGACTTTGTCAGTCGTTTCTTGCAATAGTTCGGGACCGGTTAGTTGCGAGTGACCGATCTCGTGCCATACAATTGGCGATCGACATTTTCTTCCGTATAAAGCCTCGAATGGTGCCATTTGAATGCTGGTATGATAGCTGTTGTTATACGAGAATTTGACTAATGGCAGGTATGCATCCCAATTACCACCGAAATCTATGACACACGAACGGAGCATGTCTTCAAGAGTACGGATCGTTCTCTCAGTCTGACCGTCGGTTTGAGGGTGGAATGCGGTACTTTGATTAAGCGTCGTACCGAGAGCAACTTGAAACGTTTCCCACAGCCGCGAGGTAAACCGAGCGTCACGGTCAGAGATGATGTCGCGAGGCGTCCCATGTCGGCAAATGATCTCATTGGTGTAGATTCGGGCTAATCGTTCTACCTTGTAGTCTTCCCGTATTGGCAAAAAGTGAGCTGATTTGGTCAAACGGTCAACAACAACCCAGATGCTGTTGTGACCTGATGGCGTGCGTGGGAGCTTTGTTATGAAGTCCATAGCTATACTCTCCCACTTCCACATAGGGATCAGGGGTTGTTCGAGTAATCCAGAGGGTCTTTGGTGTTCAGCCTTGACCTTCGAGTAAGTCAGGCACTTTCCAACGTAGAGGGCGATATCTCTTTTCATTCCCGGCCACCAGTACTTGTAGCGAAGGTCCTGGTACATTTTATCGGCACCGGGAAGAATGGAATATCGGGATTTGTGGGCTTCGTCCATCAATGTCTGTCGTAAATTGGTCCGTTTAGGGATCCAAATTCGGTCCAGGAAGTGGAATATCCCATTCGATTTATTCACAAGCTGAGCTCCATCGTGGTAGATTCTTTCCTTATCCAGAGTGCGCTCGTTAAAACAAGCATGCTGGGCTTCGCGGATGAGGGTTTCGAGATCGAATTGGGCTTGGGTATTACGAATGCTAAGCAAATAACTCCGTCTACTGAGAGCGTCGGCAACGACATTTGCTTTGCCAGGGTGATAACGAATCTCACAGTCATCATCGTTAAGAAGTTCTACCCATCGGCGTTGAGGCATATTAAGTTCCTTCTGGTCAAAGATATGTTGTAGGCTCCTATGATCAGTGAAGATCGTACACTTGGTACCGTACAGGTAGTGTCGCCAAATCTTTAACGCAAAAACAACTGCGCCTAGCTCGAGATCATGGGTTGTATAGTTCTTCTCATGGATTTTGAGCTGACGAGATGCGTAAGCTATAACCTTGTCTCGTTGCATGAGAACACAACCAAGACCAAGGTTGGAAGCATTACAATAGACAATGAAGTCGTCGTTTTCATCGGGCAATGAGAGAACAGAAGCATTGCAAAGCATGCGCTTGAGGGTTTGGAAAGCGGACTCTTGTTCAGTTCCCCAAACAAAAGGCTTGTCTTTATGCGTGAAAGCGGTAAGCGGCATAGCGATCTTGGAGAATCCTTCGATAAATCGTCGGTAATAGCCCGCTAGTCCGAGAAAAGAACGTACTTCAGTCGGGTTCTTAGGTGTAATCCAACTCCTAACGGATTCAATCTTCACGGGATCGACGTGAATACCTTGACTATTTACAATGTGACCGAGGAATTGAACCTCCTCCAGCCAGAATTTGCACTTGGAGAACTTGGCATAGAGTTGATTCCCTTGGAGTAGCTCGAGAACCAAACGTAGATGTTGCGCGTGTTTGGCTTTCGACTTGGAATAGATCAAGACATCGTCGATAAATACGATGATGAAACGGTCGAGATAAGGTTTACACACGCGATTCATCAGATCCATGAAAACCGCGGGTGCGTTGGTTAAACCAAAAGGCATAACAACGAACTCATAGTGGCCGTATCAAGTGCGAAAAGCGGTTTTAGGTATATCTTCCTCTTGGATGCGTAGCTGGTGATAGCCTGAGCGTAGATCGATCTTCGAGAAACACGTAGCACCTTGTAGCTGGTCAAACAAATCATCAATGCGAGGCAGGGGATAGCGGTTCTTGATAGTCAACTTATTCAGTTCCCAATAGTCGATGCACATCCGGAACGACCCATCCTTCTTTTTGACGAAAAGGACTGGCGCACCCCAAGGAGAGGTGCTCGGGCGAATGAAGCCTTTCTCAAGTAATTCCTGAAGTTGACTCGAGAGTTTACGCATTTCGGACGGTGCGAGTCGGTAAGGAGCTTTGGCAACACGGTTGGCTCCAGGAATGAGGTCGATACGAAAGTCGATATCACGACTTGGCGGTAGTCCGGGAAGATCCTCAGGAAAAACGTTAGGAAATTCTCGAACCACTGGGACATCGTTTACACCAGGTCTTCCTTTCTTTTCCTTCTCCGCTACTACAATGTTAGCCAAGAAAGCTCTGTATTCCTTGCGAAGATACTTGCTAGCTTGGACACATGACATGAGCTTGAGACCTTTCGAAGCAGTTTCGCCATAAACACACAATAAATCACCATTCGCAAGCGAGAATCGAATCATTTTATCAAAGCACGCAACTTCAGCATGGTTTTCACGAAGAAAGTCCATGCCTACTATGACGTCAAAACTTCCGAGTTGCATCAGAATAAGGTTGATTGGGAAGATGTGATTGTTGAGCTCAAGAGTACAATCACGAAGAACAGAATTAACGGCGACGGTTCTTCCGGTGGCGACTTCAACATCGAACGTCGAGAGGAGATGGGAGCGCTTACGACTAAGAAGCTTTTCGAATTCAAACGACACAAAGCAGTTATCTGCTCCAGTATCAAACAAACACGAAGCATAAATACCATTCACAAGGAACGTACCATTGCCCACGTTGTTGTCAGCCTGGGTGTCACGGCCCCCGACCCGGTTTGACCCGTTTCAAGAGCCGCGGGACAGAAATCCCGTGGTATTTAATTAATTGATTTTAACAGCGGAAGTTCATTATCAGAATCTTTTTAAAACTGAAATATTTCCTGTTTATTTTATTCCACAATGCGGGATAAAACCCCGGTAATTTACAATCATTTGATTTCATGAAGAAATCTTTTATTTTACAAAACATGTTTCTTTATTTTATCCTGAGCCACTTTCTCAAGCTTGTAGTGCTTCACGGCACTTTTCCTGGATCATAACAGATCACCTGAAACATGTTTGAAAAAGGTTTTGTCAGCGGGAAATACTGAGTGAATCATTCTATTTACATAAAATGATGCATAGTTATTAATTACAGCATAAGAGCGATTACAATGGCTTCTATCTTATTTTTATCTGGCGCCGTGTCACAATGGTGACGATGGTCATACCACTATTAGGTCAATTGAATCTAAATAGTGATGATTATCCCTAGTAGGTCAATGAACCTAACTGGGAGAAAATTAGTAATGTGCACAATACCCCACTAGCCAGTGATTCAAGATATCCACGACTTAGTCCCTGTAATTATAACTTTTGAAAATAATTTGAGGTATTGTAAAACAGTTGATAAAAAGAGAATGACTCACCTTGCAGATTTAATTTGAACAGAGCTTAGCCTACTGATTAGCCTTGATAACCTAGTTTAAATAATAATGCACACAAACTAGATTAATAACTTAATACAGCATTTACGATAACTCACAAGATTAATCCCTCACAACGAATGACAAAGTGCGATACTTAAACATCCATTGAATTAACAACGAATGACAAAGCATAAACCCTAATGTGGGCAGCACTTAAACATCCATTGGATAGTTTAATTGATCGGACATTGAATCGTAGCAGCGATCGAGTTATTACCCTGATTGCGGCGTCGATTAGTGATCTGTGTGTGTTAATTGTAGTAAAATTACAATATCTCAGCGTATATTTGGAATTTTTTCGTCGAACGAACGCACAGTATCAAGTCCCAAACACTCCTATTTATACATGGAAAAACGCGCCCTCGCGTGGCGCGAGGGTCCTTCGCGTGGCGCGAGGGGTCAGGTTCTAGGGTAGGGTAGGCACGTGTCCAACTAGCTCAGGTGAGTCGACAATTCGTTCAAATTCAATTTCCACGTAAAACTGTTAAGATAATACCATCTAGGGTTTACCCCCCCTGAGTTTTTAGGGCCCTGATCCTGAATCTGATTGTTCTGAAAATTTTAGGGTTTATTCAGAATCACTTGGGTTTCTCAATTAGGGTTTCCTAATAGACAATTAAAGTGATAATTATAACTTTTTAATGAGAGTTGTTACATTCTCCCCACCTTAATAAAAATCTCGTCCTCGAGATTTACTGGAATAAATGAGAATACTTTCGCTTCATTTCTGATTCCAGTTCCCAAGTGTATTTAGCTTCTCTCTTTGAATCCCACTTGATTTTGACAAGTATTAACTGTTTGTGTTTGAGAAATTTTATCTTTCTATCTTCTATCTGAAGAGGTTTCTCAATAAATTTTAACTTTTCGTTTACCTCTATATCTTGGAGAGGTACTACCAGTGATTCGTCAGGTAGGCATTTCTTGAGATTGGATACATGAAATACGTCATGTACTCCTGCTAACTCTTCTGGTAGTTGTAAACGATAAGCAACTGGTCCTATACGTTGGATCACTGGAAATGGTCCTACGTACCTTGGACTTAGCTTTCCTTTCTTACAGAATCTAACAATTCATTTCCAAGGAGATACCTTTAATAGTATTTTGTCTCCAACTTGAAACTCCAACGGCTTTCGTCTATTATTTGTATAACTCTTCTGGCGATTTCTAGCCGTCTTCAGCCTTTCCTTCGTGATACTGAATATCACAGTCGTAGTCACTTAGGATTTTCATCCATTTCTTTGACTCATGTTCAATTCTTTTTGCCCAAATATATATATATCTTAAATTCTTATGATCCGTATAAACAGTAAACTTATTTCCATACAGATAATGTCTCCAAATCTTAAGGCCAAAAATTATGGTTCCTAATTCTAAGTCATGAGTGGTATAGTTTTCTTCGTTCTTTTTCAATTGCCTTAATGTATACGCAATTACCTTTTTGCGTTGCATTAACACACATCCAAATCCTCGCTTTGAAGCATCATCATATACTTTAAAATCTTCTGTTTCTTCTGGTAAGGCTATGATTGGGGCATTTGTTAATTTATGCTTTAAGATCCTAAAGGCTTTTTCTTGTTTAGATCCCCATTTAAACTTAAATGTTTTACAGATTAGCTTAGTTAATGGTATAGCTATCTTGGAAAAATCCTTAATAAACCGTCTATAGTATCCAGCTAAACCTACAAAACTCCTAATTTCCATTGCGGATTGCGGAACCTTTCATTTGGTAATTATTGCTATATTATCAGGATCTACGTGAATACCTTCCTGGTTCACCATATGACCTAGAAATTGCACTTCTGGCAGCCAAAATTCATACTTCGAGAATTTGGCGTTAAGCTTCTATTTTCTTAACAAAGTTAAGAGTGCATGCAAATGCTCACAATGTTCTGTCTGACTTTTGGAATAAATAAGTATATCGTCGATGAAGACAATTACAAATTTATCCAAATATGATTTACAGATCCTATTCATCATGTCCATGAATGCTGCAGGTGCATTCGTTAATCCGAAGGGCATGACTGTAAACTCGTAATGACCATACCTAGTTCTGAAAGCAGTTTTAGGTATGTCTTCCTCTTGTACTTTCAATTGATGATATCCAGAATGTAAGTTGATCTTAGAAAAATATCTATCTCCCTGGAATTGATCGAATAGATCATCAATTCTAGGTAATGGGTATCGATTCTTAATTGTAACCTTATTCAATTTCCTATAATCAATACACATTCTTATTGAACCATCCTTCTTCTTTACAAACAACACTGATGCTTCCTACGAGGATGAACTAGGTTGTATGAAACCTTTACTTAATAATTCATCTAATTGCTTTTTCATCTGTGGGTGCTAACCGATAAGATGCCTTGGCTATCGGTATAGTTCCTGGAATTAGATGAATCCTAAATTCTACCTCCCTATCTGGTGGTAATCCTGGTAACTCTTCTGGGAATACATCTGGGTATTCTGAAACTACAGAAATTTCCTTAAGTTCTTTATCTTTAGTATTAATGATTACTGAAATCATATATACTATTCCTTGCTTTTGTTCATAATTAGCAATTTTCATTACTGATATGAACTTTATGGTTTACATGGCTTATCTCCTGTAATCATTATTATTTCTCCAGTGGGTGTACAAATTTCTATGGAATTCTTATCACAGATAATTCAAGCATGATTGTTTATTAACCAATCCATTCCTAATACAACATTAAATTCAACTAATTTTTTATAGATAATAGAATTGCAGAAAATTTATGACTTAAAAGTTCTATTTCTATGTTTTGCAGAACCTTATTTATTTTAACTGAATTCCCATCTGCCGTTTCTACTGTAGAAATTTGCCTAATGTTGGTTAAAGGTAAGTTAAGAGTTTGGCAGAATGAAATATTTATAAAACCTTGGTTTGCACCAGAGTCAAATAATACTTTTTGTGTAAACGTTGTGAACTAAGAACATACCAGCTATCACATCTGGAATGAGCTCTGCTTCCTGAGCAGTCAGTTGGAAGGCTCTTACATTCCTTTTTGCTCCTTCTGTAGGTTTGGCTTTATTGTCAAATGGTTTGTTCAGTTTTGGACAATCTGGCCTAAGATGTCCAGCTTCTCCACAGTTGTAGCAGACTGAAAATTTCTTCCTCCTGCAGTCTTCTTCTTGATGCCCCAGAATTTTGCAAAAATTGCAATAACCTTTGCATCTTCCAAAATGCTTCCTTTTGCAAGAATTGCAAAATGGGCTAGTGGAAGATTGCCCATTCTCTCTTCTCTTGAAATTGTTATGGTTACCCGGACGGAATCCTTGGGTAATCTTTTGGGCTACTTCCTTCCTTCTATTTTCTTCTCTTGTCCGTACTAGTTCGTCAGTCAGAGTATTGGCTAAATCCACCGCATCATCAATCGTGCGAGGTTTCGCAGCCTTGACGATATTACGGATTTCGGCAATCAATCCCCAAATATAACGAGAAATAAGTACCGGCTCTGGCGAAGCCAGGGTTGGTACTACTCGAGCATACTCGAAGAATGTCGAAGTATACCCTCGACAATCTACATCCACCATCCGGTGGGTTAGAAACTTATTTGTCATTTGTTCCTTTTCATACTCGGGACAGAATTTTCTTTCTACAAAGCTCTTAAATTCTTCCCAGTTCATAGCATACGCCATCCTTCTTCCTTTTGCTTGTAACACCGTATTCCACCATTCTAGCGCCCCTTCTTTGAAAAGGTTTGACGCGTACATGACCTGATCATCCTGAGCACATTTACTTATGGCAATTACTGCCTCGGTTTTCTCTAACCAACGTAGTGCCGCAGTCGCTCCTTCATTGCCTGCAAACTCAGTGGGTTTACAAGCAAGAAATTCTTTGTATGTGCAACCAGGCGTTGCAACTTTCATTTTCTTAGGAGGAGGAGCTTGCCGTGGTTCATTCTCATGATTAGTATGATTATTGCCTCCGTTTACGCTATTACTGAAGTTATCTTCAGAAATACGTTTACTTGGAATGATTTGTTGAGGTTCGACAGGTTTTTGAACAGCAGCAACTATTGCTGGAATAGCATTGGCTATCCCTTGAGCAACGATTGCTGGAATAGCGTTGGCTATCCCTTGAGCAACGATATTTTCTATATCCTGCCTAGTCATATATTGATCCCCCGGTTGTTGCTCAGATTGATTAACCTCATTAACTGGTTCATTACCAATGTTTGCCATCTGATAATTAATATATATAATTTATTAGTACCCAATAAATAATAATTTATTCACAAAACAAATTTCACAATACAATTATAGTCAAAACTATCGATTTCTCGATTCCCATTTTATATATCTTATAGTATGCATTAATACATACTATTATCTTACAAAGTTTTATTGGTAGTTATTTTACCGACTGATTTTACTATTACTATTACACAACCACAGTTCCATAAATCCCCTATCCTTTGTCAGATGATTTTCTAGTAACGGCGTTCCCTCTCATCGTATTTCCAGGAGATCTGTCCCCCAATCTCTTGGATCCTATTCCCAGTATCCATTAGTTCTTCGCCAAAGTGGTGGAGTTCAGCCATATTCTCGTTACTCATTGGTGGATTTGGTAAAGGTTTTGGATCGAACTGAGGAAAAAGCTTATAGGGATTGTTTTGTAACTGTATTTCATTAGTCAACCATTCGTCTATTTGCGAGTGGATTGAAGGGTTTGGAATAGCTGGTTCTAAGTTCATTGGTAGTTGTGTTTCAAAAGAGTGAATAAAAACATTTTCATTAATAGGCTTAATAGTATTATAGCTTTCCAATATAAAATCTAGCTCTTCCTGAGATGGTAACCCCTTAATTTGTCTAGAGTTTTCCCCAATTTCCATTTTCTTAGGCTTGGGTTTCTCGAGAGGTAAAGCATTGAATTCTATAGGTTCTTCTATGTCTGGTATATACCTATTGAAATCTCTGGAAACCTCTATTCTTACCGGATAGAGATTTAAATTCTGAAGGGCTTCCGACAAGTCACTCATGCTGTTATGCAACATACCCACAAATACTAAGTTAAAAATTATATCAAATTTCATAGAAAACTTTTAAATATTATTTCATACTGGGTAACTACCAAAACAACTGAAAATACAAACACACTAAGTTTTATTTGTAAAATTTATTTATTTACTGAATCAAGTTTCTGGCTTATATTTAATAAGGGTGATAAAACTTGAATCAAAAGTTTTGTATTTACTGCTACAATGGCTAACATATAAAGATCTGCCCATACTGTACAAAATTAGTCAGATAAGAAACACATAATCACAAAATGGCAATTAATAAAAATTAAGTATTTTTTAAATACTTAATTGGCTTAAATCAGTGGCTCGATAAGTGGCTCTGATACCACCTTATTTCTGACACGGCCCCCGACCCGGTTTGACCCGTTTCAAGAGCCGCGGGACAGAAATCCCGTGGTATTTAATTAATTGATTTTAACAGCGGAAGTTCATTATCAGGATCTTTTTAAAACTGAAATATTTCCCGTTTATTTTATTCCACAACGCGGGATAAAACCCCGGTAATTTACAATCATTTGATTTCATGAAGAAATCTTTTATTTTACAAAACATGTTTCTTTATTTTATCCTGAGCCACTTTCTCAAGCTTGTAGTGCTTCACGGCACTTTTCCTGGATCATAACAGATCACCTGAAACATGTTTGAAAAAGGTTTTGTCAGCGGGAAATACTGAGTGAATCATTCTATTTACATAAAATGATGCATAGTTATTAATTACAGCATAAGAGCGATTACAATGGCTTCTATCTTATTTTTATCTGGCGCCGTGTCACAATGGTGACGATGGTCATACCACTATTAGGTCAATTGAATCTAAATAGTGATGATTATCCCTAGTAGGTCAATGAACCTAACTGGGAGAAAATTAGTAATGTGCACAATACCCCACTAGCCAGTGATTCAAGATATCCACGACTTAGTCCCTGTAATTATAACTTTTGAAAATAATTTGAGGTATTGTAAAACAGTTGATAAAAAGAGAATGACTCACCTTGCAGATTTAATTTGAACAGAGCTTAGCCTACTGATTAGCCTTGATAACCTAGTTTAAATAATAATGCACACAAACTAGATTAATAACTTAATACAGCATTTACGATAACTCACGAGATTAATCCCTCACAACGAATGACAAAGTGCGATACTTAAACATCCATTGAATTAACAACGAATGACAAAGCATAAACCCTAATGTGGGCAGCACTTAAACATCCATTGGATAGTTTAATCGATCGGACATTGAATCGTAGCAGCGATCGAGTTATTACCCTGATTGCGGCATCGATTAGTGATCCGTGTGTGTTAATTGTAGTAAAATTACAATATCTCAGCGTATATTTGGAATTTTTTCGTCGAACGAACGCACAGTATCAAGTCCCAAACACTCCTATTTATACATGGAAAAATGCGCCCTCGCGTGGCGCGAGGGTCCTTCGCGTGGCGCGAGGGGTCAGGTTCTAGGGTGGGGTAGGCACGTGTCCAACTAGCTCAGGTGAGTCGACAATTCGTTCAAATTCAATTTCCACGTAAAACTGTTAAGATAATACCAACTAGGGTTTACCCCCCCTGAGTTTTTAGGGCCCTGATCCTGAATCTGATTGTTCTGAAAATTTTAGGGTTTATTCAGAATCACTTGGGTTTCTCAATTAGGGTTTCCTAATAGACAATTAAAGTGATAATTAGAACTTTTTAATGAGAGTTGTTACACTGGGCTTGGCGCACATTGATGTTGAAAGTTCTGGTGTGGGCGGCTTGTTGCTGCTGCTGAGGCTATTGCTGCTGGTGTTGCTGAGGCTCTTGTTTCACAACCCTGTTCCGGCACATGTTCGCAAAGTGGTTGGGATCACCACATGCAAAGCAGACTCGGGCATTGACCACGGGTGCCTGAGCCGTTTGTTAGCCTCGTGGGGATGGGAGCAGAGCTTGATGAGCAGTGGCTTGAGCTGGTGCTTGACGGGGACCAGTACGACAATTAGCAGTGAAGTGGCCGTACATATTGCAGTGAGCGCAAAAACGGCAAGCTAGAACCATCGGGTGATGATAAGAGCATGTCGGGCAGGCAGGGTGAGGGCCGGTGTATGCACATTTTGCAGGCGGTGCAAAGGGAACTGGTGTTGGGCGGTGGTGAGACTGCTGCTGAGCTGGTACGGCTTGAAGTGGAGCAGCAGTGGTAGTGACAGCACAGTTCTTGTTGCTGGAGTTTCTATTGTTGTTCTTCTTCTTACGGCGTGAGGACTTTGACGATTGAGCGGTGGCGGTTTCGGCGGTTGGTGCGGCGGTGACTTGATGCAGGTTCTTTGAAGTTTTATCCCAAAAACCAGCTTTTACTCGCTTGTCGTTGATTTCGGCGGCAAGCAAGTAAGTTTCTTCTATTGTTGTTGGGTTTGCGGCATGCACAAAATCTGCAACACAGTCGGGTAGAGCTCGAATGTACTTCTTGATCGTCATATTGGGCGTCTTCACTTGATCGGGACAGATGATGCTGAGCTGCTTAAAGCGAGCAGTCAGGGCAGTGTTGTCACCTTCTTTCTGCTTAATGTGCCAGAACTCGTCCTCCAGCTTCTGGCGCTCATGGGGAGGGCAGAACTATTCGAGCATAACGTTCTTCAACTCGTCCCATGACAGACCATAGGCTGCATCATTTCCGCGCTTGTTCCTTTCGGTCGTCCACCAGTCTAGAGCGCGGGACTGGAGGACGCCGGTCGCGTTCAGTGTGCGGAGATTATCAGGACATCCGCTCTGTCACAGGGTGACTTCGATTGAGTCAAACCATTGAAACAAAGCCGTAGGGCCTTCTTCGCCGGTGAACTCTTTCGGTCCACATGCCTTGAACTGTTTGAAGCTGAAAGCAGCTTTGGGAGTCTCGGTCCTGGATTCTTCAGACGATTTGCTCATGTTTTCGTACAGTTCACTGACGACTTGGGGTACAACCTTTGCCATTTGCTTAGTAATCATGGCAGCGAGGCGTTTGTCTGCTTGCTTTCGGCGAGCATCTCGGGTAGCGCGAGATCCAGATGACGACATTGTCTGCAATAGACATCGTCACATGACTCAACACAATATAATCGAATCTCACCTCACACGCCTAATACTACTAAAACTCAGGAACACGTACAACCACGTAAGCACGTAGGCATATAATCACAGATTCATATAAGCCCAGAAGCACATAAGCACATAAGGCACAGAAACACAGAGGCACATAAGCACGTAGGGCACAAAACACAGATGCATATAAGCATGTAACATGTCTAGATGCACACAGAGGCGGTCAGAATACAGAAACCTATCATTCAAAGTTCGTGGTCGTTTGAGAAGAGCGTTCACGCATAGCATAGCGAGTAGTATAGTATAAGCGAATAATATAGCAAGCAACATAGCGTACAGTGGTTCCTCATGGTAGTATCGATTTGTCAGCGTTTTGAGATAGTGTGTAGTGCGAGTCGTGTGTGTCGATCAAAGCGATAACGAGAATCAAATAAGTCTCCAAAAATTAAAACACATAAGCAGGTAAATACACATATAAACACATAAAATCGACGAATCATCAGAGTCAGCAGTTGCGGGCTCAGAATCGAAACACACAAAAATCGAGAAATAGATCGTCTGCGGCTATTAGACATTGACTATCCAAAGTGATTCGACTATTCACAGGGACCTGTTGTACACACTTTGACTTTCAGGACTGTGCTTTTGCCTCGAGTCTTGGGCTCGGCACGCGTCCTTTCGGTCATGTCGTGACTTCAAGTCGTTGGAGTCCGTCGAGACTTTGGTGGGAGTTTTGTAAAAACCAAGTAGAGGTCGGAACAAGTCGCCAAGGTTAGGGTTTCACCCCTGGCTTAACAACTTTGTTCCTGTTTTGATAAAATAAAAGAGGATTATGCGTCAAAGTATGGATTTCACTCCTATTTCAACGCAATTTCTCGTGTTTATAGGTAAAAATGTGGGTTGAACGAGCAATTTGCGGTTTTCACACCTCATCTCAACTTAATCGCTCATTCATATTTGAAAATTCGAGTGCAGTGATAGTGTAGGCGAGAATAGCGAGAAATAGGAGTAAGCTCATACATAATCCCTACTGGACATGCACGAGTCGGTCTGTCGGTTCCTAACTATAGACTAGGTCTCTAAGACATCGACCCGGACTAGGTCGAGTCTTGCCTAATTCCCTATAGTTATGGCTCTGATACCAATCTGTCACACCCCAACCGATAGCGGAAACATCGGGGCATGGCACTGAGAGAAACAGATTGTCCAGAAGTTTCCATAACAACTATATTTACCAAATATTTAAAGCAACACGTCCCATACCATGTCATAAAGGATAATACAATTATTACATAAAAGATCTAGTCAAATTGTTCTGTTCCGACAACTCATATTTTTATTACAGATAATTGTTTATTGTTGACCTAGGTCTTTCCTAGCCTCAATTTCACAGCAAAGTAAGCAAATAAGCATCCTAAGCACCTGTCACATACATTAAAGTAAAAGTCAATACACATAGTGTAAAGGTGAGCATACAAGTTTGATAATAGCATATAGAGTTCGAAATCGTTATGCATAACCAGCACGTACACAGTGTAAAATGAGGAATGTTAGTTATCGACATGAACCTATCGATACCAATGACTGCGGGTTGACTGCCCAAGGCAGTTCGCGATACACACTCACCACTGTGAGCCATATAGGTAATTGTCCTTAACAACCCCAGAGTGAACAGGTGCTGAGTCCAAACTAATAGTACTATCGTTGCTAAGGCAGGTAGACAACATTCCATGTGTAAACATAACAAACAAGCATTCATTAAGTCACGTATAACATGCGGTAATTGGTTAGCGATTTAAAGTATTGCGTAGTGTGTTTGATGTGATTTTGTATAAGCAACGTATGTAACACCCAAAAGTGCGTAAAGCAAAAAGGGATCGAGTATACTCACAACGATTGATGGATTGAAGGGAGCGCTAAAGAGTAGGGTTAGCCTGAACAGATTGATAGCATAACGAAAAGCGACGCGTAAAACGATACAGAGTGCAAGTGGGTAGGACAGCAGTTCGATCGGATGGTAGTCCGATCGGACAGCCGGTCGTTCGAGTGACAGTCCGTTCGGACGGTCGTCCGGTCGGATGACCGTTCGAGTGGATTGTTACTTCCTTTGGGAAGAATGTGTTTGTGTATGAAGGCTTGACTTTTGAAGTTTTCGTTGTAGCATTTTGAAAACATAGAAGTATATTTACCTTTCAGGTCGATCGATCGAACGACCGTTCGATCGGGCGATAGTCCGATAGGTTGGGCACTTCAGCGAGAACAAGTTCTCAGTAGGTTGTCACTCGATCGGACGGTTGTTTGATTGGGTGGCATCCTTTGTGCACTGAACATGTTGAAAATTGTTTAGGTGTTGAAGTTTCAAAACATCACATAGTCGGATGGTCGGTCGATCGAGTGGTAAATCGATCGGACGGCAATCCGTTTGGTGTTCCCAAAACTCTTGAGGGTTGATTTGAAAATAAACTGTGGGGCCAAGGTGCAAGTCGATCGGATGACCGATCGTTCGGATGGCTGCCCGATCGGACAGCAGTCCGTTCGGACGACACTCCGTCCTGGTCGACCTGTTCGTCTTACAATTGGTTGTTTTGATTGTTTGTCGTTTTATCGAGACGTTTTGATAAGTATTAAGCAACAGAAACCTTGTCAATACATGGTGCCCCTGATCGGACAGGAATCACCCAAATCCGACCAGTTAACTGTTCGAGACGGTGTTCCATGTTTAACCCGAAATCGGTAGTCTCATGGATAGAATCCGGATCTTGAACCAACACAACCACAAGAATGAGTAGTAAGTCGGCACAAGCTCCGATTCTATCGGTTTTGAAGGTTTTGAGTGTAAAATAGTTGAAAGAAAGTTAGAAAACCATCTTTCAATCCTTTTTATTGTGAATATGTTTAGATCTATGAAAGATCTTTGTTTGTTTATGTGGAAATCGGTTATATCTAAGTTGTTCTTGGTGGATTGAGGCCAAAACATGAAGTTCTCAAGAACACATGATGACGTCATCCTAGAACACCTTGAATCTTGATGATTTCACGGTTAAAAGTTAAGATTTAAATGATAGAAAGGTGTAGGAGTGCGTGTAGATTAAGGGAGTACAAGATTTAGGATGAGATCATACCGGAATCGCGAGAAATCTGAAGAAAAGTGAGGAAGATGAGCTGGTCAGAGGAGAGTTGCCAAAAGTGGAAAGTATGATGGTGACAGGGGGTATTTATAGGGTTTCCCAAAGAGGAAAGGGGTTAGCCGATCGGGTGGCAGCCCGGTCGATCAGCTGGCTGATCGAGCGGCAGCTCGATCCAACGGCTGGTCGATCGGTTGGTCACCTGATCAATCAGTCGCTTGGTTCGAGTGTTCGGTGCGACGAGTTTTGCCGTTTCGATTGCGATTGCGAGCGTTGCGATGCGAGAGAATTTCCTAGTCAAATTACTTTTAATCCCAACTACTATATCAACATACAAGCATCCTTATTTCACATTCGATTAGCGTTTGCGATTCGATTGCGATTGAGTTTCGATTGCGTTTCGATTGATCTACACAACATAACATAAATAAACACGCACAAGTAACACATAAGGCACACACACACGTATAACCATAACCAAAATGCGTAATTCGAATTGCGAGTGCGATTTCGATAGCGATAAAGCGATTAAACATGCGATAAATAGCGACTACTATGCGATTATTAATAGATACTCCACATAATACAACTAAAGCGATAACAAAATAGACTAATTACAAGTCAAAGAAGTCAAAACAGGAATTGAGCAAGGAGAGACAGATCGCAATTAGCAATCTCTTATTCCTTTGACTTCAATCTTGACTTTGACTTTGACTTTGACTTCCGAAACACGGGGTGTTACATTTGAGATTCTTAAGCAAAAGTTGAGCAATGCTCCGGTTTTGACATTGCCTGAAGGAATTGAAGAGTTTGTGGTATACTGCGACGCATCACATACTGGAATGGGTTGTGTACTCATGCAAAGAGGCAAGGTCATTGCCTATGCTTCCCGACAATTAAAGGTGCACGAAAAGAATTACACCACCCACGATTTGGAATTGGGTGCTATTGTGTTTGCACTAAAACTTTGGAGGCATTATTTATATGGTACCAAGTGTGTGATCTATTCTGATCATAAAAGCCTTCAACACTTGTTCAACCATAAGGATCTGAACATGAGACAACGTCGATGGATGGAGACGCTGAACGATTATGATTGTGAAATCCGATATCATCCAGGCAAGGCGAATGTGGTCGCCGACGCCTTGAGCAGAAAGGAGAGGGTTAAGCCCATTAGAATCAATGCCAAGAGCATTGAATTAAAGAACAGCCTGAATGAAAGATTGTCAGCCGCTCAAAAGGAGGCTGTATTAGAAGCTAACTATCCAAATGAAAAGTTGGGAGTAACTGCTGAACAGTTATCATATGGCAATGATGGAATCCTAAGATTGAATGGACGAATATGGGTTCCAATCTATGGAGGACTTCGGGACGTGATCCTTCAAGAAGCCCATAGTTCCAAGTATTCTGTTCATCCTGGTAGTGATAAGATGTATCAGGATTTAAAGGCAAATTACTGGTGGATAGGTTTGAAGAAATCTATAGCCACTTATGTGGCCAAATGTTTGATGTGCGCGCAAGTTAAAGCAAAACACCAGAAGCCGTCAGGTTTGCTACAACAGCCTGAACTTCCCACCTGGAAGTGGGAAATGGTAACTATGGATTTTATCACTAAGTTACCGAAAACAAAGCGAGGAAATGATACTATTTGGGTTGTAGTTGATAGACTGACCAAGTCAGCCCACTTCTTACCTATTAAGGAAACACACAGCTCTGATAAGCTAGCTCAGCTGTACGTGGATGAGATTGTATCTCTCCACGGAGTGCCAATATCTATTATCTCCGATAGGGATACTAGATACACGTATCACTTTTGGAAAAGCTTTCAGCAATCACTGGGCACTAGATTAAACTTCAGCACTGCGTATCATCCTCAGACGGATGGTCAAAGCGAGCGTACAATTCAAACACTCGAGGATATGCTATGAGCTTGTGTTATTGATTTAGGTGGAAGTTGGGATGATCATCCTCCGTTGATCGAATTTTCGTATAATAATAGCTATCATTCGAGTATCCAAGCTGCACCTTTCGAAGCTTTGTATGGAAGAAAGTGCAGGACGCCAGTTTGTTGGGTGGAAGTTGGAGATGTCCAACTATCAGGACCTGATATAGTCCTGGAGACGACAGATAAGATTGTGCAGATACGCAATCGTCTGAAAGCTGCCAGGGATAGGCAGAAAAGCTACGCAAATAAAAGGCGTAAACCTCTGAAATTCGAGGTAGGTGAAAAAGTGTTACTTAAGGTATCACCCTGGAAAGGGGTAATGCGTTTTGGAAAGAAGGGCAAGTTAAGCCCTAGATACATAGGACCATTCGAGATCATCGAATGTGTCAGAACCGTGGCTTACAAGTTAAATCTGCCAGAAGAACTCAGTGGGATACATAATGTGTTCCACATCTGCAACCTAAAGAAATGTCTAGCCGATGAGTCGCTAGCAATGTCAGACAAGGACGTGCAGATAGATGAAACTTTGAAGTTCGTTGAAAAACCTTTGTCGATCGAGGATCGACAGGTTAATAAGCTTCGAAAGAAGCATGTGCCGATTGTGAAGGTTAAGTGGGATGCCCGTAGAGGTCCCGAATACACGTGGGAGGTTGAGTCCTCAATGAAACAGAAGTACCCTCATTTATTTCAGTAAATCTCGAGGTCGAGATTTCTTTTAAGGGGGTGAGGATGTAACACCTCGTAAAATCACGACCAATGTTGTAAAGACACGTGTCATGGACTTTAAACGTGTAATAGATTGATCTGGAGGGACTAAAATTGTCAAACAATATAAATATGTTAATAAAAGGGATCCAAAGTGTCAACATGCCATTCTTGTGCCTCTGATTGACCTCACACGACGTTCGTATTCTTTAACGAATGATTTATCGAACTTAGAAAGTCGTTTGTGCTTAAATTAAAAAGTTTATAAAGCATAAGGGTTAAACGTGTCAACATGTTTAAAGTTACCTTTGAGTGACCTTTTAACGTTTCCAAGACTTTGTAATACTCCCTTATACTGCCATGAATGTTGGATAATAAATTCGTGGAGTTTCGACGCGCATAAATAATCAAAGTATTAATTCCAAGAAATAAGGGTCAAATGCGTCAATGTTGCATTTCTAGACCATTCGGGTGACCTCGTAACTAACCGAAAGCTTATTGATAAATGTTTAAAGACTCAAGACCCTTAAAAGTTAAGTTTGGGGGTTAAAAGTGCAATAAACGAAAGTTAAATCAAGTTTAGAAGGACCAGGGACCAAAACTGCAATTACTGAAACTTGTTTACCGGAAGCAGCCCCTACGCGGGCCGCGTAGACCCAAGGCCAACTCTTACGCGGGCCGCGTAAGAGTGCCAGATGCAGAAAAAATGGACAGATGCATGTACAGCCTGTTACACCGCCTTTGCATGCCTTGTTTTCGATTCCAGGGACTGAGCCAACAGTATTTCATGCATAGGGACACTTGGAATCATCAGGAATCAGTTGTAGGCTTGTGTGGAATGATCTTGTGAAGTTTAAAATCCTATATAAGGCCCTCCTGTTTGCTAGTTCATTTGCTCATTCACAAAATTTATTCACAACTCATTCTCTGGAACTTCCTGGAGCTCAAGCAAGTTTTCTTAAGTTCCAAATTCGTGCTAAGGACCATTGTAAGTGTTCTTAGCCCCTTAAGTTCAAGTTTTATTAGTCTAATGACCAAAAGTCAAAGCCGACGTAATTAAGCTTTGACTTAGTGATTAATCACTAATGGTCCAGCCATTATTCGAATTGAAAGTGGCTATGAGTTGGTAATTATGTGGGTAATAAGTCCTTAAAAGCGCACCCCCTGATTATCACTCTTACTTGGTCAATTGTCGGGTCAAACTTAATATTAAAAAGTCAACAGAAAGCTATTTTTGCAAATAAACTCATAACTGATAATGTAGAGGTTATGGAACATGTTTTAACACTAAAATAACTTAGTAAATAATGTAAGAACATGTCTAAGCATGTTTAACCCGACAATTCTGAGTTTAGGCTCGGTTCGGAACCGAAAGTCGCAAAAGAAGGCTTTTGCTTTGACTTTCAGTTCTGACCCGATTTAGCCTGTTTTAGATATGCCTTAGGGTTCCATTAGGACCATATTACATGTTAGTATAACCCTCTGAGATTATACAATATGGTTCCTTTGTAATCCGAATCATTTGCATGTTTCCGTTAAATGCTTAATTGTTGACCAGTATGCCCTTTTGATATTAAAACAAGATTTTTGAAAATGTGAGAGGACAAAAACCTTTATTACTGATTTATAAACATGTCCTAAAAAATTTGACATCAATTTGTGGTCTAAATTAGGAGTTATGCTCGATATCGTAAATTGAAGCCTTTTTATTGATTAAACGGCATTTTTGGGATAAAACTTATTTAAACCCAAATTTTGACACCAAACCTTTTATCCACTGATGTAATATAATATTTTGGGATTTTTGGAGATTTTTGTTAATTTTTAAACTGATCATAACATGGGGTTCTTGCTTGGATTCGGTAATTGACGCTTATACCCTTTTTACTAATAAAATGAGTTTTACATAACATTTTGATACCAAATCTTTTTCTGATGATTTCATATGTTAAATAAAATATTTTAAGCCTTCTGGACTGATAAAAATCTTAGCTTTCCTTATATAACCTGAAAATCACCTAAAAACCGACTTTTACGCGTTTTAAACACATAGTATGGGTTAAAACTATGTTTAACATTTAAGACCCATTAACTACTGATATTATAAGTAAATTTTGATACTTTAACAGTAAGTAAAAGTTTTGAAATCAGATTTCCAAATTTGACTCTTAAAGCTTATGTGAAATGGCCAAAATGCCCCTACGGTGCATAATTTGGCCATAGATGATAAATTTCACATATGTCTAATATCTTACTGATATAACCTACTAAAATAAATATTTTTACTAATCATTTTAGACCAGAACCTCAGGTTGTCATTTAATCTCTTTTATAATCTTTAAAATGACCAAAAATCCCCTACGGGGCTTAAATTGATTTTAAATTCGTTTTGGGCATAATGGAAGGTATCCTACTGATATCATAACACATTTTAAGCATATTAACTTAGGGAACCTGTTCATGACTCATTTGGTTACCCGTTATGCATTTTTCGCATTCGGTGCGGTTTATGTGACTAGTTTGCATAAATTGACCGAAACGGGTCAAACCTTATCATTTTTACTTCAAAATCCAGAATGTGTTTGGTTTATCCATATTAAACAAGTCTTCATACTTGTCGGGTCCAAATCTCATTCTAATCCGGTCTTCGCTTAATCTTGCTTTTTGAACCGTAAACCTCTCTTTAGAACTAATCGGTCTAAGTTTAGACTTAAGTAAGACCCGTTAGAAGTCTAATAGGTTATTAAAACCTTCGTTCCAGATTTAGGAGCCCAGTAAAAGATATTTGCACTTGCTGATTGTATACGGCTGAGATAAATTTGTATATTTTGCTAACTTATTTTCCGTTATACGGGCTTGGGATACGGTATTATAATAATACCGCTTGGTCGGGTGTGTAGTTATTTAAATCGGATTGTGATTAATATATTTACATAACCTGTTTTAATCTGTTTTGTTTGGTGCAATGCCTTTGGGGGGTTAATGACCATGTCCTGGATATCCTTGGCTCATTCATTAAAATGGCCACGACTTAAGCACGGGGTGTAGGTATACACCTGACAGTTGCGTATGTATAAAAGGTATCCCATAATAAGGAGTTTTCCTTGTGGGCATTATACTTGTGGTGTGTCAGTTAATCTTGTCCGGCTCTTCTAACCGGCCCTGACGGACAACAAACATATAAAACTGTATACAAGATTATTTTATAATAATTGTCCCAAGTTATAAAAGATTATTTGTGCCTTGTGCATTTAAATCAATTTTATAAACACTTTTCAAAAGAGTCGGTTAATTGTATTTACCAGTGTAAACTGACGTATTTTCCAAAAGGTTAAGTGCAGGTACTATGCGAAATAGGCTGGCTACTCCTGAGTGAATAAATAAAGAGTCTTACAAGCTTTATCACTTTAAAAATCTGCTGAACAATATTTCTTTTGTTTTGATCCGCCTGTGGATCCTTTTACATCCCGTTTGTAATACTTATGTTACTTTCATTCGGTTTGTAATATTATTACTTTTAGACTTCCGCTGTGCATTGAACTGTGAATATTTGACAATGATGATATCAACTACGTCACAATACTCCCCACCGGGCCCACCGGTAATACGTGGAAATATCGGGGTGTGACAGTTTTAAACTTATTTAATGGATGAACATCTTCGGTTTATCATATAGTTGTTGTTATGATTGAATGCAATGATATTAAGCAAGTCACACATAATCACGCTTCCGCAAAAGTCAGGGTGTGACATGCACAATTTCCAGCTTGGCAGGAAGCAATGGACAAGGAGTTTACTGCTCTTCAAAACAATAACACTTGGTCTATAGTTGATCTTCCTCCTGGAAAGAAACCCATTAAGTGTAAGTGGGTTTATAAAATCAAGTATCATGCTAACGGGACCGTTGAAAGATGCAAGGCCCGTTTGGTTGTCAGGGGGGACACTAAAAAACATGGCATTGATTATAATGAAACTCTCTTTCCAGTAGTTAAGATGACTACTATTAGATCTCTCATTGCTATTGCAACAAAACTGAAATGACCAATGTTTCAGCTTGACGTGAACAATGCGTTTCTCCATGGTGATTTAGATGAAGACATTTATATGTCTCCTCCTTCTGGTATGACTTTACCATCTAATCAAGTTCTTAAACTTCAAAAATCACTCTATGGCTTAAAACAAGCATCAAGGCAATGGTATGGCAAACTTTTAATTGTCTTAAAATCAAAAGGTTATGTGCGGTCTGCCAATGATTATTCTTTATTTACCAAGTCAATGGGATCGTCTACGGTTCATGCAGCAGTATATGTGGACGATATCTTGGTAACAGGGAATAATCCTGAGGAGATAACTGCTCTTAAAGCTTTTCTGCATGATGTTTTTCAAATAAAAGATTTGGGGTCTTTGAATTATTTTCTTGGCATAGAGGTTCATGCTCATTCGAATGGGATTATCTTGTCACAAAGAAAGTTTGCCAAAGACTTACTAGCTGAGTTTGATTCATCAGACCTGGATATTCAAAATTCTCCTTTACCATCTCATTTACAATTGAAGTTAAAATATGGTGATTCTCTTCCTGATCCTTTGAAATATAGGCAGCTTATAGGCAAGTTGAATTATCTCACACATACAAGGCCGGATCTTTCATCTGCAGTCCAGTTTTTGAGCCAATATACAAGATCCTCGTCTGCCTCACTGGTCTGCAGCCTTACATACATTGGCTTATGTCAAGGGCACTATTACACAAGGGTTATTCGGCTTATTGTGATTCTGACTGGGCTTCATGTCCTAACACTAGAAGGTCTGTTAGTGGCTATTTTGTTACACTTGGAGGTTCTCCAATTTCATGGAAATCGAAAAAGCAACCCACGGTGGCTTTAAGTTCAGCTAAAGCTGAATATCGCTCTATGCGACGAGTCACTGCTGAATTAGCTTGGTTAACCCGGTTACTACACGAGTTGCAGGTTCCAAATGTCACTCCTATTCCTTTAAAATGTGATAATCAAGCTGCGATCTATATTGCTAAGAATCCCGTGTTTCACAAACAAACAAAGCACATAGAGCTTGACTGCCATTTTGTTCGTGAGAAACTTCAAGACGGGCTTATTTCTTTGACGCATACTCGTACAACTGATCAACTTGCTTACACTTTTACGAAGAGCTTAGCTATTCCACATCATCGAGAAATTCTGTCCAAGTTGGGTGTTGTTATACCACCAACTTGAGGGGGGGTGTTGACTTAATAAAGTCAAATTACTATTTTACCCTTTAATTATTCTATTTATTGTTAGTTAGGAAGTTAGAGAACAGTTAGTCAGTTAGCTTTTGTCCCTATATAATTAGGGCTTGTATCATATTGGGAATAATTCAATTCAAGCTTTTCATTCTCTCATTTTACATAAAGAAAGGCTTAACATATGAAATAAATATTTACACACACTATTGTGTTTAAAATCTTATAAAATGACGCAAGAAAAGAAAAGTGCAAGATGGATGTGACGTGATGTGGGAACGTACGGATGAGAAAGAGTTGAAGGAGACGGGGTCCGGCACCAAACTACACATGGGAAGACAATGGCTGGTGGGTAGGGTTAACTTAACTTATTGGGAGGCTCATCTTATCTCAACACTTACACTAACTTCATCTATAATTTCCAACTTATATTAATTCAACCTGGAAAACAGCAAAAGTGTTTCTAATAGTTAAAGTGTTCTTACTGTGTGAGTAACATTAAATTTCATGGTTTTTTATAAGACATATAATACCTTTTTTATATATTCTTTGATTTATTCACTCACACAACTTCAAAGAGCACAGTCGAGTGAAACCAACATCAACATCAACTCAAACGTAAGCTTCTTATAATATAACTCGGCTCAAAATCTCAAATCCGAAAGTTGAGTTCGTTCTCAACTCGAGTCTACTTGTGGCTTGATGACTTGGCTCGTTTGTTATTATTATTAATAATGTCTAATAGATATGTATCACTAACAAAATTAAAACACAATACATAAGTCTGACTATATTCTAAAATATTGTTCTTTAACTCTTTAAGGAGTTTCCTACACTATTACAGAGTTTAGTTTTCAAAACTACACTGATTATTCAATAAAAAATAAAATCCCAATAATTTTTCAAACATAATTACACTTGTTAGTTATTCAAACAAAAGCGAAAACCTAATAATTCTTGAAACATAATTGCATTAGTTATTCAAACAAAAACAAAAAATTAATAACTCTTTAAACATTATTATATTATTATTGTACATACATTTAATGATTCTTCAAACATTATTCAAACAAAAGCAAAAGAAAAAAAATTATAATTCTTCAAACATTATTATTACTATATATTATTATACATAATAGAATGGAACTAGCAATAAGAGTAGGTTTTAATATTATATTATAATAAGTTTTAATATATTGTTATTTAGTTTTTCTTCTCCTTTTCCATTTTGATTACATTTGATTGTTTTAAAACTTATAATTAATAGTAATTTTGTTATTTTCTTATAACTTTCGAAAATGATATTTTATAGAATATTGAATATAGCGTTGCGATATACTTATTTTTATTTGCGTTTTGATATAAATTCATTCTAAAATTACTGTGCCAGTACCTTGATGAATCGAACCGATTCCGATCAAACAACATCGATACCAATACTATCGGAAATGATATATGCCTACAATTTTTATGGATTGCGTGCATATCATTTTGGGCATATCACGACTTTATTATTATTATTATTTTCTTAATTGGAGTTTTCCTATTCGGTTGCTTTAACAAGTGCACGTAACGTACCAAATCAATACCAATTGAATTTCCACCGCGTAGCGCAAGTTAATCCCAATAGTTACATAAATTATTAAAACAAAAACCTAAAATTTATAAGAAAAAAATGTATTCCTAAAGATGCATGGTTCTTCGAACGAAACCCAAATGAATGGTAAACTAAACCCTAAAGGGGTGAAGAATCACTCATAATTTCAACATGTGAAATCAAGGTTTTATAGATATAAGGCAACCCATCTCAGTCTCTCGTGATAACTTAGGTTTCTTTTCACCCTCAAATGTTAGATTTGTCTTCTTTTACCCATATACATAGACATGTCTTCCTCTACCTTCGTTGATACGATGCTGATTGATAAGTTGGTCGACTCATACCTAACTAGTTGAACAATGTTAAACTAGAAAAAAGGGCCCAACTTAAAAAGGACATAACTTGTACTACATTGGAGTTACGTGGCCATAATACTGGATAGAAAGATCATGACGAGTTGGATCTTGTTGCAAACACCCAAAGGCAATTTGGCCTACCTATCGGACTCGAATTCTATCATATGGAGCCCTGATTTTAGCATTGGCAATTTTCCCCGAATTCCGCAATGTTCATTTATTTCGTTTTTATCATAAGGATGCGTGAATCTTGAAATTATATTAATTCACCTTTTTCTGTGCACTTAATTTCAATCATATTCTGTCAATTTCAAATATTCAAATTTGGCCAAACGTGTGAAGAATAGCTTTTCCCTATAAAAGGAACATGATGTAATAGTAGAAAGATGTCGACGGTATTTCGATTTTCCTATCAAAGAGTTACATGTTCTTTGTGCTCCAGCTTTACATCATCCGTAGTGGTCAGATAATAATGAACGAAAGAACCATAACTCACCACCGTAGAAGGAAAAACGTAAGAGTTTCTTGGGAAGGAAGAACACAATAGTTGTTTGAGAATGAAGAATGGAAGGACAATTAGAGAAAGGAGGAACAAAGACACGTCGAACATGGAACGACCAAGGTGGATAGAGGAGTACATGAAGCGCCTGAAGAAGGGTGTAATCGAGGGAATTTAAGAAATTAACTTTTGCCTTTCCTTAGATGGGCTTTCTACTTAACATTACTTGTCCTAAGCTTATCATATCTTATATTAACTATGCTCCCTCAATAACTTGAGCAACCTCACCTTGGGTTGAAGCAAACTAAAAAAATTGTATGAGCCAAATCAGTTAGTTTTTAATAAGCTACTTATAGTGAGTTATGAACTACTAGTTGGTTGAACATCCGTTATCTCTATTTTTTTTACTTTTTCTTTCCATAATATAAATTCATATTATCATTAGCTAGTGGCTGATACATACATGAGGATTACAAATACCGTTGATATGATTAAGTCTTTTGAAACAAGCAAATGGAGGATATTATAAAGTGTACTTGTATTGTAGACTTATACTCTACACCATATCTACTATGTAATACAAGTCTTTAATATATAGAATAGGATTAGGTTAAACAGTGAACACTAGTATAGTTTGCGAACTAATCTTGGCCATACATGTGTGTAGATCAATGGTCAGGATTTGATGATGAAATACACTAGTGTATTTTACGATTTGATGATGAAATCCTAGACATCCACATGTGTAAATCAATGGTCAAGATTTGTTCACTCAGTTCGCAAATACACTAATGTTCACTCTAGAAACCCACCCATATAGAATATATATAAAAAGTGAGATAACACATGTCGGTTTCATATAAAAGATTGATGGTAATTTTGAGCACATAGAATTACGGGTGGAATTAACACATTCGTCAGACCTAACCTTATCATTTAAGAAGAAAATGACACTAACAAGTTCAAACTGTCATCATTACTAGATATTATAAAATGTTATTCTTCAGATATATTAATATTTATTTCGTTAAAGTTGTAGCGGATTACAAATTTGCTTTATTAGTGCTCGGATTCACCGCAGAACATGCAAGAACATAAGGTACAAAAGTTTTGTACTTTTTACAAATTCAGTATTTTATTTTTCACATTTATAGATATAGTTGTAATATAAAGTCTTAGAAGAACTGTTTACAAACTTGGTTTTCAAATAAAATAAATAGTTAATTTGGGTTAAAAAAAATTATAAGCTTATATTAGATGTTCATATACAAGCTGAACAGGTTGCCGTATCATAAATTCATATCGAACTGTATCATACGATTTGGTTGTGGTCCAATGTTTCTAGCTTTTAAGTCGTGATTCGGTTCGCTTTGATGATTTTTTATTTTTTAAGTCTCGTCACTTGGACATGTATATAATTTGTACGGTTGTACCTTATTATTGATTCTTGTAAATATAAATATAAATGTAATAAAAGATGACTATATTTATTAACATGAAATAATTATATAATTTTTCTATGATTATATACATAAGGATAAACTTGGTACCATCAATTTCCTGTCTCTTTCTTACATGAAATAATTATATAATTTTTCTATGATTAAATACATTCGTACCATCAGTTTCCTGTCTCTTTCTTACATGAAGAAATAATCAAGATATTTCAAACTGATTGCTATTTGATACTCTTAAACGTAATAAGTACGGCTTTTTTTATATAATTAATTAGAAATACGAAAATTGTTAGGGGAATTTTTTTTGCAAATTTACAAGTGAGAAGAAATTAATAATATTTATACCTTTTAAAAAAAACATGTGTAAGTTAATAATGGCTGTTTATGTATCGGTTATTTTATTATTGTCAGCATCATCCTTAATCTACACACTTATATCAAATCTAAGCAAATTGAAAAGAGAATAATTAAAGATGATTAGAAATTGAAAGAAAATTAGGTATGTGTTTGTAAACCTTGGAGCAAAAGGGGTTGTAGATTAAATGTCATCAAACCACACAAGAAAATCAGAGCTGTTGAGTGGAACCTTTTTCCTTTTGTCCAAAGAGGTTTTATGGTGGGAATCCTACTAGACTTGGGAAAAAACAAGTGATGTCTTTGTCTAAATGATCATATTCAAGTTGGAATCTTCGTACAAACTTGTACTTCATTCATGCTATAGCCTTCTTCAAACCAAATCTTGTGAATACTAACTTTTAAGTATAAAGTACAATTAGCTTAGACAATCCATAATGGTGTCATGCACTTGCCACATCGCCCTTAGCAACCCCGTTACACCCACACCCATTTGTTGATCGGGTTGAAGCCACGCCGTTGCTCTCTTTCATCACTCCCAACTTGTTTACAACGTCTTCCTTGATTTAAAGTGGTTCAATGAAACCATTACACATTTTAGAGGAAAAAAAAAACAGTAAGTGAAAGTCCTCCTTGTTGAGTGTCCACAACTTACCGGATGAACATTTTCAGGGCAACTTTGTTTGTAAAATTAAAAATGTTTCATACCAGGTTTGATGATATATAAGCCAATATGACACTAGAACTTATCGATTTGGTTTTTGGTATAAAATAGTTGTTTAATTATATGCAATTAAATAATACAACTAAAACTTATGAAATAAATACATTTTTGTATGATGTAAATAAATACACTCCCCTTATCTTTTTTTTTTTTTCAAAAAAAAAAAATAAGGGGAGTGAGTGAGGATATCCCTCCTCGTGCCCAGTGGGTATCCCCATGTGGTTAAGTTGGGCCGGCTCCTCCTTGGAGGTCACCGATTCGACTCCCACCCGTGGCATTAGGGGGGGACGTCCCAATGATGGCTCGTTTCCTATCGAGGCATGGTTCGGGCTGGAGGGCAACCCGGTTTTACCCAGCTGTTACCCCAGCGAGTCTCTCGTGTGGGGACAGTATGGTTTCCGGGCGGAGGTCGGCTTGCGTGGGGGCCGGGGCCCGATCGAACATCGCGTTCCCAGGGGCGGGGCTGACGGGAGATTGTCTTTGACAAGCTCTCGGTGACCTATGGTCAGTATATAGAAAGTCACCTTCCAAAAAAAAAAGATAAGGGGAGTGAGGGTGGTCACTAGTGATGAAATTCCATCACTCACAAACATCCAATCATGTTCCGTCATGTCAGCAACCACTATTCTATCACTCACAAGCATTCTTTAGTGACGGTGGTCATCACTAGTGATGGGATTCCAATGTACAAGTATTAATAAACAATGTACAAGTCATACACATACATTCAACAATTCTTCAACGCATGATAAAATCCACGCATTATAACTATCACTCGTTATAAACTATGATGGCGGCGGTGTTCGTGATAGTTTCACGAGTGATGGGCAGTCCATAACGGACGACTCCCACTCCCCTAATGTTTGATGAGCTCAAGTGGGTGCTACCCCAACCTCATAATTGGATATTATTCATGGTTTTTAATGATCATCCTTTTCAAAAATTAGGTAAGCAATTTTTGCTATACAACTTTCGTTTATGGACTTAAAAAAAAAAAACTTTCGTTTATGGACTATACAATAATTATATCACTAACCACTCGTTTATTATGGAGGTACCACCTTTTAAAGTATTCTCAAAACTTTTCATTGGATGATGTAATGTTGATTATTATGATTAAACTAAGTGAATATAGTATCAAATTGACATAGATGTTATAATGCATTTGCTTTACATAGTTGGCACAAAAAAAAAACATATATATAGTTGAATATTGTTCAAGCATAACTCAAGTATATTATGTAAGAAATATTATAATTTTATCAATAATACATTTCAAAGGTTGGAATATGGAGAGTTTAAATTTATGTTGCTTGCTTCTTGGTAGTATGTGAGTTTACTAGTTTAGTATAACTAGTTTAATGCTAATATAACTAGTTCACTTTAGCAAACTCACCAAAAACACTTTGATAATCTTGTGTATTCGAATGAAGGCTTGCTAAGTTTGCAAGATGTTCAGGAGATTGTGGAAACACAATATGAAGAACAAGAAGATGTTAAAACCTTAGTATGATGATGATCTTCAAGTGAAAATTGCGGTTGTTGATGGCGGTGATGATGACGATCCTTTAATGAAAGATGAAGTTGTTATCGATCTAGATGATGAAGATTGCTGTCAAGGAACAACTACTAAACAATTAAGATTCCAAAACGCTAGTTCTAACTCAACAAAGCCAAACATGTATTTTTAACATCATTTTCATATTAATATTTAAAACATTATCACTATCTTAAATAGAAAAGATCTCAAATTTATTTAAAATAGTGTAGTAGGATTATAATAAGAATCAAATATACAAAAGTTACCAAAGATGTTGGTTAGCGGTCAAAATGACTGTTAGCCCCTAGTGGAGACGCAAGTTCGATTCCCGTTTGAGCCATTTTCGAGGGATATCATCTGGGTGAAGGGACAAATCGGGGTTTTAAACCCGGTTCAAACCTGAAAGGGGGCAAGGATTTATGGATTTCATCCGGTTCCCGCGCATCAGGGGGCATGATCTCATGGCGGTCGAGGAGTCGACCTTAGACATAGCTTCGTGCAAGGTGGGTTTACACGTGAGATTCTTTGTTATTCAAAAAAATATATATATACACAAAGAATACTTTCAAAATGTTTCTATTAAATTGCAAGTTGTTTCAAATATGTGGTACAAAAGTAGCCCGACATAGAAAAGATAACCAAGTGACGAGCAAACACCACATAATGTGACCCTCATGGCAACGTGACAAGCAAGTCACCTAGTGAATATCTAGATTTCTAGATCTATGAAGTTTCATGACTTCATCAACCTTTATCCAAAAAACAGTTTAAAATATTTTTTGTAGGTTTTAGTTTAATCCTTAGTCATATTAACAAAACTAAAAATCATTTAAAAATATGTGAACCCTTTAAACGTACACTTATAATTTAAAGAACACTTCTTACATACGGGCCAAAAGTAACCATACCATGATCTACCAACAACTAAGGAAAATGCAACAATTATCAACTAAAAATCATTTGAGTGTAGTTCTTCTTAAAAAAAAAAAAAAAAAAAAAAAAAAAGAAAAGACTCGCATAGTTAGTTTCTTCTAATTTTGCTAATCTAGAGTAGGGGTGTTCAAAAAACTCGTGGCTCGCAGCTCGCTCGAAACTCGCTCGAAAAAAGCTCGAAGAAAGCTTGGCTCGAAATTGGCTCGGTTGTTAACGAGCCAGCTCGGCTCGGCTCGGTTTGTAAACGAGCCGAGCTCGAGCTTGGTCTGGCTCGGCTCGTGAGCTCGTGAGCTGGCTCGATAAGGTTTACATCCTTCATTTTTTTGTCCCACATCGCTTAGAAAACAAAAACTAAGAGAGTATTTCCCCTATAAAAAAAAGTAAAGATAATGTACAAAGTGAATTAACTATTTATACTTGCATATTTAGCCATATGATTAAATTAAATGGCAATTATGGCCCTTAGTCTATGAAGAAATTCATTTTTAAGGGCTTTTTAAGTAATAAATTTTGTGTTTTTTTGTTAGTTCGAGCTAGATCGAGCCGAGCCGAGCTAGCTCGAATTCTAATCGAGTCGAGCTCGAGCCTCAAATCTTAGCCCGATTTGAAATTCGAGCTCGAGGCGAGCCAGATCGAATCGAGTTCGAGCCAAGCTCGAGCTGGGTCTAGCTCGGCTCGACTCGGCTCGTTTACAGCCCTAATCTAGTGTGACTCATGTATCCCTACAGGTCCACATAATTAATATACTTTAGACAAGTTTGTCGAATATGCTTCGATGGTTTATCCGGTTCACTCATGTTCTACAACTCTATGTAGTGTTGAATGTTGATTATTCCGAGTTGAAAACCCTTATCAAACACCTTTAGCAAGTACGAGGATCATTTGAAAAGTTAACTGTGACGTACTTCGTCAATTCATTATCCGTGATCGCATCACATGTTAATTCTGTAGATTTACACAGGATACGTTTTCCAAATATGTTAATTAGAGTTGCCTGATGTACATGCAAGGGCGGACCTATATGTATGTAAGGGGTGGCGTCCGCTACCCATTGGTCGGAAAAATTTTGGAAAAATTAGTGTAAATTTTGGAAAAATTTGACGTTTTTTCAATTTCGTTACCACTTATTTATAAAACGTTACCGCTTGGTCGGAATCCTAGATCCGCCACTGTGTACATGTCAATTTTCTATAGTAATATTTACAAAAGTAGCAGGTGTTTATGTTATATGGCTTAAAAAGAAATAAAATAATAACATGAAACAAAACACACAAAAAAATGATAAAAACTCAGAAATAATTTCTCTTAATGGACCAATAGTGTTATTGGGCCTTAGTGGGCATATTTTAAGAAATAATCTTGAAGCTCGAAATATAATGGGCCTAACTTTTCTATTCCTAATAATACAACAATGCAATTATTTGATTCATGTACTGCGATTTGTTCCATAAAGAAGAACTACACTTTGAAATCTGGATCCAGTTAATTCATATGAGAAGATTCTAATGTGAAACTAACATTATTATTATTATTATTATATATAAAATGGAATACGTTTTGAATTCTGGAATGAAAATTAGTCTTAGATGAAATCTGAATTTTTGAGTTTAACTTGTTTAGATGATTATATTAGTTTATCTTATTGTGTTAAGAGTCGGCCTAGGATTAGTATTAGATTTAGTATAAATAGAGGTTTAACGTATTTGTGTTATTAGTGTCGACTTTATTGTTTCAAAGAAACGGATTGTCTTACAAAATCGGTGTTCGTTTTGTTTTAAGGAATTTATACTATCAAAGAACATCATGTTTTGGAATTTGGATGATGAATTACAATTGAACGATAAGCAACACTTTCGGATAAGGGAGGATTGGTCATAATCTCGTAGGGGTGGTTGGAGGAGATCTAGGAATAATAATAATTAGTAGATAATGTTAGTTGAAGGTTATAATTTTCTCAGTAGGTTTTATTATTATTGGTTAAGTATTCTAGTAAAATTCAAATAAGTGTCCTAGTTTAATTAGAATAAGTTAAGTCTTTGTAAGGGTGTTATATAAACCCATTCGTAGGAGTCAGTTTTATCATTCATTCAAGTGTGTCTTGTGTTTATTCGTAAGTCGGATTTAATAAAGAAAAGAGTCGTTCTTGTTCGGAACAAATTCGTGTGTCGAGTGTAAACTTTAGGTTTTGATTTCACTTGTGATTAGTTCAACAAGTGGTATCGGAGCGGTGAGTTCGATCCAACAAGAGACAACCGATGAAGCAATCAAGAACAAACCATGGTTGATTTTCATGTGGTTGGTGGCGTGAAGAAGTTATGCACCGCAAACAACAATACGTGGTCAACATGCATGAGTTCGTATCTGCAAGGGCAAGATTTGTGGGAATTCGTACAAGGAACGAAAACGGTGTGTCCCAGAAATGACCTCAACGGAGCTATCAACAAGTGGAAACTGAGATCAGGAAAAGCAATATTTGTTCTGAAAACGACGGTTGAAGAGGAATTATTAGACCACATTCGTGATCTTGCAACACCGAAGGAGGCATGGGATACTCTTGCAGCGTTGTTTTTAAAGAAGAATGACACGAAATTACAGTTACTTGAAAACGAGTTACTGTCGATGTCGCGAAAAGAACTCACAATCCAGCAGTACTTCCATAAGGTGAAAACACTATGCCGCGAGATAGGTACCCTTGATCCACATGCAAGAATTGGTGATGTAAGAATGATACGGATCTTGATTTACGGTCTAAAACCAGAATTTAGAACGTTTGTTGCTGCAATCCAAGGTTGGCCTACTCAACCAACCTTGCAGAATTTGAAAAACTTTTGGCAGCCCAAGAAGCACTCGCTAAACAGATGAACGATTCGACGATAACCGAACCAGTAAAGAAGGAGGAGTCGGCTATGTATGTGAACCGAAGCAAAGGCAAATTTCGATCAAACAAAGGGCATAATGAGAAGGGGCATCAAGATCGGTACAAGAAGCAAAAGAATAGGTCTGAAGGTGAAACCAACGAATCAAGTGAAAGGCGAAACCAGAAGTCAGGCAAGAAGTTTCTGTACAAGTGTTATAATTATAACTAGCGAGGTCATATGGCTAAACACTGTCCCTCAAAGAAATCCGAAGAAGGCAATATAGCAACAACGGAAGAAGAACCTTGGGACGCAGAAGCATGTTTTGCAAAAGATGAATATGTGCTTGCACTATCGACGACAACAGAAACCAAAGGTAATAAAGTTAACGATTGGATATTTGATTCAGGGTGTTCTAGTCACATGGCGGGGGGAAAGAACGATTAAGAAACCCTATAAAGTATGAAGGAAATAGGGTAATCGTTATAGTCGGTGATTCAAAGCATGATATTGCACATGTTGGGGAAGTTCAATTCCATCCGAGGAAGCAACAAGAAGTTGTGTTAGACAATGTTTATCATGTGCCAAGCATGAAGAAGAATCTGCTGTCTGTACCGAAGATTATTGCAACCGGTCGGTATGTTTTGTTCGGTCCTAAAGAAGTGATGGTGTTTGATTAGTTTGAAACGAAGTCTGTAGCAGCGTTACATGGAAAGAAAAACAAGTCAGTGTACGTTTTATCAACGGGAACTGCTTATGTGAGCAAGACTAAGTCAAACCAGAACATCGATACTTGGCATCGACGTCTAAACCATGTGGGGTACGACAAACTAGAAGTCATGATGAAACGAAGTCTAGTAGCAGGATTACCGAGTCTTGAAGTTTGCAAAGATATAGTATGTGTTGGGTGTCAATATGGAAAGGCACATCAACTACCCTTTGAACATTCTGAGCATCGAGCAAAGAAGCCATTGGAGCTTGTGCATATTGATGTGTTCAGTCCAATAAAGCAAGCATCTATAATAGGTAAAAGATACATGATTACCTTTATTGATGATTTTTTCAAGGTATCTCTGGGTATACTTTATGAAAGAAAAATCGAAAGTTTTCAGCAAGTTCAAAGAATTCAAAAGTGAAGCTGAACAAGAAACAAAGTGTCTGGTAGGGTGTTTAAGGTCAGACAACGGTGGAGAGTATACGTCAAAGAAGTTTGATGAATACCTGAAACAATGCAAGAACAAAAGACAATTGACGTGTCTGAACACTCCTCAACAAAACAAAGTTTCAAAGAGAAAGATAGGCATTAACCTGAATTGACGGGTAGCATGATACACAGTAAGAATATGCCTGGACATTTCTGGGCAGAAGCGATGCTAACGACAGCTTATGTGAGTAATCGGATTCCACAATAGAATATGAAGTATATCTCACCATACGAAAATCTATTTTGAGTAAAACCGAATGTAAGTCATTTTCTAGTTTTTGGGTGGGTGTGTGTGTGTTATGTATTTATTCCAGGGAATCAAAGGCTCAAACTCGAGAAAAAGGCTATTAGATGTATTTTTGTTGGTTACGATAATCAAAGAAAAGGGTGGCGATGCTGTGATTCAACAAATGGTAAGTGTTATGTGTCAAGGAGCGTAATTTTTGATGAAGAGTTATCATGGTGGTCTTCAAGTCATGAAGCTCTACCAAATACTCAAAATCTAAAAGAAGAATTAGACAACGTGGTGAATCTCGGTTGGGATAAAACTGAAGCTGAAAAAGTATATGTTGAAAATCTCGAACCAAGCGGTTAATCATCAGGGTCTGGGTCTAGGGAAGCTCCATGGCAAACTGGAGTGAGACTAGTATCACAATTCCATACGAGAGGAGATTAGCCAGTTGTCGGACGATCAAGTCGTTAAGAAACCGAATCCGAGGTGCCCTAATGTTCCCTTAGTAGCTGAAAAGTGTGAAGTTGAACCAGAAATGTTTGAACAAGCTTGTAAGAAGGAGCATTGGAATGAAACTATGTTAAACGAGATAGATGCACTGATCAAAAATCAAACTTGGGAACTCGTCCCTTAGTTTAAAGGTGTCAAGCCAGTTTCTTGCAAGTGGGTCTACAAGATTAAAAGAAAAACAGATGGATTAGTAGAAAGGTACAAAGCACGTTTGTTTGGTAGCTCGAGGGTTTTCGCAACAATATAGGCTCGATTATGAAGATACCTTCAGTTCGGTGGCCAAGCTTACTACAGTTCGAGTATTACTTGCCACAGCATCCAACAAAAGATAGGATTTATGGCAAATGGATGTAAGCAATGCTTTCCTATATGGCGGCATAGATCACGTAATCTACATGGAGCTGCCGAAAGGTTTTGTGAGCTTAGAATATCCAAACCATTTTTGTAAATTAAATAAAGCGTTGTACGGTTTAAAACAATCGCCAAGATCATTCTTTAGTAAGACTGGAGAATTTCTAGAGCATCACGAGTTCATATCTACTTTGGCGCATACTAGTTTGTTTGTACGAACTAACGGGAATAAGGTGGCCATTGTTCTTGTTTATGTGAACGACTTGATTAATATTGGAGACTCGGTTCATGAAATTAAGCAGATGAAAGAAAATCTATGTGTTAGATTTCATATGAAGGATCTTGGAGACTTAAAACACTTTCTTGGTTTGGAGCTGAAATATGAATCGAAGGGAATTTTGTTACATCAAAACAAGTATGTTGTAGATATGTTAAGTAAATTTGATATGGCTGAGTGTAAGCCAATAGCAAGACCGATGGATGAGAATTTACAGTTATGAGCAGAAGATGGAAAGGAACTTGAAGATGCGACAATGTATCGAAAGATTATGGGTAGCTTGATTTATCTCACTTTGACGAGACCCGATATTTCATACGCTGTGGGAGTTCTCAGCAGGTTCATGCAAAATCCTAGGAAGCCACATCTCGATGCTGTAAGACGTGTGCTTCGATATGTGAAAGGGAATCCAAGCTATGGTGTTTTATTTGAGAGGGAGTCCAAGGTCGAGTTAACCGGATATTATGATGCTGATTATGCTCATGATTTAGATACCCGACATTCAACGAGTGGTTATATGTTTATGATTAATAATGGAGCGGTCTCCTGGTGTAGTAAAAGACAGCATACTGTTTCTTTGTCAACAACTGAAGCGGAGTACCGTGCAGCCATGTTAGTAGCCCATGAATATAAATGGTTGGTAAGATTATTAAAGGAGCTGAATCAAGAGATAGAGAATAAAGTCATAGTGTATGGAGATAATATTTCGTCCATTCGTTTGGATGAAAATCCGACGTTTCATGCTCGTTCTAAATATATTGAAGTGCATTACCATTACATTCGAGAGAAGGTGCTAAATAGAGAGGTTGATATGAAGTACATAAATACTGAAGAACAACTAGACAATATGCTAACAAAAGAGTTGTCAAGGAAGAAGATGACTAAGTTCTATGAAGGCTTTGGAATGGCTAGTGCAAGTGTTGAGAGGGAGCATTGAACGATAAGCAACACTTTCGGATAAGGGAGGATTGGTCATGATCTCGTAGGGGTGGTTGGAGGAGATCTAGGAATAATAATAATTAGTAGATAATGTTAGTTGAAAGTTATAATTATCTCATTAGGTTTTATTATTATTGGTTAAGTATTCTAGTTAAATTCAAATACGTGTCCTAGTTTAATTAGAATAAGTTAAGTCTTTGTAAGGGTATTATATAAACTTATTCGTTGGAGTCAGTTTTACCATTCATTCAAATGTGTCTTGTGTTTATTCGTGAGTCGAATTTAATAAAGAAAAGAGTCGTTCTTTTTCCGAACAAATTCATGTGTCGAGTGTAAACTTTAGGTTTTGATTTCACTTGTGATCAGTTCAACAATTACCTGAAAAACATTTAGCACAAATGATAGAATCAATGAAATGCAAACGATTGGGCTTAAGGAAAAAAGAAATTATGTTAAGAACAATTATGGGAAGGATCAGTCAAGGTTGCAAATCCCACTACACATTTCTGGTAGAAGGCTTCTAAGATGGAATGTATATGTGCAACAAGTCAAAATAGGTCACTTTTATAAATTTGCCAACTTAAACCGGTCCAAATGGGTTAGCAGTCGGCACCACCCACGACCATTTTCTGAGCCACCACCATCGCCATCGTTAACCTTGTCACACAACAACATATGAACAGGTAAGTTGCTCGATTCTTCATTTCAGAGGGCTAAAAACTCTCGTCTACATAGGAAAAAGAGCCAGTAATTAAAAGTAGGGGTGAGCAGAAAACCGAAACAACCGAACCGTAACCGAAATGACCGAAAAACCGAACCGAAACAAAACCCGACAGTTTAGGTTTTGGATTTTTAATAACCGAATATTTGGTTCGTTTCTCGGATAACCATTTTCAATAACCGAACCGATAAGTTATAATAGGAGGCCAAATCCATATATTTTTATGTTTAAGCTTAAGTTGTTTAAGGTGTTGTTTGTTTTTTAAGATGTAAAATCTTTGCAGCATGCGGACCACATCTGCAGACATCTGTAGAAGAAGAGGTGGATCAAACCTTTGCAGTATGCAAGAAGATGATTGTTTGTTTTTTAACGTACGTAGAATTCTAAAATAAATTGGTGGTGGTGTACGGACGGTGGTGGTGGGAGGTGGACGTGGACGACGGGTAGTGGTGGTGGACGGTGGTGGTAGACGGTGGTGGTGGATAGTGGTGGTGGTGATGGAAGGTGGTGGGTGGTGGGTGGTGGACGGTAGTGGTGGTGATGATGGACGGTGGTGGGTGGTGGACAGTGGCGGTGGTGTTTAATCCTCTACAGACTTTATAAGATCTTAGAAGTGGCTGGACCAAGTCTCCACCAAAAAAAGCTCTCGTAAATGTTTTTTAACGAAACGTTTTCGGAAAAATAAACAGTCTGCAAATCGCAATGTCTGCGCGGCGAAGACAGAAGAGCCTGGGTAGATCTTTTTTTTAGAAAAAAAAAAACAAAAACCACCTAAGTGTTTAACCATGCTACTAAGAATTATTAATTTTATTCTTCATTGTTAAAAATTTATAATAAAACATTTACATGTTTATTTATCATTGAAATGATTTATCCATTGTTACAAGAAATAATAAAATTTAACATAAAAAATAAATGATATTCAATGTATTACAAAAGAAAATGTCTTAATAAAAAGTTTTGAAGAAACATTAAAATAGATTAGAAAGTTAGGTTTATGTGAACAATATTAATTAAAAAGACAAAATATATTAACTTAAATGTAAATATTTAAAAAGGTATTTTATACTTTGAATTATACATATGATTTTTGAATCTTACGTAATTTGTTTCAAAAACCGAAAAAACCGAACTGAACCGTTGCTAAAACCGAAAAAACCAAAACTAAACTTTTTTTAAAAAACCGAAAACCAAACTTTCGACTACGGTTTCCATTTTACCCAAAAACTGAACCGAATCAAATCGTGCACATCCCTAATTCAAAGAACCCAAGACACATGTTACAAAAACAATATAAATCAGAAAAAAAAAACTCTTGAAATAGACTTATTTCGGTTCTTAAATCAACTTTGAGTTTACCTAATTAGCTTCTAATTACAACCCATGACTGCATCATGAATAATTTATGTTTATATATATAAATAGGAGAAAATTCTATACATAACACTAAATATTGCAAGAATACGTAGAACAAAATGAATCATCCATTTTTTCAATTCTAAAAACCTTAACGAATGAAAATGTTACAAATATATGATTTATTGTTTCTCGCATTATAACTCAAAAAAAAAAATGAAAAATTAACAGCTTTTTTATATAACCTACACATATATAGGTTATGTATAGGTTAAATTACCTACATATATGTAGGTTGTATTTAGGTAAAAATATATGATTTTTTTATGTATATACAATACACATATGAATGTAAGAAACATAACATTTAAAAAATATGAACCTTAAAACCCAAAATTGAGTGATTTAGAGTTTTTTTTTTCGCAATAATTAGTGTTCGTTAATGATCTTCATCCTATATATATATATATATATATATAGGCCGGTTAACGTACAAAATGCCTTAACGTACATTGCGTACGCGAGACATTATCAACATGCGGAATTTGGTTTACATATATATGAACATGCGATTTCATGTAATATACAACCGCTTCATATACATAACATGCGACTTTGATATATACACACATGCGATTTTCATTGTTTTTTGAAATATAGCGTGCGATTTTGCCATCGCGTACGTAATGTACGTCAAGGCCAATTGTACGATATACTTTCTCTCTCTCTCTCTCTCTCTCTCTCTCTATATATATATATATTTATAGGACAAAGATCCGTTAGGAACCACCCCTTATTGCGAGAAACGCGAGAACCAATGTGAACACAACCAAAAATACATAAAAATAGCTAAAAAACACACAATTTTTTTTTAATATTTTTTATAAAAAAATCGCTACTTTTAGTAACCAAAATTTTAAATTTTTTTTTTTTTTGCTACTAAAAGTAGCGATTTTAACTTAAAAATATTAATTTTTTTTTTTTTTGTGTGTGTGTTTTTTTTTAGGTTTTTTGGGGGTTTAGTTTTTAGCATTTTAGCTTGGGGGGTGGGGGGTTTAGGTTTTTGGGGGGTGGGGGAGGGGGGTTTAGGTTTTTTTTGGGGGGTGGGGGGTTAGATTTTTTTTAGGTTTTTTGGGGGTTTTAGTTTTTAGCATTTAGCTTGGGGGGGGGGGGGGGGTTGGGGGGGTTGGGGGTTAGGTTTTTTTAGCTATTTTAGGTTGTGTTCACATTGGTTCTCGCGGTTTTCGCAATAAAGGTGGTTCTCGCATGAACCTTACCCTATATATATATATATATATGTATGAAAAATATTAATGGTAATATCAAAATCCGAGTCAGGAAGTCCAACTACGAGAGTCCAGACTCTTACGATTTAGGATTTAGGGAGTGGAAGTCCAGCGATGTCTAGATTTAGGTTTTATTTTGTTGAACAATGAAGAATCAGGCAACCAGCGTCCAACGAAGAAGACTTTAGGCCTCGATTTAGGTTTAATTTTTTGTTTGGGCCTTTATTTTTGGGTTTATTTCAAACAAATAGTTGATTAATGTGGGCTTTTGGGCTGAAATATAAAAACCACTAAAAGCAATACTATGACCGCTTACGGGTTTCAGAATAGCGGTCAAATAGTGGCCTTTCGCACCACTAATAGCAGAACCGCTATGACATCGTATGTCCGCTAAGCGCTATAGCACACTACTGACTGCATAGGTGAAACATTTGCGTTATGTTTATGGCAAGATTAGTCTTCTTTGAAATTACTTTATTGCCCATTGTATGGTGGAGTAACAAGAATTGATTGAAGGGCAAATAAGGGAACCCGAGAAGTTAGTTATGATAAGTATGAAATCATTTTGTATATGTTAGCCTTCATTTGGTGATTGTTACTTTAAATGTAGAGACAAACTACTATTCTTTTCACACCATCTGTGTTGGAATTTTATGACATAATATAATTGTTGTCGTTATTTATAGTTTTGCGTGATATTAGCAAGTGTTGTCCCGGAATAAATATAGCAGCTATATGCATTATTGCATTCTCATTTGGAATTTTATAAATATTATTAAAATCGTCTCTAGTTACTGCTGCTTCTTGACCCTGGCTGCACTTAGGCTTACAAATCCTTCCAAGAAACCTTTTTGACAATTTGCTAAGCTTCCTGGATTTGAGATAAAACCTTTTACTCTGCAGGTTTTTTAATGCTTTCTACAATTATATTAATGGAATAATGGGACAAATTCTTTTCATTATTATACGCACTTAACAATTTAACACCCTAAACAAATCCTACATAGGTCTCGACATGATAGATCCCATGACGATTTGGGCATATCGCTGACAATTAAGCGTGCTTAGGCGAGAATGATTCCGGTATTAATGACCTTGTGGGAAGTCTCTCCACAGAGCCAACCAAAAACGAATCAATAAACTCCTTGTAGGCAAAGCAGACAATATTGGTTAGTACGAGAGGTCAGGTGTTAGAGATAACTTTATTCTTAACCTGTGTTGACGGACCTAACCCAACCCGGCCTGCACGTTTTCCAAGGCTAATTTTCACCCATTTTTGTCATACACACACCTGTTGGTATTTATTTATTATAAACTACTCTTGTATACATGCAAGCATATATTGAAAATGAAAATATAACCTGACAACATTCTTTTTCCTCATGGGTAGGGACCACAAATGCATTCTGATATTACAAAAGAATCGTTCCTGTTGAATTGTTTGCATCTTTCTGTACCTTTCCCATTCTTTAAATCAATGAGGTAGGGAATAATTGTTCCTGATGACTTTGGACAATGATTTATTATTTATTAATAAACTACAAAGCATAACAGCTTTATCACAAAACAAAACAAAACGGTTCTAAATTTTTAAACCTGCAAAAGAATTAACAATCCATTATCACCTAAACCTTTTTACATGTTTAAAACTTCATCTTCATCTGCATCCATCTTTCTTTACAAACATCTCCCTCCATAGCCTGCATTTCTGAACAGGATTTGCTTCAGTTCTTCGCAGGTTATAACCGACCGATGATCTTGCGCCTAAATTTCATAAAGATTTAGTTAGAAATTTCTATAATTTTATGTATATTGATGTATAATAATAATAATTTTAATGGAAACATACCTCAGAACCAGAAGCTTGAAGTGAAAAATCATTGAAACAACTTATGACACATTGTTGAATGTCTAGACCAAGTGCTTCAAGTGTGCTCACTGTCGATAACAACAATCCGGGTTTCGTTGAACAACAAATCTGGATCCGGGTATCCGAGTTTCCTCTTTCTACATCAAACTATAGAATTTGTTTTTAGCATAATTATTCAATTTGTATGGGTGTGTGTAGTGGAAGTCACAAGTCATATGTTTGTAGAATAAAAATGGTACCTTTGGGGGATTCCTAACTTGTGACTCATTCATGTTAAATTCCTTAAAATCCCCCACTAGTTTCATATGATCCACACTAGATTCATTATCTTGTTCTTTCAAATCTTGAATCTTTTCCATAAGCTCTTTCATATAGTCTATTGTATCCCCAAGTATTGATGTTCTATCCATCTACTCATTTCATTAAACAAAAAAAAAAAAGATTATTAACTATTAACTAATTATAAATAAAAGAAAAGCTAAATCATGGGCATTGCTTGTTATACCTTGCTTATTTTGGGAACAATTGATCTAAGCAAAGAAAGCCGATCGTTTAACCGTTTTCGCCTACGTCTTTCGGCCATTAAATTCTTGGAAGGCTGTCCTTCAACTTTCTTAGATTTACTCTTCTTTTCCTTATTGGATCCCATGTTGAAAACAGTTGGGATTTGGTCATGAGAAACAACATGATGCTTGTGATCTTCATCACATTCATTGTCATCTTCTTCCACCATTAGTGGAATCATTTGTTGATCATACGATGAAGAAACCGACCCGTTAAGCGGCATGAAGCTATCAAAACATGGTACCGAAGAGTAGATTGATTCATCGGTGTAAGGGGAGTGAAAATCGGGTTGCATGGATGATGAAATGAGCTCCAAAAATGAAGATGAGTTTGAGAATGATGAAGAAGTAGGTAAAAGGAGTAAGTCATCTTGTTGAGTGGAGAATAATTGTGTGTCAATGGTGGTGAGTTCTTGAGAATTAGAAAATGTGGACCATGTCTCTGTGGTTGGAGCCAAGAGATCTTCCAAGAGACCTTGTTGACTGATTGGTTGGTGCATCTCTCTCAATGGATGGCTAATTGGGAAGTGCTTTTGGCTTATATAACAAGTTCATTTGAGGTAAGTTTATTATGTAATATTAAACTAACTCATTATATCTATGCAAAACTTATATTTATATTTACTAATGTACAAGTCATGTGACAAATATCCATGTCATTATAAAAGTTGTTAATTTATTGTTTTTTTTTTTTACTTTTTGAGATGTGAGAAGAGATCATGTGTAATTATTCTGTGAGTCATTTTAATTTAAAAAAAAAACTAATTTGTCATAATTTGATGTGATGTAATTATTCTGTGAGTCATTTTAATTTAAAAAAAAAACTAATTTGTCATAATTTGATGTGATGTAATTATTCTGTGAGTCATTTTAATTTAAAAAAAAAAACTAATTTGTCATAATTTGATGTGATACATGGAAGTGATTGCAATATTGGCCGGTTACTTTTAGTTGATGTAATATGAAACCAGACCCTTAAAAATGAGAATGACAAAAAGGTATATAAATAAATGGAATTGACATGTGGATTTTACTTTATGTGTCATATATAATAAGGGTGAACGGGGTACTATGCGGGGAGCGGTGCGGTGACCCAAGTCCCCGAGCGGGAACACCGCCGCCATCACTTCGGGGAGGGTATTCGGGGAGGGGGATCGGGGAGGGTTCACCGCACAAGAATTGCACAAGGATCGAGGATGTATACGTTGGGCAACGGTCAAATATTTAAAAAAAAAAATTCAATTTTAACCAATATAAATAACCAACTTAAATCTAATTTTTTACCACACCCATTCTCAAACTTATACTCTAAAAATCTATCAAATACAACACAAAGCCAAACCGAGCAATGGAGAACCAACCCCGCGGAGCCAAGAAAAAATCTAAGGGACGCAGCTCGCAACCGTCTCGTGATGGTTCGAGCGGTGCAAGTGCACAACCACAACCCCCTTTCGGATATACTTCACAACCCCCGTTTTTTTACCAACAACCTTCACACCCCTCATTTTACAACACCCAACCACAACCTACTTTCGGCTATTTTCAAAATTTGTTATCAATGGATCCTCCTCAATCCCCCGCCGTTGGTGGAAGTAACCGGACCGTGCATCAAGTACGGTCTAAATAGACCCCGATGTTGACGAAGATAAACTTTTTCAACAGCCTATACCAACAAGCGGTAAAAATTATATTTTTTAACGTTGTATATTTTTTAATTTTGTTTACTAAGTTGATATGTTTTTAACACTTGTTATTTTATAATATGTAGGATCGCACACGAGGAAGCGGGTGTAGCGATCTCAACGTGATGAAAGTCGCTTTAAAGGAATTTAAAGATACATATCCGAGCGGTTTTCAACATGTCGAGCCCTGGGAGGTCGTTCGAAAACACGACAAATGGGCCCAAGTCCCATTATTGGGTGAGGAAGGGGAAGGTTCGGCACAAAAAAGAAAGCTCGTTGAGGTGGACCCTTCCATACCCGATATGAACGAAGACCCCTCGCCACAAAGAACACAACGGCGAGACAAGCGTCAAGCGACATCGTCCGAGGGCTCGGCCGAGTTGGCGGCACAATTCAAAGAGTACACCGCCATGAAAGAAGCGAAGCACGCGATTGAATTGGAGGCGATTGAATTGAGGAAGAAAAGAGAGTCGGAGGCTCGCGAGCTCATAACGGAACAACGCGAGACGATGAGAAACTACGCGCACGATCGAGATATGAAAACATTCCTCAAGCCGCACGACGATGTTCCGCCGGAAATGTTGCCGTTCATCCTCGCCCGAAAGCGCGAGATCGCTAACAAGTACGGGTGGCCGTGCAATTTCTAAAATTTTTATGTAGTATTGCGATGTAATTTTTATTTTATTAAATGAAATGTAGTTTTTTATTTTATGAAATTATGTTTTACTTTTTATATTTTCTTAATTAAAAAAAATAAAAAAACAAATCCCCCAAGAGAGGAGTGCCGCCATCAAATTGAGGGTGTGAGGGGAGTTGACGTGGCGCGTGCGGATTGACCGTGCGTAAGAGAGGGGACTCCCCTAAGAGAGGAGTGCCCCTCTCACCCTAAGAAGTTTATTTTGACACTAAAAATTAATCTTAACTATTAATTGATTAATTAAAGGTTTGCATTAAATGGGTATAATTGATAAAAAAAAAAAAAGAGGGAGGCGCGTGAATTGTGTAAGGTATTCTAGTCAATGCAAAGCAATAGTTTCTCTCTCCTCCAATTTCCCTCATTTTTTAGATGTTAATAACTCTTTCATACGACATTACTTTTTTTATAAAAATTGCACCAAAAAACGAGCGTTTTTTCATCTTTAAAACGAGTATACTATTTGCTATATTTAAAAAAAAATCGAAAACCCAGATGCGTAAGACGAAATGGACAAAAAACATAAAAATGACTTTTTTTCTAAAACTCAATTGACAAAAAACACAAAGAAATGCATTGTTTCTAAAACGTAATAGACAAAAAACACAAAAGAAATATGTTATTTCTAAAACTCAATGACTTAACACAAAGAAATGTCTTTTTTTTTTTTTTTTTTGTAAAACGCAATGACCTAAAAACACGAAAAAGGGTCTTATTTCTAAAACGCAATTGCTAGAAAACACAAAAAAATGTCTTTTACCTAAAACGCAATTGACTAAAAACACATAAAAATGTGTTTTACCTAAAACGCAATGGACTAAAAACACATAAAGTATGTTTTGCCTAAAACACAATGGACTAAAAACATAATAAAATATGTTGTTTCTAAAATGCAATGGCTAAAAAACACAAAGAAATATTTTTGTTTTGTAAAACGCAATAGCCTAAAAACACAAAAAAATGTCTTTTACCTAAAACGCAATTGACTAAAAACACATAAAAATGTGTTTTACCTAAAATGCAATTGACTAAAAACATAATAAAATGTGTTGTTTCTAAAACGCAATGGCTAAAAAATACAAAGAAATGTCTTATTTTGTAAAACACAATGGCCTGAAAACACAAATAAATGTCTTTTTTCTAAAACGCAATGGCTAGAAAACACAAAGAAATGTCTTTTTTCTAAAACGCAATGGCCAGAAAACACAAAAAATGTCTTTTACCTAAAACGCAATTGACTAAAAACACATAAAAATGTGTAACACATAAAAATGTGTAACACATAAAAATGTGTTTTACCTAAACGCAACGGACTAAAAACAGAATAAAATGTGTTGTTTCTAAAACGCAATGGACTGAAAATACAAAAAAAAATGTTTTTTCATTCCTTTGTAAAACGCAATGATTCAATTAAAAAACTCAGACCGTAAAAATGCAATTCAAAAATTTCTTACATAGATCGAAGTTGATTTCTTCATATTTCTTTAACAATTGACGGAATTTGAATACTAGAAACACTTATCAGTGATCGAATCGAACGAATCGAGTTATTCGCTTCAAAATCACGGGAAAAATGAGATATTGTATGAAAATAAACTTGGTTTGTTCAAAAAAGTTAAAGTACACGTTGATTGGGTGTTTGAATAATTGATTGGTGACGAAAATCGCACTATAATGTATTGATTATTGAGATAGAAAGTGAAGAAAATGTTGAATATGGTGGGTTTTGAAATGGTGGGTTTTGAAGTTAAAGGGAGAGAAGAAGGGAGAAGATTGAATAAAATTGACTAAAATATCACTCCCCTTTATTTTTAAATTTTGTCACATATCATAATCCTATTGTTTCCTATCCTTCCTAGCTAAACTAAACTTTCTATTTGATCATCTCCTTTACTTTATTATCAAAAGTTGCAATAATATTAAAAAAAATATAAATCTTTACATCTATTTTAAGTACTCTATCAACAATAATTTGGATGATTAAGGTGCTGTTTGTTTTTCCTGAAAAGCTCTGCGCAAGCTCTTCTGTCTGCACCGCACAGACCACGCGCAGACTGTTTGTTTTTCCGAAAACGTTTAATTAAAAACGTCTGCACGAGCTCTTCTTGGTGCAGACTTGGCCCAACCACTTCTAAGATCTTCTAAGGTCTGCAAAGAGTTAAACACCACCACTCACCACCACTGCCCATCACCACCACCACCACCACAGTTCACCACCATCGTCCATCACCACCCCCGTCCACCACCCACTACCGTCCATCACCACTACCACCATCCACCACCCACCACCACCGTCTACCATCATCACCGTCCAGCACCACCACCACCCACCACCACCGTCCGTACACCACCACCAGTTTATTTTAGAAGTCTGCATACGTTAAAAAACAAACAACCTTTTTTTTGCAGACTGCGAAGGTTTGGTCCACCTCTTCTTCTACAGATGTGGTCCGCAGACTACAAACATTTTACCTCCTAAAAACAAACAGCACCTAAAACTATAAGAGAAAATGACATTGAATACCACTGATAATATGAATTTTTAGCTGCACTGATGATTAACGGAAGTGCTATAATTTCACTAATGTTATTTCTACCACATAGGTTGTAGAAATGGAAAGGAAAAATTACAAGTTTTGTCCTTTATCTTTATACCACTTTTCAGACGGTGTCCTTTTTAACGAATGTTGACATACGGTGTCCTTTACTAGGTATTTTGTTGCAAGTTTAGTCCTTTACACCCAACCCAGTTAAAAAACCCTGTTAATTGTTGGGTGTAAAGGACTAAACTTGCAACAAAATACCTAGGTAAAGGACTAAAGTTGCAACAAAATACCTAGTAAAGGACACCGCCTATCAACAATTAACAGTGTTTTTTAACTGAGTTGGGTGTAAAGGACTAAACTTGCAACAAAATACCTAGTAAAGGACACCGCCTGTCAACATTCGTTAAAAATGACACCGCCTGAAAAGTGGTATAAAAATAAAGGACAAAACTTATAATTTTTCCAAATGGAAAACATACATGTTGAAAGTAATTATGTAAAAACAAACCAATACAATCAACAAACGGTTTTAATATAGCAATTTTGATTAACCGGATTGTTTTAATGTACTTATGTTATTAACTAGAATATTCGTAATTACTTATTTGAGAGTTTAAGATTCTTTAAACTCTTATATACCAAAACAAATTATATCATTGTTATCAGTTCATTAATTATTAGTACATATTAAAAATATATAAAACTACTAACTCTTTTAATTTTGTCATTTACTAATTTAGTCTTATAATTAGATCATTATTACCAATTCATTAATCATAATTACATACTTAAAAATATATACAAATACTAACTCCTTTAATTTTTGTTATTTACTTATTTAGGTTTGCAATTTAATTATCAATGCCAATCCATTAGTTATTATTATGTACTAAAGATATATAATATTAAACCTAGCCATGACACCAAACAATTTATGATGGAAAGTTGTGTGCAAAGGTAAATATTTATCTTAGACTAAATTCCTCACACTTGGACTTCTAGTGAGTGAAATAGTACCCGCAAAATACACATAAATTAATAGTGTCCAAAATGAGTGTTTAGTCAAGATAATAGTTTTATGTATTTTCATATATTATTATTATAATTTATTTCTTATTCAAATCTCATTTACATTCCAACTTCTAAATCCTTGTACTTACACACCTTGTTCATCCTTGTTAGGATAATTTGGTGCTTCAACCTCTCAAGACGATCATCTCATGTTTGTGGAAACCACTTGCAAACAGTGAGTATACTCGATCCCTTTTTCATTTTTTAAACACTTTGGGTGCAACATGTACAAATATACAAAAACATGCAGTCACAATTAAACATGTTTATCAATCACACTCTATCCACCATTAAAAATGAAACTTGTTATACTTGTTAAACTCATATGCTATGTTTACATTGTGTCTATATGCTCATTAACTTTGCAAGCCTGCCTTAACAATTATAACGCTATAGGATTAACGTCCCGCCCGTATTCTTGTGGTATTGTTAGGTAAATGCCGTTATACCCTCTTTGTTTCGACGATGTTGGGTAATCACCATTGCGTTAAACTCTGGTTTGACATATAGTTTACAGTAGTACAACATGTTAGTAACTTGTATACATTTTATCATGTTGGATATGAGTACCATTAAACATTTTCATCTTATGTTACGTATTCAAACTTGTATACTTGCCAACATATTTGTTGATCATATTTTAATACATGTTGCAGGTTGATAGATGACGATGTGAAGAAATAAGTTAGGGTGGACTTAGATACACACCTAAACAAATAAACTATTCTATGTTTCATGTTATGTTTGCGATTCTTTTGATTGTATTTGTTTGAAACAATGTATTCATTTAGAATTTATGCAATTGAATATAAATCACTGTCACATTTAGTGTTATGATGTAATGAGCAATCTCGTTTTCGTCTCACTCCGATGTTTCCGCCATCAGTTGGGGTGTGACACCTAACATTGCACTCGCAAGAATATAAATTGTTGGTGCATATTTCGTACATCTGCCACTGTGCAAATAGCTTGATAGAGTGTGTGTTGAATATTGTATAGATTAGAGAGAAATCCAGTACAAACTATAAGTGTTGTGATGTAAAGGACACTTCGTACGAACAGGCAATACAGTAGTTTTGTACTGAAGATCCAAGACCAAGCAGCTTCGTACGAAGCTATAGAAGCCTTCGTACAAAGCCATGACCTCTATATATAGAGGGCTTGGGTCTTGTGTTGGATAAGCTTTTTGTTCCCAAAGGGGACATGCTGTCTAACTGGTCTCGCGATGCTGTAACGTTTGATTATCAATAGAGACTAGATTATAAGTGACTGCTCGGTGTTCTATTCTATCTTCTACTCATTTCTTATCGTTTCTTATCACCGAACACGTCATTTCGGGATCAAATCTTCGTCAAACTCGCCGGATCCTGGAATCTCAGTTGGTATCAGAGCTACGGTACTGATTCAATCAATCTAACAGTTGATTGAATTACCTACGCTCATGAATTTTGGATGTGTAGTGAGTTTTGACGTTAAACATCGAATATACATCAAATTGAAGGTCAATTCATGGATGGAATTTGAAATTGAAGACATCATTATGTTCGTGATTGATTCAGGCACAATCATGTGAAGTTTCATCATGAAATTCGTAGAAATTAATATTCTGGATCGAAAATTGTGTTCGAAAGTGTTCTTGATAACATCAGCGTAGCTTCGTACGAAGGCGCAGCTTCGTACGAAGGCGCAGCTTCGTACGAAGGGAGGTTATATATTGTCATATGGGTTGGTACGAACACACCCCTGGGTTCGTACGAAGCCACATCCCAGCTTCGTATGAAGGGACCTTTCATGGTGCTAAATGTTAATTTGATCCAGAACAAATGCCTAAAAAAGGCATTTTTTGATCGCAACGATGAGAGGAGACTCCAGAAAAAATTAGGTAATTGAAATTTTTTTCGAGTTTTTAACGACCAAGCTGGGTTGTTCGGGGACACCGTCCGGGGCTTCAGCGAACAGATTTGATGATGCGATCACAAATTGTGGAATTTAGTGGGGTAGTCATGATACTGGTGCAGAATGTTTATCATTCGGGTTATTTGACTATTTATGGGCGGTAACATAAATCCGCAATGATGAAAAACTGACGTTTTGGGGAAAACTATCATATTTTTGGCATAGTCGAGTTTTTCAAAGATAAAAAGAGAACTGAATTGCTTAGTTTGAGGGGGAATAAAAATTTCAGATGAAATTCCAGCATTTTTGAAATTCGTGACACTACAACAGTATTCAGGTGGTTCAGACTTTAAGGTTGTCTGGAAACGCATAGGATCTGGATTTATGAATTCGTGATCATAGGAAGTTCAGATTCTACAGATCAGAGTCAGTTTGAGGTCTTAGGGTTTGAGTCCCGGGTCTTCGTCAAGCCGGTCAGCAAGATTAGCATCAGGAGGTGCAACTGTATTTTGGATACTTATAAGATATCACAGACGTGTGATAGTCTAAAGTGTCAAATTGGTTAATATTCGAGCAGATGAATTGTTTTCCGGACTAACCGTCGGGAAATGATGATGTTTGTTGGTTAAGTTGCTGCCGGAACTAGCGGAGAAATACATCTGTTAGCGTGACTGAAGAGGAAGAATGTGATTTTGATCGTGAATGAATGTTTCCGAGATCTGAATGCATTACCAGATGATTCGTTATCCGATGAAGATTTGCTGATTGTGGAGAATACCGTTTACACGGATCAATCATTCTGACGGTACTTAAAGGTGATTACGGAAAACGGGATATCAGATCTTTATGGGGAATCACTGATTTGAAGTTAACCAGTGGGGTATTTGAAGTTTCTATCAATTGCCGGTTGAGTTTTTATACTATACTCAGATCAAGCAAGCGGAATGCGAGATCATGGTGCTGAAATGCTATATCAAAAACTGAACGCGAATGTGGTTAAAGTTGAAACAGAGATTACTGCATTGATTAGTTTCAAGCTGGTGATTCTTCGTGAAGGTTACAGTTTAGCAAATCAGAGGAGGAGTCGGGAACTGTGCAAACAATGACCTGAAGATTTATTTCAGGGGGAATTTATTCGAACACTGTCAAAAGCAAACCCGGATCATCAATCAAGGGGGAATCTATTGTAGATTTGAAGATGTCTGATTGAAGTTGCAGAATATGTGAAGTTGCAGAATATTCAAACACAACTCAAGGTTTTGTGATGATTCAACAGTGACAGCCGAGGGGGAATCTGTTGGTGCATATTTCGTACGTCTGCCACTGTGCGAATAGCTTGATAGAGTGTGTGTTGAATATTGTATAGATTAGAGAGAAATCCAGTACAAAATAGAGGTGTAGTGATGTAAAGGACGCTTCGTACGAAGGGAGTGCCTTCGTACGAACGGACAATATAGTAGTTTTGTACTGAAGATCCAAGACTAAGCAGCTTCGTACGAAGCTACAGAGGCCTTCGTACGAAGCCATGACCTCTATATATAGAGGGCTTGGGTCTTGTGTTGGATAAGCTTTGGTGCCCAGAGGGGACATGTTGTCCAACTGGTCTCGCGGTGTTGTAACGTTTGATTATCAATAGAGACCAGATTATAAGTGACTGCTCGGTGTTCTATTCTATCTTCTACTCATTTCTTATCACCGAACACGTCGTTTCGGGATCAAAGCTCCGTCAAACTCGCCGGATCCTGGAATCTCATAAACCATCACCACTTTCGTAGAGCCAAACATCGTTTTATTTATTATTTTAATAATACAAAACCCAACTCTGATATAACTATCAGATGCGATTATTTTTGTATTAGGTCATGTGGCATACTAGTGGAAGAGGTTGTGGAGAGCCGAAGTGCCAGCTTCTGGGTGAGGAAAACATGGTGATTGTATTTTGTCACTTATGTAATTTAGGAATGTATCACTCAGTTAAACAAGATTAACTTATCAGTCATCATTAACATATTATCTAGTGGTCTGATGGTGTGTTGTTTGCTCCCCACAAAGGTGGTGTGAGTTCAAATTCTTACAAGGGCAATACTAGATAGTAATTAGGTTTAAAAGTGTGTTGGTAGAAAATAAAAACTATCAGTCGCCATTTTGTACTCCACTATTTGGGCTCTTTTGTCACACCCTGACTTTTGCGGAAGCGTGATTTGGTGTGACTTGCTCAATATCTGTAACACCTCGTAAAATCACGTCCAATGAAGTATTGACACGTGTAATAAACCCTAATGAAGTCAAACATTGAATTTAAGGGACTAATTTTTCGAAAAATCAAAAAAAACTTTGATTAAGAAAGGACTGGAAGTGTTAGCATACCTAAAATAAGTTTCTAAATAACCTCTTACGATGTTTATATTCACAAATGTGCCACTTGATGGTTAAGTGTAGCCGTTTGCGTAATTAATTGAAGGTTTGCGTAATAAAGGGTTAAAAGCGTCAACATGTCAATTCTAACCTCTGAGTGACCTTTTAACAAACCGAGAGCTTCATGATATTTAATTATACTCTCGGGAATGCCAAATAATGGTCGTCTAAGGTTTTTATGCCTATAAGTAAAGTTACGCGCAACTTTGCAAGTTAGAGGGACTAAAAGTGTCAATATGTTTAATTATACCTCTGAATGACCTTTTAGCAGACCCGAAGCATCGTAATGTTTAATAATACTTTCAATAATGCCTAATATGGATTAGATAAGGCTTCAATGCTATTAAATGATGAGATGCGCAAGTTTGCGCAATAGAGGGACCTAAAGCGTCAACTTTTGAATCTACGCCTTTCGGTGACCATCTAAGCGAACGTGAGCATAGTAATATTTAAGTATATGCTTGGGAATGATCAATATGGGCCATGGAAGGCTTGGATATCATTAAACGGCATTTCGCGCTACTTTGCGCAATTAAAGGACTATTTGCGTCAAACTGCAAAAGTATGTCGATTCGTAGGGTAACGGACCTTCCGGAAGATGACCCTAAGTTAAACATGCCCTAAATATCCTTTTTATAGCTTATATATAGGCTTAGAGGTGTTCGGTGCGCAAAAATAAACTTTTATGTCAAGCAGGGACTAAAAGTGTCAAAAAAGTGCACAAGTTTGCATTTTCGCGCATATCTCACATTCTGAATATCTCCGGACACCCAAAAATTTATGTAAGCATTAAAATATTTTATTTTAGTGATCGCCATGATAAAATTCCATTCGTCGCGTAATTTGGATCGTTTTTAGCGTCCGTTCGTGTTTCGTCGTAATTAGTCGAACAACGTGACCGTACGACCAAACGAACCGACATTCGACATGTTCTTGAGCATGTTTCATGTCCCTCATGTTTAGGTATCATTGTAGAGGCTTAAAAATGGTTTAACGGGCCTCAAACGCATCAGAAAGGGGCTAGAAGCATGCAGGGACCAAAACTGCCATTTCAGAAACTTGATTTCCAGCTGTTTTAATCAATTGTAAATGGTATTCCTTCAATCTAGGGGCTGCCCATAGGATTATTAAACCACCTTACACTTGTAATGATCTGAATATAGCTCCCCGACACTTGTCGTGATCCTACGAGGTCCCGAAAAGTATATAAGGAGGTGGGTTTTCACTTTCACCTCACACCTTCATTCCATTCTGCTTATTCTCTGATTTCTATGAGGATCTCGAGCTTCTTGAGAACCTCCTTCAGTCCATTGGACCCTTGTAAGTGTCCCCTTTCGTGCTTAGTTAATTATTTAGCGGTTATAGCCGAAAAGTCAAGCGTTTCGATAAACGCTTTGACTTTTAAACGGTTAAGCCATTGTTCGTAAGGAACATGGCTACGTGACCGTAATTAGGTATGTGTTTAACCCTCAAAAGGGCACCTCCTAATTACCACGTTTGCTTAGTTAATTGTCGGGTCGAAATAATCAGTTTTTAATTAAAATTTATAACTAATGATATAAAGGCAATAAAATCAGTTTTATCACTTTAATAACTTGGTAAATATTAGTTGAACATGTCTAAACATATTCAACCCGACAATTCTAAGTATAGGCTCGGTTCAGAGCCGAAAGTCGCAAAAGTTGACTTTTGCTTTGACTTTCAGTTCTGACCCGATTTAGCTTAGTTTAGATATGTCTTAGGATTCCATTAGGACCATATTATAAGTTAGTATAACCCTCCTAGTTTATACAACTTGGTTCCATAGAAATCCTAGTTCATGCATGTTTCCGTTAAATGCCTAAATGTTGACCGTTATGCCCTTTTGACCCTAAAACGAGAATTTTGAAAATGTGAGAGGACAATAATCTTTATTACTGATTTATAGACTTGTCCCTGAAATTTGTCATCAGTTTGAGGTCTAGAATAGAAGTTATGCTCATTAGCGTAATTGAAAAGCTTTTTATTAATTAAACGGCGTAATTAGCGTATATTCTATCTAAACCCAATTTTTGATACCAAAATTTTTACCTACTGATATAAAATAATATTTTGGGATTTTTGAAGATTTTTATTTATTTTTAGGCTAAGCATAACATAAGGTTCTAGGCCTGATTCGGTAATTGCCGGTTTTGCCCTTTTGGCTTATAAATTGAGTTTTATAAAACATTTTGACCCCAAACCTTTTGCTATTGATTTTATATAATAAATAAAATATTTTAAGCTTTCTGGAATGGTAAAAATATCAGCTTTTCTTTAAAAACCCGGAAATCGCTTAAAACCGCCTTTTTACGCGTTTTAAGCGCATAGTATGTATAAAAACTATATTTTTATATATAAGACCTGATACCTACTGATATTTTTAGTAAATTTATATACTTTAACAGTAAGCAAAATTTTTAAACTCAGATTTCCAAATTTGACCTTTTAGGCTTATGTGAAATTACCAAAATGCCCCTACGGTGCATAGTATGATTATGATTAATAAATTTCACATATATATGATACCCAACTGTTATAACTTATTAAATTAAGTATATTTACTGATTAAATCAGACCTGCGACTCAGAATAATATTTAATCTCTTTTATAACCTTTAAAATGACCAAAATACCCCTACGGGGCATAAATTGGTCCTTAACTCGTTTTGGGCATAACGGAAGGTATCCTACTGATATCACAACATGTGCATATTAACTTAGGAAACCTGTTCATGACTCATTTGGTTACCCGTTATGCACTTTTCGCGTTCGGATCGGCTTATGTAACTAGTTTGCATAAATTAGCCGAAACGGGTCAAACCTTATCATTTTTATCTCAAAATCCAGAATGTGTGTAGTTTACCCATACTAAACAAGTATTCAAACTTGTTGGGACTAAACCACATTCTAATCCGGTCTTCGCTTAATCATGCGTTTGAACCGTAAACCTTTTCTTAAAACTAACCGGTCTAAGTTATACTTAAACAAGACCCGTTAGGAATCTAATAGGTTAATAAAAACCTTCGTTCCAGATTAAGAGCCCCAGTAGAAGTACTTGTGGTTGCTGATTAGGATATACGGCTGAGTATAAATTGCATTTTAAGCTCAGGTAAATACTTTTAACTTATTTTCCCTATACGGGCTTGGGATACGGTATTATAATAATACCGCTTGGTCGGGTATTGAATGTTTGATCGTATTGTGATTAAATTATTGAGGTAACCCGCTTTAATCTGTATTGTTTGAAATAAAAGCCTTTAGGGGTTAATGACCATGTCCCGGATATCCTTGGCATCATTATAATATAAAAATGGCCACGTCTTATGCACGGGGTGTAGGCGTACACCTGACAGTTGCATAAGGGAAACGGTATCTCACTCTCTTGTGGGCCTATATTTGTGGCGTGTCTGTTAATCTTGACTCGGTTTCTACATCGGGCCCTAAATGTATAACGAACATGTAAATCTGTATACAAGATTATTTTTATATAATTGTCCCAAGTTATAAAAGTTTTGTGCCATGTGCATTCAAAACAATTTTCTAAAACATTTTCAAAATGAGTCAGTTAAGTTGTATTTACCAGTGTAAACTGACGTATTTTCCAAAAAGTTTAAGTGACAGGTGCTATACGTAATTGGCTGAGAGCTCAGGGCATCAATAGGGAATCTCGCAAGTTCTAGATGCCTAAAGTCTGTTGAACATTGTTATCTTTATGTTTTAAGATCCGCCTGTGGATCCAACTTATATTCCGTTGTAATAATTGATATTACTTTATATCGGATTGTAGTATATTTATCTTTTGCTTCCGCTGAGCATTTGAAATTGTGTTGTTTGACTATGATGATATCAACTACGTCACGATACTCCCCACCAGGCCCACCGGTGACACGTGGAAATTCGGGGTGTGACAGGTTGGTATCAGAGCCAACACTGAGTGAATTAAACACTAGCCTTTTGTGTTTAATCTCAGTTACACAGTTGCACATTCTTGAGTCTAGACAAAGAACTTAGGACTACTCCAGATTCGTTTTTGTCCTTTATTTGTTTCCTTTGATATTTTTCTGATCAGCCCCTGCATGGGCGAGTCAATATTGTTAAAAGTCCTGTGTTAGGGCAACCATTTACCTGTTTAAATTTTAAATGGAACGGTTAGATTTAAAATAACGTTCCTATTATAGGATCTACCATTATTATAAAATGGTAAAATCTAAAAAGGGACAAGACCTAGCCCATGTGTCATTTTAAGAACAGGGCTAAGATGGCAGTTCCTTAAGTAAATTCAGATCCTTATTAACATCCCAATTTAGGATTGTTCTGCTCTTAATATTAAAAAGAATCTTAAAGGTAAAACCTAGCCTACCTGTCATTTCAGATATGGCTGAAATGGTAAAACCTATTCAAAAGATTCAAATTCTTGTTAACATCTGAAAGCATGTTAACATTTTCGACAAACTGTGATATGATAAAATCACATAGGTCATCTTTAAATTGGGATATTTCAATTTCCCTTATTTATATAACCATCCCTTAAGGATGAAGTGCCTACGGGCTATAATTAACGTCCTGTGAGACAAAAGACAGTTGTAGTCTCTGACTCTCTGTCAAGAAAAGGTAATGAAATATGTTCAAACCTGAATGCCTCGATTCTACGAAATCATGGCTTATAAATTTAAAAAAAAAACTGTCTTTGTGACTAGGCCTTTTGTGCCACTTTAATATCCTTAATGTTTTATAACTAGGATAAATTATAATAAAAATACTAATTAAATATAACTAACAAATTAACCAATATGGTTTATATTACCATAGTGGATGAATCATCAAAATGATGATTCCATAATAACCTCTAAATAAATCATTGTCAATATTTATGTAGCAATCAAGCTACATGGCTGGATCAGAGGAGGTCAACAGCCACCCGAGGGAGAATGATGATGCTACCAGAGTTAATATAACTGGTGCGGAACTGCAGGCATTAATAGATAATGCTGTTACTCGAGCTCTTGACAGACAATATAATGAGTCAAGTGATACACACTCTAAAAATCTATCTGTGGCTCGTAGTAACCCCCCCTTCTAAATCACATGATCCAAAGGAGGACGATGTTCATAACTCGTCAAATCAGAGGAGTGTTCCGTCTGGACAGGTTGTGCTTAATCAAGAGCCACATGTTAAAACCTGTTCGTATAAATATTTTGTCTCCTGCAAGCCCAGAGACTTCACAGGAGAAAAGGGAGCCATCGACTGCATGACGTGGCTCGAGGAGATGGACACTGTTGTTGATATTAGCGGATGTGCAGAGCAAGACATTGTGAAGTTTGTTTCACAATCTTTTAAAGGAGAAGCTCTAGCTTGGTGGAGATTGCTAATCCAGGCTACTGGGAAAATCCCGTTGTATAATCTAACATGGGATTAGTTTGTTGCCCTTATCAAGGAAAATTACTGTCCTCAATATGAAGTTGAGAAAATTGAAACTGATTTCTTGGCACTGGTCATGAAGGACTTAGATTGCCAGGCATATCTTACAAATTTCAATACTATGTCTCGATTGGTTCCTTACTTGATCACACCGGAACCAAAGCGTATAGCTCGCTTTATTGGAGGCCTAGCCCTAGAAATCAAGGCAAGTGTGAAAGCATCGAGACCTACTACATTCAGGTCGGCGGCAGATCTGTCACTATCTCTCACACTTGACGTAGTCAGAAACAAGGCTGCCAAAGCTTCTGAAGAAGGGAAGCGTAAAAAGGAGGATGAGGATTCTCATCACTCCGATAAGAAGAAAAAGGGGAACTCGGATCATAGGGAGAGTTCCGGGTTTAAAAAGGGCAATCAGCAGACGGGTGAAAAGACCAGGTGCAAAACATGTAGGAAATACCATCTGGGGAAATGTAGATTTGAATCTCAGCCTCTTCCTTGTGGAATCTGCAAGTCCAAGGAGCATAAGACCTTGGATTGCAAAAAGTTGAAAGATGCGACCTGTTATGGTTGCAACGAGAAGGGGCACATCAAGACTAACTGCCCTAGGAATCAGAAGAAGTCTGAAGAGGCCAAGAAAGCAAACACATGAGTCTTCCAGATGAACACTAGGAGGCAATACAGAAAGATGACATCATAAAAGGTACCTTTCCTTATCAATGATGCTTATATGGGGACTATTTGATTCTGGCGCAGAAAAGTCTATTGAAGACAATAAATATTGTAAGCTGTTGTATCCGCCTATTAGGATCTTAGGCTTACAGCGCGAGGTAGAATTGGCCGATAACATTTAGAGACTGCTTCAGCAACCTTAGATGGATGCTTTATATCCAATAGGAAACACTCTTATCCAATATCCTAATATCAAGCTTTAAAGCTATTCAGATCAAGACAGACGTGACAATTGATCCCCTGTCAAACAGGTGATGGACTAGGTCCAAACCTTAATTGCCATTAATGGTCTTTTATGGCCTAGACTAAGTATGATTGATATATATACATATCTAAATATCATTCATTGAGAATAGTTATACTATATTAGCCTGAATGGTTTAACGATACCATAGTTGGTATATATTAGGTCATCAGGATGATGAATAGCGGTTATTGGATTGCAACTAATCGTTTTATTTGGTGTTAGGAACCAAATATCGAGTATGGCAAACTCGGATAAGACAGCCGTTGATCGCATTATGGATGATGCGACACATGTTAATGATGCTACAATTGTGAACCTTAGAATTTCCAAAGATGTTCTTCAGACTATGATAGACGCAGCTGTTGGAAAAGCTGTGAAGAAGGCTGTGAAAAAGTTCAAGGAGCCCCATGCTACTCGCTCCAAATTTTATCTAGGACCACATTTCCTTACTCATAAGGAGGATCTTGTTCATGCCTCAGATGCAAAGGATGAGCTAAAAAGGAAACGGAAGGAAGATAACTCCCAGAGTTCTAAGAAAGAGGGTAAACAAAAGCCCAACGAGAAACCTGTATGCAAGACCTGCAAGAAGCGCCATTATGGGAAATGCAGGTACGAATCAAAATCCCAATCGCAGCCCATGGCTTGTGGGATCTGCAAATCTAGTGAGCATAAAACATTGGAATGCCAGAAGATAGGAGATGCGACTTGTTACAACTGTAACGAGAAAGGGCATATCAAATCCAATTGCCCAAAATATGCTAAGAAGTTGGAAGGTGATAAGAAGACTGACGCTAAGGCCTCTCAGATGGATGCAAAAAAGGCCATACAAGATGACAATGTTATAACAGGTACGTCCTCATCCATGATGTATATGCAAGGGTATTGTTTGATTCAAGTGCAGATAAGTCGTTGTGGAATAAATTTTGTAAGTTATTAAATCTGCCTGTTAGAACCCTAAGCACAAAATATGAAGTAGAATAAACGCTAAGGGTTCTACTTTGATTCGGATACCAATCAATCCTTCATAGATGGTAAGTATAACAAACTCTTAAAGTCTCCCATGAGAACCCTAGACATTAAGTGTAAGGTAAAACTTACAGACGAAAATTATAGGAACCATTTCTTCTATTCCTGTCAGAAATCTTCAGTCATAAAATTCTAGTACACCCTCTCTCCAGATGAAGTACGTCAGAATATGTAGTTGATATCTCTTGATCTCTATCGATTAAGAATACCAGATGGTATGACAAAAAGCGCCATATAAGGGCTGGTGTATCTTAATACGTTCCAGAGATTGCTTCCATGCCTGATCAGTATGGAGGTTTAATGCATGGAACCACAAAGATATTCCAATAATCCTATGGTACTAAAGTCAACCAATGGTATTCAAAGAAGATATCCAGAATGGAATTGTCCAAGTAAGTGTATCTGATTAAGAAATCTGTGGACTCGTAACATAAATGTGCCACTTATCTGACTCAGGCACAGATAAATAAACTGGAGCATGAGATTTGGAAAATCTCTGTAATCTCCGTGTGTCCTGATTATCTTCTCCAAGGATTACCCTGTTTACCTCCTTAGAGGCAAGTAGAGTTAAGATTAACATCCCGCTTAGGGCTGCATTATTGTGAAATCTCCATGATAACTAGTACCATCATTGGAAGAATCGGAACTCTGATTAAGTGAGTTTTAAGATAGAAGTTCATATAGCCTAACTCAATATTCCGAGAGTTTTATATTGATAAATAAGAAAGATGGTTCATTTTGCTTATGCATTGATTACCGTAACCCTAATTAGGCAACAATTAAGAATCGTCATCAGTTGCCCAGGATCGTCGATTTGTTCGACTAGTTGCAAGGATTAGTTATTCTTAAAGATTAGTTTTAAGTAGTGGTTTAATTAACCAACTCACCTTAGAATAAGCTTCTCTATGATAGTTGTTATATAAGTAGCAAGGCTGCTCCTTTGGAGACCTTGTATAGATGGAATGTTAAACATTTACTGTTTGACAATAGATTGGTAAGTCCAATTACCAGGACCTGAAAGTTGCCAGTAGTCGGCGGAAAATCAAGGATTGATAAAAATTGCAACCCTCTTAAGTCCTTAATAAGGAATAGGGTTCAATTGAAAGTATCGCTCTAAGAAGGGCGTACTGAAAATTTTATACAACAGGCTAGTTAAGCTTTGACTATATATAGGATCATTCGAGGAAATCGAATACAACAAAGGTTAATAGCTTTTAAACTAAAACCTATTTATGGAAAGTGGTGGAACTCACAATGTGACCCACACTAATGATTTAAGGATATATTTCACCAATAAGTCGAGAAGCATTATCACATAATGATAGGCGTATCTATGATATGATAAGAAACCCGTATCGATCGTCAGGATCAGAATTTAAGGAAGAAAACATGAACCTATTATAAAGGTCATTTAGGATGCTTCTAGAAGCCCAAATAGGCTGTGGAAGTTAAACCCACTGTCCGACTGAGAGTACTTCCATTACTTTAGCAAATCTCGAGGTCGAGATTTCTTTTAAGGGGGTGAGGATGTAACACCTCGTAAAATCACGTCCAATGAAGTATTGACACGTGTAATAAACCCTAATGAAGTCAAACATTGAATTTAAGGGACTAATTTTTCGAAAAATCAAAAAAAGCTTTGATTAAGAAAGGACTGGAAGTGTTAGCATACCTAAAATAAGTTTCTAAATAACCTCTTACGATGTTTATATTCACAAATGTGCCACTTGATGGTTAAGTGTAGCCGTTTGCGTAATTAATTGAAGGTTTGCGTAATAAAGGGTTAAAAGCGTCAACATGTCAATTCTAACCTCTGAGTGACCTTTTAACAAACCTAGAGCTTCATGATATTTAATTATACTCTCGGGAATGCCAAATAATGGCCGTCTAAGGTTTTTATGCCTATAAGTAAAGTTACGCGCAACTTTGCAAGTTAGAGGGACTAAAAGTGTCAATATGTTTAATTATACCTCTGAATGACCTTTTAGCAGACCCGAAGCATCGTAATGTTTAATAATACTTTCAAGAATGCCTAATATGGATTAGATGAGGCTTCAATGCTATTAAATGATGAGATGCGCAAGTTTGCGCAATAGAGGGACCTAAAGCGTCAACTTTTGAATCTACGCCTTTCGGTGACCATCTAAGTGAACGTGAGCGTAGTAATATTTAAGTATATGCTTGGGAATGATCAATATGGGCCATGGAAGGCTTGGATATCATTAAACGGCATTTCGCGCTACTTTGCGCAATTAAAGGACTATTTGCGTCAAACTGCAAAAGTATGTCGATTCGTAGGGTAACGGACCTTCCGGAAGATGACCCTAAGTTAAACATGCCCTAAATATCCTTTTTATAGCTTAGATATAGGCTTAGAGGTGTTCGGTGCGCAAAAATAAACTTTTATGTCAAGCAGGGACTAAAAGTGTCAAAAAGTGCACAAGTTTGCATTTTCGCGCATATCTCACATTCTGAATATCTCCGGACACCCAAAAATTTATGTAAGCATTAAAATATTTTATTTTAGTGATCGCCATGATAAAATTCCATTCGTCGCGTAATTTGGATCGTTTTTAGCGTCCGTTCGTGTTTCGTCGTAATTAGTCGAACAACGTGACCGTACGACCAAACGAACCGACATCCGACATGTTCTTGAGCATGTTTCATGTCCCTCATGTTTAGGCATCATTGTAGAGGCTTAAAAATGGTTTAACGGGCCTCAAACGCATCAGAAAGGGGCCAGAAGCATGCAGGGACCAAAACTGCCATTTCAGAAACTTGATTTCCAGCTGTTACCAGCTGTTCCAGCTGTTTTAATCAATTGGAAATGGTATTCTTTCAATCTAGGGGCTGCCCATAGGATTATAAAACCACCTTACACTTGTAATGATCTGAATATAGCTCCCCGACACTTGTCGCGATCCTACGAGGTCCCGAAAAGTATATAAGGAGGTGGGTTTTCACTTTCACCTCACACCTTCATTCCATTCTGCTTATTCTCTGATTTCTGTGAGGATCTCGAGCTTCTTGAGAACCTCCTTCAGTCCATTGGACCCTTGTAAGTGTCCCCTTTCGTGCTTGGTTAATTATTTAGCGGTTATAGCCGAAAAGTCAAGCGTTTCGATAAACGCTTTGACTTTTAAACGGTTAAGCCATTGTTCGTAAGGAACATGGCTACGTGACCGTAATTAGGTAGGTGTTTAACCCTCAAAAGGGCACCTCCTAATTACCACGTTTGCTTAGTTAATTGTCGGGTCGAAATAATCAGTTTTTAATTAAAATTTATAACTAATGATATAAAGGCAATAAAATCAGTTTTATCACTTTAATAACTTGGTAAATATTAGTTGAACATGTCTAAACATGTTCAACCCGACAATTCTAAGTATAGGCTCGGTTCGGAGCCGAAAGTCGCAAAAGTTGACTTTTGCTTTGACTTTCAGTTCTGACCCGATTTAGCTTAGTTTAGATATGCCTTAGGATTCCATTAGGACCATATTATAAGTTAGTATAACCCTCCAAGGTTATACAACTTGGTTCCATAGAAATCCTAGTTCATGCATGTTTCCGTTAAATGCCTAAATGTTGACCGTTATGCCCTTTTGACCCTAAAACGAGAATTTTGAAAATGTGAGAGGACAATAATCTTTATTACTGATTTATAGACTTGTCCCTGAAATTTAACATCAGTTTGAGGTCTAGAATAGAAGTTATGCTCATTAGCGTAATTGAAAAGCTTTTTATTAATTAAACGGCGTAATTAGCGTATATTCTATCTAAACCCAATTTTTGATACCAAACTTTTTACCTACTGATATAAAATAATATTTTGGGATTTTTGAAGATTTTTATTTATTTTTAGGCTGAGCATAACATAGGGTTCTAGGCCTGATTCGGTAATTGCCGGTTTTGCCTTTTGGCTTATAAATTGAGTTTTATAAAACATTTTGACCCCAAACCTTTTGCTATTGATTTTATATGATAAATAAAATATTTTAAGCTTTCTGGAATGGTAAAAATATCAGCTTTTCTTTAAAAACCGGGAAATCGCTTAAAACCGCCTTTTTACGCGTTTTAAGCGCATAGTATGTATAAAAACTATATTTTTATATATAAGACCTGATACCTACTGATATTTTTAGTAAATTTATACACTTTAACAGTAAGCAAAATTTTTAAACTCAGATTTCCAAATTTGACCTTTTAGGCTTATGTGAAATTACCAAAATGCCCCTACGGTGCATAGTATGATTATGATTAATAAATTTCACATATATATGATACCCAACTGTTATAACTTATTAAATTAAGTATATTTACTGATTAAATCAGACCTGCAATTCAGAATAATATTTAATCTCTTTTATAACCTTTAAAATGACCAAAATACCCCTACGGGGCATAAATTGGTCCTTAACTCGTTTTGGGCATAACGGAAGGTATCCTACTGATATCACAACATGTTTAGGGAATATTAACTTAGGAAACCTGTTCATGACTCATTTGGTTACCCGTTACGCACTTTTCGCGTTCGGATCGGCTTATGTAACTAGTTTGGATAAATTAGCCGAAACGGGTCAAACCTTATCATTTTTATCTCAAAATCCAGAATGTGTGTAGTTTACCCATACTAAACAAGTATTCAAACTTGTTGGGACTAAACCACATTCTAATCCGGTCTTCGCTTAATCATGCGTTTGAACCGTAAACCTTTTCTTAAAACTAACCGATCTAAGTTATACTTAAACAAGACCCGTTAGGAATCTAATAGGTTAATAAAAACCTTCGTTCCAGATTAAGAGCCCCAGTAGAAGTACTTGTGGTTGCTGATTAGGATATACGGCTGAGTATAAATTGCATTTTAAGCTCAGGTAAATACTCTTAACTTATTTTCCCTATACGGGCTTGGGATACGGTATTATAATAATACCGCTTGGTCGGGTATTGAATGTTTGATCGTATTGTGATTAAATTATTGAGGTAACCCGCTTTAATCTGTATTGTTTGAAATAAAAGCCTTTAGGGGTTAATGACCATGTCCCGGATATCCTTGGCATCATTATAATATAAAAATGGCCACGTCTTATGCACGGGGTGTAGGCGTACACCTGACAGTTGCATAAGGGAAACGGTATCTCACTCTCTTGTGGGCCTATATTTGTGGCGTGTCTGTTAATCTTGACTCGGTTTCTACATCGGGCCCTAAATGTATAACGAACATGTAAATCTGTATACAAGATTATTTTTATATAATTGTCCCAAGTTATAAAAGTTTTGTGCCATGTGCATTCAAATCAATTTTCTAAAACATTTTCAAAATGAGTCAGTTAAGTTGTATTTACCAGTGTAAACTGACGTATTTTCCCAAAAGTTTAAGTGACAGGTGCTATACGTAATTGGCTGAGAGCTCAGGGCGTCAATAGGGAATCTCGCAAGTTCTAGATGCCTAAAGTCTGTTGAACATTGTTATCTTTATGTTTTAAGATCCGCCTGTGGATCCAACTTACATTCCGTTGTAATAATTGATATTACTTTATATCGGATTGTAGTATATTTATCTTTTGCTTCCGCTATGCATTTGAAATTGTGTTGTTTGACTATGATGATATCAACTACGTCACGATACTCCCCACCGGGCCCACCGGTGACACGTGGAAATTCGGGGTGTGACAATATCATTGCATTCAACTATAACAAACAACTATATGATAAAACCAAGATGTTCATCCATAGATAGTTTTCAAAATAATACAATCGTCATTGTTTAACATCAAACTAAGACTTTAAGTTTAGAATACATGACTACCAAAGCTTAAAGTTCCATACTGGACTTCACAAAAGACATAACCAAACTAGGTTTCGAGCCATGTATCTTATCCAAGATAAAATACATACCCAAACCCTTCGACCTCGGATGACACATTTTATTAGAGACTTGACTTGTAAACTCCAACGCCCGCCAGATCCATACTTAATTTCCTGAAATACATGTAATTTGAAAACATCAACAAAAGTTGAGCGAGTTCATGTGTGTGTTTGTGAATAAACCATTGAAACATTTGTAAGTATGTTTGTATGTACTTGAAATCCCGGTATGAAAGCAACAAGGAAACAGATCAATTAATGTGTAGCTAATACATTAATATACGTGACATGGTGCAGGAAGACTCAATCCTAGCAGATTTTGCACCGGGCCTCCGGCTGTAAGACATAGTCACCTCATGATCCACTCGACGGACACATGGGTAGGGCTCGCTACACCCAAATAGATCTATCACTCATGCCCCTCAGTCCTAGAACGAGGATTAATGGTCCTAAGAGTGCGCCTACCCATTCACATGATCTACTGTACTTTCCAAAGCTAACAATACCATTTGTAATTGTATGTAATCATTTTGTAACATGTACTTCACTCCCGAAGTTATAAAACAAAAACAGTTTAAAGAAAAGGGGGATATGAACTCACTGTTTTGCGTTCCTTGTATCCGATGTAACTCAAAGCTTCCTCTAGAACGCACGACTACCTACATGCGTACTACGGTCCATTAGACGGGCGGTTCGTGCCTTGTCTTAGTATTGATTAGTGTCTTTGAGTTACGTTTCAAAGTGTCTTCATTATTATTCCAAGTATATAATTATTTGTTAAAATAATTAATATCTTAACTTAAATTATATTTATTAAACTTTGGTATAATTGTTAAAACAATATATTTTAACTTAATACTTCCCAAGTATTTATGCTTGTATTTCCTCCCCAAGGATGGGGTATCTTATACTTGTATATTTTGCCATGTTTTCGGGTCATATTCCGGTGTGCATTTATACGTACGAGAATACGTATTTTACGGTATTCCTTAAGTATCCTTTATACTTCGTTTTATATTAATTATTCTGGATTATTTTCTTTAATAAGGATTCAATATATATTTCCAAAATATATATTTTAAGGGATGTGACTTAGAAAAATTATTTATAATCTTTCTTTGGCAAAAATATTTGTAATTTCTCATAAGTTCAAAAGTAATATATTTTCAAGTCTTAACTTAGAAAATATATTTAAACTCATTTTTTTTTCCAAAAATGATATGTTTCATATTTATTTGAGAAAATATATATTTCACACAAGGATATTATATTTCATGTTTGTGTAAGAAGACATATATTTCTTAAAAATAATATATCTTCTAATAATTCGAGAAAAATATATATTTCATACTTGTCAAAAATAATATGTTTTTCCTTGTAAAAAATATGATATATTCTTGTAGTAATTGTAAAAATCATATTTTTGTTTCCTTGGTGTCTAAAATATTATTTACCAAAATATACTTTGTGAATAAATTCTGGAATATTTTTGTAAGTCTTATTCCATAGTTCGGTTCTCCAATATTTTTGTGTAAATGTGTATGTTTATTCTTTGGAATTTTGGTATTATTTTGGATCGTGATTCTTGGTATTTTTGATGTGTTATATTATTTCATGTCCTAGAAGAATATAACTAATACACAAAGTATACAAGTAATCACACACATGTGACTTCAATATATATATTTTCCAAAATACACATTTTGTCACTTTTATTTATGAAAACCAACCTCCAATATTTATATTTTTGTAACAAAAATTATGGCAAAGTTTATGTAGGAAATTCATGGTTTAAAATACACTTGTAAATACTTGTTTAGAAATATTTTTCTAAGTGTTTTAATTTTTAGAAAATTTTGCAATAGTTTCCCCTAAAAATGGAGGTTTCCATGCTTTCAAGCATATCATTTTCTTTTGTAAAAATCAACACAATCAATCATCATTCAACAATAAACAACTTACACTTATCAACTTTGCTAAAACAAGTATAATCTACTAATTCATGAACTTGAATATTTGTAAAAATTTGTAGTAACTTACTAGTGTCATTAGTAAGCCTTGTAGTAAAAATGTTTTCTAAAAATGTTTCTTTATGAAATTGTCTTGCTACACAAGTGTTTCTACACTTGTTTATCCACCAAAAATAAGGTTTGTTTATATAATAACCAAGATCTAGTAAAACTTGTATTTTTAACTTGGTTTCTTAGAAAGTCACTCTTGAAATCTTAGATTTACAAGATTTACATCTTACTTTGCTCATTACTTTATAAGAAAACGATATATTACTTCAAGTTCATGCTTTATGTTAGGATGACATGTAAATCTCTAACATGTTTATCTTCTCATCTTGCTAGATTATGTTTTTAATCATGATCTAGCAAGATCATGTGATGATCTACTTAATTTTCAAAAGAAAACAATGATCAACAAGTAAATCAACACAAAACAACATGATTTCTTAAAATTTTAAGCTTATGTTCATGTTTCATCTTCTTGTTTCTTAGTGTTCTTCATGATAATCATCTTGTATCATCTTTTAACCACTTAAAATAGAAGTAAAATGAAAAGATCATGGTTCTTACCACTAGCTCAAGGCTAGGGATGATCAAGAGGAGAAAACAAGTGGATAAAAGCAAACGGTGAAGGTCCTTCAACTTCCGAAAGCTCCAAGCTCCTTAAACAAGCTTCTTGCACCTTTGTATATATGTGGATTGAATGGAAATGAGATGAAGGTGATGGTAGTGGGGGTGGTGGCTCACGGCCGTAGGTAAGAGGGAGAGGGAGGAGGTGAGTTTTTGTGAAGAATTATTAAGGTTATGAACTTATGATCATTCTTATAACATGCCATCATTTATAACCCAATGTATAATGTGTTATAAAAGGGGAGACAAGGTTCACTAAAATAACAACATAAAATCAAGATATAATCTTAGTGTGGGGCCCTTGTTGGCCGTCCATAGGTGGGGGGGGGTCTAGGTGTAGGCTTGAACTATTAGTTAGTTTGTTAGGTTAAAATTCAAGTATTAGTTAGGATTTAGTTATTAGGTATTTGTATGGTGTGTTATGATGTTCAGGGACCATAACTAGCCTGGTAATGTTAAAACAATGCTTCTAGTGTAAATTAGGTATTTCGGGTAGTGTCCGGTTGTTCGGTTGGTTACTGGTTCGTTAAAGTGCTAAACTTTGCAGTTTAGTGGGCTTTATGTTGCTTTTTATGACAGTTTCAATTCCCGATACTCAGGAAAGTATTCAGGACCATTTATGCATATTTCTGCATGATGTAATTGTGTTTAAATGCTGAATTTACTGATTTTCTGCAGAATTATGCAGTTTATGTGAGTTTTAGGCACTTTCCGGCACTTAAACTATCTCTAGGATGGCAGTTTTATGATCCTTACCTTCCTACCCACTATACTAATGTAACACTTGGTTTCTGGCTCATTCTGCGTCTAAATGCACTGTCTGTCTATGTGCTGAGTTCTGTCAGCATTTTCCTGATTTATCCATTCACTGTGCTAACTGTGCTTCGTGCATCCTTTATGTCAATATGTTTGTATGCAGTAATGATATGACATTATGCAATAAGTGATGCACAGGTAAATATAATGCAGTAATCAGAAAGCAGTTAATTGTAAATTCAGCACAGTCATTAAGCACTAATCATGATTAATTAATTGTACGGATACCTGGATTTTTGACAGTTATCACATCTTTGGTTGGCTCGTAATGAAGGAAGCTTTAATCTTGGTTTTGTTGTTTTGTACTCCACTATTTGGGCTCTTTGGTTGGCTCGTAATGAAGCAGCTTTAGGAATCATGGGAGATTAGTCGAAGATATCATGGTGCAGTTCGTCTCTTAGTTGTTTTCATGGGTCAATAACAGAACCAAATTCTGAGGGATAGACTTGAACAAATGGTGTGCAAGTCCGAAGGAGTGTTTTGTTTTGTTGAAAAGGCTTCGAATTTTTGTTTCGCTTTATACTACCAAAATGATTAATCCGGCCTTGGTGTGCAAGTCCGAAGTTGTGGGTTTTTTTTTTTTTTTTTGAAAAGGCTCTCGAATTTTATAACTTCTTATATTCGCTAGAAAATTGAGTTTGTAAACAAACCCTATATAAGTCTGTGATCTATAATCAAAACCATTAAAGTAAATTTTATGCCAATTACTATCAAGGGGAATGTTAAAATGAAAATCACTTTTATTGTGAAAACTCGAAAACTAACTAAAAAAAGCCTAAAAAACACACCAATTTTTTTTTACAATTTTTTTTAATTAAAAATCGCTATTTTATATATATATAAAAAAACTTTTTTTCAGAAAAAAAAATTGTAGTACACATGTATAATAATACACATGTGTAGTACACATACATGTGCACTAAAATTTTTATTTTTTGAATTTTTTTTGTATATAAAAAATTGGTATGCAAAAAAAAAAAAAAATTTGGTATGTTTTTTTTGGCTTTTTTGGTTAGTTTTCGAGTTTTCATAATAACTGGTGGTTTTCATTTGAACCTTCCCCTTACTATCAAAATATATATTTTCAGAATTTAGTATCATGCTTTTCTTAAGCGATAAAATTTATTAAATAGCAAGCCAACATCGAAATTGTTTTATTTAAGTAAAATTCTTCTATACATTTTTTTAAGGGGGGGGGGGGGGGGTTGTTTATTTTAGTGTTGTACAAAAGAAAGTCTTGTCATAAACATCTAAATTGTTTTATTTAGACTATGGGGTATGGGGCGGGTATTTTGGACGTGGGTTGGGGGAAAACGCCCAAGCCACCACCCCGGGTGGGCTTGGATTGGGGCGTGGCCCTTGGGGCTTGGGTTTCAAGCCGGGCGTGGGGCGGTCTTGACATCCTAGCTGGCGACCTCCTATTCACTGACCCCGCCATGTCTTAGCTGGCCATTTGAAAAGTTTTAATTTTAAATTCAAACCGTTTGGGTTTGGCTTGGCCAAGCGGTCACCCCAACCCCAACATCACCTATAAATAACCCCAAACCCCAACCATGTGGTCCATCCCAAACCCCACCGTGTGGTCCATCCCAAACATCTCACGAACCCGCTACCCCAACTGGTCATCCCAACCCCCAACCCCCACATCCCACGAACCCGCGGTGGCGAACATAGAGTTTCGAGGCAATGAGCGAAAGGCGTTCGACAAGATCGCCATTTTTGAAATTTATTTAACGCTCTAGGTTTGTTATTTTGTAATTTTTAGAAATTATGTAAATTTTAGGATTATGTAATTTTTAAAATTTTAATGAAGTTGTAGGTTTTTTTTATAAATGTTGTGTGATTTTTTTATAAATTTTTTGTAATTTTTTTTTAATATTCTACCACGCGTTGCACCCAACCCACGCCCCGCCATACCCCGCGGACACGTAATCAGGCGGTGGGGGGCTCCCATTCCACGTGTCAATAAATGCCCCAACCCAAGCCCTACCATACCACACGTTCTTAAGTAAAATTTTTCTATACATGTTTTTTCGTACCGTGATTCAAAACCAAAATTTGTTAGGTTCTTCACATTTCAAAATGCTTAAAATATATTTTACTCTTCATCAATTTATACCGGTTGCTTTAACATGAGTAAATTACAAGTTTTGTCTTTTATGTATGTCCCAAATTGCAGGCGCTGTCCTTTGTCTTTAAAATTGATGAGTTTTGTCCTTAATGTTTGCAAATCTTGCACGTTATGTCCTTTAGGCCAAACCCAGTTAATTTTTTTGGTTAAATCTGATAATGTGCAAGGCACATGAGGACATTTTTGTAATTTCATTTTTTATAGAAATTTATGTAATTAACTTAAAATAAATACCCCACCATCTTCAAAGTTGTAGACCCAGCACCTGCTGCCACCACCTCCCACCCTCATCTGCCGCCGACCACCCACTATCTCCACCAACGCCAGACCCACCATCACCACTCCACCGTCTCCAACATCACCATCAGTTACATCGCCTGAACCAGATTCAACAAAAAATCCCCAAATCCCTGAATAAACAAAAAATCCCCAAATCATCTGAACAAACAAAAAATCCCCAAATTCAGGGTTAGAACACTTACTGTATGCACAACCCTAAATCGAACCCCATTCTGGCCAGTCGAATAACAAACTTCAGCAACAATTAATCCTCAAAATCAACCTTCAAACAACAACATCAAAACACCCTCAGATCACCTTCAAATCTTCAACCTAATTTCACCCCCCCTTTTCATAACCTACAACAAACAACTTCAATACCTGTAATAATCTGTTGCAAATCGAAAATCAACAAGCATGGGCTGGTAAATCATCGCTGTAGCTACCCCGGCACCGCCGCAGCGCCACCACCGTCGCCGGCAACATCACTAGCACCTGGTCAAATTGTTGTCACCACAAATAACACCCTCCAACCATCATTGTTACCACAAATCTCAAATCTATCGTCGCCGGAGATATCAGAACGACCGGAAAAGAGGTTAGATATCTCATCCGATCCCATCTTTCTCTCTCAGAATTCTTTCTCTCACCTTCTTTCTCGAGTTTGAATGGCGACGGTGGCACTAGGATATATGGTGGTGGAAGGCGATGGAGGGTGGTGGCAAGAGGTGGGATGGCTGGTGGTGGCGGCAGCATAGAGAGAGAGGGAGGAAGAGAGAGAGTTAATCTTGGTTCTGGTGATTATTATGAAGAGTTATATGTGTTATATATATTTTTTGTTTTATTTGTTTAACTATTTTTTATAAATGGACCAAATTACCCTTGTGACATGCAGATTTAACCAAAAAAATTAACTGGGTTTGGCCTAAAGGACATAACGTGCAAGATTTGCAAACATTAAGGACAAAACTAATCAATTTTAAAGACAAAGGGCAGCGCCTGCAATTTGAGACATACATAAAGGACAAAACTTGTAATTTACTCCTTTAACATTAAATAGAGTATCTCACGGCTTTTTGTAGGCTTACACGCATGATTACCCTAATAATTATTCTTTCAATTTTTAGTTAGACTATGGGGTGTGGGGGGTTTGGGTTGGGATATTGCTTAACACGTGGTGAGAGTGGGCTCTACCAGACCACCCCAAAAAAAGTGGGGTGTTGAAGCGGTGTGGTCAGGCGACGTGACCGTTGGGATGCCATGTTGATTTTTTTATATATTTTTTTATATAGTATTAGTTGACATGAGTATAATAAAACACAAACTTATATTAATTTAAAAAAAATTTACATAACATCCTAAAAATTTAAAAAAACCTACTTATTAAATCCTAAAAAGTTAAAAAAAGTAGTTACTAAATCCTAAAAAAATTACAGAGTTCGGTAAATGTTAAAGTGGGGAACCCACTTAAATTCCGAATTCCCGTTGTGCCTCCACTCGATCTTCGCTATCTCCACTCGATCGTCGTGGCTCAAGTCGCCCGTAGGGACACGGTCGAAACAAACTTTAAACCGATCAAGCTTCGGTTTGAGTTCACGCCACTTGTGTTGGCAAGCGTTTAAATTGTGACGATCGTTTCCAACGTGTTGTTGGTATTGCTGGAACGCTCGTCTCTAATACGCGGTTTGACCGCGTTGTAGCGTACGTTGTGCATCGACGATCAATGTCAGAAGTGTGATCTCCTCCTCCTCCTCCGTCCAATGCACCATGTTCGGTTTTTTGATGTGGGTTTGGTTGAAGAAGATTTGTTATCTGGTATGGGATTGGTTCACGAAGATTTGTAAATATTTGTGAAAAAATGAAGTTTGGGATGAGTATTTATAGGTAAAAAGTTGTAATTTTTTTACTTCAAAACCACCATCCCCAACGGCTATGGCAAACGATTACCCAAAACGGTCATATGCCATCAGCCAATCCAAGCTAACCATCTCAGACCTCTCCCCCGCCCAACGCCAGGCTTCAAAGCCACGCTAACGGGGCAACGCCGTGGTCAACGCTGGCACGGTGTGGGTTAGCCAGTGTTGCCTGACAACCTCCGCCCCAATCAACGCCCCACATCCGCTAGTCTTAGACCATGTGTAGTGGGAGGGGGAAGACCCTTGGGCATTTTGGGCCATGTGGCGGTCCAATCAGCATGTGGATATTATCTTAAAGGGGTGTATTGAGGCTTGAAATCTTGCAATGATTAGATATCTAATTGAATTAAATAAAAAGAATATAAAAAACATCAAAAAAATGCTATTTTCCAAAGAAACAAGTGAAGGCCTTTAAAAAACCACGCTCCACCATTTTTTTTCAAAAAAAACGCCCCAGGAGTGGTTACCGGGCGTTGTTGGGCTTTTTTTTGGAGGAAAAAGGCCAAAAAATCCCCCACTACGAATGATCTTAATCCCTTCCTAGAATATGAAGTGGAGAGATTTCAGTTTTTGATTTGTATATAGTCTATTTGTTTTTCTTCTTCTTGTATCGAGCACCTTGCTAGCTCTTTTGTTGGTATGAAGTTTGCCTTTCAAAAAAGAATATTGAATTACACCACATAAATAAAAGTTAACTTAGATGATGAAACATTTTTAAGTTGTTATTTTTTCCTTCGGGACGAAAGATTAATACGAATTAATCGGCTAGCACATAGGATTAGGCCTATACTATGGCGTCTACAAAGACTGCTGGGTGTGGGGTTTGGTTTGGGGCTTAGGTTGTGGGTTTGGGTTGACATGTGGCGGAGATGGTCTCCACCAGGCCACCGCAAAAAAAAAGTGGGGTGTGGTAGCAGCGTGTGCTAGATGGCGTGGGTTGACATGCGGAAATATATATATATATATATATATATATATATTATAAAATAAAACAAACCACTAATTTAATTTAAAAAAAAAGTTACCGAAGAAACACGAAACTAATTTTAAGGTTAATTAGTTTGGTTTATGTTTCAGTCATAATGGTTAATCTTCTTAAACTTTCATGAGCTCCGATTTGATCCGTTCTTCCTACAAAATAGAAACACCGTTAGCTCGTTAAGAGGGGAATATGGGGGTTTCCCTTTTAACCAGACTCCAGCGTGAGAATAAATATCTGCTTTGAGGAAATGAGTGTGTGTGAAGAGTGAGAGTAGAGAGAATAGAATGTTTAACCTGTGCATGGATGTCTCTATATATAGCCGGAGAGGTGTAAGATGAGGTGGGCTGATGGGCCTTGGGCCAGAAGGCGACAACCAGAGAATATCCTCCTTGTCTCACTGGTATCGACCGTTAGTGTCTTCTAGAAGATCTCCGGTGCTGGCGCACTATGATTGGAGCCACGTGTCGCAGTTGTCGGCCTTGTTGTCCCTCTGCCATCAGCAGGTAAGTGGAGATTGTGGGGCAGGTGTCGCAGCCCCCTGATTGGTGCCACGTAGGCGTCCTTGCGTACTTTCTATCTCCTGCACGTCAGACGATCGTGGAGCACGATAGAGCACCGCCTAGAGGACGCTGATTGGCTTATTCTTCTGCCACTTGTACCTTTTGTACTTTCTGTAGTGGCCTTGCGCCCAGATTCCTGCGCGACCCTAACTATCCTGCGCAGGGTTGTAGGGGCTGAAGGATCATATCCAGAATGCTAAGTGTGGAAACTGGTGTTGTCTTTTGTTTGGACCTCGCGCGAGGCCTTATTCTGCGTGAGTAGCCCGCGCGGTCTAAGAGATTGGTCAGCTTTGCTAAGTAAGGAGTATGGTCCAGCGCACGACCTAAATGGTTTGCGCGGTTTTTGGGACTATACCCCTTCAAGTCCCCCCAGTCCAGTACTGCACTATGCGCGAAGTAAGTGGTTGGAGCTCTGGACTTAGAAAAATAAAGTGTTATATGTGAAAAACTCTTGCTTGATTTTGGTAGGCGGCACGCATGTAAGTGTTTGGCAGTTACTACGGCGCGACTACCAGATTTGTCTGCTTATAATTCTCTGCTTTTGAGTATAAGCGCGCAGGTTCATTGGATAACTATGAATGTTGCGCGACTTGGGTAACTTCTGCATGAAGTTTGTAGTAACTTTAGGCGGGAAAAACCTCGAATTTTGAATTCTAACAGGTTGGTGTGAAATGTCTTTGACAGCGACGTTTGAGTTGACTACTGACACGGCCATCATCATGTTGTCACTGACGGTTCGGCTTTCCGTCAGTTGAGTGAGGCCCACGAGCGCGTGGTAACCGTCACTCCTGGAATTCCGCCCTACGTGGCAGCTGCTGATTAGTTACGCACGCGGTTAATCCGGCACGTCTACTCATCGCATTAAATGCGATGAGTATATATAGTCGACGAGATGAGAGAGGATTTCATAATTCTTTCTTATCTTCCCTTTTTCTATCTCGAGTATTCATATCTTCTTCGAATCTTCAACCATTCCACTAGCAGATCTTCAAGTTTTTGAACATCTTTCAAGTTTCTCAGAGCAGACCTTCATATCTAAGTGTTTCCATGGCTGAAGAAGAAACTCAGGTCAAAGAAGGCCCCCTCTCGGTGCTCAAATAGGACCAGGGGTTGTTTGAACAGATTACTAGAGGATTCCGGTTTCCACCGGAGTGGGATGCCCAATATCCCCGGCAGGGTCAGACTGCCACCGACGCACCACCGGGCTATATAACCCTTTTCGAAGACTTTTTTCTTCAGGGGAACTTCAGGCTGCCGGCGACGGAGTTCATGGCTCATATTCTTCATTTCTATGGTTTTCACCTATCGCAAATGAGTCCACCCGGTATGGTGAGGGTGAGACATTTTGAGTTTTTGTGCCGGTCTCATGGCATAGAGCCTACAGTTGAGAAGTTTAGGGCATTCTACCAGTTGATTAGGAACATGGGGTTCTACTCTTTTAGCAACCAGGGATCTGCCAAGATGATTCTTCTAAACCCTCCGAAGAGTTTCCATGACTGGAAGCAAAAGTTTTTCTTTATCAGAGAGGAGGTTATGCCGGTCGCGATGATCTTCCGCGAGCCTGACACAATTGAGAAGGAGGAACTGGCGATCCCCAAAACAGCCGACTGATATTTGAAACTAACTGCAACACCAAATCGAATTTTTGGTGAAAATGTCTTGGTCGCGGCGCAGATGAGTGATCAGTGGCTAGAAGACAGCAACAAAGTCCCTGTTCTAAAGTTTCAAGATAGAGGTTTGTGGTTTCATTGATTATTTTCCCTTTTTGTTTCGTTTATGCTTAAGTGTTGGATTTCATTGCAGAGACGCGCCTTTATCAGGCTGCTTTCCCCACCTTTGGTGGGTCTATGGGGGTGCGCCCACTACAACCAGGAGAGCCTTATTGGTATGAGCATATCAAGGGCCGTTTTCTTTATCCTCCTGCTGGAGCCTTTGCCAATCCTCCTGCTGCAACCGAAGGTGCGCATCTACCCAACCCTAGGCCCTTGCGTGCTGTGACTTCCGCTGGGAAGGAGATTCTTTATCTTTCTAGCGAGGATTCTGTAGGGTCTTCGAATGGGGAGCTAAGTTCCTGGTCTAACATCTTTGCAGGTGTGTTGCGCGACCTTGGGATTGATCCGGAGGAGAAGAAGAAGAAGACGAGCAAGAAGGAGAAGAAAGTGATTACCATTGATGCTGAAGTAACCAGCAAGAAGGGCGGGAGTAGCCACGCGACTGCTGGTGCTTCTGATAAAGGTACTCTACGATATCGGCAGAGTAACTTAGAAGATTATGTTATTGCAAGTGACTCACTTGAGGGTTTGTCCCGTATAAGCGAGAAGAAGACCGGCGCTGCTGGTTCAAAAAGCTCAGGAAGCGCGGGGTCAAGGAACCCGGATGCTGGCGCTACTCCTTCGTCTATCGCGTTGGACGAAGAATAAGAAGAAGAAGAAGAAGAAGAAGAGGAACCTGTTGTCAAGTTGAAAAGCAGAAAAAGAAGCAGGGAGGAGACTGCTGCGGGTGTTAAGGTGGCGTAGAAGACTGGGGGGGGGCCCAGTAATAGGCAAACAGAGCAGTCTGCGCTCTCTTTACAAATTCTCTCCAGGTTAGTGTTATGACGCTCTTCATATTCTTTTAGTAAAATTTCTTTTTAACACTTAGTTTCTGCAGAGGCTCAGAAGAAGACCCCTGAGAAGACGAAGGGCGTTGAGTTTAAGGATCCAAAAGAACCGAAGGAGCCAGCGCCGAAGAAAACCAAGTTTGTAATCAAGCCTCTTAAGTCTGCTGAGTTAGAGGCTGAGAAAGAGAAAGATAAAGAGAAGGAGAAAGAGAAAGAGGCTGAAAAGCTTGAAGGCGACAACCCAAAAGAGACCGAGGCCGCTGCTACTATTGCACAAGAGAAAGCGCAGGGTCCGGAGGTCGCACGCATTACGGGGCTTGACCAGCCCCTTCATGAAAAGGAGAAGGAAACAACACGGGGAAAAGGCCCCGAGGTTGCTAAGTTGACTAGGCCTGCTAATAAAGAGACTACCAACGCTGCTGGTTGCACGAGTGTTGGTGGTAATGTCCGTTCAAGCTCCTTCGCGGCTGGAAAAGCTGGTGCAGGGAGCCAAAGCTCGATGCCTCATCCTCCGATAGGTCCTAAGGATACCTTAGGGGATATCTTTTACAAGACTTATACCGAGGAAGCTCGCGGTGATGCTCCCCACCATCCTCCATGGGGCTTAAAGCAGAAAGACACGTTCCTGGAGTTTGCTCCTTGCCGTGATTGGTTCTTGAACTCTTTCCCCCCAGGTGAAGTTAATAGGCAGAGAGCGCGAACCCACGATGGGTTATACCTTGCCTACGTTGTTGGAGAGGCCAACACCCGCGTTGCTAACAACCAAATTATGCGCGAGTGGCGTACAATGGTTAGAGAGTGGGGTGATTGGGAAAAGTATCGTGAGCGTTTACTGTGGCATGTTAAGGATTTTGAGAAGATGAAGAGTTCATTTGCTGAGGAGAAGGCCGCCTTTGGCGCGGAGCGAAAATCTGAAGAATGGGGCCGCGATGGCTTAAGGAGCAAGCTGTGTGCTGCTGAAGAGCTCTTGTCGAAAGAGCGTGCTGAATGGAAAGAGGCATGCAAGAAAAATAATCAGCGCATGTATGCTGCTCGCACCAAGATTACCGACCTTGAGGCTCAGATCGCCACATTAACAAAGAAGGTTGAGGATGTTGGAGCGGACAAAGAGCATGTTGAGGTTCAAGAAACTGAACCCCTTTCTTATTATGTTGTTTTGTACTTGTAAAAATATTGCTTAACTCTTTGTTTTCATTCTTCGCAGGCTGAGTTGAAGGCGCAGGTGGCCAGCAAGGACAAGGACTTACATGCCAAGGATGTGGAGATTGCGGAGTTAAAGCGTCGATTGCATGAGCAAACCGACAAGAATGGATCGTTGGAGATTGACCTTGAGGCTGAAAGGGTGAAGGCTGCTACCGCCGAGGAGGCCAAACAGAGGGCCGACGAGGCGCGAGATATTAGCACCTCTGCCCTTAACGTAGCCCAAAACAATTACGCCGAAGCTCAAGGAATCGTGGACACGCTGGTCTCTAAATCTGAATGGATGCGTAGTAGAGGGGTAGCTCTGGTGAGGTTTCTTTCTTAACTTGGGCTTTTGTCTTTTGTTGTCTTGTTCTCATCCGTTGCCTTTTTTTGTAGATGGCTAACTCTATTCTGAATGCCTCTGAGATGGATGCGGCCATTGCCGCTCTCATAGATGCCTCACGAACGGTTGGGCATCGTGGAGGTTATCTAGAGTGTGCTCATCATGTTGAAGAGGCCTTTGGGCAAGAGTTTGATATCAGTCATTGCTCGGTGACCGATCAGGCTGATGATGCGTTAGCCTGCGCCGAAGGAGTTTATGACCATCTATCGTTTCCTGTGATGGATTTGGTTACTGAAGCATTAAAGCACGATGACTGGTGTGCGCGGCTAAAAACTATCCTAGACCCTCCACAGACTGTGGAGTTATCGGATGAGGAAGAAACAACCGGTGGAGATGGCGATGGCGATGGGGATGATCACGGGGATGATGGTTATGGTTATGAGTAGGTGATAATATTGATAGGCTGGTGCCTTGTAATTTTCATTTTAGATGTTAAATGTAACTCATTGCGCGGTCGCGCTTCTTGAATCTGATAATGTTTTGTTATTTTTTATGTGATCATCGCGCGGGCGCGCTTTTTGGAAAATGACATTTATGTTTGCTTTGTGTTTGTCAAGTTACAATTATTGCATTGTTTGTTGGAAACTTTGGTTAAATTAGCTCGAATAAATGTAATTGTGGCTCGTGTATGAGTGTTATTGCCCGGTCTCGCGCTATGATCGTGGAGGACCTTGGAGGCATAACTCAAGAGCTTGTAATTTACTGAAGTGTTTTCGTGCTAATCAAAAGCTTAACATGCATTTGTAATGTAGAAGTCATGATGATAAAAACAGAAGGCATAGTCAACGCTTTCATTCAGTAGTACAGGCACGCGGCCAACGTACCCATCATCAAAATAGAAAAAAAGGGCGTATAGCCAACATAGGTAATTAAAAAGGCGCGTAGCCAACATAAGTAGATAAAAAGGCGCATGGCCAACATAACTAAGTGAAAAGGCACATGGCCAAGAGAATTCATATGTAACATTTGCGCAGTTGTTGCGCGTTCCATGTGCGCGGGATGATGTGTCCATCCAGGGTGCGCAGCTTGTATGCCCCTTTTCCTAGCACCTCATGTATTAAGTATGGGCCTTCCCACTTAGGTGCTAGTTTCCCGGGGCGTTCAGCATTGGAGGCTTTGTTGTCTCTGAAGACGTATTCTCCTGGAGTGTAGGTACAAATACACACTCTTGCATTGTAGTACTTCTCCAACTGTGTCTTATACTTGGCCTCTTTGATTCGCGCTATTTCGCGCCTTTCTTCAAGCAGGTCCAAATCTAGACAGCATTCCGCCTCGTTATCAATTTTGTTGATCGCTGACAAGCGCGGCTAGGGGAGGCCAATCTCAGCTGGGATAACCGCCTCTGAGCCGTAGACCAGGCTGAAAGGGGTTTCGCTAGTGCTTGTTTTTGGCATGGTTCGATGAGCCCATAGGATGCTAGGGAGCTCATCTACCCAGTCTCTTCTTTTAATGCCCAGGCGGGCCTTTATCCCTTCGACGATACTTTTGTTGACACTTTCTACTTGGCCGTTGCCCTGAGGGTGCGCAACGGAAGAGAAAGTGTGCTAGATGTTCATTTCTTTCATCAATTCCTGAAGGTCTTCAGAAGCAAAATTGGTGCCATTGTTCGTTACAATCTTGAGTGGGAGGCCAAATCTGCAAATGATGAGTTCCCATATAAATTTGCGCACCATCATTGCAGTAGTTAAAGCGAGAGCATTGGCCTCCACCCATTTAGTGAAATAATCAACGGCAACGATTATGAACTTCACTGCTCCAGGAGCTTCAGGGAAAGGTCCCACCATATCAATTCCCCACTGCTGGAAAGGCCAGGCAGTGGACACAAGGATGAGATCATTTTTTGGGCGCAGGGTTTTTGGGGGGTGCCTTTGACAGGAGTCGCATTTGCGTAACTCCTTTAGGGCGTCAACGTGCATCCCTAGCCAGTAGTAACCAGCGTTCATTATCTTTGCTACAACCATGCGCGGTCCCGCATGGACGCTGCAGATGCCTTTATGAATCTCCCTGATCAGGTAACTTGCATCTTGAGGGTCCACACAGCGCAGCAGTTACCCTAAGAAGGATCTTCTGTACAAAATTCCTCCGTTCATCTCATAGAACAACGCTTTGTTTTGTATTTTCCTGGCTTCTGCCTTATTTTTAGGGAGGATTCCTTATTGGAGGTATTGAATAATAGGGGTCATCCACGATGGTGGCCCTATCTCAATTACGTTCACTTGGTGCAGCAAAACTGACTAGTTTTTTAAGACTTCGATTCTTACATCTTTGGCGAGATGTTGGAAAGCTGTTGAAGTGAGCTTGCTTAGTGCGTCTGCTGGTTTGTTCTCTGACCGGTTGATATGAACTACCTTGTATGACTTGAACTGTTGAAGCAACTCTTTCGCTTGCTCTAAATACAAGGCCATAACTTCACCTTTTGCATCATACAACCCATTAATTTGACTCGCGATCAGGAGAGAGTCGACATACGCTTGTAAGTTTTGAGCTCCCATCTTGATGGCTAGACGCAAGCCTACCAAAAACTCTTCATATTCTGCCTTGTTGTTGGTATTTTTGAAATCCAACTTGATGGCCTATGTGAACTCATGTTTCTCTGGGCTAACAAGGCGCAATCCGGCTCCTGCGCCGTCCTCATTGGAAGCTCCGTCCGTATACAGCAACCATAACTCGTCTGATGTGTCTTTTATGGGAATATCAACAACTTCACAATCTTTGATCTTGTCTTCTGGGACTTCCGTGATGAAGTCCGCTAACACTTGGCCCTTGATAGCTGGGCGCGGCCTGTACAGAATGTTGTTGCCCCCCAGTTCAATTGCCCATTTTGCTAACCGACCTGACGTCTCCGGTTTTTGCAAGATTGTGCCGATATGGAAGTTAGTGAGTACAGTGATTACATGCCCAATGAAATATCTGCGCAGCCTCCTGGAGGCGTGTAGCAGTGCGAACACTAACTTTTCCATGGTTGAGTATCGTGTTTCTGGATCCGTAAGCACCCTACTTACATAGTAGATTGGAGTCTGAACCCCGTCTCTTTCCACCAACAATACCGACCCAACTGCCTTGTCCGAATAAGACAAGTGCAGGATGAGTGGTTCTTTCTCGAATGGCGCGGTTAGGGTAGGGAGCTTGATCAAACACTCCTTCATTTGTTGGAAGGCAGATTCTGCCTCTGGCGTCCATTTGAACTCTCGTTTTTTCACGCAGTTGGGCAAGGTACTGATAAAAGGATAAGATTTTGCTGCGTGGTTTGATAGAAATCGATTCAGCGCGGCCAGGCGGCCGGCCAATCTCTGCATTTCTTTGATCGTTCGCGTGACGGCATCCGCTCAATGGCTTGAACTTTTTCGTGGCTAAGTTTGAAACCGCCGTTTGTAACCACGAAGCCTAAAAATTTGCCTTCCTCCATACCAAAGGAACATTTCGCTGGATTCAGCTTCATGTTCACGCTTCTTAGAGAATTAAACGTCTTCTCTATGTCCTTTAACATCTGGTCCTCCTCGGGACTTTTAATCACAAGATCGTCAATGTACACTTCGATACGTTTTCCGATGTCATCAGCAAATATAGTATCCATCAGTCGCTGGTAGGTTGCGCCAGCGTTCTTGAGCCCGAAGGGCATCTTTGTGTAGCAGAAGATTCTGATGTCAGTGCGGAAAGCTGTCTTATCTTCATCCTCCAGCACCATTTGGACTTGATGATACCACTTGTAGCAATCCAAAAAACATTTCCACCTATATGGCACAAGAGAGTCTATCTTCTTGTCGATCTCAGGCAATGAATAACAATCTTTGGGGCATGCCTTATTGAGATCTGTGTAATCAACACACATTCGCCAACCACCGGTAGACTTCTCGACCATAACAAGGTTTGCAACCCAACTATAGTAGCGCACCTCCCTCAGTATGCCTGCCTTTGGCAGTTCACAGACTTGTTCATTCATGGCTTTAGTCTTATCAGCTCCTAGGCTGCGCCTTCTTTGTACTTTCGGCTCGACGGAAGGATAAGTGTTCAAACAATGTTCAGTGATGTCGCGCGGGACACCGGTCATGTCGGCCGGAGTCCAGGCGAAGATGTCCATATTTCTGAATAGTAGTTGCTTGAGGTGCGTCCTGATATTTGGTGAGATTGCGTGGCCTATCGTCACCGTCTGTTCTGGGTACTTGCGGTTCAAGACCCATTTTTCTGGTTCGGTTGTTGAAATCTTTGCAGCCTTGACTGGGCGTGCATCCTCTGCTGACATCACCTCTTTCTTCGCATAGATAATCGCCACCCCCGTCTCAGTTAGGAATCCAATGGCTAAGTGGGGTGTGGAGGTTACCATGTTCAATTCTCCTTGGGTTTCTCTCCCAATTAAAACATCATGCCTTGATTTGACTGGCATCACCATGAAGTTGACGTTTGTAGTTCTTGAATGCTTACCGTTAGATAGCGTGACGGGGAAGCTGATTTGGCCTAGTGGGAAGACCATCTCATTGCAGAATCCTGATAGAGGATAATCAACAGGTTCGAGGCGCGCTTTATCTTCATCATCGAACTGATCGAAGCATTGTTCATAAATGATATCAGTGGTACTTCCCGGATCGATGAAGATGTATTCTGTTTCGTAGTGACCTATAATGCCGGTAATGATGACGGGGCTCGTGGCGCGTGGTCCCCCGCATACTACCGGAAAGATGACTTGTTGTTCTTGCCATGCAGGTTCAAATGGTCGCTTGCCCTTGTCTCTCGCGCTGTATCTTGGTCCATTGACCATGTGTGTCTCTAGGCGCCTAACCTTCTTCTGGTTTCCATCGTCATTTCTATGAATCTGGCGCGTCTCCTTGCGCACATTTTTCTCCAGATGGCTTAACTTACCGCTTTTCAGTGCTTTCTCAATTTCTTGCCTTAGACTGATACAGTCATCTGTCAGATGACCTGTATCTTTGTGAAAATCGCAGTACAGGTTCGGGTCTTGCCCCTTCTTGTTTGTCATTGGCTTTGGAGCCTTGAAATCGTGATTCTCCGTCATGAGCACCTCTTTTGGTGTCTTAATGAGCGGAGTCCATTGTTTTTCTCGATTCTCGTTCATGACTGCCTTTCGATATCCGATTCTGTCAATTGTTTCTCGCGCGTCTTCTTTGTACCGCTGTCTTTCCTCATAACCGCTGGATTGTCTTGATTTCCATTCATGATTTCTGTTCTTGCTGTGCTTTGCCATAGTCGCGTGAGCTTCTTTTGGAAAAACAGTCCTCGGTGTAAGAGTTTTTGGCTCCCGCTAATGATTCTTTAGTCTGCGCTACTATCTTTGCGGCTTCCATGAGCTTATCCCATTCTTTGGGAATACCGTCTTTTCTTGTGATAGTCCTGATGAGACTATCACATCGAATGGCTTTCTTGAAGTGAGCGTGCATTAGCTGTTCGCTTACACCACCGATTTCCAAACACTCCTTATTGAAGCAAGTGATGAAATCTTCTAAACCTTCGTTTTCTCTGCGCCAGATGTCGGTTACTTCAGACGTATCGCGCTGATAACGTCTTTGCTGGCTGAAATTGTCACGGCCCCCGACCCAGTTTCCTGGTTCGAATTCCGCGGGACAGAAACCCGTGGTATTAGTATTTAACTTGGCAGCGTAAATTTTAACAGGATCGTTTAAACTGAAAACACCCATTTATTTTATTTCAAATTTCAGGACAAACCCCGTAATTTACAATAAAGGAATTCCACTTGGAAACCTCTTGGTTACAAAAACAGGTTTATTTATTTACTGAGCCACTTTATCCAAGCTGGTAGTGCTACACGACATTTCCTTGTTCACAAGAAATCACCTGAAACATGTTTAAAAAGATTTTATCAGCGGGGAAATACTGGCGAGTCATTCAATTTGCACAAAACGACACATTGTTATAAATTACAGTATTAAGGGCGATTACAATGTTTATATCAACCAATTACCCAACGGTATTTGTCACTCGACCGTATCTGTGACTATGGTCATATCACCCATTGGCTAACCCGTTGTCCAATGGTGACGGTTATCAGGTAATGTATACAAAACCCCACATACCGGCTGTAATTGAAGATTATAAAGACTTAATCCCTGTAATTATAACTTTGAAAATAAATAGGGTTTTGGAAACAATTTGGTAAAAAGAGAATGACTCACATTGCAAGTTTAGTTGGACAGAGTTTTGCCTACTGATTAAGCCTGGTAACCTAGTTAAATAATGCAACGAAACTAGGTTAGTAACTTAATACAACATTTACGATAAATTCATGAAATCAAAACCCTCACGACGAATGACAAAGTATAGCCCGAATTCAGGCAGCACTTAAACATCCATCGGATCGGTTTTAATCGATCGGACATTGTATCGTAGCAGTGATCGAGTTATTACCCTGTCATCGTAGCAACGTCTCGACCTTTAAACACACGTTTTGAGCAGCTTAGAACGTCTTTTGAAGTGAATTTTCTAGCACAGACGTAAGGCCATGCAACGTACTATTTATAACAGAAATTTGGGTTTGTCGCGACCCACGTAAGCTTGAAGAGAATCCTTCACGGCCCGCGAAGGCCACCCTAGCTACGGCTAGGGCTGCCGTGTCACCCCATAGGTCTGCCACGTGTATGACACGTGGCCTAAAGCTTATCCGGAGAATTGCAAGGCTGTAACACCCCGCGTAAGCTTTGCTTAACTCTTACGCGGCCCGCGACAGCTTACTAAATTTTGATTTTCTTGATTTTTCATAAGGATTAGGGTTTTAGGGGTCCGGGTTTCCACTTACGAAGTGTTTTGGGACATTTTTGCAGGTCCTTACATCCTCCCCACCTTATTTAAAATCTCATCCTCGAGATTTACTTGAACAAGTAAGGATATTTTTGTTTCATCTCTGCTTCCAGTTCCCATGTGTACTCAGGTCCTCTTTTCGAATCCCATTTGACTTTGACCAGTACCAATCTCTTATGTTTAAGGTGTTTGACCTTTTTGTCTTCAATTTGGAGAGGTTTCTCAACAAATTTTAGCTTTTCATTTACCTCTATATCTTGAAGAGGTACTACCAGGGATTCGTCAGATAAACATTTCTTGAGATTAGATACATGAAACACGTCATGTACCCCGGCTAGCTCTTCTGGTAGTTTTAATTTATAAGCAACTGGTCCAATTCGCTGGGTAACTGTGAATGGTCCTATGTACCTTGGACTTAGCTTTCCTTTCTTACCGAATCGAACTACTCCTTTCCAAGGAGAAACTTTTAAGAGTACCTTGTCTCCAACTTGAAATTCTAACAGCTTTCGTCGATTGTCTGCATAACTCTTCTGGCGATCTCGAGCCGTTTTCAGTCTTTCCTTGATTTGGGTTATCTTGTCGGTGGTTTCTTGTACAATCTCGGGACCTGATAATTGACTTTCTCTTATTTCTGCCAAGCATACTGGAGTTCGGCACTTTCGTCCATACAATGCTTCGAACGGGGCAGCATTTATGCTGGTGTGGTAACTATTGTTATAGGAGAATTCTATTAGTGGTAAATGGTCATCCCAATTTCCACCGAAATCTATTACACATGCCCTAAGCATGGCTTCCAGTGTTTGAATCGTCCTTTTAATTTGTCCATCTGTTTTGGGGATGGTATGCAGTACTTAAATTTAGTCGTGTGTGACATCTGTATCACTACGACCATCAAACAAATACCAAATCAATGAAATATTGTGTTTCATACTTGGGATTTGTATAAATATGTGTATCATTTGGACATATAAATTCTCGTTCGATTTCGAGCTCTAAATTGCCTTCTGGAAAGTTATACGCGAACTTATGCGTAATCATAATTAGTTTAACGCAACAAACACTCCGAAATAGTTACATAGGCTTAACATACCTAAAATAACCTTTACATAACATAGAAATAAGTTTTGGAGGGTTTGGTGTGTCGAAATCAAGTTTATTCGATCGCAGGGACTATTTGCGTCAAACTGCGAAAGTATGCCGATTCGTAAAGTAACGTACCTTCTGGAATATGATCATAAGTTAAACATACCATAAATATCCTTTACATAGCTTAGAAATAGGCTTTGAGGGGTTCGGTATGCGAAAATAAACTTATTTGGTCAAACAGGGACTAATAGCGTCAAAAAATGCATAAGTTTGCATCTTCGCGCATATCTTACGTTCCAAACATATCCGAACATCGAAAAATTTTTGTAATCATTAAAATATTTTATTTTAGTGATTGGAATGCAAAAATACCATTCGTCACGTAATTTGGATCGTTTTCGTGTCCGTTCGAGTTTCCGTCGTAATTACCCGAACAACGCAACCGTACGACCAAACGAACCGACATCCAAGATGTTTTTGAGCATATTTCATGTTCCCTATACTTTAACTTCATTATAGATCCTTTAAATGGGGTTAACGGGGCTTAAACGTCTCAAAAATGCATCGAATACCAAGTTTCAGGCCTGTAGGGACCATTTTTGACAATCTGTCAAAGATTGCTAGGAGGGGCGCGTAGACTGAGGCCTATCTCTACGCGGCCCGTGATAGTATATCAGACAGAAACATTGAATCTGGTCCAATTCAGCTATTTTGATGGCTTTGATCCTTGTTTTGCAATACCATTTGATGGTTTTTAAGTGTCCCATTGTATTATAAACCATGGGCTAAACATGGAGGGTCAAGATGTAATACCTTAGTTATAATTTAACGTTTATCATATAATTTAAACTCATAATCATGTAATTACAATCACGATTATACTGAAAATACGGGCTTGTTAAAAACTTTTACAAATCATAAGTTATTCCACATAACGTGATCAGATTCGTCGTTAAAAAATTTACAACGAGGCAATGTGCGGAAGCATGTGTCTTTATCGTGTTCGGTTCTTCATTGAACTTGATCGTCTTCCGGCATCCAGAATGTACCTACAATTCATAAACATGAAATGCTTTAGTCATACTAGGATTAAAACGTGTTTAAACGAGTCCGGTAACGAATATGAAAGGAGAATTCCCAACGTTAATCTCTTGATATCAAAACATAAGTTTCAACCTGGTCTCCACCGTAACTTACGGTGTCACCGTAAGTTACGGTGGCCTCTGAAATGATATTCCCCCCACCGTAAATCAGGGGTGTTTCACCGTAACAATATCAACTCCACCGTAACTTACGGTGTCACCGTAAGTTACGGTGGCCCCTGCATCCCACCTTTCCATTTTGCCGATATTTGACACGAAAACTTTCGTATCTTTCAATACGCTTATCCGTTTGACTTACCGTTTCTTCCTACGTGTTTGTAATGTGATTCTCCATCAAATGGATTTAAAACCCGACTTCCGGATTAACAAATCTATAGAGTTTTAAGCTTTCGGCTTAAACTAGAATTTACCCATTTGGACCCATTGATGTATTTATCAAACAAACTTATTTGTTTGATCCCAAATTCTCGTAAATCTTCTAATTTCTATATCGTCTATCATATTTGGCTCAAACCACGGGTTTCCTACGCATTTTGAATCCGCTTATACTCAAGTACTTATTTTGACCCGTTAGGGACATTTAAGCACTTTTACGCATAACTCACACCCAGTTCTTTCTATCTTTTTATTTCCACATTAGTTATCAAATGACCTTCCATCACATCTATATTTGTGATGGTTTTAATGTGACGATCTATCTAATCCGAGTTTTGCCCTTCGAATTATCTATTTACGGCAAAGACTCATATAGAGTCTTTTGACCAAGGATTTACATCTTACGCTACTATAGTTATTCTAAGCATTAACTTAATTATAAAACTCGTTGTCAAGCGACTTCTAAGGGTTGTTTACTTAATTTTGCTTACAAGGGCGTTTTGGTCATTTTTAACCCTTCTTTTACATCGAAGGGCTCGCTTAAGCCATGTACGCCCAAAATCTCATTTTTAACCAAATCTTATTTTCAAAACACTCTGTCTATAATTTAAATCCTTCGGTTTACCTTGTTAAGTAACCGAATGTTCTTTTTACTTTGCCTAACTCTCATAGAACTTCAAGTTCTAATTGATGAGTTTATCTATAATACGTACCTGGCTCGGATCAACTTATTACCCGGTTTTAGTACCTTGCCTTATAATTGCTAATTAAGAACGATGCGGGTATCCATTGGATATCTATTCCTGTAAGCATATAACTCGACAAAAGGATCATTAGTCGATATTGTCAAAAGGTGATGTCTACACCTTTTGACCCGTTTGGCCGAATTGATTGTTTATTTATGCGAGATGATATTTATTATCGTCTCATCTACATGACTCGTTCCGTATAACACCGTACGGTCGTTTTACTTATAAACCGTTTATTGCTTTCGACATAATATGACCAAATTATCGATTTACTTCTTTTTAACCATTATTATGGTTTCTTTCATCTTTGATTATCTTGTTCCGTTCGACTACACGACGGAACAACATATTTCAATTGTTTAGATATCCCATTCGTAATTTATATGATAAGAAAATATTCTACAATTTAAGACTAGTGTAAGCTATACTTACCTTGCATCCGAATTACGCTTTTCCTTCATACTTGCTTCGTTCGACCCGCTTCCTTTCCAAGCCTCCACCTAGCTTGTCAAGCGTCAAACTATAATCATAATTCGTAAGACGGTTATATTAGTCATCATTAATTATGACTATTCCATCTTACGTATTTTCTATCAAAATTATCATTCGATCTTGTTAATTGGTGGTTTGACTTTTTAAAAGTCAAATCACCAATTAACACATATGATTGCACTATCAAGTTCACAAGACTCAATTAGGCACATTATCAACACTTAGTTCTCATTTAGGCATTTTAACAAACACCTAATGCGCATAATTTTACATATTTACTAACTAGTTCATAACTAATTATTTTCACCAAGATTTACATCAAAATCTAACCTCTATGTCTAGTGTTCATGAACTATATCAAGAACTTGTATCATAACAATCAATATTCATCAATTTAACATTCTAATCCGAGTGTTCATCATATTGTAAATAAACCCACTTAGCACATAATAGGGTAATTACCAAATCCCTAGTGTTGACACCAATTCATCAAGTTTTTCAACTAGGGTTTGCTTCTAAACGAAGATTTCATCATAATAACACTCATAGATTCAACATTGATTTCAGAATTTCGATTATGATTGTTCATCATAATCTCAAAGTATCACTAAATCATAAAATTCAACATACCTTGTGATCCCCTCGACTAGGTGATCATTAATATGTGTTCATGCATCCGATTCGGGCTAAATTTGACCTTCAATTTGATGGATTTTTTGAGTTAGGGTTTTTGGCTCCTGGGAGCCTTTTCTTGGTCGACCAGAACACGCACCACACACACTTGTGTGTGTGTTGTGTTATTTTATTTGGTTTAATTAAAACCATTTTCAGGTTATCCCATTTTGGTCCCTCATGTTTGGTTAGTTAATTAAGTAGGGCATAACCTACTTATTTCTAACAATATTCCCCACTTACTAACTAGGTTAAACATTCATAGTTAACTTAATGGGTTCGGGAAGTCATAACCCGTTTTATTTTAAGTCCCGTTAACTCGGGCTTCTTATAACATTGTTTTCTCCAGCATTTATTAAATTTTATAACTAATATTAGGATTGTTTGTCTAAGTCCTAATATTCACCGGGTAAATTTTACCACTAACGCTATTTTACCCGTTCATTATTATTAGCGTGGTTTAATTACCAAACTCGTTTTCGGGGTGTTACAAGTCTACCCCCCTTAAAGAGGTTTCGTCCTCGAAACCTTTTCTTACATAATTTATCGAGTTTAACTCCATGCATTTGCTCTCGATAATTAATTAAGCATTTCTCATACTTTAACCGATTGTTAGTATTACCAGAAAGGTATGGTAATATCCTTTTGGTTATTAATCATCTACGTATCTTACATGACATAATGCGACTTTAAATAACATAATCTCGTTATTTCCACTAGTTTAATTAACTTAGCAATTTCCATCGCTTTCATATACTATCGAATTCTTTATGAATCCGTTACTTTGACCCGTCTAAAGGTCCTTAGTGAAATCCTTCACTTTTAGCAACAATTTCTTTTATTTTCAAATTCATCTATTCGATTCAGTTATACCGAATCCCCCGCTTACAACGAGCAAATTTATTTAAATGACCTTAACCGGTCTCACTAACTAGACTTATTAGTCCAGTTACTTTTTTGCCGCTTGCTTGGTTATAATGTGATTCTACTTCACATTGCATTTCTTGACCGTGATCTTGTCACATCATGTTTAATTTATATTAACTTTTCATTTTCGAAATTATCACTTTTCAAGTATATCGTCTTGCGCCTATCAGTGTCAAGACTTGTATCTTTAATGCTCACTATTATCTGGTTTACATACATTCATATTTGATTATGTCCCATTACCGGGCTCATTATTCTTTTGCTTTTAACGATACCATTATCCTGCTTGCGTTTACTCATGTCGTCCGGCATGATATTATATTCGACCCGTTCAACTTTAAAATAGTTGAACATAATTTATTCAAAATTTCTATTCTTACATTATCTTGTTGTCTTTTAGTTATGACTCAAAACCCGAGTCTTTTAACCTTCCATCCGAGTCCCCGTTTCTCGGTCTACGCATGTGTTTAATTCTTACCCATCAACCGGGTGTTTTACCGAAGTCGTTATTATTGCAACCCTCCCGGTATGCATTAAGACCTCGCTTCATTTTTATATTCCGACTTTGTCCTCGAGTTTGACGTTTTACGAAAACGACCCGCTTAGTGACATGTTTTCATTTTCCGGGTTCGAGTGTAAGTACACTCCCTCCCACTGCATATTTTGATCATTCTACATGTTTATATTCTTCGGGTTCGAGTGTAAGTACACCCCCTCCCAATACATGCTTACATCATTTTACATGTTTGCATTTTCCGGGTTCGAGTGTAAGTACACCCCTTCCCAATGCATATCTTGATTATTTTACATGTTTCTAATCTTCGGGTTCGAGTGTAAGTACACCCCCTCCCAATACATGTCTAACTCATTTTACATGCTTCTTTGTCCCTTCACTCGGGCTCATTATCCTAATGTAATACGCTTCCGTCACTCGGTTGTGCGTTTACATTATTATCAAATATTTTGCTTATCTGATTCATTTGGGTACTTTTTAATTAGTCCCATTCACCCCACCCTTACTACATCGGATGTAAACGTGTCCGCCATAAGAAGTTCATGGTATCATATGCCACTACTTACTTGGCCAGAGTAAGCGATTAACACATGACACGCATGACCTTTTTATAGTTTTCACATCACGCCCTATGTAAGTAATGCCTCTATTTGTTTCTCTTGGAAACAATATCCCGAACACATTTTCTATTCGGGTTTTTCCAAGTTTTTTTTTTATCTACATATGCAACTTTCAATTTCTACATATTTGTTGCATATTACTATTTGTGCAATTATATTTAAAATGTGCACCTGGTAATGCTTGCCTTAACGGGCTTTCTTGCCATTACTTATTTGTGATCGTTACGCGATTCAGGTCCTTGATGAGTATGCTCTTCTTGTCATATCTCGGACCGTTCCATCATCATATCCACAATTCGTTTGACTCTCGTCGTCTTCAAACGCGAGTGTCCTTCAATTAAAACATTCACAAAGGTTAGTAACGTCAACTTCAAGAATCGCCCGTATTATAATACAAGGCTTTTTCTACTATACGCGTCAACGCGCGTATTTTCATCAACTACATCAATCATTTTAATTGGGGTAACGTGTATCACACGATAGCCCTATGTGTTGTTTACAACACTTTAGCATACATGTACTTACCGGATTTGCGATCAAGCCTCGAACCGAACACTAATCTTTATCAAGAGCATAAGGTTTAAGTCCAAGCATAGTTTTCCCACCATACTTGAATCTCTTAAACCAAGGCTCTGATACCAACTTGTAACACCTTAGTTATAATTTAACGTTTATCATATAATTTAAACTCATAATCATGTAATTACAATCACGATTATACTGAAAATACGGGCTTGTTAAAAACTTTTACAAATCATAAGTTATTCCACATAACGTGATCAGATTCGTCGTTAAAAAATTTACAACGAGGCAATGTGCGAAAGCATGTGTCTTTATCGTGTTCGGTTCTTCATTGAACTTGATCGTCTTCCGGCATCCAGAATGTACCTACAATTCATAAACATGAAATGCTTTAGTCATACTAGGATTAAAACGTGTTTAAACGAGTCCGGCAACGAATATGAAAGGAGAATTCCCAACGTTAATCTCTTGATATAAAAACACAAGTTTCAACCTGGTCTCCACCGTAACTTACGGTGTCACCGTAAGTTACGGTGGCCTCTGAAATGATATTCCCCCCACCGTAAATCAGGGGTGTTTCACCGTAACAATATCAACTCCACCGTAACTTACGGTGTCACCGTAAGTTACGGTGGCCCCTGCATCCCACCTTTCCATTTTGCCGATATTTTACACGAAAACTTTCGTATCTTTCAATACGCTTATCCGTTTGACTTACCGTTTCTTCCTACGTGTTTGTAATGTGATTCTCCATCAAATGGATTTAAAACCCGACTCCCGGATTAACAAATCTATAGAGTTTTAAGCTTTCGGCTTAAACTAGAATTTACCCATTTGGACCCATTGATGTATTTATCAAACAAACTTATTTGTTTGATCCCAAATTCTCGTAAATCTTCTAATTTCTATATCGTCTATCATATTTGGCTCAAACCACGGGTTTCCTACGCATTTTGAATCCGCTTATACTCAAGTACTTATTTTGACCCGTTAGGGACATTTAAGCACTTTTACGCATAACTCACACCCAGTTCTTTCTATCTTTTTATTTCCACATTAGTTATCAAATGACCTTCCATCACATCTATATTTGTGATGGTTTTAATGTGACGATCTATCTAATCCGATTTTTGCCCTTCGAATTATCAATTTACGGCAAAGACTCATATAGAGTCTTTTGACCAAGGATTTACATCTTACGCTACTATACTTATTCTAAGCATTAACTTAATTATAAAACTCGTTGTCAAGCGACTTCTAAGGGTTGTTTACTTAATTTTGCTTACAAGGGCGTTTTGGTCATTTTTAACCCTTCTTTTACATCGAAGGGCTCGCTTAAGCCATGTACGCCCAAAATCTCATTTTTAACCAAATCTTATTTTCAAAACACTCTGTCTATAATTTAAATCCTTCGGTTTACCTTGTTAAGTAACCGAATGTTCTTTTTACTTTGCCTAACTCTCATAGAACTTCAAGTTCTAATTGATGAGTTTATCTATAATACGTACCTGGCTCGGATCAACTTATTACCCGGTTTTAGTACCTTGCCTTATAATTGCTAATTAAGAACGATGCGGGTATCCATTGGATATCTATTGCTGTAAGCATATAACTCGACAAAAGGATCATTAGTCGATATTATCAAAAGGTGATGTCTACACCTTTTGACCCGTTTGGCCGAATTGATTGTTTATTTATGCGAGATGATATTTATTATCGTCTCATCTACATGACTCGTTCCGTTTAACACCGTACGGTCGTTTTACTTATAAACCGTTTATTGCTTTCGACATAATATGACCAAATTATCGATTTACTTCTTTTTAACCATTATTATGGTTTCTTTCATCTTTGATTATCTTGTTCCGTTCGACTACACGACGGAACAACATATTTCAATTGTTTAGATATCCCATTCGTAATTTATATGATAAGAAAATATTCTACAATTTAAGACTAGTGTAAGCTATACTTACCTTGCATCCGAATTACGCTTTTCCTTCATACTTGCTTCGTTCGACCCGCTTCCTTTCCAAGCCTCCACCTAGCTTGTCAAGCGTCAAACTATAATCATAATTCGTAAGACGGTTATATTAGTCATCATTAATTATGACTATTCCATCTTACGTATTTTCTATCAAAATTATCATTCGATCTTGTTAATTGGTGGTTTGACTTTTTAAAAGTCAAATCACCAATTAACACATATGATTGCACTATCAAGTTCACAAGACTCAATTAGGCACATTATCAACACTTAGTTCTCATTTAGGCATTTTAACAAACACCTAATGCGCATAATTTTACATATTTACTAACTAGTTCATAACTAATTATTTTCACCAAGATTTACATCAAAATCTAACCTCTATGTCTAGTGTTCATGAACTATATCAAGAACTTGTATCATAACAATCAATATTCATCAATTTAACATTCTAATCTGAGTGTTCATCATATTGTAAATAAACCCACTTAGCACATAATAGGGTAATTACCAAATCCCTAGTGTTGACACCAATTCATCAAGTTTTTCAACTAGGGTTTGTTTCTAAACGAAGATTTCATCATAATAACACTCATAGATTCAACATTGATTTCAGAATTTCGATTATGATTGTTCATCATAATCTCAAAGTATCACTAAATCATAAAATTCAACATACCTTGTGATCCCCTCGACTAGGTGATCATTAATATGTGTTCATGCATCCGATTCGGGCTAAATTTGACCTTCAATTTGATGGATCTTGTTGAGTTAGGGTTTTTGGCTCCTGGGAGCCTTTTCTTGGTCGACCAGAACACGCACCACACACACTTGTGTGTGTGTTGTGTTATTTTATGTGGTTTAATTAAAACCATTTTTAGGTTATCCCATTTTGGTCCCTCATGTTTGGTTAGTTAATTAAGTAGGGCATAACCTACTTATTTCTAACAATATTCCCCACTTACTAACTAGGTTAAACATTCCTAGTTAACTTAATGGGTTCGGGAAGTCATAACCCGTTTTATTTTAAGTCCCGTTAACTCGGGCTTCTTATAACATTGTTTTCTCCAGCATTTATTAAATTTTATAACTAATATTAGGATTGTTTGTCTAAGTCCTAATATTCACCGGGTAAATTTTACCACTAACGCTATTTTACCCGTTCATTATTATTAACGTGGTTTAATTACCAAACTCGTTTTCGGGGTGTTACACAAGATCAAGGCACGAATTACGAGAAACGATCCTAACGGTTCTCCGAAATCTATATATACCCAACATGTTTCATTCATTCAGCTCACAATTTGATTCATTCCACTCTAAGTTGAAGTGTATACTTCATACCTGAGTAATTTTGAATCAAAACTTCCTAGCTTGGACCCTTTGTAAGTTTCTTTCATGCTTTTATGAGTTTTAAAGCGTGAAAGTTAAACGGTGTTTGACTTTCTGCTTTGACCAATATTTGGTCAACACAAAGTTCGTTTGAACTTTTCAACGTGAGCGTAATCACGATGGCTATAGTCCCTTGTGACTATACCTACTGATTACCACGTTATTTAGGCATAGTGACGAGTCATAGTTTCGGTCAAAATGCGTATTTATGCGTATTTTGCAACCAAACTATTCTTAGGTATCAAGACCCTTTGTTTTGATATCAAACTTGTTTTCTAACTTAGTTAAACATGTTTTAACATGTTTAACTCGTCACTTTTAGTTTAGTGCTTATATAGGGTCGTAAGATAAGCAGTCTAAACAACTGCTTAGACTTTCGAACCCAACCCGTTTGGTCGACCATTAGGATCCGACCAAACATATTTTGTGACCATAGTTGTATAGGGAATAACCATCCGAGGTTATACCATATGGTCACTTCGTTTAGTTAGTTGTATGATAGGTAGTTTATATGCCTTAGGAAAATGACCAGAATGCCCTTTTTGCGCATAAATTCATTCTAAGCATATGTAACTTAAATTTTGATATCTAAACTGAGTAGGCAACATTATTAGACTTGTTAAGGCATATAAAACTTGTCATAGGACTAGTTAGGCGGTCCGAACGCGTTTTACACGAACGACGCGTTAAAGTAGCGTAAGCTACCTAAACATGTCGTAATGGGTCATAAGCACTTAGGATAGGTTCCGTTTTAGAATGTAGGCTTTGTTAAACCATATTATATGAGTTCCAATACTCATTTGGCTTACAAGACCTCATTCTATCCGATCTTCCGATTTAGGTCCGGTTTATTAACATAGTTACCTATATTAGGTGCCGATTGATTCCGTGATCCCTCTAACATTGCTTGGTTGTTATTCAAGACTTCTAAGCATTCTCAAGTGAGTACATAGTTCCCCTCTTTTACCGTTTTCAACTGTTTTGGGGTGATTCATATGTGCTAAATGATTTCAAGTTTTCTAAACAAATGTTATGGTTTATATTAAACAATCTGAACTATCTGAACTATTTGAACCATTGGAACTATTTGATCTATGTGAACTATTTGAACCATTGGAACTATTTGATCTATGTGAACTATTTGAACCATTGGAACTATTTGATCTATGTGAATTAATTGAACTATTAAACGATTGGGTTAGGGAAGTGATTAGGTAACGGGGCGGGTGTAATGTGATAAAAGCATGGTGGATACGCCGCTGGTACTTCCTATATATAAGTGCTTTTAACACATTATATGTCGTTGCGTTATCTAGATCACTTGGGCAAATGTTTTCAAAACGAAGTTACATTACAAGGCTTTTCTAACAATATAAACCATTCGAGTTTTATTACAAAAACGATTTACGATCTGGGTTTACATAAACAAATGTTTTGAGTTAAGATTCATGGCATCGAGGTTTTAGAAACTATAACTAATCTGTTTTGACTTGGTTATTTCAATTTACAATACAAACATTTTACAAAACTAGGTTTTCTAATATTGATTAACGATGTTGTTCGAGTTATTTCAACATGTAAACGAGCCATGAATCTGACACTCACACAAACCCTATGTACTCGCCGGCATTTTTATGCTGACGTATTTTCACATATGTTTCAGGTACTATAGTTGATGATGTTTGATGATGATATTGGTGCATGCTCACATAGGAATGGACGAGGCCTTAGTGACTTAATAACAATGAAAGTCAATTTGTTCATGTTCTGTTTCTAATTTCAATACAATGTAATAAACTTAATTCAATAAAACAAAACTTTAAACCATGTGTTGTGAAACAATGATTCTGTTACGACACTCCCCGACGTTTCCGCCGCGGTTTGTTGTTTTAACGCGGTCGGGGTGTAACAGAAAAGTTGGTATCAGAGCCCATGGTTATAGGGATCTAGGTTATTAGTAATGCTTTGACCTAGACTATAACCTTCCTAGGGCCGTAACACAAGTTATCTTGTGCTTAGTCTTAAAACAATACCGTCGCCTATCTTTAGGTGACAACCACAACAAGAACACAAATTACGAATCCGAGTTGAAAACTAATCATCTCTTCTTAGAAGATTTGTTATAAGGTTTTGAACTTTCAAAGTTTTCAAAATCTCGTCAAAGTTTGGGTCTTATTAATGTGAACACGTGCAATCTGGAAGGGTGGGTGCCTGTATCCCGAGTTTTCTGTCTAAGGCTAGAGTGTTCGTACAAATACACATAATCGGACCAGTCACTCTTACCTGGAAACTCTTGGGGTGAGTGTCCACTTATAGGATAAAGCATGTCTTCGCGATACAATATGAGGACCTATTTACTTTGTTCAGCTTTTGTGCGTCATTTGTTTGCTTTGTGGTACGAGTAAATGACCATCATCCATGCTTTTTGGTCGATAATTGTAACATTCTAGTCTTAGCCAATGTCATCTCACTCGTTTTCTCTCATGTTTCCTCTTTTAGAATGCCTCATCGACGTGACAATCAGATACCTAATGCCAAACTGGCAGCTATCATTACGCAGCAAATGGCTGCTGCACTCCCAAACATCATTGCTCAAGTTAACCAAGCCTACAATAACAACAATAATGCTCCATGTAACTTCAAAATGTTCAACTCAGCTAAGCCATCAATATTTTATGGGTCTCAAGGAGCAACTGCACTCCTGCAATGGTTCGAGAGTCTAGAAAGCACCTTCAGACATGTTCAGTGTCCTAACGAGCGAAAGGTTGAATTCGCATCTAGTGTCTTTGAGAAACAAGCTTTAACATGGTGGAATGGTGTGATGAGAGATAGGGGTGCCGATGTAGCACTGGCTCAAACCTGGGAAGAGCTTCGAGCTCTAATGATGAAGGAATTCTGTCCTCGTCATGTAATCAGGGTATTGGAAAGGGAATTCGACGATCTTAAGCAAGATAGTGGTGAGCATCGAGCCTACATGGATCGATATGAGGAATTAAGTCTGTTATGCCCAACCATGGTTACGCCTTTGGATAAGGCAATTGAAAAGTATATCGATGGCCTTCCTGACCCAGTACAAGACATTGTTACTGGTAGCAACCCTACCACAGTTAGACAGGCCATTGAGCTATCCGCTACCCTAACAGAATCACATATCATGAAGGGTAAAATTTTTCGAAAAGGCGATAAGAAACCGACCGATGAATCGAAACCAAAGGATGAGCAGACTGAATCCTCCAAGAAGTCAAAGAAGTGAAAGGCTTCTCAGAACTTCGCCGTGGTTGCTCATAATGATCAAGCTGTCCCCAACCAACCAGCTCAACCCCCTACTAAGAAGCCATACAACAGAACTGCACCCTTGTGCAACCAATGTAACCTTCATTATCATGCTAGTGTGAAATGCCGCAAATGCCTAAATTGTGGACTTATAGGTCATACAGCTAGGGTTTGCCGAGCTGCAGCTGCACCAAATCAACCAGGGTCTTGCTACAACTGTGGCGAGATGGGCCATTTTCGAAATAATTGCCCAAAGCTTGCTAATGCAAATCCAGCACATGGATGAGCATTTCGACTGACTGGAAGACGACGCTGTTTAGAAATAATCGAACTTTATGTATTATTTTCTTTTGTTATCAAGGTCTATGAAACAGTTGTTTTTGTTTATAAATAAATCTTTTATTTACATTGCAATATATAAATGTGGTTACATGTATGAACGACATATCCCCTACGATATCGACGATCAAAGAATCGTGTTCCTTGTAAAACAAACTACTCTCAAAATTCTTCCATTTTATGATCTCTTGCGATCTCCACGAATATCCTAAGTACCCGTTTCTTCCAATGAAACGAAGTAAAAGGCGCAAGTTACAACTCTGGACGAATACCCAAAGTACCACTATAAATCCTTAATAGGATACCTAAGGGTACTTCCGTAAGCCCTTGATTGGTCTTACATATCATATCTTCCCAACTTCATAATATTTTACACAGCATATGACTTCAAAAGATTGTGCATGTTTTCAAAAATCTCATACATATTTTCAAAATCATCTCTCGTGGTTTTAAAAACATTTCATAAAAATGTTTACCTAATATACTTAGTACGTAATTTCAAAAGCATTACAAAAAGGTTTTCCAAAATCATATTTTTTTTAACAATTCCTAGCATAGCTTTCAAAAACAACTTTGCTCGTATGTTTCCTTAACATACGTAGCACGCGATTTCCAAGAACACCCTGCTTCACACGTCTACTTAGCATGCTTAGCACAATGATTTCGAGGATCCATTCGCTTCATATGTTGTCTAAGCATATCTAGCACCTTGATCTCATAAACACTATACTTCGTATGTGGTCTTAGCATACTTAGTACCAATTTCCTAAACTCTTCCCGTTATACGAATTCCAAATCCTTAGAGGTTCTTCTTCATAATTAGATCCTCGTGGATGTTCAAGCGCAGAATCAAAGTCCTTAATTGGATTCCTTGTGTACCTTAATTCGAATGTTACGATTCCTTGTAAACGAAATCGAATTCTTATAAGGTTATCCTATCTTTACAGATAGATTCTTGAGGACGTTGAAGTCCATTGACTGGGTTCCTGGTATACCTTGAATACCCATGCACAAATCGACAACAAGTTAATAACAATTAATAACAAACTGATAACAAATTAATAACCAAGTGAACAATTATGTGCTTATGTGTTGACCTAATCAAAGTTATCTCGAGCTTGTTCAACAAATTCTATCCCCTTCACATTATAAATCAAACTGTGCGAACTGTGCAAGGAATTACGTAATTATAGATGCATACATAATTATGGAATTTAGTGCACAGAAATCACAGCAAGTTTTGTCATGTATCTAAAGTTAACTCTATTCATTTCCACTTCTGACGAAGAACCCAATGAGGAAAATGAATCATCCATTCATTTTCGCTTCTGAAGAATATCCATCGAGGGAAATGAATATCCTTTCGATTATTCCTTCATTTCCACTTCTGACGAAGAACCCATTGAGGAAAATGAATCATCCATTCATTTTCTCTTCTGAAGAATATCCATCGAGGGAAATGAATATCCTTTTGATTATTCCTTCATTTCCACTTCTGACGAAGAACCCATTGAGGAAAATGAATCATCCATTCATTTTTGCTTCTGAAGAATATCAATCGAGAGAAATGAATATCCTTTTGATTATTCCTTCATTTCCACTTCTGACGAAGAACCCATTGAGGAAAATGAATCATCCATTCATTTTCGCTTCTGAAGAATATCCATCAAGGGAAATGAATATCCTTTTGATTATTCATTCATTTCCACTTCTGACAAAGAACCCATTGAGGAAAATGAATCATCCATTCGTTTTTGCTTCTGAAGAATATCCATCGAGGGAAATGACTATCTTTTCGATTTTTCCTTCATTTCCACTTCTGACGAAGAACCCATTAAGGAAAATGAATCATCCATTCATTTTCGCTTCTGAAGAATATCCATCGAGGGAAATGAATATCCTTTCGATTATTCCTTCATTTCTACTTCTGACGAAGTACCTGTTGAGGAAAATGAATCATTCATTCATTTTCGCTTCTGAAGAAATATCCATTGAAAACGAATAACCTATTCATCTTGCATTTCCTCATCTAACGAGAATCCATTGGAGAAAATGAATCATCCATTCATTTTTTTCGCTTTATAGTAGAAATTTGGATTTGTCGCAGCCCACGTAAGCCTGAACATGTTTCACAACGCATTCGCAACATCTCCGACTACTCCGGGTGACATTGCTAAGAACATGAACATGGAGAATGAAACCGGAACAATGCAAAAACCCCCGAAACTTATGGGAATTGAGGATTATCACGGATGGAAGAAACGGTTTGAGAATTGGGTTCAGGCGAATCATCTAAAAGCTTGGGAGAGCATCGAAACTGAATATGAGAGGCCAAAGAATTCAGCGGGAGTCGATAAAATCATTTCAGAATTCACAGAGCAAGAAAGAGATGGTTATAAAGGAGAGAAAATGGTGATCAATCTGTTACAACAAGCAGTAAAGGAGGATATATTTGTGTTACTTCAACGTAATGACAATGCTTACTCTATCTGGGAAGCTCTTGAAAAGAAATTTGAGGGAAGTACTGAAATGTTACAGAGTAAAGCAACTTTGTTGAAAAAGGAGTTTGAACTGTTTATGTGCATGCCTGGTGAAACAACAAAGACTCTTATTGAAAGATACTGTCATCTTGTACACACCATGTCACAGTTGAAGATTACAAAAACTCCAGCAGAATGGGTTGAAAAGCTTGCTGACGCATTACCACAAACGGAATGGGGTACATATCTGATGATATTGAAGAATTCCGGACAGTTTAGAAGGTTATCAATTGCACAGTTTATAGAGAAGTTGGAGGCACAGGATCTGGAGCAGCAGAAAATTGCTAGAATGAACAGTTCTACTCATCAACAAGATATTAAATTGTACTATAAAGGAAATGTTCAAACTGCTGAAGCAAGTCCAAAGATACAAACCCCATTTAGTGCTGGAAATCAATCTACACCAAGCAGTCAAGGATCAGTCAACACTAGTGGGTTCTCAACGGTGAATCCTCCAAGTGTTCAAAGTTCATCTGCTGGAAATGGTCATCTAATTCAGTGCAATGTGGCTTTACATCTTCAAAATGGACAAAATTATTCTGAAGAGATTGTAAAGAATCATATGGGATTATTGGTCACTGCATTAGAGTCTTATGAAGGGTTGATTGTCGGAAGAATTGGTAATCCGATGCTCACAAAGGAAGATTATGACCAAATCGATGCAGAGGAGCTGGAACTGATGGATATTAAATGGGCCTTAGCTAGTGTTTTGACGAGAGCAGAAAAATTTAGATTGGTTACAGGAAGAAATGATTTTTTGGATGCAAACCTTTCTAATCTAGGATTTGATAAATCTAAAGTTGTCTGTTTTCGTTGCAGGGAGAAATGTCACTTTAAAAGAGAATGCAAGAATCAGGAGCCGAGAGAAGCAAAGGAGTCGTCTGGGAAAGATGATTATTATAGGAAAACCATTTATCAGCAAATCACTCATCAACCGCATCAACAAAAAGAAGCTCAAACGGCACATGGAAGAATGATCGAAGATGCAAACAAAAAGGCTTACTACGGCATCATGGATCAAGATGACGAGAAAGTGGCTGATGGTTTTAGCTGGGACAAGTACATTCCAGCTGATCCTAATGTTAAAGCTTTTATTGCTCAGATTGTGCAAAAGCCAGAATTGCTGAAGGAGTGGATGTATGTGATGTCAGATAATGAGAAGAGTGAAGATGAAAGATCTGTTTCATCAGAAAACAGTTCATCTGAAACAAGTGATGATGAAGAGATGGAACAGATAAATCTTGGAAAAACACATTTATCTTCTGACACTTTTGAATTTTATTTTGCAGAAAAATTGAAGAAACTGAAAGAAAGGAAAGCTGCAAAGGAAATGAAAGAGGTCAAAGTGATTGAGAAGATTGTGGAAGTTGAAAAGATAGTTGAAGTCGAGAAGATCATTGAAGTCACAAAACCCTGTCTTACTTGTTTAGAGTCTTGTAAACAATGTATAGAAAAAGATGAGAGGTTTAGTGAGTTAGAAAAGTTGAAAGAAAAGTTGTTGTTTGATGTAAAAAATTTGAAACAGTCATATGATGTATTGAACAGAACTGTGAATAGTCTGGAAAAGACTAACTCTGAAAGAGAGAAAGCTTTGAAGATGTTGAATGCTACCATGATGACAAAGCAGAAAGAAATCAACTTGTACATAGAAGAATGTGCAAAGTGGAAGAAAGAGTTGGATAGTGAAGCAACTAAGAATGAAAGAATCAGAAGATTGCTGCAAAGTTACAAAGGTTGTGATTACATAATTGATAGAATTTATCCAACAGTTGAAGGATTTGAAGCGTTTAAAGGTGAAGAAACAAAGCCAAAGAAGAAAAAGGATACTGGTAAGAAATAGGGTGTCTGTTATAATAAGTGTCCGCCTCCGATTTGGGAAGGGTACTCGTCTAGAAAACCTAACGAGGAAGAACTAAAACAGGCAGTCAATATTAAGTTAGAATCCGAGAAAACCGATGTTTTACCTGACAATATTGACATCACATTCACAGCGTCAGACACAGATCATGAGTCCGAACTGATAAAACGAGTGGTCGATCAGGTGTTGGATAAAGATGAGGAGTCAGAGTCAAAGTCCGAATCCGAAAGTTCGTGTCAGTCAGTCAGAAGTTTGAGTTCGTCCGAAAAGAGTTCAAAGTCATCGGGAAAACGGGTTTACAGTAAAGAATTTTTGTTGTCAAAATCTAATTTGAATGATGAAACATTTGAAGTTGTATATACTTTGAATGATTCTGACAAATTATATTTTGATAAAGAGTTTCCAATAAGAGGTGTCAAAACTGATTTGATAAAAAAGGTTTTCAAACTAACAGAAATTAATATTTCTGAGATAAAAGATGAAAATCTTAATGTAAAACCTAAACCTTACACCTCAAGAGTACAACAACGTTTGAACAAGAAAAAGGGTTACAATTCTGGTTCTGGTTTTCAAAAGAAATCAAACCACAATCGTAGCTACAAAAAGAAAGGACTTGGTTTTATTCCACCTGAAAACTATAAAAATGAAAAATATGTTCGAGATTTTAAATCAAAAATGACATATGTTGCAGGAACTAACCATGAAGAAGAAGCAAAGAGCTCATTCTGGAAACAGTCAAACCAGGAGTTTCTTGCTGAAAAGATGAAGTATGGAGTTTTTCAAAGAAAGGAGACTAGAACCTGCTTCAGATGCAATGAAGTTGGTCATATTGCATGGAACTGTCCTCAAGCAACTAAAACAAAACAGGGAGTCTCAGAAAAACTTAAAGAAGTTGTTGTTGATAAAACTGAACCACCAACTGAAAGGTTTAAAGTGTTTAAAAATTCAACATATGAAATTGGTGAGTGTTCGAAAAGATTTTACAAGAAACGGGGAAATCTTGATAACCAAGCTTGGGTTGTTAAGAAATCAGATGTAAAATCTGGCGATGAATCTGATTCCACAAAGTCAGATGAGCCACAGTCTGAGATTAAAATTGATGAAAACTCAGTTCCTCCAATAGATGATGAAAACTTTCCATCATTGAGGACTGAAAATTTTAAAAAGAAAATTGGGAAAGTTGAAATCTCAAATCAATTTTATTCTAAAAAGGATGATTTTGATGTTGAGAAAGCTTTTAATGGGAATGTAAAGAAGATTTTCGGAAAAATGGTTGAAGGGAAAGTAAAAGGGGTAAAGGAGTTTTATGCTAAAAAGAAAGCAACTTACACTCCAACTGCTTCTGAATTGAAAACACCCAAGGCTGGTCAGGCTTGGGTGGATATTTTCTTTGCTTGAAAAACCTGACTTGCCGGAGATCCCAAGTTTGTAATCGTGGATCAGGAATCGGCATCTTTCTTAAAAATTGATTGTGTAAATGAATCTTAAAGTTTGTTAAATTTTACAGATTGCGACTTGCCGGAGCTTCCAGGTTGGTAAGTGTGAAGTAGGAATCGGCATCTTGAGTTGTAAAATGATTTGTGTAGATGTTTTATTCCTACATGTGGTTATATGTTTTGGATATACTTACAAGTGGTAAGAGGTTGATTCTGACAAAGTGATTACTCAAGGTCATTAGGTTGAACTTGATGTAATCCTGATACAAGAGATTAAATGGACAATATGATGAACCAAACCCCTAATTGTACAAGTGGTTAAACAAAACTTATTTTCCGGAAAAATCATTTTGGTTAAAACAAACTTAAGTGTTTTGAAATCATAATGAGAACATAGTTTTGTGTAAGGGGGAGTTCTGATTGTTTAAGCCAAATGGATGGCGAATTGAGGTGATTTGATATCAGTTGTCACATTCTGTATAGTTTGTTTTCAAATTTCCTAAAATGTGTTTGCATTTTAGGGGGAGTAGAAAATTTCAGAAAATCCAAAAACATTTGAAAATTTGAAAAAGACAAAAACATGATAAAATTCAAAAATGAGTTTCGTTGTGAATAGAGGAAATGATAGTACATCAGTGGACTGTCACAACATGCTAAAGAAATGTAAAGTTAAAAATGTGATAAACAATCTCACTGCGGATATGCCAGTAGGTTTTTGCACATTTAGTAGATTGTGATGAGATATAAACCTAAATTCAAACTTGCTTATTCTGTGGGTAACAACATCTTGGATATATAGGTAACCCCTGAAATCTCGTTTGAAAGATCCCTCTTTCTGAGATACTAGGTCTTTATGCTCAGTGATATCTGGGGTATTATCTCGGGACTTCTGCTGAATGGAAATTCTGACCTAGTCCTCGGATAATACTTTCCGCAAATTCTTGAAACATAGCATCGCCCTCAGCAAGCTGATGAAACAATAAAATTGATAGTCGCTGCTGTTGAAATCAAAAAGATCCTCTAAAGGGGACACACCGAAAGTCGAGCCGTCATCTCTCTGCTGAACGGAAGTTCTGACCTGAGCTCTCACGGTTTCGTACTATAAATTATTTCCTTACAGATATCATCTGTGGTATACTCACCTGTAAGACTGAATATTGGGATCTGGATACGGGAGTATATTCAAGTAGTGGGACACACGGATAAGTTTAAGTCTCTTAAAACATTAACATCGTATCTCGGATCAATTGAACTTTGTGTGAAAATTTAAGTGGACAAATATACTGACAATCTAGGTGAATTGTTTAGAATTTAAAATGAAATGAAGCTTAACGGTGTTGGTGACTTGTCTCAAAAACTGATATGATCCTCTTGCACAAACTCACAAAAATAGTGTCTGTAAATATTTCTTTACTGCATTTCATTCTATTCAAAAATCCAAAAAGATTTTCAGTGTGTTTTAGCATAAATTTTTGAAAAATTCAAAAAGATTTTCGACAACTGGTGTTGAAGAGCTAATTTTCAAAATTCCGAGTGCTAGACATGATGAACAAATGGTTTGGGAGAATGTGTTTTGAAAAGAAAAATGATTAATTTTTGCAAATGGTTCATCAGAATTTATCATTGATAAATCATTCTGGTTCAATTTGAGAGAGGATCTGGATTGATAAATTTGTCAAATGTTAAATTTGTGAAATTTACTTTTGGGTTAAGAATGTGCAGGTGTAGCCAGGTTTCGATACCTGAGGTTTATGTGATTTTAACAAGCCAGACTGCGATCCCAGCATAGCGAAAGGGGGAGTCTGAAGATATCTGAGTAGAGATTGTTCATGGGGAGTTTGCTAGAGAGAGAAGGATTTAGAGTGAGACAAGAACTAAGACAAGATTTTGGAAGTTCAAAGACTGATAAAGTCTGAAGATTGTAAAGACTCGACATTTAAGACTCGTCAACATCTGAGGGGGAGTCTGTTGGTGCACACATCTGTCGTCTTCGTCTTATATCGAGTCTCTTGTTGCATTGCGGATCTGAACAAGTGACATCATCTAGATGACATCTCAAGTGACATCATCTAGATGATATCACATGTTACATCATCTTTGAAAGTCAAATATGCAAATCAGAATTCATGTTCTGTTAAATTTGTCTTGTTCGCTTGAAAAGTCAATTTGTTATGTTCGCTTGAGTGTAACCGCTTGAACATGTGCATGTTCATTTCAAGCGGTCAGGCTAGTAGTATAAATATGTGTCATGTTGCTTCATTTGAAGCGGACAGGCAAGAGTAACAGTTCGTGAATTCCATACCGAGGTGCTGCCGGTGTGAAGACTGATTGTAATCGCTATTATATCAATATAATCAGTGTTTAAAGTGATAAGCAAGCTGTTTCGACGTCAGTTTCTTATTTTCCGCATCTGAAACTGATAAAATCTCTTCTGAACGACTCGTTCGGGTCGCAAAATGATCCTACAGAAGGGAATCCTTCGCAGCCCGCGAAGGCCACCCTAGCTACGGCTAGGGCTGCCGTGTCACCCCATAGGTCTGCCACGTGTCAGACACGTGGCCTAAAGCTTATCCGGAGAATTGCAAGGCTGTCGCGCCCTGCGTAAGCTTTGCTTAACTCTTACGCGGCCCGCAACAGCTTACTAAATTTTGACTCTTGATTTTTCATAAGGATTAGGGTTTTAGGGATCCGGGTTTCCACTTACGAAGTGTTTTGGGACATTTTTGCAGGTCCTTACAGAAATGGTTTACAAATTGGGTTCTGAAGTCAACCCATGACGTGATTTTTCCAGGCGGAAGACTATCAAACCATGCGCGAGCAGCGCCTGTGAACGTCTGGATAAACAGATGGCACCACATTGGCATGTTCCAACCTCCCATAACACCAACGCTTGTAAATACTCGAACATGATCGTCAGGGTCGGTGAGACCGTTGAACTTTCCCACTGTTGGAGGCAACTTTTCTCTTGATAACGGGGCTAGAGCAATCTTTGGAATGAACTTCGAGTGTTCGGCAGCTTCAGCTGGCCTATAGGCGAGGCTGAAGTCCCATTCTGCTTCTTCGCTGTACGCGAAGCGCTGTCTTTGCCTGTACGAATCATGATTTTTCTGCAAACGGTTGAAAACCGAGGAACCTTCATCCTCCTGCCAAGTATAATCATCCAGGTCTGTGTCATCCCATTCGTTGTTCATGTTGCGCGACCCAAGCCGGCTGTGAACTGGACCCCTTTGGACATTTGACGGATGGTCATAATAACTGCCTGTCTCCCCTCGTGTATCGCGCGTGTCATGCATGCTTGGTTTTCTCAAGGGAAGAGGTCTGTTGATTCTTCCTTGAATGTTTTGCTGCGGGGGTGTCTGGCGCGCCCCTTGACTTGGACCCGGAGGGGTAACCAAAGATGGTTCTGCTTGCAAGATTGCTTGTTGTGCGCTCAAAGACTGATACGCAGTATTTATGGTAGCAATTTGTTTGGCGTACCAGGAAGCTATAGTTTCGCCTTCTGGTAGCCCTAGTAATGCCGAAATGTTCGGGTTTGGAGCTGGGCTTGAAGGACCAGCGACGTGACTTACTGGGGTTCCCGTTTGAGTGACGCGAGTGAAGCTCGCGCGGGGTCCCCCAGTGTTCGTTACTTCAATTTCACCTATCTCTTCGGCAAGTTGGACTTGGACACTCGGATTGTCCTCCCCCAAACCTGCGTTAGAGTTCGTTCCAAAACCAAAATCAGGAATAATCCCTTGACCAGCCATGATCGAAGGAACAAAACTTAGAAAAAACTCAGAAAAAGAAGATGGAAGTGATTGTAAAAATCGGTGGGCGCCAATGAAGAAACACGGAACTAATTTTAAGGTTAATTAGTTTGGTTTATGTTTCAGTCATAATGGTTAATCTTCTTAAACTTTCCTTAGCTCCGATTTGATCCGTTCTTCCTGCAAAACAAAAACACCGTTAGCTTGTTAAGAGGGGAATATGGGGGTTTCCCTCTTAACCAGACTCCAGCGTGAGAATAAGTATCTGCTTTGAGGAAATGAGTGTGTGTTAAGAGTGAGAGTAGAGAGAATAGAATGTTTAACCTGTGCATGGAGGTTTCTATTTATAGCCGGAGAGGTGTAAGAGGAGGTGGGCTAATAGGCCTTGGGCCAGAAGGCGACAACCAGAGAATATCCTCCTTGTCTCACTGGTATCGACCGTTAGTGTCCTCTAGAAGATCTCTGGTGCTGGCGCACTATCATTGGAGCCACGTCTCGCAGTTGTCGGCCTTGTTGTCCCTCTGCCATCAGCAGGTAAGTGGAGATCGTGGGGCAGGTGTCGCCGCCCCCTGATTGGTGCCACGTAGGCGTCCTTGCGTACTTTCTGTCTCCTGCACGTCAAACGATCGTGGAGCACGATAGAGCATAGCCTGGAGGACGCTGATTGGCTTATTCTTCTGCCACTTGTACCTTTTGTACTTTCTGAAGTGGCCTTGCGCCCTGATTCCTGCGCGACCATTGCTGAGCACGTAACTATCCCGCACAGGGTTGTAGGGGCTGAAGGCTCATATCCAGAATGCTAAGTGTGGAAACTGGTGTTGTCTCTTGTTTGGACCTCGCGCGAGGCCTTATTCTGCTTGAGTAGCCCGCGCGGTCTAAGAGATTGGTCAGCTTTGCTGAGTAAGGAGTATGGTCCATTGCGCGACCTAAATGGTTTGCGCGGCTTTTTGCGACCATACCCCTTCAGTTACATAAAATCCTAATAAATTAAAAAAACAACTTAATAAATCCTAAAAAAATAAAAAAAAAACTTCATAATAAATTCTAAAAAAAATTACAAAGTACGATAAATATTAAAATGAGGAACCCAACAAAAATCCGGGTTTCCATCGTGCCTATACTCGATTTTGGCGATCTCTACTCGATCATCGTAGCTTAGGTCACCCGCATGCACACAATCGAAGCATGCTTTAAACCGATCCAGGTGCAGTTTTAGCTCCCGCCACTTATGTTGACACGCGTTCAAGTTGTGACGCGCATTTCCAACATGTTGTTGGTATTCCTGAAACGCTCGTGTCAAGCAGACGGTTTGACCACGACATAACGTTTGTTGTGCGTCAACGATTGATGTCACTAGCGCTAGCTCCTCCTCGTCCCAATGAACCATTTTCGGTTTTTGGATTGGTTTTGGATGAAGATTTGTGTTTGAAGAAAGTAGATGTGAAAAATATTGATGTTTGGGGTGAGTATTTATAGGTAAAAAAATAGTGAAATTTTTTTAAAATTTGATTTACATAGCGGTAACTGCCATGGCCAACGGCTACGAGTAATGGTCATATTTTTCTATCCAACCCCAGCCATCCACATCATCTCCCCAACCCGCCCCACGCCAGGCTTCATAGCCATGTTAGAGTGGCAACGCCGCTACCCAAGCTGGCCTGTTGTGGCTAAACCGGCGTTGATTTGGTTCCACGCCCCAAACCCAAGCTCACATCTCGCGGTCTAAACTCAAAAGCGGTATTTATTTATAGACTTTTATTTAAGGAATTGAAATCTTATAAAAAACGGAAATGGATTTGAAAATTTGAAATTTGAAGAACTATAATCTATAAAATAATTATAAGGTGTGATAGGGTTTAGTTGACAATATACTTATGTTTTGTCTTTTGAACTTGTTAATTTGGTGGCGGTGGTGGTGTGATAATGACAACAATGATGGTGGAGGCGGTGATGAAGGTAGAGAGAAAATCATTCATTTTGATTATGTTCCTTAATTGATATATATGGAAGGGTCGTATTATTGGCACACCTTGGGAAATTAAATCGACACCTTCAATACGCATCGTATAGGCCTATACGATGCGTAGTAAGGTTGGTTCAAACTTCTAGGTCAGTCAAAGGCTGATAATGTCCCCTTAGAAAAAAGTAATACGACCTATACGATGCGTATTGAAGGTGTCGATTTAATTTTCCAATGTAGCTTTCTGTCACGCGGGCGAAGAAGCATCACTTTGGACATTTGTTGGTCTTCAAACATATAGGAAACTTATTTGAGAATACTCCTGAATTTATCGAAGCTGTAAAATGAGATCCTCCACTGTTGGGTTATCATCTTTCAACCCCATTTTTCCTAAATTTATCGATTCTGTGTTTTCAACGGGGATGTAATGCAATGATTCATCTCAATTGAATAGACAGACACTTACTTCATAGGACTCACTTGAATCGTCTTGGATGTAATAACAGTACGTCTAGCATCTGTGCTTTCTTGAATTACAAGAAGCAAATGATAACGAAGATGAACATTGTATTTATCACGAAAGTACTGAACAACCGAGATAACAGCTCCGGTTTCATCAGCTGCATTTGGAACAAGAAGTCCAAAAATTTGTTTTTTATTTGTTGTTGTCTCAACAATATGAATGCATGCAACGAATTTGACAATTGTGACAACTTATTAAAAGTTCCCCAGGCTCATGGCAACCGGTTTGCTTTCTCTAGAATATCTACAATCCAATCAAAGCACATTATGCATTTCAAATCAAGGGTCCCATCATTACAACCACTTGTTTGAAAATGGCCAGGAGAGTTGAAAAAACTGCAATTGGAATTGATCTTAGATCAACATACTCTTGTGTGGCAGCCTGGTTTGGAAAGATGACCGAATCGAGATCTGAATAAGTTTCTGGAATTGGAGAACCGTTGTGTCTAATCATATCAACTATCGCCTTGGTAGTTATTACCATATCCATTATCTCGTTGGTAGTTGTTACCATCGTATGATAACTTTTTAAAATTGACCTAAATTAGAGATAAAATACATACAACGTCAACAATGGCATCAAAATACAGGGCTTCATCCTTATTTCTGTAAATCGCTTTGAAACCTGACAGAATCTATAAAGAAACCATTCGATTTCACGGTGAGTGGAGAAATTAGCGACGGAGAAAACTTCATCGTAGAAACTTTGAACAAGATAAGAAGGATGAGATATCGGCAGTTAGCTCGAAGAAGTTTCTCTGGATCATTCAACACGTGACCCAAATCGATTTCGAAGAACGTTTAATCCAGAGGTTGGTCTCGGGTGGGCATAAGATCCGTGGGCCCTATTATCGGATCTGTGACTCCATAGAAGATGTGATTAAGGTAACTACCGAGTCACACCAATTCGTTGAAACCACATATTCGTGTGTTGCAGTTTGGAAAGATGACCGAATAGAGATCTGAATCATGTTGAGGAACGCATAAGGGTGAGCACAGACTCCTTGTTTATGTGACAGTCAACAAGCGTATCGTCGTTGTGGAGAACAACCTCGTTGAATAGCAACCTTCATTTAGTTTCTGGAATTGGAGAACCGTTGTGTCTAATCATATCAACTATCGCGATAAGTTTCTGTTGAAGTACAAGAACGAGTATGAAGATAAGTCAAGAGCAAAGAAGAACACTTGAAGAAAAAGCAAGAACTTGGAAGTATTACCTGAGTAGTTGTTACCATATGACACATGATAAAAGCACTTCTCTAGACAATCTGGGATTATGTTCCATTTTGGGAGAACGTGTAATCCATAGGTCTGTCTCGGGTGGGCATAAGATCCGTGGGCCCTATTGTCGGATTTGTGACTCCATGGAAGATGTGATTAAGGTAAGCGTGCCGTAAAGTTGCATCTGATTTTTAAAACATTTCCCACTGACATAATATTTTTCAAATTTGGAACCACGTACTCATGTGTAAAAGCTCGGAAAGATGACCGAATAGAGATCTGAATATCGTGCTTTCCACCAAACACTTGGAGTGCTCAAACATACGCATTCCGTTCTCCATCTGAACTATGCATTCTCTCATAATGTCCAACAACTGAATTTCACTTTCTTGTAGATTGGTGGGCTTGAATGGTTTTAATATATTTCATCTTGGACTATCTAGTCTAACACTTGAAAATGGATATGATCGGGTCAAGATCTTTATCTATCATGTCATCGACCAACTGCTCAAAATTCTTTTCGTTTCTCGGGTTCACATTCGAAGATTCTTGCATTGGGGACACAACACACCAAAAAATAAACTTCAAAAATTTAGTGCCTTGATACGCATCGTATAGGTCTATACGATACGTATTAAGCCAGCCGCCAGACAACACCTGCACCTCTGCCATGTCTTTTACTTTATTCAATACACATCGTATAGGCCTATACGATGCGTATTGAATTGGAAAAGTGTGCAGATAGATGAGCCGGTGTGCCAATAGAATTTCCGATATGGAATGAATGTTGAAGAAAAAGTTCATTTGACATTTTAATTCTATTCTAATTATCTCATTGTTTAAACATGTTATCCATGGAAATTCAAATTATAACAAACTCAATTCGGTACCGACTTTTGGCGTTTTCTATATCAGGCTGGTGTCGATTTTTACCTTCATGTACCGATAATGAATCGGACCTTACCAGTATTTTCGATACCAGTATTGGTTGACACCAAGCTTATCTAACTTAGAAAGTAAAGAAAATAATAATAATTATTAATATATCAATATGTGATTATAATATATTAAATTCACTGTTCATTTCATTTGCTTTATTAATATATAGTAGTAAGAGTAAACTGCCATTTTGGTCCCTGTGGTTTGGCCAGTTTTGCCACTTTAGTCCAAATCTCAAACTTATTACATCCAGGGCCCTGTGGTTTGCATTTTGTTGCCATTTTAGTCCAAAATCCAAAAAACCCCCTTTTTGACTGTTGAGAGCTGCCTATTTTGTCCTTTAGTGCAGGGGTATTTTGGTCATTTATGTTTTATTTAAAGCAATTCAACAACAACAACAACAAAACCCAGAAAATCAAGAACATCTTCTTCAACAACAACAAAACCCAGAAAATCAAGAACATCTTCAAAGTTCATCATCAAAACCCAGAAAATCAAGAACATCTTCAAGAAAAAAACGAGGCTCAGATCTGTATCTTCAAGAACATCATCAAACATCATCATCAAAACAACAACAACAACAAAAAAACCCAGAAAATCAAGAACATCTTCTTCAACAACAACAAAACCCAGAAAATCAAGAACATCTTCAAAGTTCATCATCAAAACCCAGAAAATCAAGAACATCTTCAAGAAAAAACGAGGCTCAGATCTGTAAAACCGCCATGGCTGCAAACAGAGGTTGCAAGCGCACTTGCCCTCCTCCGATTCTGCCACGCCAAGCTCGGATTAGGTGAAATCATCACAGCCTCATGGTGAACAAGCATAACAGAACAAGTAACAACACACACCACGAAAGAACAGTTGTCTCTCTCTCTCTCTCAATACATATACATATCTGCAGTGCCACCACCGTCACTCCACCCGCCACCACCATAACCACCGCCAACACCAATCTCTCTGATCTCTAACCCCCACAAACAATCAGATCAAAATATTTCTGATTTCGATTCAGATCTGAAACTCAAAGCTTTTCTCTCCAATACACACGAATGAGAGAGAAACATGAGAGAGAGAGAGAGAGAGAGAGAGGAACGCAGAGATGACGATGACGATGGTGGATCTGACCGGTAGGGACGACGCCGGAGTGGTGCTCAGGTGGGACGATGATGATGATTTATTTGGGGATTATGTTGATCGATTTAGGTCTCAACTTAACTGATCCATTTAGAGAGAGAAGAGAGAGAGAAGAGAGAGAGTCTGTGGGGTTTTATGATGATGATGATGATTTATTTGTTGATGAAGTTAATTAAGAAAATGAAAAGCAAAATGACCAAAATACCCCTGCACTAAAGGACAAAATAGGCAGCTCTCAACAGTCAAAAAGGGGGTTTTTTGGATTTTGGACTAAAATGGCAACAAAATGCAAACCACAGGGCCCTGGATGTAATAAGTTTGAGATTTGGACTAAAGTGGCAAAACTGGCCAAACCACAGGGACCAAAATGGCAGTTTACTCTAGTAATAATAATAGCAACCAAATTTATAAAACAAATAGGGACAATTTATATATTTATATATTATTAATTTGAAACATTTGTATGCATATATAATTGTAAGTTGTGCTTAAGTACTTGTACCTTAATCAAATATTAGTTGTAAGTTGTGTTTAAGTGGTTGTACCTTAATCAAATATTTGCATGTTTAATTGTAAGTTGTGCTTAAGTACTTGTACCTTAGTCACATATTAGTTGTAAGTTGTGCTTAAGTGGTTGTACTTTAATCAAATATTTGCATGTTTAATTGTAAGTTGTGCTTAAGTACTTGTACCTTAGTCAAATATTAGTTGTAAGTTGTGCTTAAGTGGTTGTACCTTAATCAAATATTTGTTTCATTACCTTATCAAATTCAATCTGTTTTCTACGCATGTATGGTTGTAAATTGTGTTTGAATGGTTGTACCCTAATCAAATAACAGTTTCATTATCTTACCATATTCATTTGGTTTGATCCATTCAAAGTTGTGTTGTTTTATTTGTCAATTATTATTATTTATAATAATCTAATTAATTCAGCCAATATTAATCTTGTATAAATATAATTTGCAACATATTGATGCAATGGTTGTTGTAACGTGTGCATTATGGTTTATATAGTGGTAATGATATATATTATATACAGATTACGATGAACCTGTCAAACGGGAAAAAATAGACGCGGGTTCATCATAACGCGCGAGTCCTATATTAACTTACTTATTTTATTCTATGTTTTACGTTTCGGTTTAATTTCTTCGCATTAACACCGCAACTTCAGTGTCGGTGGTCGCTGGCAGTAGTGTAGCATTAGTACTCGCCTCCGCCGCAACGCGAGAGTGCTTAATACTAGTTGATATATAATTTAGAGCAGGGATAACAGTTCCAATACACCTCTAAATTTTTGAGGTTCTTTATCATAATTCTATCACCATTCATATAAATTTTTAATATTTATTGTTATTATTATTTTGTATTAGTTATATCAATTAGCGGTTGAAACATATATTCGTCTGTCATTCCTTTTATATTCTCAATCTGTGATCCAAAAGATTTTTCTAAAGTAGTCAATATAGTTCATGAAAAGATATAAGTATCCAATTTCATTACGACTTACTCATCACTAACCATTTATTTAAATATTAAAACAAACAGATAATTCCTTAAACTCTCTAAACTCATAGTTCATAAAACATACGAATATCTTTATCATTGATTACTTCTTAAAACCTTCACTAAGTTGACGTCACTTAAATTTGATGCGTATATAACACATAAAAATATCACATTTGCTTAATTAAATATTAAATACATGACACATTACACCTCTTGAACGCCATCAGGACAATGGAATCCAGATCTACGCCGTTTTGTGTTATGTGTTGTTTTGTTTCATTATTTATTAATATTTAATTAAATTAATGATTGATTGGATTTGATGTCAATAATATATAAATGTGAAAAGAAATCCAGGAGGCTGGTTTAAGTTTAAGCCCACAATATTGGAGAGCAAAGCGGTTTGAGTGGGTTCGGATTGGTCCTGTTAACATGTGATTCTTGACACTGACTATTGTTGTTGTCCTTGTATCCTCTGCATCCATCATTGTACCATCAAATCATTACTCCATCTATTACCTTTTTTTCCGGGCCTACCCTGCTCTACCCATTTGAGTTAGCTCCTGCCCTCTCGCCTCTAAACGTTAGTCTCTGACGCGGGAGGTCGCTGCAAAACAGTCGAGGGGGACGCCCCCCACATCACCGGGACAGTGGTGGCGGGCCGGCTAACGTGACCGGTCTTCACGTTTTGCTCTCCATCTATTACCTTTTTTTATTTTTCCAAATTTTGCATCAAAAATGGAAAATATTGACTATGATAACTGGATCAAGTGGTGGAACTCTTGTATTTCTTTTGAAAGATACAGTTTCAACTTTTATTTGGTGTAGAGTGAGGTACTGGTGTACAATTATAGGAGATCCAGGGAAACCTGAGTTGGCTTCTTGAGTCAAACATGTTTTACTAGTAATTTAACTTTTATGCCTACAGACGAGTGGGTTACTGGATTTCCCCGAAATTGGTGGTAAACTCGGTTTACTCTCGAAATACTCCGTTTGTCCAGTGGATGCCCCAAGAGTGACCGAGATTGTTTCTGTTGGCCATTCAAAAAAAAGGAAAAATATTACTCCAACTTCCTTTTTTACATCTTTGGAGAAAATATTGACCAGAATTGGACTTTACTTTTTTTTGAACGGCAAGGAACGACGTGCCAACTACCGTGACACCGGATGCTGTGGCCAAGGTCGATTACTCGACCGCCGTCAGCCCCTTTTCTCTCCCCAATTGCGTGGAAACCCGACCTCCACCCGCCTGAAGGCACGACAGTGGAATAATCGCTAAAACCTCACCTCCCATCTAAGTCGAATCGGCGCCACCCGTATTTGCTCTTCACCTGGATGCCGCAGAAAATAATAAGGAGAGTGGGAATCGAACCTGGGCCACAAGGAACACCAATTCTTTCCTCACCACTCCACCACTATCTCATCGGCCAATAATTGGACCTTAACCTAAAAGCTAGTCTGGTAGTTTTTTTTTTTTTTTGAACGGCGATATTTCTACAACAGGCGATAGAGATCGCACCTACCCTATAACTCGGGTAGGCCCCTCCGCCCCACTCCGGCATCCAAGGCTATGTTGTCTTAACCGGGCCCACGCTTGGTGCATCAGAGTTTGGCTAAGGCGTTCCCCGAGAAAATTTCCAGCCCACTGCCCACCCGATTAACCGGGAGCGTGTAGTTGCACCCTCCACAAGAGTCGGGGACTCTCTGGAGTAAATGCACTGTAATAGAAAACTCGGGGTGGCTCCCGGGTTTCGAACCAACTGGCCCTCCACCCGTTCATTGCCATTCCCCCAAATGTGATGGGTGTGGGGATCGAACTTGGCCATCCTAGGAAAACCAAATCCTTTCCACCACTCCACCACAAGTATTTGTTACTCATACAATTACTGTGAGATAGACACTTTTAGTCCATAATAATTGACCCTCCTTTGACTTAGATACCACTATTACAGCCCAAACAGAAGACTTGACCTAAATACTAGTTTCGTGGGTTAGAGAGCCCATTTGAATTATACACCCTATATACAACCGATATGTGACATTTCTCATACATTGCAACGGTTCGCGTTCATAATAGACCTCTAGTCCACACTTAATAGCTATTCCCCATGTTGTAAAATTTATAGTATCTGATACCCTGCTAACTAATACGCTTAGATAAAACGAAGTTTTGCCGACATGTTATAAAGAACTAGAAGTAGAAGATTAGTGAAAAGTTTATTTAAACAAGAGACATTTTCTAAGGGATGTTTTAGTTTGGTCACACCCTATTTAGGTTTTTGTTTACAAACATTCATTCTATTAACTTTTGAAATCTTTTCTGAATTTTATCTGTTTATAAAAAAAATAGTAAAACGAATATTAATGTGAGACATTCAATAAGTTTGGACAAAAATCTAATCTAACTTATAATAAAAAGTTTAAATTAATGTCATATGACATTTTCTTCTTTAATTTTAGAATTTTACTTATATTTTATTTAAAAATATTTTTAATGCTTATCCTTATTATTATTTATTGTATGTTCTCTCAATTTTAATTTTAACTAGCTTTTTCTGACGTTGCGCGTTGCGGCGAAACCGATCAAATAATAATGTAAAAAAACGTGATTTGAAAATAAAACATGTTGTTTAGAAAGTCAAACCATTAGAACGGTTTAGTTTATCATTGTACCGTTTTATAATACAGTAGAAACTCTATAAAATAATACACTTTGGACCACCAAAATTTATTAATTAAAAGAGTTATTAATTAATCGATAAATTAATAATTATTAATTTATATATTAATTAATATTTTATTAATTTATAGTAAAATACTTAGTTTACAAACATCTTTCAAGCTTCCACTTAATTATTGTATACAATGCATGTATATCAAATGAACGGCCCAATTTAAAAGAAACCTTCAATCTCCCACCTTATTATGCTTCTTGTGTTCAATGTATCACTTTATGGACATTAAAAATATTTTCTATATAAATACAAGATCAAATAGGTTAATAAAGATGATATCGAGGAAGAAGATGATGAAAGTTCTACAATGGAGCCCCCTTCGCGAAACGAAGCTATTAAAGCGGCAATCACATTGAACAATTTCTTGTTGAGCTATGAGAAAACAACACCAGAAGTTCTTACCATGCTAAGGAAAATTAGAGACGAGATTCAAGGGGAAATTGATTTCAACAAAAAACAAAAGACAATTGAGTCATTTTTCAAGAAACCTTCATAAATCATTCATGTAATATGCTATATATAAGGAATTATTAATTTATATTTTATATGGGGTCTAAAGAAATTATCAAAAATGTATTATCTTATAATTTTAGCGAATTATTAATTTAGCACCCTATCCCCGAGTCGGGACCGGCAAAAAATATTATCTTAGAGAGTTTATTAAATAATCGAGTATTAATTTATCGAGTTTCTACTGTACAAAAAAAAACATTTTATTTTGAATACAACTTGGTTTTTAACAAAAATTATAACGGAATGTTGAGGGAAAAAATCAAGCATGACTACGTGCTTAAGTTTTTAGAAAAAAACGTCAGTTATTAAAAAAGTATTTAATAATTTCATAAATTAATATATGTTCTAAAAAAGAAAAAAGAATTATTAAAAAATGGTAAAGGAAATATATGGTTTTAAAAAAGGAAAAATAATAAAAAGCTATATATTATTTTAAAAATAAAGTTACTATTCATCATCACTCGTTAACTATATATATATATATATATATATATTATATATGTGTGATTTAACTAAATCTAATATAGATAAGAATCAGATTTGTTTTTCAGTTTAAACTAAAATAAAAAGTAATATTCATTGTATTCTTCGTGGGAGATACAAGAAGGCTTTTTTTAATTTCCAATATATATGATTTAACTATATCTAATATAGATAAGAATCTGATTTTTTTCAGTTTAAACTAAAATAAAAAATAATATTTATTGTATTCTCTGTGGAGGATAGAAGAAGGCTTTTTTAAATTTCTTTCTAAATCAAATCATAATTTTCTTGATTTTTATTTCTATTAAATAATAATATTAACTTATAATCTTCTCGTTTTTGTCTTATTTATTTAATCTTCTCGTTTTTCTACTCTTTAATGACCATCTAATATTTCATTGAAACGGGTTTGAGGATGAATTGTTGATCAGTTTTGTTTAAACATAATGGAAAACATGAATAACATACCTGATGCAACAGACAGGCCAGCAGAAAATCCAGATGAAGACGCAGCAATGGAGTTTGACATAATTGTCAGCTTGATCTGGTTCCTCCTTAGGGTGCAAACTAATGATGGTGATGAAGAACCGAAAAAGGGTATTCGGTTATGGGAGAGAAAGGCGATTGATGTTATGAGTTAATACAAGTTGTCTAACCTTGTAACCTCTACATTAGTCTCCTTATGTATGCACTCAAGAGGAAACCTAATTAGTTAACAAGGGTAATATGGTCCATCAACAATTAAATACAATATTATAATATATTTAACCTTACATTCCCCGACTTAGCCGAGTAATCATTTATCATGAGTATTAGATATGCCTGACCAGGAGTTAATACTCATTTTAGCTTTAAACCAAGATCTGTAGCAGAGAAATACAGCCATTGAATCATTATGTGACTCAGGACCCCCATTAATCATACTACAGCCACAATTTAAAACCTAATCGTTATGATCAAAATACGCATAAACCCTTTGTTTGATTTGTAATTTTATTCGTCTATATGCCATTACACCGGTTGAACATATTCTTAGAGACATACAAAATCAAACTGATGAGGAAAATTAACTAATAGTTAGTCATTCATAGTACGATATACAGTAGCACATAGTCATCAATAAACCCGCCATTATTATAAGCGCTTACATAATAGTTATGGGTGATAGACTTTTAGTTATAGGATCCTTAAGAATATCATGAATGCATTCGATACAAAGATTTAGTTTCCTCAATTCGTTCATAAACGAATAATTAATTAATTCCATGTCGAAATTTAATGCAGCACCTCTCGAACTGTTACTGTTCAAGGAGACATGGTACCTAACTTTATCACAATAAGTCTTCAATATAATCTATATGGAGTTAATAAACTTATGAGTTCACTGATAAAATTTCAACAACATTTAGTGACTATTGCTTTGTGATCAACAATATATTATGTCGTTATAACTTAGGTTGTCGTTATCAGTTCATTATGACTCCTCCATGAGATAGGTTTTGTCTGCTGACATAAGGATATACCGAAATAACATTTTGTCATCTTTGAATATTACAAAATTAGAGTAATCAACCGGTTTGAGTTCTCACTTCTTCTTTAAATTATAGCCTCTAGTTTCTTTTAAAGATATTGTAATACTCTATTAGATGCTTCGCATTAATCTAGACATATCTAGTGTGTTGCAATGTGAGTAATATCTAAACGAGTATAGACTTAAACTTACATAAGGCTTCTAATTAATGAAGCGTAAGGAAATAATCTCATTTATCCTATTATCCTCTAAAAGAGAGCAGTATTGTTTGTTACATTTGTAAGGACTCATTTAAGGTTAAACTTATGGAATGAAATTAATGTCCCATTGGGTCTATCTCGGTATGTTATGATATCTATCACGTAAGAGATATCTCTGAGATCTATTATATCAAAGTTTGTGTTAACAATACTTTGACTTATGTAACATATACTTGTCAAAAGAATATCATCTATATAGACAAGTTCATTTTAGTTGCTCCCACTCATTTTGAGGTAGGTACATTAATCCACTTTGATTCTTGATGAAAATAATTAAGTTAAGATTTCATCACATTACGATGTTTGCATTAACTCGTACATGGATTTTATTGGCTTACAAATAAAGTGTTCTTTAACCTCCAGTTTGGAACTTTCAGGTTATTTTATGAACATGTAAATATGTCAGCCAATTGTTAGGGAAAATTGTTTTTAATGTTCATCTAATGTAGCTCAAAACTATTATAAACTACTATAACAGTGATGATCCTCAAAGAAATCTTCTGTAAGATAGGCAAGGAAGACTCTTTGATAATTTCTTTATTCCTGAGTATAACCTTTGACAATTAATCATGCTTCTTCGTGTCTTAACACTTATATTAGGATTTGGTTTAGTTATGAACACTCTTAGGTAATTCAATCAAATCCCAAACATTATTCGAACACATAAAATCGGTTTTACTAGAAAATAGTTTTATTCCATATAGAAGACTGATTGACACTAATGGCTTAATTATAAGAGATAGGATCATTAAACTTTTCCAAAATCCATTTCAACTTCAGTTAGGGAGGTTATGTAATGATCAAAGTTAGTAGGCTTTTAAACCTAGATGACCTCCTGAGTTGATTATTGGGTTTATTAGAAGTTTCAGTTTTATGGATTAGCTCTTGGTTAGGTTGCTATCATTTCCAGGATTCTAAGTTTGTAAGAATTGGTGCAGTATGGTGTATAAAGGTGTATTCGGAGTAAAATTTAATGACTCTCTTCCCCCCGCCTCTTGTATTCCTTGCAAGTCATGATAAGGACTTTGACTGCTCCCACTGACCTTAGAAATATTTAGGAACTCAACATGCTTAGGATCAATATTTAACAACCAAAACATTATAATGGAGAAAAAACAAATTAATGACTTGAATCGTTGTAGTTTCTCATGTTGAGGATTATGTTAGTTTAGGTAAGAAATCTAAGTGTGCCCAAGGAGACAAGTTTTGATAGAACAGTATCGAGATGGAGCAGTGTCTTGTATAAGAGGTGTAAATTGAAGTAATATGAAGTTTTCGCTCCCCCACCTCTTGCAACTATTGCAAGTTATTATTAAGACATTTAATGCTCCCATTGATCTTTGATATCTCAAAATGCTATAAGAGAAAATTTCAATGAGCTACGTGACGCGGGAACCTATCATACATATGTTAGACTTTATTTGATTTCCTTAATGTCCAGATGTCATGAGAAACTTAGGGACATATTTAATAGAAATCTTATTAAGTATATACATGAATAGATTTCTTTTAAGACCGTGGGCCATATGAGACAGATTTAGATACAAGTTGATAGTCTTTAATTGATAAATGAATTATGTCTGAATATTCCATTTGGAATAAGTTCCACGAATGTCAATGAATAACTTATGGTGGATCCATACTTAGCCAAGTAATAATTTAGGGCCTTTAACATCATGATTTAAAATCACTTAGAATGAGATTAGATGAAAAATCATCCTTATTAACCATATCATGATTTCTCATGAGTTTCGGTTATAATGGATGAAATTTATAGGTCTCATTTCCCTTCTGTAAATTCTGATTTACATGATAACAAAAGTTGTGAAAGTGTAAGGTATCATCTAGTTTCACCTTAGTAATGTTTCTATCCAGATATTGAGAACAAATAATATGAGAGATTAAGGTAGGTGTGACTTTATGTTGACCATGCAAACCTCACAACCTTCATAACATAGCTTAATTATTCAGACTGTATTCTGATTAATCTTCAGAATATGTAAGGCATCGAAAAGCTTTGTTAGAAGATTGCTTATTATGGTTCTTATATCCTTAACATTTAATTTGTCACTAACTCTCAAGTTAGTTATTTGGTTGATTCTGGTAAGGAAACGTATAGAACTAGAGTCAACAAATCATGTGTTAATAGAAATATTAAAATTAGCAGACTTAAATATCATTAGGAAGTGACTACCTAATTAACTTATCCAACTGTTATTTTGAATAATGGATAGTCTCGTTGCTTATGCCTAGTCTAATGGCATAATTATGCAGTGAGATTCTCCCTTTAAGAACCTTAGAGTTGGAATTTTGTACTTGTATTTTGACTATGGACCTTAGAACAATCCTATTTAAGGTTTCAGTGGTTGTAAGGTGAATAACATCTTATATTCCATTTTCAAACATTTATTTCTTTGTACATATGTTGCTTATCAACACACTCATTTTCCTTTGGTACTTTTGAGTGTTATAGTTGATTCTTAAGGCATCAGATTGTACAAGTGAAAATTTTAGTATGTAATGTACTAGAAAAATGTACTTATTTCCATGTTTAAGCCCTTAATTTTATGGGTCATGGTATTGTACTTTAACAACTCTCCCAAAACCATTAAAATACTCCTATACGTCCTAAAATACACCCCGTATACGAAAAACGAGCTTAAAATACATTTATATTAATAAAAATCAAATAAAAACAAATAAATAGGGTTCTCGCATGGCGCGACTCCTTTAGGACAAGTCGTCGCGGGCCGCGACATGGTGACACTAGGCCGCACCCGGTTGCGCCACGTGTCCAGTGAGTCAACCAAGCTAGACCAATGACAGGCCAAGCCTATATGCGACACGCGTCGTCTCGCGGGCCGCGAAGGTTTTAACCAAATATCTCGCGGGGCGCGAGAGAATGGTCGACCAGCCTATAAATGAAGGGCTTCGGCTCATTTGAATCCTCGTTCAATTCTTTTCTCTCTCAAAAGCCCCTATAATAGCAATAGTGTTGCTCAATATAATACCCCTAAAAAGCGAAGCTCTGCCTCATTATAAGTATTATAACCCCCGGTTACGTATTAGTTACTCCGCCTGATTGATCTAGAGCTCCGTAACGCATGTCGAGGCTCTTCCTGACTCAGTCGTTGGAGTTCTGTCTCGGGGGTATAGCTAATATAAATTGGGTTATCTTACTAACACTTGTGCATTGTTTAATTTTAATAGATTATAACCAGGAAGTCACCAGAAAGCAGTAGTAGTATATAAAACAGCAATGTGAGTACATCTATTTTTGTAAATCTTTTATACAAACCTCAATTATTTTAAATTATGATAAACAGTGATTAAGTCTATGTATTCTACAATTACTGTCGGTATGTTGGGGTTTTGTATACATTACTTGTTACTAATACTATGAATAGTAACATGACCACAAGTCAGGATTGACAGTACCGTGGGTGGTAATTTGGTAGATAGAAACATTGTAATCGCCCTCAATACTGTAAAGATATAAAATCTTGTTTTGGTTAAATTGGGATACACTCGCCAGTATTTCTTGCTGATAAAACTTTTTAAAACGCGTTTCAGGTAACAAAATGTGAAAGCCAAATAGAAGCCAGTTGGAGAGCACTGAAGGCTTGGAAAAGTGGCTATAAAAGTTACCTAAACAAGAAAGAAGTTTTATTTCAATAAATTAGGGTTTATCCCTATAAACATATTATAAATGGAAACTTGGGTTTTTCCCATTTATTTATTATTTATAAAATGTGGTGTTTACTCTGATAAACTATTTTCCTAACTACGGTCCTGATGTAAATTTCTGCTGCTAAATTAATAAACATCGATACCACCAGCTCTGCGTGCCGCGGTCGCCCGCCTTCCGGGGCAGGGGTCGGGGGTTGCGACAGAAGGTGGAATTAGAGCTACAGCCACTGATTTGAGCCACAGAAGCGTTCTGCTGACACCAATATTTTATCAATTATGTTAGTAAATAATCTATGTGATTATGTGTATATATGTATATTATTGTTTTGTGTTATTTGACAATCTGTTAGTTTACAGTATGAGTGAGCAAGGTACGTCTGACACCTACCGTCATCTAGATAGTTCTCCCAAAAGTGAAGGAACCTCGTCACAGCCTACTCCTTCGGGGTATTCTGCTGATACAGAAGAGGGGATTTTCATATTTAAGGCGCAATCCGAGGAACCATTCCCTTCGAAAAAGAGAGGATGGTTTTGTAGGGGAGCACACGAGAGGAGAAAGCGAATGAGAAAGTTGCAGCGACAAAGACGTTAGCAGCAGCCAATAGGGAAGTCAATGCCCAGACTGTCACGGCCCCCGACCCGGTTTGACCCGTTTCAGGAGCCGCGGGACAGAAATTCTGCGGTATTTGTTAATTGAGTTTAACAGCGGAAACAGGATCGTTTAAAGCTAAATTTTCCCGATTTATTTTATTTCACATTTCGGGATAAAACCCCGATAATTTACAATATTATATTTTTTACTACGAAATTGTGATATTACAAAACTTATTTCTTTATTTTATAATGAGCCACTATCTTTAAGCTTGAAATGCTCCCCTGCACTTTTCCTGAATTACAACAGATCACCTGAAACATGTTTGAAAAAGGTTTTGTCAGCGGGAATTACTGAGTGAATCATTCTATTTACTAAAATGACACATTTGTTATAAATTACAGTATTAAGAGCGATTACAATGTTTCTATTATCAATCCAACTACCCACGGTATTTGTCACTCGACCGAATCTGTGACTATGGTCATATCCCCCATTGGCTACCCCAATGGTGACGATTATCAAGTAATGTATACAAAACCCCACATACCGGCTGTAACTTGGTGATTACAAAGACTTAATCCCCGTAATTATAACTTTGAAAAACATTTAAGAATTTATAAAGCAATTTGATAAAAAGAGAATGACTCACATTGCTGGTTTAATACGGACAGAGTCTAGTTTATGAATCAGTCTTGTTAACCTAATTTAATACAATGCACACAAAACGGGGTTAGTAATCAATCCAGCATTTACGATAACTTACGAGATCAAATTCTCACAATGAATGACAAAGTGCGGTACTTCAACTCATCCATCGAATTAACGACGAACGACAAAGTACGATACTTCAACTCATCCATCGAATTAACGACGAACGACAAAGTATAACCCTAATGTGGGCGGCACTTAAACATTCATTGGATATATTGATCGTCGGATAAATGAATCGTAGCAGCGATTGTGCTAATACCCTGTTTTGCTGCAGAATTTTGATACCCGGGGGTGTAATTTCGGAATAACAGTACGTAATATAGTGTAATTGTGAGAATTATTTCGACGTAATATGTTCAGAAAGCGAGTGCCAATGTCTGCTATTTATAGGTGAAATTTGGGAAGCCCTGCGCATCGTAGGCCAAACATACCATACGCATCGTATGGGTAAAAAAAATAGGCCTATAGACTAGCCACGATTGGGACTAGCTTTGATGAGTCAGTTCTTTCATATTTCAGTTACTTGACAACGAATTTAAGTGGATAATTATCCACTAGGGTTTACCCCCTTAGTTTTAGGGGCCCTAATCCTGATTCTGAAAATTATGAAAATTTCAGGGTTTGTTCAGAATCACTCGGGTGTCTCAATTAGGGTTTCCTTTTGGACTAATTAATTTAATAATTATGACTTTTGACGAGAGTTGTTACATTCTCCTCACCTTAAGAAAAATCTCGTCCTCGAGATTTACTGGAATAAATGAGGATACTTTCGCTTCATTTCTGATTCCAGTTCCCAAGTGTATTCAGCTCCTCTCTTTGAATCCCATCTGACTTTGACTAGAACTAGTCGTTTGTGCTTGAGAAACTTCACTTTTCTGTCTTCTATCTGAAGAGGTTTCTCCACAAATTTCAGTTTTTCGTTTACTTCTATATCTCGAAGAGGTACTACCAGTGATTCATCTGATAAGCATTTCTTGAGATTGGATACATGAAATACATTATGTACTCCAGATAATTCTTCTGGTAATTGTAAACGATAAGCTACTGGTCCTATACGTTGGATCACTGAAAATGGTCCTACGTACCTTGGACTTAGCTTTCCTTTCTTTCCAAATCTGACTACTCCTTTCCAAGGAGAAACTTTTAACAGTACTCTGTCTCCAATTTGGAATTCTAACGGCTTGCTTCTATTGTCTGCATAACTTTTCTGGCGATCTCGAGCCGTCTTCAATCTTTCCTTGATTTGAGTAATCTTATCAGTCGTTTCTTGCACTATTTCAGGACCTGATAATTGACTTTCTCCGATTTCTGCCCAACAAACTGGAGTTCTGCACTTTCTTCCATACAGTGCCTCGAATGGAGCAGTTTCAATGCTTGAATGATAACTATTGTTATAGGAGAATTCAATTAATGGTAAGTGATCATCCCAACTTTCACCAAAGTCTATTACACATGCTCGGAGCATGTCTTCTAGAGTTTGGATTGTTCTTTCACTTTGCCCATCTGTTTGGGGATGATATGCAGTGCTCAAATTTAGTCGAGTTCCCATAGCTTGCTGGAAACTTTTCCAGAAATGGGAAGTAAAACGACTATCCCTATCCGAAACAATGGAGAGTGGAACTCCATGTAAGGATACAACTTCATCTACATACAATTTAGCCAGTCTTTCCATACTAAAGGTTTCTTTCATAGGTAGAAAGTGAGCTGATTTGGTTAATCGATCCACAATTACCCAAATCGCATCATTACCTTTTCTGGTTTTGGGTAACTTAGTAACAAAATCCATTGTTATAAGTTCCCATTTCCACACTGGCATCTCTAACTGTTGTAGTAGACCTGGAGGTTTCTGATGTTCTGCCTTAACTTGTGAACAAGTAAGACATTTAGAAACATAGCTGGCTATGTCCTTTTTCATTCCTATCCACCAGAAGTTCTTCCTTAAATCTTGGTACATCTTATTGTTTCCTGGGTGCATAGTGTATCTAGATTTATGAGCTTCTTCTAAAATCTTAGGTCTTAAATCTCCCTGCTTAGGTACCCAAATTCTACTTTTGTGGAATCTCCAAATTCCATCAACTCCTTGTTCTAATTCTTTTATTCTTCCCTTCATTCCTTCAGCAACATCTTCTATTGCTGTAGTTTGAACATTCTTCAATTGTTCCATTAAATCTATTTGTAGATTTAATCTGAGAGCACGAACCCTTCGTTGTTTCTCATAATACTTACGACTTAAGGCATCTGCAACTACATTTGCTTTTCCTTCGTGATACTGGATATCACAGTCGTAGTCGCTTAAGATTTCCATCCATCTCCTTTGCCTCATGTTTAACTCTTTTTGCCCAAATATATATTTTAAACTTTTGTGGTCGGTGTAGACAGTAAATTTACTTCCGTAAAGATAATGTCTCCAAATCTTAAGGGCAAAAATTACGGCTCCTAATTCTAAATCATGAGTCGTATAGTTTTCTTCGTGCTTTTTCAATTGTCTTGAGGCATACGCAATTACCTTCTTGCGTTGCATAAGCACACATCCAAATCCTAATTTTGAAGCATCACAATATACCTCAAAATCTTCAATTCCTTCTGGTAAGGCTAAGATTGGTGCATGGGTTAGTTTCTGCTTCAAAATCCTAAAAGCTTCTTCTTGTTTGGGTCCCCATTCAAACTTAGTGGCTTTACAGGTTAACTTAGTTAATGGTACGGCTATTTTAGAAAAATCCTTAATAAACCGTCTATAATACCCAGCTAATCCTATAAAACTTCTAATTTCCATTGCTGTTTGTGGAACCTTCCATTTAGTAATTGCCTCTATCTTAGCAGGATCTACATGAATACCTTCATGGTTTACCATGTGTCCTAATAATTGCACTTCTTTTAACCAAAATTCACATTTCGAAAACTTGGCATAAAGTTTTTCTTTTCTTAACAAAGTTAAGAGTGCATGAAGATGTTCACAATGCTCTGTCTGACTTTTGGAATAAATAAGTATATCGTCTATGAAGACAATTACAAATTTATCCAAGCACGGTTTACAGATCCTATTCATCATATCCATGAATGCTGCAGGTGCATTTGTTAACCCAAAGGGCATGACTGTAAACTCGTAATGACCATACCTAGTTCTGAAAGCAGTCTTAGGTATGTCTTCTTCTTGTACCTTTAATTGATGATATCCGGAGCGTAAATCTATTTTAGAAAAATATCTAGCCCCCTGAAGTTGATCAAAAAGGTCATCAATCCTAGGTAATGGATATCGATTCTTAATTGTAACCTTATTCAATTCTCTATAATCGATACACATTCTCATTGAACCGTCCTTTTTCTTTACAAACAACACTGGCGCTCCCCAAGGGGATGAGCTAGGTTGTATGAATCCTTTACTTAGTAATTCATCTAATTGCTTTTTCAGTTCTAACATTTCTGTGGGTGCTAACCGATAAGGTGCCTTGACTATCGGTGTAGTTCCTGGAATTAGATGAATCCTAAATTCTACTTCCCTATCTGGAGGTAATCCTGGTAAATCTTCTGGAAATATATCAGAATATTCTGATACTACTGGTATTTCCTTAAGATCTTTTCCCTTAGTGCTAATGATTACTGAAATCATATACACTATTCCTTGTTTTCGTTCATAATTAGCAACTTTCATTACTGATATGAACTTCATGGGCTTACGTGGTTTATCTCCTGTAATCCTAATCACTTCTCCGGTGGGTGATTGAATTTCTATGGTATTTTGATCACAAAGGATTCTAGCATGGTTGGCTATTAACCAATCCATTCCTAATACAACATCAAATTCAGCTAAATTCATCGGTAATAGTCTTGCAGAGAATTTATGTCCTAAAAGTTCTATGTTTCCTTCTTGCAAAACTTTATCTATTTTAACTGAATTTCCGTCTGCTGTTTCGACTGTAAAAATCTGCCTAATATTGGTTAAAGGTAAACTAAGAGCTTGACAGAATGAAGTATTTATAAAACTTTGGTTTGCACCAGAGTCAAATAATACTTTTGCGTACACGTTGTGAACTAAGAACGTACCCGCTATCACATCCGGAATGAGTTCTGCTTCTTGAGTGGTCAGCTGAAATGCCCTGGCATTCTTCTTAGTAGTTCCTTCGGTCGTCTTGGGTTTGTTATCTACTGGTTTGACCAATTTAGGACATTCTGTTTTATAATGCCCCGCTTCTCCACAATTAAAACAGATTACTGTTTTCTTTTTGCAGTTTTCTTCACGATGTCCTACAGTTTTGCAAAAATTGCAAGTGATATCGCATCTTCCATAATGCTTCTTTTTGCATTTCCTGCAGAATGACGGAGCTGGAGATTGCCCTGTTCCTTTTCTCTTGAAGCTGTTATTATTACCCACTCGAAATCCTTGGGTAATTTTCTGAGCTAGTGCCTTCTTTCTATCTTCATCTCTTGTACGTATCAATTCATCGGTTAGAGTGTTAGCTAATTCTACCGCATCATCAATAGTGCGAGGTCTCGCAGCTTTAACAATATTGCGGATTTCGCTAATTAGCCCCCAAATATAGCGAGAAATAAGTACCGGTTCTGGCGAAGCCAGTGTTGGTACCACTCTAGCATATTCAAAGAATGTCGAGGTATAACCGCGACAATCCACACCCATCATCCGATGATTTAGAAACTTATTCGCCATCTGTTCCTTTTCATACTCGGGACAGAATTTTCTTTCCACCAAACCCTTAAATTCTTCCCAGGTCATAGCATAAGCTATTACTCTTCCTTTTGATTGTAACACAGTATTCCACCATTCGAGTGCTCCTTCTTTGAAGAGATTTGATGCGTACATGACCTGATCATCTTTACCACATTTACTTATTGCAATAACTGCTTCGGTTTTCTCTAACCAACGCAGTGATGCAGTTGCTCCTTCATTGCCTGCAAATTCAGTGGGTTTACAAGCAAGGAATTCTTTGAAAGTGCAACCAGGCGTTGCAGTTTTCATTTTCTTGGGTAATGGAGCATGATGTGGTTCTTTGTTATGATTAACATGATTATTGCCTCCATTTACACTATTACTGAAGTTATCTTCAGTAATCTGTTTACTAGGGACAAGTTGTTGTGGTTCGATTGGATTCTTTATAGCAGCAACGAATGCTGGAATAGCATTGGCTATCCCTTGAGCAACAATGTTTTCGATATCTTGCCGAGTCACATATTGATCTCCTGGATGTTGCTCAGACTGATTAACTTCATTTATAGGTTCATTACCACTGTTTGCCATCTGATAATGTATATATAAATTTTATTAGTATTTGCTAAATAACAATTATATACAAACAATCAGAAATTTTAAAATACAGATATAGTCAAAACAATCGATTTCTCGACTTCATTTTATATCTAGTATAGTATGCATCGTTACACACCAATATCTTACAGAGTTTTATTCGTTTATTTACAGACTAACTTTACTACTACTATTATACCAACACCGTTTTACCATCCTACTATCTCTCGTCACTTGCCGTTAAAAACGCATTTCCCTCTCATCATACTTCCAGGCAATCTGTCCCCCTATTTCCCTGATTCTAGTTCCCGCATCAAACAACTCTTCACCAAAGTGGCGAAGTTCAGCCATGTTTTCATTACTCATGGGTGGATTAGGTAGGGGTTCTGGATCGAATTGTGGAAGAAAAGAGTAAGGATTGTTGACAATATTTTGAAATTGCCAATCGTTTGTCCACCATTCGTCCATTCCTATGGGTTGGGAGTGGACTATTGGGTCTGGAATTGCTGGTTCCCAATTCATAGGGAGTTGGTTTTCAAGAGGATAATTATAAATATTATTATTATTATTATTATTATTATTATTATTGTTATTGACAGGCTGAATGGTTTCACAGCTTGCCAATAGGAAATCTATCTCTTCTTGAAAGGTCCTTCCCTGGTTTTGATTGGAGCTCTCTCCGATTTCTATCTGAGTTGGTCTAGAGCCTTGCCCAACTTCCATTACTATGTCTTTAGAGTATTCCTCAAACTGCCTTTCCATCTGCCTAGAATCTTCTTTGGCTTCAGTCTCTATCTGCATTCCTATCTCCTTAACTTCTTCCTTGTCTTTAGTTTTCATCTCCTGTAGTCTAGGACTTTCCTGGTTTCAATTTCCTGTTGTTTAGAATTTTCTCCGGTTATAATTTCTTTTCCCTTTTTCAAAGGATTGTTTATTTTGGGAAGTTTTGTGGCTGGCTTTTTCTTACGTATGCGACTTCCCCACACGTAATTCTTCTTTTTCTTTCGTTTTGGCTTGTTCAAAGGTGGAACCTTGAATTCTACCGGTTGTTCTATATCAGGAAAGTAGCTAGTATATTCTTTGAAAGCTTCGATATTCACTGGGTAAAGATTAAGGTTCTGAAAAGCTTCAGAGATCTCACTCATGCTGATGTAGCATATATGCAAAATGTATAAAATACTAAGTTAAAATTTACAAATAACCTTTTAATTTATTAGATACTGTGTACTAGTTGATTACAAAAATAACTGGAAAACACACTTAAAATTTTATTTTATTTTACAGGGTTTCTAGATTATAAGGGTAAGGTACTAAACTTTAGAGATTTATATTTTCTGCTACTGTGGCTAGCATATATAAATTTGCCCATTTCTCATCTAGCTTATCTTCCCAAGGTGATTTATCAATTAATTCCTGGATTTCTCGTTTAATCCTCTTTTCTCGGATTTTCTCTTTACTTTTCTTAAGAATCATCTCCCTCCTTTCAGGAGAAAGTGTTTCCTCGTAATGTGCCTTTCGCACAAATATTCCTTCTTCAGGAATTTCAGCTTGATTCGAGGATTTGGTTCGGGATGAACTTCCCTTCTCGTTGGATGATCTATCTAATTTAAGATAGATACTTGACAGCTTTTTCTTACCCATACTGTAACTAACAAATAATCAGTTAATAGTACAAATAATCACATAATAGTAATCAGGAAAAATTAAGTATTTTTAAATACTTAATTAGCTTAACTCAGTGGCTCTGATACCACCTTATTTCTGTCACGGCCCCCGACCCGGCTTGACCCGTTTCAGGAGCCGCGGGACAGAAATTCTGCGGTATTTGTTAATTGAGTTTAACAGCGGAAACATGATCGTTTAAAGCTAAATTTTCCCGATTTATTTTATTTCACATTTCGGGATAAAACCCCGATAATTTACAATATTATATTTTTTACTACGAAATTGTGATATTACAAAACTTATTTCTTTATTTTATAATGAGCCACTATCTTTAAGCTTGAAATGCTCCCCAGCACTTTTCCTGAATTACAACAGATCACCTGAAACATGTTTGAAAAAGGTTTTGTCAGCGGGAATTACTGAGTGAATCATTCTATTTACTAAAATGACACATTTGTTATAAATTACAGTATTAAGAGCGATTACAATGTTTCTATTATCAATCCAACTACCCACGGTATTTTTCACTCGACCGAATCTGTGACTATGGTCATATCCCCCATTGGCTACCCCAATGGTGACGATTATCAAGTAATGTATACAAAACCCCACATACCGGCTGTAACTTGGTGATTACAAAGACTTAATCCCCGTAATTATAACTTTGAAAAACATTTAAGAATTTATAAAGCAATTTGATAAAAAGAGAATGACTCACATTGCTGGTTTAATACGGACAGAGTCTAGTTTATGAATCAGTCTTGTTAACCTAATTTAATACAATGCACACAAAACGGGGTTAGTAATCAATCCAGCATTTACGATAACTTACGAGATCAAATTCTCACAATGAATGACAAAGTGCGGTACTTCAACTCATCCATCGAATTAACGACGAACGACAAAGTACGATACTTCAACTCATCCATCGAATTAACGACGAACGACAAAGTATAACCCTAATGTGGGCGGCACTTAAACATTCATTGGATATATTGATCGTCGGATAAATGAATCGTAGCAGCGATTGTGCTAATACCCTGTTTTGCTGCAGAATTTTGATACCCGGGGGTGTAATTTCGGAATAACAGTACGTAATATAGTGTAATTGTGAGAATTATTTCGACGTAATATGTTCAGAAAGCGAGTGCCAATGTCTGCTATTTATAGGTGAAATTTGGGAAGCCCTGCGCATCGTAGGCCAAACATACCATACGCATCGTATGGGTAAAAAAAATAGGCCTATAGACTAGCCACGATTGGGACTAGCTTTGATGAGTCAGTTCTTTCATATTTCAGTTACTTGACAACGAATTTAAGTGGATAATTATCCACTAGGGTTTACCCCCTTAGTTTTAGGGGCCCTAATCCTGATTCTGAAAATTATGAAAATTTCAGGGTTTGTTCAGAATCACTCGGGTGTCTCAATTAGGGTTTCCTTTTGGACTAATTAATTTAATAATTATGACTTTTGACGAGAGTTGTTACACAGACACAAGACTTAGTTAATAGAAGTTTGGCAAACTTTCATATACTAGCCACCACTGTAGCAGATCTAAACCTTGACCAAATTATTGCACCACAACCATTGCGACTATTTCCAACCCAACCAATGGAGATAGAACCTAACCCAGGAAACCAATTTCCCATACCAGCCTTTGACCCTGACCAGATACCTAGAATCCCAGCACCTAATCCTCTAGCATATGATCCATGGGAAGATGACCATAGGGATTATAGGGAACTTTATCCACAGGAAGAACCAATACCAAACCCCATAGCACAATACACCAACCTTAATCCTTTAGATCCGTATTGGAATGCCGATCAGTATGTTCAGGAAATATTAAACAACCCTTATTGTCACAACCCCCGATCCCTGATTCCCGGGAACGGGCGGCCGCGAGCCAGTTTCGGTGGTATCGCGTATTGTCTAATTTGGCAGCGGAATTTTCTTCAGGACCGTAGTTAGGAAATATTTGATCAGAGTAAGATACCACATTTTCATAATATTAAACACATGGGATAAAACCCAAGTTTGCAGTACACACATTTTCATAGGAATAAATCCTATTTTATTTAATGAAAACATCTATTTTATTTTAGGTAACTTTATTGCCACTTTTCCAAACCTTCAGTGCTCTCCAGCTGGCTTTTATTGGCTTCACACTAAGTTACCTGAAACACGTGTTTAAAACATTTTATCAGCAGGAAATACTGGTGAGTGAATCCCAGTTTAATCAAGAAACATTTTATCAATTAACACAGTATTGAGAGCGATCACATTGTTTATTTCTACACAATTACTCATTCAGTACTGTCAATCCTGACTTGTGGGTCATATTACACATTGGCTAACTCTTCGTCCAATGGTAACGTGTTGTCGTCCCGACTTACTACTCACAGTGTAGTAAATTTTGTATACAAAACCCCAACATACCGGCAGTAATTGAAGAACTACAAAGACTCAATCACCGCTTAATCGCATTGTAAAACATTTAAGGTTTTGTAAAATATTACAAAAAGGTTAACAAAAAGAGGATAAACTCACATTGCTATCATAGATTTTCCGTAAGGGTTTCCTGGTGACAATCTATAATTTACACAAAAGCACACGTGTTAGTATAATAACCCATTTTAACATTAGTAATACCTTCCCCGAGACGACATTCCAACGACTACGTCGGGCAGAACCACGACAGCCGTTACGGAACCCTAGATCAATCGGGCAACGTATCTAATACGTACCCAGGGGTTATAATACTTACAACGGAGCAGAACTTCGCTATTTTAGGGGGGTATTATACCCGTGTATAATGCCTACACTTTAGAATTGAGAGAAAGAAAATGATTTTGATCGAATTCGAATGAAGATCCGATGGCATGCTTATATAGTGCTTCACCTGGGTTTTCTAGCGGCCCGCGTAAAACAAGGCAAGGCCTTACGCGGCCCGCGTCAACTCTAGTCAACGCGTAGCTGGGCTGGGTCATCGAGTAGGTTTGCCGGGTGTTGGGCCACGTGGCCGCACCGGGCTTTGCCATGTTTTTAAGTTGTCGCGGCCCGCGTAAGGGTTAAGGTTCCTTTACGCGGCCCGCCTGAAAACCAAAAACAATATTTTTAATTAAATTTAATAATATTTAATGTATTTGGGGCCAATTTTTGCGTATGGGGTGTATTTAGGAGAGTTTATGGTTGTCTAAAATATTTTAGGAGGGTTAATATATCTTGGTAAAATTCCTGGATTATTTAATAGAATATATAGTGCACTCACATTAAGTATAGTAACCCAGTTTAACTTTATCCCTACGTCACGAGACAGAACCCCAACGAATTTAGGCAGAGCCTTGACATACGTTACGGGGCCCTACGTAAATCGGACAGGGTATCAGTGATCAAGGGTTAAAACACTTAAAACGAGACAGGGCTTTATAGAATTATAGGGTGAAATACTAATAAAATATATATATATATAGGGGAAGGATGTATAGAAAACCCACTTTAATTTAGAAAACCCGGGAAACTCAAAGCTCCCGATGTTTTTTTTTTTTTTTGAAAAAAAATTATACATGTTATATTCATGTTTTTAAGGGTTTTGGGCAAAAAAAATCAAAAAAGCGCCGAGTAGATATTTAAAAAAAAATAAACAAGTTTTGGTGTAACACGTGTTACATTCATCTGATATATTTGTAACACGTGTTACACCAAAACTTGTTTATTTTTTTTTAAAATATCTACTCGGCGCTTTTTTGATTTTTTTTTGCCCAAAACCCTTAAAAACATGTATATAACATGTATAAATTTTTTCAAAAAAAAAAACATTGGGAGCTTTGAGTTTCCCGGGTTTTCTAAATTAAAGTGGGTTTTCTATAGATACTTACATTATATATATATATATATATATATATATATATGTGTGTGTAGAAATAAATAAAGGACGTGCGTGAGATTGAAAGGAAACAAAGTAAGCAGAAAAGAAATATGAGACTGTCTATTTATATTTGAGTTTTGCTTGCAGCTCACGTTCATACAAGCCACGTATCCATACATTCATTAATTTTCATATTTTCATTCTTTAGGAGCCTTCCACGTACTATGCATGTATACCTTTCAAATTTCATAGATTAGTTTATTATTATTATTATTATTATTATTATTATTATTATTATTATATTAATTTAACTACTTCACTCATTTGGCGCTTATAACTTCTAAAATATGACGTTTTATAAAATAATGAATATGTCATTGGAACGAGAATAATCTTATCTATATTTTGAACCAAGTTTCATTAAAAATAGAGTAGGTTCAAATATAATGTATTTTTATAATTATTAAATGGTTCATACGCTTGCCCAAAATACCTCATATTTCCTTTGGTCAACTTACCCATGATGCATCCTTTTAATAACATAAGTTTTTATATATTTTATATAAATAAGAATTTTGGGAATGTTACATCCTCCTTACCTTGTTTTAGATCTCGTCCTCGAGATTCCCTGAAATATGGATGAATATTTAGTTAGTTTAGTTTCTAGGTATATTCTGGTCTTTATTTTGAATTTCACTTTACTTTGACCAAAACTATTCTCTATGAGATTCTTATTCTTGACTGAAATGTATTTTAACACAGCTTTTAGTTACAGGTTTCCCAATGCGTCAATAATCTAAGGTAATGTAAGGGAATTCTTATAATTTCGATGGCGTTCAACTTAAAGAGTTCCTTCCGTTCATCTTGTCACACGAATTTCAAGACGGATGATCAAACGAAATAGTGTTTGATATCGGAATTAGAGACGTATACGAGAGATTCCTAATAAATAAATCTAAAATTTTTATTAACACACATGTTCATGATTTATCCCTAATTGTAGATCATTATGGCTGTGGAATTCCTTATAGATATACATATCTATATAATATTTCACATACTGTAATATGCGCACCATCCATAAGGTTAATGTATTTAACAGATTCATATTTAAAAAAGAACAAGTCAGACATCAGGTCATGGTATTATTTAGGGAATTCCATTGTCATAACATATACCCCATCTCACCCGGTCTCGCCGGAGAGGTACCCCCATCTTACCTGGACAAGCTGGAGAGTCTACTATACCATATCCAGTCTTGCCGGAGAGGTAATTATCATTGTAATTCCCTTAAATAGGATTTTCTCAAATCATGATTTTAAAAGTGCATCATTTATTATGGCTTGCATCAAGAAACAAGGAAATTAGTATTCTCATGATGGACCATATTCTAGAACCGAGTAGTACTAATAAACAAGAAATAACAGTGGCTAAGTGTTATTGCTTATTTATCATACTTGCACTTTTCTAGTCATTATCCTCACGGTATACCAATAACCATCACACTTTATCTATGCAAGTAATTAGCTTATCTCGAAGCTTATACTAAGGCATTTTAAGTTCAAGTCTAAATACTATTCTAAGTGTTACCAGTAATTATCAATATCCTAATCTTTAAGCATAGATATTATTATGGTTGTGGTTTTTTTTTCTTTTGCTTGGAAAATGGAGTTTTGACAAAAATGTCGTTGTCTCCATTGACTCTACGGTTTGGTTAAATGTGAAGAGTATGCTTACAGCTAACTTTATTAGATTCCGTCACAAGGAATATTTTATTGAGACAGATGACATTTTACAACATAGTAGATTTCATGGTTTATAATGACTTCATGTTTTCATATGAATTACCAATGATATTTTCTCTTATGTTTATCTTACAGAAGATATTATATTGGGTATACCATCAAGAAATTCTATTGGGTATATGCATATATGTGTATAAAATTTCAAATCTCTAGTTAATATTAAACTTACGGAATATATACACACATATATAAAATAATAACTATACATCCGCTGGTACGAATCATCAAGCTTATTTCCATGACTTTACTTTATCCTTTTATAAAAGTAGTATATTGAAATAAATTTTTGTTAAATTTATTGAATATAATATTTTGGAATTTAAGGATGGATAAATAAAAGTTTAAAGAAATAAATTAATCAAATATAAACTTTCTGGACTGTATAGGAATAAATTTATTTTTAACTAGTGGGTTGAACCATATGGCTTTAAAACTTAACTCTTAATTTATAATATATTATATTATATTATTTATTCAAAGAAGTACTTATGGTAAGTAAGTTTGACGTTTCTAAAATTGATTCTAAATATATTTGAGTAATATACATGTATTAGAATATGTATGTATATCCCATACAATAGTAATAGTAATTTATTTAAAGATATTACAAATTTAAAATTGTAATTTGATTTTTTTAGATAAAGTTATATAAAGGACAAACATACTAAACACACATTTGATTCAACTATTTTGATGTGGGGCATTCATTTTAAATTCTAGTTTGAAAAATGAATGTTTAGGAACATTTTAACGTGCCAGGTAAAATAAATAGATACTAAATTATTGATTTAAGTAGGATAAGAAAAGATGTTTTTACTGTTGCAATATCTTTGCTTCTAAGAATTTAATTATCTAATTTATTTTATATGTATCGATGGTTCAAACCATCAAACCCATCTTTTCTCTCCTTTTATTATATATCATAAAATTTTTGAATATAACATTCTAAATGATAGAGAATGAAAACCTGATTTTATATATGATTATCAATATATATATATAATGACCCTTTTGATCATACCATCTCTTTATAGTTTTAAATGTATAAATTTTACATGTATCCTAATATATATATGAATATATATATATATTTAAATTATATACACGTATATATATTATTTAAATGTATTATAGTGTATATACATTTCAAATATAATAGAATTGTATTATATATTATCTTATTTTAAATAATGAAAGTAGATGAATACAAAATGTTATTAACTATATTTGTTTATATAGTTTTTAATAGTATCTTCGAACATTATATTACTAGTATATTAATTTAAATTATTTAATTCATGCGGCAAGATAAATTAAAAAAATTTACATTACTTATAACACTAAATGTATAGAAATGTTCAAATTGATGCAGTTAAAATATATTACATTTAGATACCCTTAAAATTCATAATATTTAAATTTATATAGACTAAATATTTGTATATGCATATATACATAAATCCACTGTTGTAGAATAATTACTTAAAGTGCATTATTAGTATATATATATAAGTTTATAATATCTAAATTAAATGTATATTAACAATTGAATGTATTTAAATACATTTTTATAGGTATACAAATGATTACATTTGTATATTTTATATGTCACATTTAATGACATACATGACAATATTAAAACATGTCTTAATAATACATCGTGTAACTATTCTAACTGATCAATTCTCATTTCCACATATAATATATCATGATTTTTTTTAACGTATACATATTATGATATTATTTGGGTAGGTGGTATTAATTATCACAGACAAATTTCTAATACCAACATTTGGGTACAATCATAAAAATAGATTGATTAAAAACGACGAACATTGCGATTTATATATATATATATATATATATATATATATATATATGTATTTATTACAAACTACAACTGGAATTCAAATATACTAGCGATTATGCATCCGTAACTTATTTTAGTCTATCTAGGTTATAGGAGTATTATGCTCAACATGCTTTTATGTAAGGTTTATTCTATCTCCTGTCTCTACTAAGTTGTTATCTAATGGGTGAAGTTCCTTTAAAGTTTCTGGCTCAGAGGTGGCATGAGTGCTGGTACTGGTTTGGCGGTTCAACTATTTAAAATAAGTTAATATTTACTGCTGTAGTGGCTAACATATGGAGATTTACCCATTGTTCATTTAGTTCATCTTCCCATGATAGGTTATTGCCTGTTTTCTGAGTTTGTGCATTTATTTCCTTATTAATTTTCGCTCCCTTTGGTTGTGACTTCTTTATTTTCTCTCGACTTTTGCTAATAATCCTACTTCTCTTCTTAGTGGTAAATGGTTTCTCAGACTGTGCCTTACGAATAAATATTCCTTCCTCAGTATCTGCTGAGTATCCTGAGGGATTTGGTTGAAATGAGGTTCCCTTATCTTTTGGTGAACTATCTAATTGACGATAGATGTCCGAAATTCTTTGCTTACCCATACTGTAGACTAACAAATAGTCAAATAACATAAAACACATAATTACATAAATTATTTTCTAACACAGAATTTAAAACTTAAGTGTCAGCAGAACATTTCTTTGGCTTGAACCAGTGGCATGGCTCTGATACCACCTTCTGTCACAACCCCCGATCCCTGATTCCCGGGAACGGGTGGCCGCAAGCCAGTTTCGGTGGTATCGCGTATTATCTAATTTGGCAGCGGAATTTTCATCAGGACCTTAGTTAGGAAATATTTTATCAGAGTAAGATACCACATTTTCATAATATTAAACACATGGGATAAAACCCAAGTTTGCAGTACACACATTTTCATAGGAATAAATCCTATTTTATTTAATGAAAACATCTATTTTATTTTAGGTAACTTTATTGCCACTTTTCCAAGCCTTCAGTGCTCTCCAGCTGGCTTTTATTGGCTTCACACTAAGTTACCTGAAACACGTGTTTAAAACATTTTATCAGCAGGAAATACTGGTGAGTGAATCTCAGTTTAATCAAGAAACATTTTATCAATTAACACAGTATTGAGAGCGATCACATTGTTTATTTCTACACAATTACTCATTCAGTACTGTCAATCCTGACTTGTGGGTCATATTACACATTGGCTAACTCTTCGTCCAATGGTAACGTGTTGTCGTCCCGACTTACTACTCACAGTGTAGTAAATTTTGTATACAAAACCCCAACATACCGGCAGTAATTAAAGAACTACAAAGACTCAATCACCGCTTAATCGCATTGTAAAACATTTAAGGTTTTGTAAAATATTATACAAAGGTTAACAAAAAGAGGATAAACTCACATTGCTGTCTTAGATTTTCCGTAAGGGTTTCCTGGTGACAATCTATAATTTACACATAAGCACACGTGTTAGTATGATAACCCATTTTAACATTAGTAATACCTTCCCCGAGACGGCATTCCAACGACTACGTCGGGCAGAACCACGAAAGCCGTTACGGAACCCTAGATCAATCGGGCAGCGTATCTAATACGTATCCAGGGGTTATAATACTTACAACGGAGCAGAACTTCGCTATTTTAGGGGGGTATTATACCCGTGTATAATGCCTACACTTTAGAATTGTGAGAAAGAAAATGATTTTGAACGAATTCGAATGAAGATCCGATGGCCTGCTTATATAGTGCTTCACCTGGGTTTTCTCGCGGCCCGCGTAAAACAAGGCAAGGCCTTACGCGGCCCGCATCAACTCTAGTCAACGCGTAGCTGGGCTGGGTCATCGAGTAGGTTTGACGGGTGTTGGGCCACGTGGCCGCACCGGGCTTTGCCATGTTTTAAGTTGTCGCGGCCCGCGTAAGGGTTAAGGTTCCTTTACGCGGCCCGCCTAAAAACCAAAAACAATATTTTTAATTAAATTTAATAATATTTAATGTATTTGGGGCCCGTTTTTGTGTATGGGGTGTATTTAGGAGAGTTTAGGGTTGTCTAAAATATTTTAGGAGGGTTAATATATCTTGGTAAAATTCCTGGATTATTTAATAGAATATATAGTGCGCTCACATTAAGTATGGTAACCCAGTTTAACTTTATCCCTACGTCACGAGACAAAACCCCAACAAATTTAGGCAGAGCCTTGACATACGTTACGGGGCCCTACGTCAATCGGACAGGGTATCAGTGATCAAGGGTTAAAACACTTAAAACGGGACAGGGCTTTATAGAATTATAGGGTGAAATACTAATAAAAATTATATATATGTAGAAATAAAGAAAGGACGTGCGTGAGATTGAAAGGAAACAAAGTAAGCAGAAAAGAAATATGAGACTGTCTATTTATATTTGAGTTTTGCTTGCAGCTCACGTTCATACAAGCCACGTATCCATACATTCATTAATTTTCATATTTTCATTCTTTAGGAGCCTTCCACGTACTATGCATGTATACCTTTCAAATTTCATAGATTAGTTTATTATTATTATTATTATTATATAAATTAAACTACTTCACTCATTTGCCACTTATAACTTCTAAAATATGACGTTTTATAAAATAATGAATATGTCATTGGAACGAGAATAATCTTATCTACATTTTGAACCAAATTTCATTAAAAATAGAGTAGGTTCAAATATAATGTATTTTTATAATTATTAAATGGTTCATACGCTTGCCCAAAATATCTCATATTTCCTTTGGTCAACTTACCCATGATGCATCCTTTTAATAACATAAGTTTTTATATATTTTATATAAATAAGAATTTTGGGAATGTTACACTTATCCACATGGAGAACCGATACCTCAGTACCCTGACCTAATACTCGCTCCACGACCACCCATGAGTGACGAGAATGTGCAGGAACTCCACACTTATGGTGAGGAATTGATAGAAGGAGGAGAGAGGATAAGACAGATAGGAAAGAAGCTCGTGTGGAAATACGATGAGCGAGAGATACAATTCTGGAGGAATAACCCATAGTAATATATATAAATGCGTGTAGTTTGAAAAAAAATCAAATCAACTAAAATAGGTAACCTAATATCTATTGATGCATAACTAGTAATGTGTTTATATTTTAGTTTTAGATTGTAACATATATATATATAAAAGAGTAAAAGTCGCAATGCTCGACGATTTTGATCAATTTGTTTGTATGATTGTTTTCATTAAATTTTATTCTGTGATATTAATACCTAATAAATGTTTGTAAAATCCAGATGGACGACGAAGTAAATCAGGAAAACCAGAATAATGATAATAATGGAAACTAAATAGATAACAGTGTTATTCAACACATAGTAGCACAAGGAATTATAGATGCTATGCCATATATAATCAAGTCTGTTAAAGAAGCAGAAAATAATAAAAGTGGAAGTAAGCGACCACCTAGTGAACCAAGTCACAGCGTGAATAACGGACCGCTACTCCAATTACCTATTCCAAAAAGAAGGAGAACCATGTCATATGGTTGTTCTTACAAAGAATTCTAGTCTTGCAAACCAACAGAATTCTCTGGCAATGAAGGAGCCATTGCAACTTTACGTTGGATAGAAAAGACAGAGGCAGTCTTAAAAAATAAGCAAATGTGCAGACGAAGATAAGAATATGTTTGCTTCCAATCTTTTTAAGAATGCAGCCTTAGAATGGTGGAATACTATTCTCCAGTCTAGAGGAAGTGATAAAATTTATAATATGGAATGGACTGACTTTAAGGACATAGTTGAAAGGAAATTTTGTCCTCCTCATGAAAAAGAACAAGTTGCTAATAAGTTCTTAAAGCTTAAAATGGCTGGAATAGACTGCAAGGGTTACACTACCATATTCTTCGAATATGCTAGGATAGTGCCAACCTTAGCCTCACCAGAACCAGTATTAACCTCCCGTTACATCTGGGGATTAATTAGTTAAATCAGACACGTAGTCAAGGCAGCTAGGCCACAAACCATAGAAGAAGCAGTAGAATTAGCCAATACCTTGACTGATGAATTAGTACGTACGCAAGAAGAAAACCAGAGAAAGAACCTAGCCCAGAAACTTACCCAAGAATTTCCTTATGGAAATAACTACCGTGGGAAAAATACAGGTTCTACTTCTGCACCTTACTGTAAGTACTGTAAGAAAAAGCATTCAGGAAAATGCTCAATATACTGTAACTTCTGCAAAATGTCTGTACACAAGGAAAAAGACTGCAGGAGGAAACCCAGCAACAAGCTATGCTTCAACTGTGGAGAGACGGGACATATCAAGCCGAACTGTCCGAAATTAGCTCCAGCAACAAACAGCAAAACTACCAAGAATGCCCGAGCATTTGTTCTGACAGCTGAAGAAGCCAAGATGATTCCGGATGTGATTGCCGGTACGTTTTTAGTTAATGATATTTTTGCTATAGTATTATTTGACTCTAGTGCAAACCAAAGTTTTATTAATATTTCGTTCTGCAAACTTCTCAATCAACCATTAACTAAACTTCAACAAGAATGTTTGGTAGAAACTGCGAATGGGGAATCCATTAAGATTACTGAAATCTTGCAGGGAGCAAGAATAGAAATTTTAAACCATAAATTTATTGCTAACCTTTATCCAATGAATCTGGCTGGATTTGATATCGTATTAGGTATGGATTGGTTGGTAGCCAATCATGCCAGCATTCTATGTGATCAAAAGTCAGTACAAGTAAATTCACCAAAGGGTGAAAAGATCATAATTAAAGAAGATAAGCCAACTAGGTCTACAAAATTCATCTCTATGATGAAAACAACAAGTTACGCAAGGAAAGGATCATTAGTGTATATGATTTCCATAATCATTAACACTAAAAGAAAAGAATTAAAAGATATTCCCGTATTATCTAAATTCTCAGATGTTTTCCCAGAAGAGTTACCTGGATTACCGCCAGATAGAGAAGTTGAATTTAGAATTCACCTAATACCAGGGACAACACCAATTGCCAAAGCACCTTATCGTTTAGCACAAGAAGAGATGCAAGAACTGAAGAAACAGTTAGACGTTCTTTTGGAGAAAGATTTCATATAGCCTAGTTCATCGCCATGGGGAGCACCAATCTTGTTTGTCAAGAAGAAGGACGGATCAATGCGTATGTGCATTGATTACCGCGAATTGAACAAGGTTACGAGTAAAAATCGGTACCCATTACCGAGAATCGATGATCTGTTCGATCAACTGCAAGGAGCTCGATTCTTTTCTAAGATCGATTTACGCTCAGGATATCATCAACTGAAAAGTACAGGAAGAGGACATTCCTAAAACTGCTTTCAGAACAAGGTATGGTCATTATAAATTTACAGTCATAATTACTGTCGGTATGTTGGGGTTTTGTATACATTACTTGTTACTAATACTGTGAATAGTAACATGACCACAAGTCAGGATTGACAGTACCGTGGGTGGTAATTTGGTAGATAGAAACATTGTAATCGCCCTCAATACTATAAAGATATAAAATCTTGTTTTGATTAAATTGGGATACACTCGCCAGTATTTCTTGCTGATAAAACTTTTTAAAACGCGTTTCAGGTAACAAAATATGAAAACCAAATAGAAGCCAGCTGGAGAGCACTGAAGGCTTGGAAAAGTGGCTATAAAAGTTACCTAAACAAGAAAGAAGTTTTATTTCAATAAATTAGGGTTTATCCCTATAAAAATATTATAAATGGAAACTTGGGTTTTTCCCATTTATTTATTATTTATAAAATGTGGTGTTTACTCTGATAAACTATTTCCTAACTACGGTCCTGATGTAAATTTCCGCTGCCAAATTAATAAACACCGATACCACCAGCTCTGCGTGCCGCGGCCGCCCGCCTCCCGGGGCAGGGGTCGGGGGTTGCGACAGAAAGTGGTATTTGAGCTACAACCACTGATTTGAGCCACAGAAGCGTTCTGCTGACGCCAATATTTTATCAATTATGTCAGTAAATAATCTATGTGATTATGTGTATATATGTATATTATTATTTTGTGTTATTTGACAATCTGTTAGTTTACAGTATGAGTGAGCAAGGTACGTCTGACGCCTACCGTCATCTAGATAGTTCTCCCAAAAGTGAAGGAACCCCGTCACAGCCTACTCCTTCGGGGTATTCTGCTGATACAGAAGAGGGGATTTTCATATTTAAGGCGCAATCCGAGGAACCATTCCCTTCGAAAAAGAGAGGATGGTTTAGTAGGGGAGCACACGAGAGGAGAAAGCGAATGAGAAAGTTGCAGCAACAAAGAGCGTTAGCAGCAGCCAATAGGGAAGTCAATGCCCAGACACAAGACTTAGTTAATAGAAGTTTGGAAAACTTTCATATACTAGCCACCACTGCAGCAGATCCAAACCTTGACCAAATTATTCACCACAACCACTGCCACTATTTCCAACCCAACCAATGGAGATAGAACCTAACCCAGTAAACCAATTTCCCATACCGGCCTTTGACCCTGACGAGATACCTAGAATCCCAACACCTAATCCTCTAGCATATGATCCTTGGGAAGATGACCATAGGGATTATAGGGAACTTTATCCACAGGAAGAACCAATACCAAACCCCATAGAACAATACACCAACCTTAATCCTTTAGATCCGTATTGGAATGTCGATCAGTATGTTCAGGAAATATTAAACAACCCTTATCCATATGGAGAACCGATACCTCAGTACCCTAACCTAGTACCCGCACCACGACCACCCATGAGTGATGAGAATATGCAGGAACTCCGCACTTATGGTGAGGAATTGATAGAAGGAGGAGAGAGGATAAGAGAGATAGGAGAGAAGCTCGTGTGAAAATACGACGAGCGAGAGATACAATTCTGGAGGAATAACCCATGGTAGTAGTATATATATATATATATATATATATATATATATATATATATATATATATATATATATAAATGCGTGTAGTTTGAAAAAAAAAATCAAATGAACTAAAATAGGTAACCTAATATCTATTGATGCATAACGAGTAGTGTGTATATATTTCAGTTTTAGATTGTAACAGATATATATATATATATATATATATATATATATAGGGAGATGATCATGAGAAAACTAGATATAAATGAGAAAACTAGAAAACTAACTAAAAAAACTTAAAAAAAAAAACTAAAAAACATACGAATTTTTTTTTTACATTTTTTTATAAAAAAATTGCTAGTTTTTATATAAAAAAAAATTTTCAAAAAAAAAAAAATTTGTTCTACTGCACATGTGCAGTAATACACATGTGTATGTGTACTACACATGTGTATGTGTACTACACATGTGCAATACAACAAAAAAAAAATTATTTATTTTTTTTGAATTTTTTTTTCCATGCATAAAAAGCTGCGATTTTTGTATAAAAATTAAAAAAAAAATTTGGTATGTTTTTTAGGCTTTTTTAGTTAGTTTTTTGGTTTTCTCATTTAAACTAGTTTTCTCATGATCCATCCCCAATATATATATATATATATATAAAAGAGTAAAAGTCGCAATGCTCGACGATTTTGATCAATTTGTTTGTATGATTGTTTGCATTAAATTTTATTCTGTGATATTAATACCAGATAAATGTTTGTAAAATCCAGATGGACGACGAAGTAAATTAGGAAAACCAGAATAATGATAATAATGGAAACTAAATAGATAACAGTGCTATTCAACACATAGTAGCACAAGGAATTATAGATGCTATGCCATATATTATCAAGTCTGTTAAAGAAGCAGAAAATAATAAAAGTGGAACTAAGCGACCACCTAGTGAACCACGTCACAGCGTGAATAATGGACCGCTAGTCCAATTACCTATTCCAAAAAGAAGGAGAACCATGTCATATGGTTGTTCTTACAAAGAATTCTAATCTTGCAAACCAACAGAATTCTCTGGCAATGAAGGAGCCATTGCAACTTTACGTTGGATAGAAAAGACATAGGCAGTCTTAAAAAACAAGCAAATGTGCAGATGAAGATAAGATTATGTTTGCTTCCAATCCTTTTAAGAATGCAGCTTTAGAATGGTGGAATATTATTCTCCAGTCTAGAGGAAGTGATAAAATTTATAATATGGAATGGACTGACTTTAAGGACATAGTTGAAAGGAAATTTTGTCCTCCTCATGAAAAAGAACAAGTTGCTAATAAGTTCTTAAAGCTTAAAATGGTTGGAATAGACTGCAAGGGTTACACTACCATATTCTTCGAATATGCTAGGATAGTGCCAACCTTAGCCTCACCAGAACCAGTATTAACCTCTCGTTACATCTGGGGATTAATTAATGAAACCAGACACGTAGTCAAGGCAGCTAGGCCACAAACCATAGAAGAAGCAGTAGAATTAGCCAATACCTTGACTGATGAATTAGTACGTACGCAAGAAGAAAACCAGAGAAAGAACCTAACCCAGAAACTTACCCAAGAATTTCGTTATGGAAATAACTACCGTGGGAAAAATACAGGTTCTACTTCTGCACCTTACTGTAAGTACTGCAAGAAAAAGCATTCAGGAAAATGCTCAATATACTGCAACTTCTGCAAAATGTCTGGACACGAGGAAAAAGACTGCAGGAGGAAACCCAGCAACAAGCTATGCTTCAACTGTGGAGAGACGGGACATATCAAGCTGAACTGTCCGAAATTAGCTCCAGCAACAAACAGCAAAACTACCAAGAATGCCTGAGCATTTATTCTGACAGCTGAAGAAGCCAAGATGATTCCGAATGTGATTGACGGTACGTTTTTAGTTAATGATATTTTTGTTATAGTATTATTTGACTCTAGTGCAAACCAAAGTTTTATTAATATTTCGTTCTGCAAACTTCTCAATCAACCATTAACTAAACTTCAACAAGAATGTTTGGTAGAAACTGCGAATGGGGAATCCATTAAGATTACTGAAATCTTGCAGGGAGCAAGAATAGAAATTTTAAACCATAATTTTATTGCTACCCTTTATCCAATGAATCTGGCTTGATTTGATATCGTATTAGGAATGGATTGGTTGGTAGCCAATCATGCCAGCATTCTATGTGATCAAAAGTCAGTACAAGTAAATTCACCAAAGGGTGAAAAGATCACAATTAAAGGAGATAAGCCAACTAGAACTACAAAATTCATCTCTGTGATGAAAACAGCAAGTTATGCAAGGAAAGGATCATTAGTGTATATGATTTCCATAATCATTAACACTAAAAGAAAAGAATTAAAAGATATTCCCGTAGTATCTAAATTCTCAGATGTTTTCCCAGAAGAGTTACCTGGATTACCGCCAGATAGAGAAGTTGAATTTAGAATTCACGTAATACCAGGGACAACACCAATTGCAAAAGCACCTTATCTTTTAGCACCAGCAGAGATGCAAGAACTGAAGAAACAGTTGGACGATCTTCTGGAGAAAGATTTCATATAGCCTAGTTCATCGCCATGGGGAGCACCAATCTTGTTTGTAAAGAAGAAGGACGGATCAATGCGTATGTGCATTGATTACCGCGAATTGAACAAGGTTACGGGTAAATATCGGTACCCATTACCGAGAATCGATGATCTGTTCGATCAACTGCAAGGAGCTCGATTCTTTTCTAAGATCGATTTACGCTCAGGATATCATCAACTGAAAAGTACAGGAAGAGGACATTCCTAAAACTGCTTTCAGGACAAGGTATGGTCATTATGAATTTACAGTCATGCCATTTGGTTTAACCAATGCCACAGCCGCATTAATAGACATGATGAACAGAATATGTAAACCATATCTGGATAAATTCATAATTGTCTTTATAGATGATATTCTTGTTTACTCTAAGAGTAAATAGGATCATGCAGAGCATTTGTTTATACTTTTAAATTTGCTGAGAAAAGAAAAGCTTTACGCTAAATTTTCAAAATGTGAATTTTGGTTACAAGAAGTGCAATTCCTTGGACATCTGGTTAATCATGAAGGAATTCATGTGGATCCCACAAAAATCGAGGCGATTACTAAGTGGAATGTCCCTGAATCACCGACGGAGGTGAGAAGTTTTCTTGGACTAGCAGGTTATTATAGACGTTTTATTCAAGATTTTTCTAGAATAGCTATTCCCTTAACGAAGTTGGGTGTAAATCAATTAAGTTTGAATGGGGACCAAAACGGGAGGAAGCTTTTAGGATTCTAAAACAAAAGTTAACCAATGCACCCATACTAGCATTATCAGAAGGAACTGAAGACTTCATAGTCTATTGTGATGCGTCTCAGTTAGGTTATGGATGTGTGTTGATGCAGCGTCAAAAGGTTATAGCCTATGCCTCTAGACAACTTAAGAATCATGAAGAGAATTATACAACCCATGATCTAGAGTTAGGAGCCATAATTTTTGCCCTTAAAATTTGGAAACACTATCTTTATGGTAGTAAGTTGACTGTTTTCACCGATCATAAGAGTCTAAGATATGTTTTTGGGCAAAAAGAGTTAAATATGAGACAGAGACGCTGGATGGAGATTCTTAGTGATTATGATTGTAATATCCGGTATCATGCAGGAAAAGCTAATGTAGTAGCTGATGCTTTAAGTCGAAAGTATCATGAAAAGCCAAGACGAGTACATTCTCTTAAATTAAATCTGCAGATAGATTTAAACAAGCAAATTAGAGAAATACAAGAAACAGTGATCAAGGACGATACTGAAAAATTAAAAGGAATGATTAAAGAACTAGAACAACGAACATATGGAAATTGGAGATTCCATAAGAAAAGAATCTGGATACCCAAACAAGGAAACCTACGCCACCGAATTTTAAAAGAAGCCCATAAGTCTAAGTATACGATACATCCTGGTAACGATAAAATGTATCAAGACTTAAGAAATAATTTCTGGTGGATAGAAATGAAAAAAGATATAGCAACCTATGTTGCTAAATGTCTAACCTGTTCACAGGTTAAAGCTGAACATCAGAAACCTTTAGGTTTATTGCAGCAACTCGAAATGCCAATATGGAAATGGGAATTGATAACAATGGATTTTGTTACTAAATTACCCAAGACACGAAAAAGTAATGATGCAATCTGGGTGATTGTAGATAGATTAACCAAATCTGCTCATTTCTTACCTATGAAGGAAACTGTCAGTATGGAACAATTAGCTAAGTTGTATGTAAATGAAATAGTTTCATTACATGGAATTCCTTTGTCTATTGTTTCTGATAAAGATAGTTGTTTTACTTCTCATTTTTGGACTAGTTTCCAGAAAGCAATGGGAACCAAGTTAAAACTAAGCACACCTTATCATCCTCAAACGGACGGACAAAGTGAAAGGACAATTCAGACAATGGAGGATATGCTTAGAGCTTGTGTAATTGATTTCGGAGGAAATTGGGAAGATCATTTACCATTGAGTTAATTGCCAAAATCGTCCATGAGGTTTGGGCACATTTGTCATTTTCGTCCAAAATGACACTTTTGTACCAAATTGCCCCCAACGTTTGTAACTTTTTGCCATTTTCATCCAAACCACTAACTTAGTTTATTTTTTCTGTTAAGTTGAGGATATTTGGATGAAACTGGCAAATATAAAACCACATGGACGATTTTGGCAATTTACTCAAACCCTTTTAAATTTGTTGTATTTAATTATTTTTGTTACATATATAATAAAAAGAATATAGATGGAGTTTTTAGAAAAAACAATTAATAGTTTTGTCACATAATTTTTATAAATTTTCATCCAAATCACGAAATCAGTTTATTTTTTCTGTTAAGGTGACAGATGTTTTAAATTTTATAAATTAAGAAAGAAATTAATTTACAGTTTATTTATATAAATCAATTTTATAAAGAGAAAACGTCATTGGTGTGCAACACATAACAATCGATTACAACTTTTAGTATTTATCAGTTGTAGAGATAGAAAAAAATTGTAAAACGGTACATATTTTTTAAATGTATTGAGCACCTAGGAAATATGTTGGTAGAAATAAAATATTTATTTAATTAAGATTATGAGGGTAACTAATTAATACTTATTCTGAGTGGCTTGAGTAAAGAAACTTTTGGTTCATAGCAATATAATTACAATTTGGTGGGTAATTTTAAGGTTTGGTAACGATACGTTGTTTGATAGGGGGGGGGGGGGCACTGGCTTCTGTTTATCCTTAGGAGCGAATTTAAAAGAGCAGAAGATGAATTACAAACTTGGTACATATGATAAGATTTTTTATTTGACCTTTTTCAATAAAGTCACCAACATTTTAGTTTTATAAAATTTAGAGGTTTAAGTAGATTTTATTTTTATAAAACTGATTTATATAAAAAATTAGAAATTAATTTATGTCTTAGTTTATAAACCTCCTTCGCCTTATTAGAAAAGTTAACTTAGTTAGTGGTTGGATGAAAATTTATAAAAATTATGTGACAAAGCTATTATTTTTCTTATATAAAAATTGCATGTATATTCTTTTATTATATATGTAACAAAATTAATTAAAGAGTTAATTACATAGTTAGTCCTTGTGGTTTGCACAAAGTAACATACTTAGGCTCTAATAGTTTAAAATCACATTCTAGAGTATTAACTTTTCATTTTGTAACGTTTGGAGGTATTAACGTTATTTGTAGGTTTAAAATCACATTCTGTTAGTACCTAAGTATGTAATTTTGTGCAAACCACAGGGACTAACTATGTTAATACCCTAGAAGTTAATACCTCCAAACGTTACAAAATGAAAAGTTAATACCCTAGAAAGTGAATTTAAACTATTAGTACCTAAGTATGTTATTTTGTGCAAACCACAGGGACTAACTATGTAATTAACTCTTAATTAAATAAAAGAAATTTAAGAGAGTTTGAGTAAATTGCCAAAATCGTCCCTGTGGTTTTATATTTGCCAGTTTCATCCAAATATCCTCAACTTAACAGAAAAAATAAACTAAGTTAGTGGTTTGGATGAAAATGGCAAAAAGTTGCAAACGTTGAGGGCAATTTGGTACAAAAGTGTCATTTTGGACGAAAATGGCAAACCTGCCCAAACCTTAGGGACGATTTTGGCAATTAACTCTTTACCATTAATAGAATTTTCCTACAACAACAACTATCATACCAGTATCAATGCTGCACCATTTGAAGCACTCTATGGATGAAAGTGCCGAACTCCAGTCTGTTGGGCAGAAATTGGAGAAAAACAACTGTCTGGACCAGAGATAGTACAAGAAACAACGGACAAGATTATTCAAGTCAAGGAGAGACTGAAAACAGCACGGGATCGTCAAAAGAGTTATGCTGATAACAGACGAAAACCTTTGGAATTTCAGGTAGGAGACAAGGTATTGAGTTAATTGCCAAAATCGTCCCTGAGGTTTGGGCAGGTTTGCCATGTTCGTCCAAAATGACACTTTTGTACTAAATTGCCCCCAACGTTTGTAACTTTTTGCCATTTTCATCCAAACCACTAACTTAGTTTATTTTTTCTGTTAAGTTGAGGATATTTGGATGAAACTGGCAAATATAAAACCACAGGGACGATTTTGGCAATTTACTCAAACCATTTTTAATTTCTTTTATTTAATTATTTTTGTTACATATATAATAAAAAAGAATATACATGGAGTTTTTAGAAAAAAAATAATAGTTTTGTCACATAATTTTTATAAATTTTCATCCAAATCACTAACTCAGTTTATTTTTTCTGTTAAGGTGAAGGATGTTTTAAATTTTATAAATTAAGACAAAAATTAATTTACAACTTCTTTATATAAATCAATTTTATAAAGAGAAAACCTCATTGGTGTGTAACACATAACAATCGATTACAACTTTTAATATTTATCAGTTGTAGAGATAGAAAAAAATTATAAAACGTTACATATTTTTTAAATGTGTTGAGCACCTAGGAAATATGTTGGTAGAAATAAATTATTTATTTAATTAAGATTATGAGGGTAACTAACTAATACTTATTCTGAGTGGCTTGTGTAAAGAAACTTTTGGTTCATAGCATTATAATTACAATTTGGTGGGTAATTTTAAGGTTTGGTAACGATACGTTGTTTGATAGGGGGCACTGGCTTCTGTTTTTCCTTTGGAGTGAATTTAAAAGAGTAGAAGATGAATTACAAACTTGGTACATATGATAAGATTTTTTTATTTGACCTTTTTCAATAAGGTCTCCAGTATTTTAGTTTTATAAAATTTAAAGATTTAAGTAGATTTTATTTTTATAAAACTGATCTATATAAAAAATCAGAAATTAATTTCTGTCTTAGTTTATAAACATCATTCGCCTTAATAGAAAATTAACTTAGTTAGTGGTTTGATAAAAATTTATAAAAATTATGTGACAAGGCTATTATTTTTTCATATAAAAATTGCATGTATATTCTTTTTTATTATATATGTAACAAAATTAATTAAATAAAAGAAATTTAAAAGAGTTTGAGTAAATTGCCAAAATCGTCCCTGTGGTTTTATATTTGCCAGTTTCATCCAAATATCCTCAACTTAACAGAAAAAATTCAACTAAGTTAGTGGTTTGGATGAAAATGGCAAAACGTTACAAACGTTGAGGGCAATTTGGTACAAAAGTGTCATTTTGGACGAAAATGACAAACCTGCACAAACCTTAGGGACGATTTTGGCAATTAACTCCAAGGTATTATTAAAAGTTTCTCCATGGAGAGGAGTGGTCAGATTTGTGAAAAGGGGAAAGCTAAGCCCCAGGTATGTTGGACCTTTTGAGATTATTAGAAGAATATGACCAGTAGCTTATCAGCTGCAATTGCCAGAGGAAATGGCAGGAATACATGATGTATTTCATATATGTAATCTCAAGAAATGCTTAGCAGATGAAACATTAAAAGTACCTCTTAAGGATATAGAGGTAAATGAGAAACTTAAATTTGTAGAGAAACCACTACAGATTGAAGATAGAAAGATCAAGAATCTCAAACACAAGAGATTAGTTCTGGTCAAAGTAAAATGGGATTCCAAGGGAGGACCAGAATACACATGGGAGCTCGAGTCAGAGATGCAAAGAAAATATCCACACCTGTTCCAGTAGACCTCGAAGACGAGATCTAAAACAAGGTGGGGAAGATATAATAACTCTCCCAAAACCATTAAAATACTCCTATACGTCCTAAAATACACCCCGTATACGAAAAACGAGCTTAAAATACCTTTATATTAATAAAAATCAAATAAAAACAAATAAATAGGGTTCTCGCGGGGCACGACTCCTTTAGGACAAGTCGTCACGGGCCGCGACAAGGTGACACTAGGCCGCATCCGGTTGCGCCACGTGTCCGGTGAGTCACCCATGCTAGACCAATGACTGGCTAAGCCTATACGCGACATGCGTCGTCTTGCGGGCCATGAAGGTTTAACCAAATATCTCGCGGGGCACGAGAGAATGGTCGACCAACCTATAAATGAAGGGCTTCGGCTCATTTGAATCCTCATTCAATTCATTTCTCTCTTAAAAGCCCCTACAATAGCAATAGTGTTGCTCAATATAGTACCCCTAAAAAGTGAAGCTCTGCCTCGCTGTAAGTATTATAACCCCCGGTTACGTATTAGTTACTCTGCCCGATTCTAGAGCTCCGTAACGCATGTCGAGGCTCCGCCTGACTCAGTCGTTGGAGTTCTATCTCGGGGGTATAGCTAATATAAATTGAGTTATCTTACTAACACGTGTGCATTGTTTAATTTTAATAGATTATAACCAGGAAGTCACCAGAAAGCAGTAGTAGTATCTAAAACAGCAATGTGAGTACATCTACTTTTGTAAATATTTTATACAAACCTCAATTATTTTAAATTATGATAAACAGTGATTGAGTCTATATATTCTACAATTACTGTCGGTATGTTGGGGTTTTGTATACATTCTTGTTACTAATACTGTGAATAGTAACATGACCACAAGTCAGGGTTGAGAGTACCGTGGGTGGTAATTTGGTAGAT